>OY813001.1:12280678-13480678 GCA_963681545.1 Germaria angustata | reverse complement strand
CCCTCAGAATAATCGTCAAATTAAAACACAAAAGTAACAACATTCTAACACAATTCATATGTATGGAATATGTTTTTTTTTCTAATTTATTCCAGCCAAATGATCTGTATGAATATTGATACTTTTGCTTTGTATTTTAACTGAGAGGTTTCTGTTTGAGTTGAATTTCTAAATGATTTTACGCATTACGATGGAGAAGAGAGGCCTTCAGGGCAGGATTTCTTCACGTTAGTCTAACAAATAACAATATAGAGTTATAAAACATTTTATTATTGATTTAAAGAGAAGCTGCTTAAATATTTCTGAAGTAAAGAAAAATCTTCTTATGCAAATTAGATGGTTTAATATATAAAGATTAAGTTCATTCGTATTTGAAATTTATTTCCCATTTAAGGATAAAATACACTGTCAAACTATTAATGTACGTGCCAGTGGCAGGAAAAACTTATTGTATGCCCCACACTTGTGACGGGTGGATGAAAATTAGCGAATTTTAATTCTTGTTGGGCTTGACGAAATAATATGAAGCAGATTTTTCATGTACTCGTATAAGATTTTGATGCCAAGCTCTATGATCGTAAAAATACAAATTCAAGTGGAAAGTTCGTTATGGTTTTTTGTTGTGCGAAGGCAATATTAAGGCAACCAATTTCACTACAATTCAAGGATATTTCCATCATAATTCTATTCTCAACATTACCACTTCATATCTTTTAGTTAATAATCCAGAATTTTTTAACAACGAATGAAAGAAATTAACAATTTTGTTATTTTGTCGTTTGGTTGTCTTACATGGCTGCTAAAAATATCGTTTAAATCAAGTGATTCCTTCTTGACAACAAAAAAACAAAAAAAAAAAATCAACTCGCAATTAACAACCTGTTAGATCCTTATCTGCATAGAGTAAACTTTTGTAGGACCAAACCTTCACATTCACTTAATTCATATTTCATGAGATTATCTTGATTAAGCTCAGACAGTTCCCAAAGGTTCTTTTGTATATGACTGTGCAAAAGTTTCTTGTCTCGTGGAATGTTATATTGATGGATCAGATAGAAGACTGACGGTTTCCTTTTCATCCTAATAGCAGCTACAGCAGAAGACATTCCAGGCGTAGGACTTTGCCTTCCTGTATGTCTGCCTAATGAGCAATTTTTACCAAAACTTTAAGGCTCATATTAGCCAGTTAAATTAGGCTTCCATCATTATAATATTATCCTCCGATTTATACAACTGCTTGCTATTCCCCCTTATCTTCATGAAAATAGTACCTGAAATTATTGCTAATGGTTTGATTAAAGAGTGTTGAAATAGGGTTTGCATTAGCAGCATTTAGTTTGTGGCCAAGTCATTTGCATTGCACAGGTACTCAAATAAAATCTAATTAAGTTGGTTATGACTTTGGATTGGCTAAATATATATGAATTAACAAAGTATGATCTCAGCCACAGATCTGCTGCCTGTCTGTCGCCGAACTTTGTTATTTCTCAGTGACCTTCTCTTCTGCTTGGTTTAGAAGCAATATTTCTCCTTGAAGCCCACTCTAATAAAGCAACAGAGCTAGTAGCGCATAATATCCTTGATCTATAGGTGCATTCCCTGGTACTCTCTATTTCTGTTTACTATTTTCCAAATGCTGCAAACTTCTTTGCCGCTGGTAACAAATTTTCTTAAAATTTTCTCCTTATTTTATGCCTTCCATTTATTCGAAATATTAACACTTGCTGTCGTGGGAAGAATTTTTTGCTGTTGCAAACATTAGTAGACAAACACTTGTCTAATTAAATGAAGCTTCTAAAGGTGTAGAGGGAATAGAATTTATATTTTTATTTTTATTTGTTTTATTTTAATACTTTATTTTGAAAGAGTAGATTTTTTGTTACAAGTACTTGAGCTCGCAGGATATTTTTGAAAATTTTATGTATGAGCCATGAATAAGTTAAACAGATCGAACCTTTTAGAAAGCGTTCCAAGTTAAAATTAAATTAAACAATCCAAGGCAGAGCCGTGGGGTTTTTCGATACTTTTGTCCATTCTGGAATTTCATCTTGCAAGAAAGGAGTGCAACTTACACGTGCATGGTTAGATTTATATATTAAATTATAATCATTAATTATTATATAATTATTATATAATTATTACGTACATATGTGTATGTGTATACTCCTGTGGCACAAGATATTATATTTGTATTCGAATTATGCCACAGAAAATAAAATAAAAATTGTTCTCATTTGCTTATGCCTTCATCAGGAGGTACTTCATTTTACACGAAAATGTTTTCCCTTCCCACTACCAAATTTTTATTTAGTTTCCAATTTGCATGCATTTGATTACCATTCAAGTAATCGAAAGAAAATAAAAATTAGAAACAAAACTTTCACACTTGTTTCTTTTGAAAAAAAAAGGCAGATTATATGAAATACATATGACGGCGGAACTTTCAAGGGTAATTTTTGGCGTTGTTTTTATCAAGTTGTCAGTGGTTTGTGGAATACTTCAACTGACGAGGAAGAAAGGAAAAGAAAAGAAAACACAATAACAATAATAATAACGAAATAAAACTAAGCAAAGCACCTCAAGTGGCAGGCAGCTAAAATTACCCTTCAATCAATTCAGAAGAAATGGCAAGAAATAATATTTTTTAAACATAAAATTTTTCGAAAACACACATATCGTCACCCAAAATACAAAAAGCCGTAAGTGATAAAAAATTCAATATATGCTTATTGATTCATCATGATGTATTTGATGTATTTGACAAGAATACATCGACCTGTAAAAATTTTACTCGTATATATTCCAAAAACAAAAATGGGTACTTATATATATATAAGTATACTAATGCACTTTGTATGTATGATTGTATGCCATGCACTATGAGGAGGACTTTTTCAAGTCGATAAATCAGCAAAACAATTAAAATCAAATTATAGAACTGTCATAATTGTGTTTGAGTTTTTTGTACATCAAGGACATCATATAGTGTATTTAGTTAAATAATTCATGCCAGTATTATTAAATTCATTTATTTATAGGATAAAATAGAGTGCAATATATTTTGTATATTTATATATTTTTTATGCAACATATTTTTAGAAAGCAACGTATTTTTTTGCACCACTGCTTATATTTTAGAACAGGACACAAACATGCTGTAGGGGAAATTTACATGTCAATTTTTTTATTATGTTTTGAAAGTAGAGTATTTTTAGTCTTATGAAGTATTTTACATGATTCGGACAAACCGATAATATGCTATTTTTTTGAGATTCCTTAACTGTAATTCTAGTTGTTATGAATTTGTGTACAAAATATTTTTTAAAATGTTTATTTGTCGAGTTAAAGGGTGCTACGAAAATGTTCCGTTTTTCAAGTATCGTTTTTGTTTAAATGGGATTTTGAGCTAAAGAAAAACTTTACGATGAGTGCTGTTCATAAGACTACTCGTATTACTTAATCTTTAAAAAAAGTAAGTTTGAGAAAAAAATTTTGTGCTTATACAAAACCGGAAATGAAAATTTCAAAATAAAATTTTTTAAACTTTGACACCGTTTTTTAAATATTTAAGATAAAATTTGCCTTAGATATTGCCACCAAACTGTAAAGGATTTAAAATGGGCATACGAGATCTGTTCAATAGAAATGGTGAATTTTGAAATTTCTCCGTCTACGTGCATTCGACTAGCGATTTTTTTATATTGGCATACTTGTCCGAAACATATGATCTTAATTGAGTTTGTTTGCGAGAGACATAACAGTTACATGTGTTCTGTTTGCTCGGCTTTTCTGCTGTAAAAAAAATGGTTTGAAGAATTTGCATCAGATTTTGTGTAAAAAATGGAATTAAGTGATCAAAAGCACTTGAAATGTTGAGAGTGGCATATGATGATTGTACTTTGAGTCAGAAAAATGTTTACGAATGGTACAAACTTTTCAAAGACGAAAAAATTCTACAGAATGTAGTCATATTGGTTGGAGTGCAAATTTTGGGCATGAAGCGTGCGGTAGCGAAGTTGAATTTTGGAAAAAAACCGTCGCATGGGAATCGCTCAGGAAATGTTGAATGGCGTTAACGATAAACCAGATTTGCTTAGAAGGGTCACAACTGTTGACGATTCATAGGTATATGGTTATGACATCAAAACCAAAGTCCAATTTTCCCAATGAAAGGGCCAAGGACCATAAAAAACACACCAAATTCCATCAATTGTTAAGGTTTTGCTCACAATTTTTTTATTACCGTGGCATAGATCATCGTGAGTTCCATGCCACATGGTTATATTCACAGTGTTTATTCGAGATTTTCCCCTACGTCCTTTTCCTGTTCCCAAAATTTAAGAAACCCATAATGGGGGGCGTTATGCGACGATTGAGGGGATAAAAAAATAATCGCTGAAAGTGCTCAAGTGAATATCAGAACTGCTTCGAAGATCAGAAAAAATGCTGGTATATTCTATCTAAGGGGGAATACTTTGAGGGGGTTAAAATAGAAATTGATGAATAAATAAATATATTTTGAGAAAAATTAAAATTCAACTTTTGTACAGATCTTGTATATAAATTTAAACATACATGTCGCATTGTGAAACCGGAAACGACTATTTTAAATACCATTTTTTCTAAATTAGCCAAAATTTTTCAAATAATTTTTTAATTCAAAACTAGCCTAGGATATAAGTATTTATAATACTGTAAGGGTTTCGAAGTAGGACATGCATTAATTTCAGAGATAATTAATTAATAATGCATTCATGTTGCACTGAGTCACATGTTAAGCGCTGTAAATTTATTATATTTTTTACTAGATTATAACGAGTATTACATAATTTTTTTTTAATTTCCTGAGCTTTCATCTTGAGCATTTTCCTAACAAAATTTTAATTAATTGAATTAACATATATTACGTCGTTGTCAGTTTCTAATTTTTTTTATTAACACCTGTGAATATTTTAAAAAATAATAAACTAACTTTAAGTTTTATTTATAAATTCTATTAACTTTCATTACAAAGTTTTAACATACATCTGACACTCCAATTGCAAAGACACTATATTCTACTTACAGTTCTTTTATTTCTTAACTTGATGTCAGGGAAAACCCTTTTTAGCATCCTTTTGCCAAGTTTTCCTTTTTTAATGCACTTTTCATCTATATGATATGGTCATTTTTGGTCAGGTTTTTTTTGCTTTTCATGACATAAATTTTAATTTATTTTATTAAAAAAAAAGAAATGAAAACTCCAGCACCAACCAGCTTATGTGCAACCAACTGCTCTTGAGTTTCGTCTAATGTTTTCTTTTTGAATTTTGCTTCATATTTCAGACGTGTTCGGTCCAGTTGGGTGTCTTTTTGTTAGAGTGCTTAAAAGATATTCATAAAAACTCATGTCCTTTTTTTCCCTTTATATATACATACGAGTATATATATACTCTAATATAAATAAATATTCTGGTTTCTTGCCAACATGGGTTTATTTAAAATACAAACTTGTTTTCAAAAGCCAATTACACGCGTTTTGAGTGTGTAAAATTCATGTAATATGATTAAAAAATGGCAAAAAGCAAGAAGAAATATGTTAAATTGTTCATGTGTTATATTTTTATTCCTTTTTTTATTTTTTACAAAGCTGAGTTGTCCTGGCAAAGCAGATTTTTTTTAATTTTATTATATTTATTTTTTAGTTTTTATTATATTAATTTTATTTAAAAGTTGTTAACAGGATTGTTTAAGATTTTGGATTCAAGCTGGATAAACACTACTTTCAAAATGAATTCTGAATGGCTCCTTGGACCATTCTGTTTATTTAAACGCTTCTAATTTCAAATGCAATAGAGCGATTTTTATAAAATATATATTTTGCATCAGATCCCTAGTAAGGAACGACTAAAAACAAAAATGGAAATCGATGGAAGAAAAGACAAAACAATTGTTCCTTTCACTATTTATATACAGAAAAGTATTTTAGTTTTTTACGTTTGTAAAATTCCCTTTATTCGATCCAAAAATACGATTTGAATTTTTTAAACATTAATTTTCAAGCGTCAGACTTGCTCGATTTAACAACTTATTAACATTAACATTAATGATGCAAGGACCTCTAAAATCAAAAAGTGTCCAAAAATTCGTGCTTGAATCGAGCCGTATCGGTGTCAAAATTGTGGTAAGTATGGATTTCCTTAGTCACATACGTAACACTAGACTTAAGTGATACATTTTGGCCATTATTAAGACTAGTCGATCCTGATTTTCAAAGAAGTATAATGCCAAATCGGGACATATTTGATGAATTATGCAATTAAAGTCTATTATGTATCCCAACCAAAATCCATCCATTGTCTTCCATAAATCAATTCTGATATTTTAAGTCCAGATTTTTTTTTTGGCTCGTAGCCATGGCCAGGTCCAGTTTCTCATTTCTATTATAATTTTGAAAATTTTAATACTTAAATTCGTATATCTTGGTTTAAACAATTCAAAATGACTGCCCGCCAAATCTTAAAAATCAGACAAAAGCTAAACAAAAAATCTTTTTTTCCTTCAATGGATGAACTGGCCTAGAAGAAAAACAATTGGTTATAACGCGAAGAGAAGTCCTTGAACACACTACAAGTTTAATTTGTAAATTTTGTGCCACTCTAAAGTGTCCTCTCATATTACGGAAACACATTTCAATGTATATTGAAAAGAAAAGTTCAGTTATCTGTGCTTAAATCAAGCCAAGGCGGGCTCCAAATTACGGCAATTTCGGATATTCTTAAGCCAAGTATGGAAGGCGTGACTTACAATCTCCGGGAACTATTTTAAGCCAAAAAAAAAATTGAAAAATAAAATAAAAATGAGCCGATTTTGAGACAGACATGTTCCTTCGGTGGACTTAGTTTTTTTTTTTCATTCAAACGAGTGTTGCTCTTTTATATTTTTATCCTAGAGTAGACTTCATTCCACAATTTTTATTATTTAAATGTTTTTATTCCTCTTCTAACATTTTATTATATTTTGATTTTAATTTTTTGTGTTATTTTGACGATCAGTCACATGTCCACATGTTCGTTAGCAAAAGCCTTTAAGACCTCGCGCTCAAAATAAATGGGACTTTCCATACTTGATTTGAAAATTGTAGAATAAATTTAGATTTATTAATACTTCGGTTCGATTTGTACTAAAAGTACGAATAAGAAATTTAAATTCCAAGCGATTATTTTTTTAATTAAAAAAAATGTAGGTGTATTATTATGAAAGCGGAATATTTATTAAAAACTAGTAGCGATTTCTTTCCAATTCATCATAAAGAACTTATATTGTCCTGTTCCATATGTCGTTACTGCTAATCAATTCATCAGTGGACATCAGCCAGTTTTGTTGCTACGCCCACAAAAAAAAAAGATTTTTTTTGCTGAACATAGCAAATTATAGTTTAATTTTATTTTCTATATTTTTTGTCCTTGAACTCTAACTTATTGCGTATTTATAAGCAAAAGCCTTCACTATTTCAGCCACAAAAACATTTATTATAACAGCGACGCAATTTTAATCAATACATGAAATCACTGGGACCTTCGCTACTTTATTAAGAAATTTCAGGATAAAGTTGGTATTATTCACACTAAAAAAGCCTTTCTATTAAGTTTAAGAAAAGGAAGAAAAACTTATATCAGAACGAGCTTTTTCTTTCCGCGTAATATAAGTGGAAAAAATTTAATTTCTGAACAAGAGATTGGACAACATAAAAATACTTCGCAAATTGATTTTAATTCTGGACTCAAGCTCAGTTGGATATTTTTTAATAAAACAGGCAGAACTAAAACAAATAAACTGAAATCGCCCACACATATCCATAATCTCACCACATAAAATGGTCCTTGGTCTCTTAATAGAAATAAAAAAAACACAAAAAATTGGCACACAAACAAACTTATCAAAAACTGAGATCTCCACAAAGAATAATATCCCCACACAGACTCTCATTTATTTAAATTAACGAGCTTAACCTGCACTAAAATGTAGTTAATCCTAAATATTGGCTGATTATATTGTCAAATATTTGTGCACTAAATAGACAACCCTTTTCTATTACAACTCTTTCATGCTCTGCAGGAATTGAGAAAAATGGGAAATTGTTCAAGGATTAAAGCGAAAATCTGTCAAGGAAGACATAATGATAGAGGGTAGGTAAAAAGGGTTAATTATAATTAAAAATCCTTAAAAGTCAAACTCTTTTAGGAAACAAGTCTTTAAATTTTTGCCTAAAAGTCAATTTGAAATGAAAATATTTGCTTTTTTTCAATTACGTGAGAGTACGAGGCGTCTTATCTTAGATGGAATTTCCAAGTGTAACGAATTTCCGAGTTCTTAGCAAATTTTTAATTTTTTTTGCCCTAGTTATACGATAACGCCTCTCAGGAAACTTCCCAGAACTTTAAGCGTATTGCAACAAGAAAAGCAGATTTGTTTTTATTTTATTTTTCAAATCAATATTAAATTTTTCCATTTAATCCTTTCACAAGTAGTGTGGAAATCCTTTTAGCAAGCAAAAATTGTTTAATCCCTTTAAGGCCGCTGCCGCCCGCCCTCAACCTCAAAGCGTTCTACTTACTTAACGAGTTAAGTCCGTTAAGAAAATCTTTGTGGGCAATTCTGAAAACAAAACAAACAAATAAACATGCGTAGAGTCTCAGATGGCATATAAACACACTCACACAATTACAATACAAAAAAAAAAAAAAACACATAAACGCGTTGTTGGTGATCCTCGAAGCACGCCTACTAATATTATCTTAATTGCACGCAAAATTAGTACCGCCAGCTGTGTGTCAACACGTTAATGACCTTGCAACGAAATTCTCTCTTCTGGTCTCTATTGATCGCTCTCATTCAATAAGATGGTGTTCTCAAGCCAACAATGTCCTTCCTCGCTTCACACACAAGGACTCTGCTGTTATTCAAATTTACAGAACTAGGCGAAATGCAGGAAACCCCTTTTAACTCTTTTTGCATCGACTGCTGGCAAACGCTTGAACCCACAAGAGCGCGGACACACACATAGAATTTTATTAAGCCAACAAAATAATGAGTGATTGCTGGAATGAGTAACAACGACATTTCAGCAGGTAAAGGGAAACTCCTTACTCCTTTCGTTTTACAATCCTTTGGCCGAGCCATTGTTTCATTAGTTTATTTAAGTTAAGTTTAGTATTCCATTAAGTCCTTTGTGTCCTTTTTGTCTAAGCACACAATAGTTCTGAGGTATTTTTGTCTTAATATTACTTACTAACCGTGCGATATTGTCCTTTCTATTCAGTGCCTTTCATCCTGTGGCATTCAGTTGAGTTTCAGGAAGGGTTTAACTATTTGTTTGGTATGGATTTGTTAAGAACTGATGCATTGATGTCGTGCATTTGTATTTCAATGTCATTTAGGCAATTTAGTTAAGCCAAGTTTAATACCTTAGAATTGAAAGGATTAAAATAGGACACACACCCAAAGGAGTGAGATTGAATGGAAGAGTTGGAGAGAGAGAAAAAGAGAGACATAGAGCCATAATAAATAATCACACCTTAGTGAGACATTCCAATATTTGTTACTGGTATTCCTACAAACATAAGGAGTGAGTAGTGGGCAACAAAAATATTTATAAAAATGAATAAAGGAAAAGATTTCAAAATCTAAGACGGGAAAAAGGAAAAATTCACCGCGAACTGTGTTTTAACTGTAGATAAAGGAATTATGATGTACCCAGTGCCCTCAGATATAATACACTAGTGTCTACTCTTCTTCCAATCCTCGAAACGCTTCTGATAAGCTCGAAGCTTTTAGTTCTTTCAGCGATGATCCTTTTATTTTATCTATCATTGCTAACCTCTGTTCAAGTATGGTGAATATGGCGGTTGAGGCAAATGGCAAATTGAACTTAAATTAATGGTAGAGTGCCTTATTAATCGCATAATACCACTTTCTTTACTTACTGACACTGTTTTTCTTTCAGAAAAGACTCAGCAGTTGTTATGTTTATTTGCACCAAACTTGATGAAAATCCTTTGCTCAGTTGTCTTCGACAGCAGACAATTGGTGGGTACTCGCATTACCGTGTTTTGATGTCGAATAAATCTTAACAAGAATAGCATGAGAAGCTTAAAGTTTAAAATTTGTAAGGCACTTTCTAACATCAAGTTATGAAAACCCTAAAGTACTGATGGGTACTTCCTATTTATCCTTTTTCAAAAAATAATGATTTAAGCTAAACTGCAACACATTAAAATAGAACATTTTCGAAAGTCGCAATATGCATATATTTTTCAATTAGCATAAGCAGTGCTTCTCGAGAGCGCAACAAGAATATGAACATCTTCCATATATGCTCTTTAGAAAAATAGCTAATGATTTGGTCTAAGAAATTAATTATTTAAGATTAAAATTGGTGCAAGAAATTTTCTTTAAACGAAAGCAAGGATAAAGGTACCTTTTTTATGTCCCTTCTTATAAAAATAATGATATAATTAAGCTTAACTTGGCAAATAATTAAAAGAAAGTTTTTACAAAATTCTTAAAATTTAGACCACAATTTGTGAAAATTCTTTTTTCTTCAGTCGAAGCAAGGATATTAATACCTCTCATATATCCTTTTTTGAAAAAATAAGACTCAAACTGAATTAAGCCACAATATAAGTATGGCAAAGATGTTTCAAACAAACAAATTTGAAATTAATTACTTGAATATTTTTTGGGTTCAATCCCTTTTGTTTTCAATATTGAAAATCTTTGATGTTTTTTCTTTAAAATTATTTATAATTGAGCGCAGGAGTCCTACCAAAATATCCAAACTTTAAAATTCTATAAAAATTTATAATTTAATTTAAATTTATAATATTGATATGAAAAATGGTAATTTTATTCATATATTAATAAATTTATTTTATTTTTTATTGAGTACCGAAATATCGATTAAAAAATTTTAAAAATTTAAAAGAGAATTTAAGCTTAAAAAAGTGTATTAATTGAAATAAAAACGTTAAAAAACTAGAACATATAAATATAAATGAATCAATGCACTTTTCTGCACTTCATTAATCTTTTAAATTTTGGATAGACATGAATATATAAGTGGGATTTTAATTATACTTTTGGAATAGACATAAGCAAAATTAGAACTTAATAATAATATTATGTACTTATATTGAGTTGTTCAAGAAATAAGTTGGTTCGATTCCAAAAAAAATTTTTTTCTGCAACTATTTTTTATGAACCAAAAATCATATTCTTTCTAGGAGCAAGTTATGGCGAAAAACGATTCTGGTGACATCTCGAGATGGTAAAGTTAATTTATTATAACATTATTTATGATTTGATATTAGTTATTAAGATATAAGTCCATTACACAGCGAACAAGATTTTATCTCATTAATGTTTGTCTATCAAACCACTGTGCGGGAGCTTTGCTAAACTTTAGACTGTAACAGATAAATAAGAAATGATGTATAGGTGAAATCGGGGAAAAAATTCACAACACGAGTACTCGTATTAATATTATATAATTAAAGGAATCAAGAATCAAATGTCCTAAAAATTCTGTTCATGATAGAATCTTAATGACTTTAATGACTTATTCCCTCGTATTACAAGAAGCCAATTGGTGTAGCTGGATTACCTATTTAGTTCCTCAAAATAGGGATTCTTTTACTCCTGATATCAAGTTGGGCTTAACCAATTGAATTATACCATTCCCACTTCTGCAGAATTATCTGCAGTCCTAATAGTCTCAAGTCAATTTCCATACTGGATTTTGAGAATAACTTTTTTCCTTATCCAATTAATTAACACTATTTTTTCGACCTTTTTTGTTTTAATATATATAATTTTTATAATCTCTAAATGTTGTCTTAAGTGAACAAGATCTAAGGGTTAAATATATGCATTATAATGCCAGCTTAATAAAAAATCTATAAAAACTTGAACTATGTAAATTACATTAATGTGTTAAAAAATAACAAAAATCTGGAAACTTAAAGGCAAAAAAAAATTTTTTGGTGCGAAATACTTTCGTTTTTATAATTTATTTGGAGCATATAACTTTTACATTAATTCCCATTAAGAACTGCAAAACAAGTCTTGTACAACTTTCTCAAGTGGCATAAAGTATAAGCAAGATAAATTCAATTTATTTAACACTAAATTAATACAACATGTCGGCACTAGAAGGTGTAAAAGTAATAAAAGTACAATTTACGCCAAAAGGAAAAAATTCAAAAAAAGTAAACAATAGAAAAACAATTGAAAACAAAATTCAATAATTGAAAATCGGATTTAAGTGAATCACATGACAAGTGTACACAACATGGCCACAATAAAAACTCCGCATACGGTGGTTAAGGAAGTTGCATTTTAAAAAATAATAATAAACGCATGTACATACATTTCGGAAAGTGAAAAAAGGAAACGACAAATACTGACCATGTTTAAATCAGAGGCATGGCTTGCATTAGAGAGAAAAAACAAAAAAAAAATACTAGGACAATGAGCAACAAAAAATAATAAAAAGTAACCAAACAATAGAAAGCAAGGAAATTGCAACAAAACACTACCAACACAATGTAGAAGCACAAAAAAATGCCAATGATAAAATACCAACATCCGGCAACTACTCAAAATTAACAATGGAAACCCATGGAATGCGGCGGCTCTATATAGAAACAAAAAGAGTTCATAAAAAATCACTACAACGCAGGCAAACAAACAAATGGACAGACGCACAGATAAACAAATAAACGTGACTTACCCCACAAAAGCTAAAATACAACACTATTTCAATTCAATTTTAACTGAAAACACACACACAAACACACATACACATACACAGTAATCTAGTTACAAATTTCTAAAATTCCATAAGACCTTCCCTTCCCTTTACGAACCGCTCCCTCTTTCAACGACCAAACGGAACTTGCACAAATAACTGCAAGGCAATCAAAGGAAGAAAAGAACAACAGCAGCAACAGCGTGGGCAACTAGGCAAACACCAACAACAACAATAACAGCAAAAGTTGAAACCAGCAAAAGCATTTTTATGAAACACGATTTGAAAATTTGAAATTGTTGAAAATAGAGGAAAACAATAAATGACGAAAGCAAAAGAATGTTGCAATAAAAATAATAGTGTTGGTTGCTGTATGACAACAAAAGCTAAAGCAAAAGCAAAACAAAAAGCAAAAACAGCAATTGCAGCGGCAACAACATCAACATTGACAGTTGAAAAATGTAAAAAGGACTTGTCGTGTATGCACGTGCATGTATGTTGCAGGATGTTAAGAAACATGCAATAAAAAATTGGTTGCCATCAAGTGAGCTGAACCCAACAAGCCTCTGGCCACCAATTTCATTTCATTTAATTTTTTTATTATTCGTTATTGGCACAAGTTGCATTAACAGTATAAAAAAAGAAATACTGCAACCAGTAAAAGCTTGCAGAAAAAAACTCAAATAAAAAATGGAATTTGACTCGTTTTTTTGTTGTTAAAAAACAAACTTTACAAAAATTTTAAAATTGCTATTTGCACTCAATAACAACAAGCAGCAGGCTACAAAATACCACAATGCCATCACCCAGGCCACTGCCCGCTAAAGAAAAAAAAAAGAACTTTCACCTCTTGACCCGGCAACGGCATCAGGTTCATCATCATCATTACCATCACCATCATGGCCGACCATCAATGTTTATGAATGTCAGCAATAGTAGTGCAGCACTACTTGTCCAGCGTTACAACCAGAACCATTCTGGCCACAAGCGCTGACCCAACTATATTGGATACCCACAAAAAATGCTTCAACAGCCAACATTCATAGCAGATACACACACACACACATTCATATACAATCCTGGCTACACCCTCAATTTTCAACTAAAATTTCCTCGTTACGACTGAATAATAAAAAAAAGCAACTAGCGGAAAACGAAATGTATTAAAAAATTTTGCACAAAGTGCAGGCAATAAAAAATAATAAAATTCTAGCTTAAACAAGGGGTCGAGGACTTAAGCTCAAACTATTATTTTGTAGTACTTGTTGTAGTTTTATAAATTCATTTATAGAAAAACGAATATTATTGTGTTGTTTTGTAGATAAACTAGTGCTGCTGCATACGACTACTGTTGCTGGTGAAATATTGGAAACAAATTTGATTTGCTGCAACAAAATCCTCTAAGAAAGTTTAGACAGTTTGGTTTAGCAACAATTTTGTACATAAAATTACGAAGTAATTACAGTGGATCTGTCTGATAATACACATCGTTTGCGGCGAATTATCGTTTATGGCAATTTTACTTGCGGAAATTTGATACCCCGGAGATATCGCTTGAAGGAACCGCAAATAATTAGCGGTTTCGTGAGTAAAGTCTCAGAGGGATATCAGGTTGCACCTAAATTCTGAGTATAAAACATACTCGAAATGACGAGTTATTAGCGCCAGCAACTCTAGCACCAGACTAAAATGCTTTAGCCCCAATCCGCTTATCATCCGAAGCTCAAATGATTAATGAAACCATAATGTATAAAGAAAGTGAATATAAACGGATCTGTGGAATTAATATCAATGTTCAATGGTGCATTTTATTATGTTTTTTGAATTAAATCTTCATAACATTCTTTTTAAAAATCCTGAGAGATTTGGTTGCTTCAAACACACGTCCAAATATATTTACAAGATGCTGCGATGTTTCCTAAAACCGAATTGATGATCTGGAATACATTAATTATCATATAAAATAGGCGATATCTTTACTTCTCAAAAAATAGTCTGTACATACAAGGAAACAGACTTATCGACCCTATAGGGGTTCTCTTTCGAGTGGACTTTTAAAGGCTTAAGTGAATATTGTGAATAACGAAATTTTCCATCCCATATGTAGTGTTTCAGGCACAAAATAAGGATAGAAATGAAGTGAAGACAAATTTAAGTTGTACTAAGTGAATCTAAAAGCCTATTGTTACAGAAATTTCAATCTACCGAATATTATATCTGAAGGAAGCCGCAAGTTCAGGGATGGCTGATGGGGGTAACATTGTTTCAGAAGATGTACTTAATTTAAGTGGTTTGTAAGCAGAGTCCCTTCTTCAAAATCAGTTCTTGCACAGTTTTCATTGGAACATCATCAAAAAGTCTTAGTTATTACCGGTCTCTCAAGGCTTCTGGCTGCTCGCCATAACGAATAATTTGTTTGAGATGTTGCTTCCAGATCTTGGGGAAATTTTTGGATTGAAAGGCGTTTTTATTGTCAGAGAAATGTCCTAAGTCGCTTATTGTAACCTCTAGAGTTGCAGGCAAGAATTAGAAAAAACTAAATCACTTATTTCTTTTTTGATTATATTGTATAAATGGAATGGCAGGTATTTTCAATAATAAGTTGTGGAAAGCTTTAGACAACATACTATATTGCAGTATAAATAAAAGTCGCCCACATCAATCTCATTTAAACTCCATTTATTACTTTCATTTTCTAAACAAAATTTTATTGTATTAATTTTTTATTTGTTTTATTTTTGGGAAATGCCACAATCACTACATACAACAATTGCTGTCGATGTAGAGTTATGCAAGTCTGAAATACTCGTATACTATTTGCATGAATGTAAATAATTGTTTAGAAAAATGGAAATAATAATAAAACAGATTAATTGACAAGAGTTTTAAATTAAAGGATTTATGAAGGATATTTGACATGTTAAAAAATTGGAGATAAAAAGACACATGGAAATAACTCGACCAAAAGCCTTAATTTAGAACATAGAAGCAAATAAAAGTTGCTAGTGTTAAGTTTATTGACCATCCAAGGATGTGGTCGGCTACACTACAAACGAATGAAGGTGTCTGTCAATATGCATTTTATGAATGAATAAAAGAAATCTAATCTTAACAATTTCGGCATATAATATTTCCATTTGACAGATACTAAAGTATGTGTGTATTTAAGGAAGCAGTTGCAGCATGTCTCACCATATCACAAGGCCCCCATTAACAACCTCTGAACATACAAATATTTTTTTATTGCAAGCCGAACAACACTTTTAGATGTGAATATACATTATTAAAGTTTTAATGCCCATAAAATATGAATTTTCATGTTTCCACTTAATAATGCCACAAAATTCTTCCATCGCAGAACACTTTGAATATAAATGCTGAAATTAAATTTTCATAGAGGAGAGTAGTTTTATTTGGTTAATTTTGAATATGTTTGTGTTTGATTAAAATTCATTAAACTTTAAAAGTGTAACTAATCCATAGCAACTGTCAGCACTTGAAAATATATTCAATTAACCCCTTAAAGCATACGAGTACAATGAAATTTACAAGCAAATATACACAGCCATACCCACTTGTACGAGTATGTGTAACCAAAATAGTGAAATAAATAAAGAACGTCATATAAAATATTAAGAGTTTTTCTGCAATACAAAATTTAATAACATCAACAATAGATAAGAGTAGATACATGCCTCATACCTTTATTTTTGTGACACAAAACAAAAACAAAAAATGAAGATACAAAATTATTATTAAATAGCGCGTGCGACAACATAATCAAACAAGATCTAAACATACATACATACGTGCGAGTAAACAGAGATACAACACACATACCACACATACAAGCAAACATTGAAAGCAATATCCAGGAGATATTCAATTTTAAATACTGACAGGCAGCCTGATACAGACAAATATTTGATACAAACATAATACAAGTAGAATTGAACAACAAAAAAAAAAATGACAACAATTTTAGAAAATATAGAGCTAAACAATTGAGTGGGGTAGGTGATGGCGATAACTGAGAGGTGCTACAGTGCACAGTGGGGCTTTTATCCAAAATGTATGATAAAATGTCTGTAAAACAAACAATTCTCGTCAGAAATGTGCGAGGGTGGAGACATCAGAATATTAACTGTGGAGGCATACACATTGAGCGCAGATAGCCTTACAAAGTTTTACCATATCGGATGAGTGACACCGCCTGACCCCTCTAACTTTTATAATGACATGTTTTGGTATATATATATATATATATATATATATATATATATATATATATATATATATATATATATATATATATATATATATATATATATATATATATATATATATATATATATATATATATATATATATATATATATATATATATATATATATATATATATATATATATATATATATATATATATATATATATATATATATATATATATATATATATATATATATATATATATATATATATATAGATTTTCGCAGCTTCAAATCCTGCCATAGACTTGTAATGTTTTCCGCTTTTTGTGTGTTCTACTGTTCTGTTTCCAATTTTGCATTCTATTTTCAGCACAAGTCCCAATTGGTCGGGAGCTTCCTATTGAACTAAACCTAACTTCTAACCTGTAATATTTCTTGGTGAAATTTATTCTTGATCGGACTAGGCGTAAAAAAATGGCTGATGTTAGTTTGTTGCAAAATAATTTCATTCTGCTCCAATATGTATTTTTGAGGAGCCTTTGACCATCGGTAGTAACCATCGGCTGAATCTTAGATATATTAGTGTGCCAAGTTTTTGTAACTAGACATAAACTTGCCCCTCCCAGCACCTCCAGCAGATTCTGCATTTCGCCTTTGGGCACAAAAAATTAGATGTCTTTCCCTATTATCAAAATACATTTTAAGTGATCTACGCAGCTACTCAATGTAGTTGCCAGCTCAAAACGTTGCAAGATAAAGATTCAAAATACCATTTAAATAGAGCAAAGAAATTAACTGCAGCCAGCAACAGCCTGAAGGTTGACATTATTCTACTAGAATATAAAACTCAGAGATATAGCAATAATAATAATTAAAAGATATCCTGTGCCTTTCCATTTCTTCTTAAAAGTAAATTTTGATTTAATGACAGGACTATTCTAACTTTGCAACATATTTTATATAAAACCAACTCGTGCGAACCAATGTAGCCATATGCCCTTGTGTTACAAATTGAAGAAAATATCTAAATAGGCCATAAGTAGGGTGTGGAATTGGAATTAATTCCTCAAATTACTTTAAAACATTTAAACACTCACACAATTAGTTAAACATATGGTAACTTTATATAACACAACGCATGTGGCATGTACACCTTATGTATGTGTGTATGTTTGCTTGTGTGTTTGCGTTTGTTTACAAATATTTTTGGAAATAAAATACAAACACCCCTCCCCCCCTCCACAAATATTGTGCTAGCAGTCCTGACAACCACCTACAATCATAAGCATACATACACGCACGTACATACATATTTCGTTGAGAATTTTGATGATTTCTTCACTACACGCATGAACTGCCACAAGACACTGTGCCGTGAGTTACAGAAATCATTTTGTGTTGCATGGAGGAACATACTCTATATATTCTGATATATACATAGTGTTGAATGTAGCACAGTTATAGCTACGAGTATATCTGTTGTCTAACCGCCTGTCTAACGCTTTGTGTTATTGTTTAAGTGCGGGTGGCACATTTATGTCATTTTCTACATACTTCGGTGTCACTTCCTTCTCTTCTTACAGTTTCTATTTCATTTTTTCTTTGTATATATTTTTCTGTCTTAAAATTTTGATAATCCTCTGCGCTTAAAAAGACATCTTGTGTTCATTTTAGGGGAAAATTTGATGAAAAATGTTCATCTATTTAACACAAGTCACGAGCCAAACAAACACTTACAATCAGACACACAATTTAGCAACGAGTCTGCCCTCTTTCAGCTGAAATATGTTGCCTGGAGTACATGCAAGAATAGGAGAAGGTAATGTTGGCGTTATTATTATTTATAGTTTATTAATGCTTTTAATGACTTGATTTCTGTACATTTTTAGCTGGAGGGAATTTGTTGAACAATTAACAATTTCACTTTCATGCTGCGGGTCATTGGCAATGAAAACAAATTCTTTGTCATACGGGGGGGATTATGAAAAGTTGAGAAGTTGTGTATTTAAAGACTGTGTTTGTTCTCTTAACGAGATGAATGTTAATACTTTTGTTAGTACGATTTCAAAGTGGCTTAAATGTAGATATTTAAAAGGATTAAAGTGGATTCAATTAAAAATGGATTTGATTCGAATATTTTCACAGAAATTTCTTTAGAATAGTTAAAAATACATAAAATCTTGTTCAATAGCCCGTGTATATTTATTGTAAATTTTTGTATGCTAATATTTTTTTGTAAGGATCTGAAGAGGGTCCGTATTATCAGTCACTAAAAATTTCACATAATAAATTTGGCTTCAAACCAGCGAGAAAAGTGAAAATTATTCCCAAACAATGACATTTTCAATGCCTCCAAATTATCTGCTAGTGGCTTTTTGATTTAGAAACTCTTGATTAAATTAAAACGAAAGTATTTGTTTCTTTAAATTCAAATAAAAAGACTATTTTCATAAAATTTTCTCTTTAATATAATGAAGGTTGCTTAAAAGTCAGTGGGAGAGAATTTTATATGGAGGCAGTATGAAAAATCCGCAATTTTTTTTGAATAAAAGAATTTCTTCTTCGCAACATAATTTCCTTCAAGCTCGATATATGTTTGGTCCAATGTCCTTTTATTTTTTATTGTTTCCCAATAAATAAGACTTTTCAGCCCGTTCAAAACTGGTGTTTGTTTTAATGATGGCCTCTTTGCTGTTGCTATAATTTTGCAAAAGTTTGATTTTGTTGTAGAGTATTAAAAAATTTGATTTCAATTAAAAGTTTCCTCATGAGGTACTTTAAGGCATTTCGGATGTTATTTTGAACAAAATGTATTTATAATATTCTATTGTTTGTTGTTGGCTTAGCTAGGTATATGCCTGCATTTCATTGGCGCTAACCAAATCATCAGTACCCTTTAGCCAAATCATGATTGAAAGCATTCAAAGCTCGTATACTTAAGCCATAGACTACAAACACTATATGAGAATTCAAACAGAACTCAATCATATTTTTCTATTTGTAATCAACAAAAACACAAAAGTATAAATAGCTTTAGAAAGCTTTTGTACAATCACAACACAACAAACAATTATAATTGACTTGCGTCTTTTTGTTTTTTCTTTTTACGCCTTTATACAATTAATCGCACTTTGGGTGATAATGAAAGTATTTATAAGGCAATGAAAAAACAAAATTTATAATAACAATATCTATCAAATTCGTTATTCGAGATATTCTCTAAAATAACCATTTTAATATTCTATTGTTTGTTTTCGTTCTACTACTGCCTCTTTCCGGCCACTTTTTAGTAGAACTGGTTACCTTTTTGGTCATAACTTGCTTAGTTTTCAAGATATCGACTTGATTTCTTTTAAGTTTGATAGACAAACGTATTGGCTTTAATTCGATTCTTCATTTTTGGGGGTAGTACGAAAAAAATTTTTTTCCTCAAAAATTATGATGAACTAACCCCTTTGCTTTTTTTGAAAAAATGAAAAAAAATTTTTTTCTTATTTTTATCTATCCAACGCAAAAGAAATCAAGTCGATATCTTGAAAACTAAGCAAGTTATGACCAAAAAGGTAACCAGTTCTACTAAAAAGTGGCCGGAAAGAGGCGGTAGTAGAACTGGTTACCTTTTTGGTCATAACTTGCTTAGTTTTCAAGATATCGACTTGATTTCTTTTAAGTTTGATAGACAAACGTATTGGCTTTAATTCGATTCTTCATTTTTGGGGGTAGTACGAAAAAAATTTTTTTCCTCAAAAATTATGATGAACTAACCCCTTTGCTTTTTTTGAAAAAATGAAAAAAAATTTTTTTCTTATTTTCGAAAAAAAATATAATCGAAAGATAGCTAATATTTTTATCTATCCAACGCAAAAGAAATCAAGTCGATATCTTGAAAACTCAGCAAGTTATGACCAAAAAGGTAACCAGTTCTACTACTGCCTCTTTCCGGCCACTTTTTAGTAGAACTGGTTACCTTTAGCTAATATTTTTATCTATCCAACGCAAAAGAAATCAAGTCGATATCTTGAAAACTCAGCAAGTTATGACCAAAAAGGTAACCAGTTCTACTACCGCCTCTTTCCGGCCACTTTTTAGTAGAACTGGTTACCTGTTTGGTCATAACTTGCTTAGTTTTCAAGATATCGACTTGATTTCTTTTGCGTTGGATAGATAAAAATATTAGCTAAAGGTAACCAGTTCTACTAAAAAGTGGCCGGAAAGAGGCGGTAGTAGAACTGGTTACCTTTTCGGTCATAACTTGCTTAGTTTTCAAGATATCGAGTTGATTTCTTTTGAGTTTGATAGACAAACGTATTGGCTTTAATTCAATTCTTCTTTTTTGGGGGTAGTACGAGCTTTGAATGCTTTCAATCATGATTTGGCTAAAGGGTACTGATGATTTGGTTAGCGCCAAAGAAATGCTGGCATATACCTAGCTAAGACAACAACAAACAATAGAATATTAAAATGGTTATTTTGGAGAATATCTCGAATAACGATTTTGATAAAAAAATGTATTTATTATTGAAAAACAAATGTTTTTAGTACTTTAATGAAAGACTCGCAGTACTATGATATATCCTGCAGATAATTTATTGACTTTTGTTGTTTCAAAAAGCACCATCTGCAACAGTTTCACGAATATACACTTAATGACTCGTTGGGAAAAATTTAATTTTATTAACATTTGATAAAGACAAGCTTCTATTGATGCTATTAACAACATAAATTATGTTTCAACATGTACAACAACATCTACGAAAGTAAAATGTCTTAAATTAGGAAAAAAATGAGGCCAAACTTCTCTCAACTTTTTCGTTGCTTTCGTATCTCACCTAAACTTGTTTTTAATATTTTATATGACATTTTATTAATGGATTTTTTTCCTGACTTACTAACAAGCCAATTTTTGTTGGCCAAAATTACGAGGGTGTAAGTGTGGCCATATTTTGTTGGCAACTTAAACAACATAATTATTGGCATTAATGACAAAAATACTTTTACTTTACAACATACTTTTTCCTCAACTTATTCCAACTCACAGTGCTTGGATCTCATATAGATTAGGGGCAAATTCAAAGAAATGAATTTAGCGAAATTAATTAATTGAACTTGAAGAAAAAAGAAAAATTTATGCAAGCACTCCCTATGTATCCTTATTTTTCAATGCAGGTAGAATGTTCAGACTTCTGGCACATTTATTATAAATACTTGGCAAAAAAATAAAATTTGTTCGTTTGCTCTAAGATGAAATTAATTTCATACGGTGCAAGGATATGACTACCTTGAATGCATTCTTATTTTCAAATATTAAATTTTCGCTACATTTTTGGCAAACATTTATGTATGATTTTTAAATTATGTTCGGAATATAGCCCAAATTGATTAATATTTCTTAACAGAGTGTTCCAATGTACTATGAAAGCAAGAGCCAAGAAATATAAAACTCAAGATTTCTTTATTTTATCCCATTTCAAAGGCGAGCGAGTGTCGTATTTTAGATCTTGGGGAGGCCCATATAAAAATACACTTATTTGTTCTAGGTCCCTTGCTTTCTTAATTAACCATAATTTTTGTAGAAAGGACTGTCTGTGAAAGGCTGAGCACATACCAGAAGGAGTTTAGAATCCCAAGAATTTTATTCTCCACTCCATAATTTTTTTCTTCACTACTCCGATCTTAATTAATTTTTTAATTTTTTTTTCAAGAAAACATCCTAAGTTTTCGATGCAATCCCATATTATTCCAAATGACTATTTTACTAAATAATATTTTTGTTATTTCTAATTTTTAAATATAAACTAATTTTATGAAATTTTTCGATTTTGTGTTAATAAACAATGACAAGAACTTCGAAGGAAGTCAATAAGATTCAAAACTTGTGATTTGGAGGTAGTGGAAATTCAATTTTTTTCAATGATTTTAATACAACTTTGTTATTAGAAGATGTTCTCTTATTTTAAATACTGTTCATTGAACCTTAATTCATCGAAAAGATGTTATAAGGAAAAATGATTTTTTTGGAAGTACTTAAAATGCTCTTCATTCCCATTTAAAATTTCAACAGCTCTTGATTAATATATGCAGAAAGTAGCTACGAGATTCAAAGTTTAAAGAGGGATAGAGTTCAAAACAGCTTCCTCAGAAGTCATGAAAATGTAAAGATATTAATGCAGAAAAATTCCTAATTCAGCTCATTTTCAAATGGTTTTAATATTGGATTGTCTTTACAAAATATGCCTTTTAGGGTATTTAACTAAATTATAAGACCTCTTCAACACACATACTTTACGTTTTTAAAAGACCAAATTTTTCTATCAAATAATCTAAATACTAATGGAAATAGAAATGTTGAAAGGGTGAAATCTTGCCAATAGTCACAACTTTTTTCTTCTTAAGAGAAAGTAATGGTTTCACTTATAAGTATAAGAATATAATTCTAAAGAAATAAGTATTTTGTAAAATTTTAAGTTCCTATTGGATACATTGGAAGCAATGAAAATATGATTCCTTTGGAACAACATCCATTTTTTTACTACATTATTTTCCCTCAAAAGCTTATTTTTCTGGAGCCCTATATTGTTATCAAAAACGAATATATTGATTTCGTCTTTCATATTTATTTAAGGCATTTTGTAAGGTTCACACTTAATGTTGCTTAAATTTTGCCTGTGGAGCAACACTGTGCAACGTCCTATAGAAACAGCACAGACCTAAATTCGTCTATAATGAGTGAAGGAATGTGTATGTTAGTGTATGAGTATATGTATGTATATGTGTGAGTTTTGTGATTTGTTGACTGTTTATAGCAACAAAGAAAAAAGAAAAAAAGGACATGCTATTAATTTATATGAAATTCATTATCTAGCAGGAAACATACAATTTTACAAGGTGCCTGTTTTTCCCCTCCACCAACTACGGCATTGGTCGATTTTTGTTTTTGCTATTTCGTTTTTTTTCTTTCCTTGTTTATTAAATGTCCTTTAGCTTATTTTGGAGCATCTCTAAGTGTTCAACATAATTGGGCGTGTAACGAATCTAATTGAGTTTTAATGTTAATGACAAAAAGGTTGCTACGGATATTTATCATTTTTGCACGAATATTTTGTATATTTGTTAGAAAATATACTAAATAGGTTTTTGCACAAAATTTAGCCGCTGGTCATTTTCAACGCCCTTAATCTAGTTTGATTTTGTTTTGTACACGACACTTGTGCTAAGTGGTCTTAATTTTGTGTTTTTTGTTATATTTTGCAATTCCACTCAACTTTGTTAAATCAATTAATTTCACATGTTTGTTCGTCATGTTAATATCCTGCCCGATAATGAATTTATATGAACGAGTATTTGATTTTTAAAGGTTATTTTCTATTTATAATAAATTGAAGAAATTTTGATTCCTTTTATGGTTGTAAAATATTGTCTGCAACAAGTTTGCGTGGCACTTTAGCAGCGATTGTTTTGGTTGGAGTTGAGGGTTGAAGAATCCGATTTATGTTTTCAGTCTCGGATTCAGCTGAGCTGATGTCCAAATATTTAACAACCAGTCAATTAGTTAGTTTTCTGTTAGTTACCCTGCCTTCAGGGAACACAATTCTTCTTTAAATTATATTTTTTCGATTAATGAAAATCTTAATTTATTTTAAATACTTAATATTAATACATATTGCAAGAAAGCTAAAAGAGACTCATGTTGAGTACAATTGTTTATTGTGTTGTTTGTGTAAAAGCTTCCTAAACTATATATGAAAGAGAATTCTCATATTGTATTTGATTTGTCTGGCATTAAACATTTGGAGTTTAATGTTTTCAAACTGCTTTCATTGGCATAGCGACCCATGAAATGTCGGCATATGAACATCTAAGTCCACAAGAGACAATAAATTTTTGAAATTCTAATTGCTCGAAAATCTTAATTTATTTTATTTTTTATTCATTTTATGCAGGCAGATTAAAGACCAAGACTATTTCCATAACATTGACATGACGCAGAAATCTTAGAATCAATAACAAGGTATTTTATCGTTTTCACTTCTAAATTTCTTGATGAAGTAAGATTTTTTGGTATGATTTCTAGTAAAACACTTGTTTTTATTAAACATGTTTCATATATCACTAACAAGGCCGTAAGAAAAAAGATCCCTGCTAAAGGCTCTTTAAAAAATCGTGGGCACTAACACCAAAAGTTGTGGATTTGTCTCTTTATATCATTATAAGCTTAAATATATTTCATGCATCGCTGGTGTGGTGGACAAAAATTAAAGAGCTCACCATGAAAGCTTTCTCTAGCTCATTTCATTGGCTCATTTGAGACAATGATGACCTGTCTCACGCGCGTCCTGAGTGTTGTTCTACACTAAACACATCTGCATTTTAAACGTGTAATAAAGTGCGCTGTGATTAATGTTTATAATCTTATTCCTGGCAGGTACCGGTAAATGTCAATTCCAGTCTTAGTTCAACTGGGGTCTGTAAATTTTGTGGGACGCTTGAAGATACTCCACCGAGTTGCTAACATTCCATTTTAGCTCTAGTGCTCCATAGTTGTTTTTTATAAATTTTTTTCGGTCAGGAAACGATGAATTATTCAGGCTTGGTGGCAGAGAGAAGTCGGTTCGCTAATGATTTTAAACCGGAAAGTTATGATAATTTTGCTAAACTTATCCGATCCAATGTCTTTAATTCCTATTGCAATAAAAAAAACACCCACGAATTTTCCAGGCTGAATTTTATGTTATACTCATGTGTGGGCTACTGAATGTCTAAGAATAAAGGAAAATGTCATAAATTATATCTCTGTTGTCGGGAAGTCAAGTTGGACTAAATTCCTTAATTAAGCACGGCCTATTTAATATCGTTCAGTATATATGACATTGTTTGGAGCGTAAACTAGCATTGTGGTCTAATAGGAATTCCAAGAGAAAGTTCATTGGACCAAACGTCTTCACCGGTATTGCCAGAGGTGGTGCAAGATATTTTTTTAAATTAACATTTACAACTTCCAAACCCATTTGGCTTGTCTACAGAAATGCCCCGAGTCTTCGGGTTACCAGTCCTTGTACTCTAGCTACTAGTCCAAAAAGGGACCTGGTATTGAAGAGCAGTCAGATGAGTCTGTGTGTGATTGTGATGTGTCTTTAACTTTACCGTTTTTCCGTAGTGGGAGCAGCCACGTATGCCAACATCTTAGAGTATAAAGTCACTCAGTAAGAGTGATCTGTGATTACTTGCAATGTGTTTTAGGGAACACCATAGTCTCAGATGTCATCAGTTTATCTATGAAAACACTGTCATCAAATCTTGTAAACCCTAAGATCAAATATGCGAATATTCTGCTCATGGTTCAAGTAGGGCAGTGTAGGGGTTATTTAGAGACTTCATGGGATCTGCATGGCCTCTCTTGCCAAAAAGGATCCAGAGATTTTACAAAAGATCTAATAGTATGCAGAGTGACATATAAGGCTGATTCAAAAGACAATATGATTTTTCTTTCTTAAAACGGGCCACCAGAAAAGCACCATTATATTTTTTTGCTATAAAATGTAAATAAAGTTTAATAATTAATGAAAAAATAAAAGATTAATAGAAGCTGAGCTTATGAATAATATTTTCTTCTACAGCTTTAATTTCAGTATAATTTTTCATCAAGGTTACGACGTTTTGAATAATAAATCGTGTAACAAATGAAATTTGTCTACCTGTTTGCCACCAAAACCAAATCTTACTAAGGAAATATCTCTACTTCCGTTTAAAGTGGCTTAAACAAGAACTCAAGCTCAGTTGTGCCAACAAAAACGAATAATTTCATAAAAGAAATTAAAAAATTTTTGTATAGTTCAATGATTTTGTGAATGACTTCCAAGAAGGCATAAAATCACATGTTAGTTAAACTGATTAAAATTTAACACTCTTCGAAAAGGGATGTGGCATTTGTGACACACTAAGTAAGACATTTCCACGAACCACATTTTTAAATAAATTGCAACTAAATAACGCAACAATTGGCCACTAAATCCTTTTAAATCTCTTCCTTTAACTGGTAGTAAATTTGAATTTTCCAAAATTCATAACATTACGTTAAGTCCTGAGACAATTTCGACAATGACAATAAAAAGATTCAACAGATAAATTAAACAATAGAAAAGGAGAAGAAATTTAGACTAATTTTGGCAGTTTGGCCAGCGGTTATTTAAATGCGAGCAATAAAATCTTAGTTAAACTAACCGAAGGTAACCGTGTGCCTGAGGATGTTTTAGCGTTTGTGTATGTTTGTGTCATTTTTCATTGTGTTCATGTTTTCTCAAATACTCGCATTTGCATTTAAGTGTCATATACTACAGCTAAATTGATCTATTTTAAAGTACAAGTTATTTGTTTTAGTGAAGGCTACTAAGACTTTTAGCACGACATGCTCAGTTATACAACTTTAGTTAATCCTTAAGGATATAGAAGTTGCAAGGCCTGTTTGGTTTTTTTCTTTAAACTCAATACTATGCCGTAATTTGAAACAAAGCGTGTAGAAAGGACTATAACTCTAAGGTAGGATTTAATACTCAGCGGTAGAGTTCGCTGCTGCTGATGCCGCTGTTCTCTTTCCGCAGAATGTCCTTTTCATTACAATTGCTTTCAATGCTGTTGTTTTAGTGTTTACATTTTATGATACAATTTAAATCAGAGCATTTACAAGGATTAAAACTGGACGAGTCTCGCCACAAAGAGTCACACGCACGCACACATGAACATTAATTTTCTTTCAGGCCATAATTGTACGGAATTCCTAGTAGGTTACTATTTTGCTTGTAGAAGGATTTCTTCCATCTATTATTGTGTAAGGTTGCGTATGTTAGTTTTGTGACTTTCTGCACATTATTTGTAACTTTCATCAATATTTTTTATTTCTTTGTTAATAAATTTTTCACGTTCTCTAAATAAAGGGAAAATGTAAAATATAAATTTCACTGTAATGGAAATATGACATTGAATTTCAGAAGATATTCAGGGCATCATAAAACTCATTTGTGTCTCTATGTCAGTATTATTTAGCGATACCGCAGATATAGTTGATTATTGTTGTCAATATGCGAACTAGTGTAATAAAAGATAACTAAGGGAATTTCTATTTATATTAATAATTTTTATTAATAATTAATATATTTTAAAGCATATATCATATATAGTAGTGTTTACTTATAACGAACTAAGTGGAATCGGGAAGATCAGTTCGTTATAATCGATGTAAATATTTAAATTTTTTCTGATAAATAAAAGTCAAAATTAAAACAGAAAAACAATTTTTCGATTTTCCGATGTATTAAGACATCTACATCTGTTTACAAGTTTCACTTGTTTTGTTTGGGAATTTTTTTTGTATTTGATGCTTAAAAATAGTTCGCACTATGCGAAAGTTCTCTTTGTACTAAAAGTATGCAGCATTATTTGGGCTGTGGGCATTAACATTGAGAGTGTGTTAGTGCTCTTTAACATCCATGTTTGATTTTTTTTTCAATGCTCGTTTAATTTTTTGAAAATTGTTGAAATACTTACGATATAATTTATTTCTTTACTTAGTACCATGGCATTGAGGAAAATTATAAAAAATGTCCATTAAAATTTAGAAAACTCCAATTGAAATTTAGAATTTTAAGTTCAATTCGAGAAATTTCAAGTGATATTTCCAAATGAATTTCTGAATTTAGAGTTGAAGTGGAAAAAAATTCCAAATGAGTTTGAGAAACTATTTATTTTTGAAATTTATTATTTAGGATAGCAACTATTCATTTGCACAGTTCAAATATCGAAGTTGAACTGGTGCTACACAAAGTTACTGTGAACTTTAACCAGGTTGAAAGCATTTAACCTCGCGTACTTATTCGAAAACTTTGAAATCCAGTATAAGAGCTCTAACATAAATGAAAATTGCAAAATATATAACCATAATAGACTTAGAATGTCGTAATACAAACTGCACCAAAAACAATTTATATTCGACATCAATTTACTTTATTTTCCTTCCAGCTGGAATACCATTGAACGTCCTTTATCACCAATTAAATATCCTATATGAGCAGCTAAACTCAATAAAAAAATTTCAACAATAATGACACATTTTTATTTTAACAAAACTTTAATTAATAAACTTAATTAATTTTTTGAGCTTAAAGTCTTAATTTTTATTAAAATTATTATCGATATTTTGGTACTCATCGATAACCATCTTCAGGATATTTGTTTATTCGCGTTATTTTTAGCCACTTGAATTTGAAGAGAATTACTACCAACGATTTAACTTTGCATCATATTATATTTTAAAATCTTAAAACATTTTAGCCTTTTCTCTCTTCTTTCAACACTAAGTCCTAGATATCAGCCCAATGAGTTTCTAATGAGTCTAAACTTGTGCATCTTATCGAGTATTTAGTTGTTCTTATGTTCATAATTGATAAACAATATTTGGAAATGCTTCTTTCACCGGGGTCAACCACCCATTATTCTCTTTTTAAACATGTCAATCCAGAAGCTTAATTTGCTTACAATATAAAAGTGTATCACAAAATAACTTTCCCAATTGGCACTGGTTTAAATAAATATTCTTCTACCAGCTAAAAAAAAAAATAAAATAAACGAACACAAATTTAAAACAGTTTCTCACTTTTATGTAAAACATTTTTCTTTACTCTTCTGCCAATAAATATTTTTGTTATTTAAAAACATTCTTAAAACGATTGCATTGTCCTACTAACGCTTTAGTCCCTTTCATAAATCCCTCCCCCCTTAAACGTCCTTACTCCCACAATCTACAAGCAAAATTATATTTTTGAAGATGGGAAAAGTTACTGGAAAATTAAAAAAAGTCAACAGAAGGTCTAGTAGCAAGTAGTAAAAAAAAAGAAAAAAGAGAATATGTATATAATTTTTTTCTTTGTTGCAAAACTTAACTAAAGTATGTGTTTTATTGCCTCTCCCATTTTACACATATAAAATTGCTACATATGATGGTTGGTTGTCCACTGTAGTTACCAAACATGTTGGGCTTTTTTATGGCCACAGGCGTTATTTATATGCAGGCTTCAGGCTTCAACTGCTACTCTGCCACTACTACTGCAAATGTATGTCCAGCTTTGGGAAAAAACTTTACAACTACTATTACAATATGGCCATATAATACATCAGACGCCATTTTTTCATAGACAACTATGATAAATGAAATATATGTACATGTGAAGAGAGAAGCACATACAAGTACAAACAATGTTGTTCACGTATGCATGTGTATGAAAGTGGGCTTAAGACGACTTTACACACTCACTAAGCCTAAATATACTGATCGAGAGCAGCATGATTTGAGTTAGTTAAGGTATGAAAGAATAATACTAGTTCTTGTATTCCAACTATTTTCAAGGAAAACCAAATATTCACCGATCCCAGTTGATAAAGTTAACCACATGATTCAATTATTTGTTAGAAATTTTAAATGTCATAAGGAATCAGAATCGCTTAATATTCTTAACATTAAAATGAGTAAAGAAGCCAATTGGAAAAAAATTTAAGTCATTCCCGAGTATTGACATTATTTTTATTTCTAAAAATTCAACTTCCTTGGGAATTAAGTTGATTAACATTATAAATTCCTTCTACAAATCTGTTCGCAATTTAAAAAAAAATTTATAAAAAAAATAATTTCTTTTAATCTATTTGAAATAATTATCTTTCTGCAGTCCACAATTGATGCAACTACTTTCACATAAAAAAACAAATATAATTATTGGCAAGTTCGTAACATTTTCCTGTTGCTAAACATCCGATCATAAATCTATATGAAATTAATTTCTTAAAAAAAATATATATATAATAAAATATTTTCGTTTTGCGACTAATTGCAGATGGTTTCTAAATGGGTGCTTAGAAATGAAAAAAATCTTCACTGACAAATTTCTATTAAAATCTTTGGAAATTATCAGTTGTTGCACTACTTTCGAATCCTACTATCAACACTTCCATGACCTTCTGGGAATATTAATTTTCCTAGAAACATTCAATTGATTAAATTATTTGAATGGTGCAAAAGGTATTTTGCTGCATGTAATCTCTGTGTCCGATCCGAAAGGAGTTACAAATTTCGTTTACTGACCGTTACTGACTACTTAACCACTAACTTAAGCTTTCGTAAAATATCATTAGACACAGTGAAAATAGCCAACTCTTTGACGCACGAGCAGTGCTTAGACGGCGAATAAAATTTGATAAAATTAAAAACTGGCTTCGTAGACTAGTAGGTAGTGTACTAGACTCGTAGTGCGAAGGTCGCAGGATCGAATACTGCCGCAGAACTCTGGCAGTTTGTGTTTGATAATTAAAGGGAGCGCACAACAAGCCTTCACTGGCTTAAGTGTAGGTCGTATGACATGGGCTATCACAACCTGATAAAATTAATGCCCCAACTATGGTTTATAATACTTAAATGTGGTGGTGTTTCGGCTACAACACAACATGAATTTATTTTTTTATTATAGTTTACAACATCTAGGTGTTGTTTATGTCACAGTGTTGCATTTTATTTGAAGTACATATTTCCGTAAAAATACACATCTGCATGCCAAAAACTGTTAAAGAAAGATTAAAGAGGAGTATATTTTGTTAGAAAAAAAAACCAAAGAACAACAAAAAAGTATCAGGAAAAGAATTTGAATCCATTGGAACTACCATATATAGAATAAGTAAGAATAATTTTTATAAAACCAAAAGTTATCACAATGTCTTAATTACAAAAATATACTTTATAGTTTTATAAAAAATTTTCGCTTAAACAAGGATGGTTTCTTGTTTTTGATACAAAAACTGAGCACTTTTCTAAAAACTAACTCTTTGCCATTATTTAATATTTCAAATTGGCTGTTCCAAGCAATTTAATTGTTCAGTAAATTGATCCCATTTGTCTTTGAGCTTTATTTTGTTATATACAAATAGCAGATCGCCACGGCCAATATCTGGATTAATTTTCATCAGCTCAACCAGCTTTGCCATTTGTTTTTTATTTGTAATTTTGCTAAGAAATATTTACTTTATTATTTTATTTTATTATTTTATATTTATTAATTTTAGTTTTATATGAATAATTAAATTTGTTTTAATCTATTTTCGATTTAAAACTTGTAATGTTAATAAAACAACACCCAATGAGCTGTTGTAGATTTATGACAGTGAGAACAACACATTCTCACCACAGTTGTAAACTATAATCGAATTTAAAAAATACAACATTAAAGTAACAACTGTTGTAAACCATAATCGAGGCATAAAAGAAGACTAGGGTAAAAAAAATCGCATTGCACCTTGTTTCATTGAGCTACAAAAAGCTCAAGTTTTTTTTCGTACGAGCTCGCTTAAGGATGTGGGACATATCGTAAGCGATAATCCGCTCAAGGATTTGTAGAAAAATAATACTTTTAGCAGAGCAAACATACTAAGTAGATAGTAAATAGATTTACGAGTATCATAAGTAACAAAATAAAGCTTGTAATAAATGCAATTTTTTTTAAATCCTAGCAAGGATAAGGATACCTCTCATATATCCCTTTTCAAAATATTATGAATAAGCTAAGCAATAAAATATAAAAACATTTTATGGAGAGCAGCAAAATATTGTCTAAAATTTGAGTATAATAATGTTTTAAAAAGGATATGGTTATTTCGCATATATCCTTTTTCCGAAAAATTATAGCTTAAGTAACAAAGAAATACAAAATTACATCAAAGCTCTTAAAGAATAGCTTATGAATCATTTCTATCTCTCATATGTACAATAAAACGATATCGAAAGTACACTGATCCTTTTCATCTTGACAAGGATATTATGCCCACTTTCTATATATATTTTTTTTAAAGAGAAAACTACACTGCAATGGCTAATGGATATTTCTGGATTTATTGAAAGCTAAGAACTATAAAATGGCACTGGTCTTTGGGTTCGAAAAATATAAAAACAAAAAAAAACTTCTACTCAAGATGTGGTGCCTCTGCTATTCTATTTTTACAGTTTAGGATCCGGTATTCAAATAAACTGGGAGTACTATTGGCTGAAATTGTTAGCGCAAATCAAATTATTAATAAGAACATCAAAATTCTTCCGATGTGAATTAGTGTGGCATTATGTTAGTTGTTGTTTGACTATGTGCGTAATGAAGGCATTGCACTGGTCACTGAATAGTACCGTCAGCGATTGATACTCCTCTATGCTAATGTACTATATCGCAGCGCTTTCTTCGTTGGTAGTGCTAGCAGAATCATCGGCGAAGTAAAACAGCTAATAAAATGATTACAACACATACAACTTAAGAAGCTTACTGCATGTTGCAGTACGTAACACCACGGGCGCTACAAAAATGTTATAAAAATTAATACAACACGCAAGAGCAGAGTATCAGAAGAAATAAGCTTTTTAATTTACCACCTGTGCCCTCTACAAATAGTATATTTATATTTATTTTTCATAGTTTCACATCATCGTAGAGAACATAATATTTTTGTAGCTGCCATAGTCTTTAAGTACCAACCGATAGCTTAATATCACTCTATTATGTTTGAGGAATAAATAGATGCGAACGAAATTACAAATGGACTTTAGTATAATGATAAATGTAGCGTACAAGAAACCTTTAGTCGCAAACACGAGTACAGCTCTAGCGATATTTATATACATTTTACATACCTTTACAAGCGAACCCATGTAGACTACTCGTATGTAAATTTCTTAGTAATTGCTAACAAAATCAAGTTGTGTAACAACTAAAAAATATTAAATCTTCTTCAACAACTAAGTAGCAGCTCATGCCAAGTCGCAAGAGATCCACCTTTGCATCACCCACTCCCTCACTGCCACCATATGAGTATCTTGTAGAATTACTCAATTATTCTTTATTTTATATAAGTATGAGTATCAGTATGTCACACACATATACCCTTAAAATAATTCTCTTGTTCCTTTTCTAGTTGGGCTACTGTTCTGATTTCAATTTATGAACTCAAAGTCTTTTGGGCAACATTCCATGTCCTTTGGCCGCTCATATTTGTTATTCCTTTTTATGTGGCATACAACTACATGACGTTTCAGTGTAAGAGTTTGAAGACTGAGTTCCATGGTTATTTTATTTTACCTCTGATACAGTTTTGTTTTCTTTTTTGGTTGATATTCCTCATTGCGAAATGAATGAATGGCTGGTGTGTCGGCATGTCGGACTATGAGTTTTCGTTTTTATGAATGTATGTGTGTATTTATTTGCTGCAGTTGTTATAGAGGGCTGGGTGCTGGGAGGTAGTGGGGATTTTGTTGAAATCCTTGTATTAAAATTTTTCTATAATTGGTTCTAGGGGAAATTGCAGTTTTGAGTTTAACTTCCGTAACTTAATGAATTGTCAAATGGCTTTACTTACTTACTTTATTTATTTTTCTTTTATTTTAACCTTTTTTTACAAATTTATTTAAATTTTTTTTCATGTATTTGTATACACATGTATATGGGTGTATGTGAGAATTTTCCTTTTTCGGTGATTACTAAAGTGGACTTAAAAAACTTTAGAAAGTTTTTGGCCAGTTCATTGGGGAAACAAACGTTGAATTGAAGAAAATACTTGTTATAAAAGGAATTTCAAAAATATATTAAGTGGCCTGTTGTAAAGTTACTAATACAAATTATTGTAAAATTAAGGACAACTATAAAATGCCCACAGACTCTTTATAGCGAGAAAATTATAAATGATACGAATTACATTTATTTTAAATGCTGAACACGAAGAAAAATTTAAGTTATTGAAAAGACTTACAAAGAAAAATATTGTTGAAAGCATTGATCACTACAGTCATTTTGTGGTCATTCCTTTCATGTATAATTGAGATTATAATATCGTTCTCGCCAAATTAGAGTTTTAGCACCCTTTTTACCTTAATTTTTTATTATTAAAGAATATCGTAACTATCAAAATATTAAATATGATTGATATAACCATGCTGCAAAATATTAAGTTTCCGTTACAACAAACTAAATGTTTCAATTAAAAATTCATTTTGTTATTGATTTTTCATTTGAAGATGGCAAAAAATTTATTATGAATATGTAAAAATTTTCATTTAAAACTTTTCGTTACAAATGATGATGGGAAACATATTAATATGTTTTAATATGTTTGCCATTTCAAATTTAAAAAACTACTAGCAAGAAATAAAGGGTGATTTTGTAAGAGCTTTTGAACTTGATAAAAAAAACACATCAAATTTAGGGAAATTTATGAAATCTTTGTCTGACTTAATAGAACGATCTATATAATTCAATATTTAAATTGAACTCATGTAAATATTCACCGCCGCAACTCCTCGGTTCGGTATACTCTTTGACATATTGGCCGGGATCTCACGAGAAAATTCTTTAATATTGGCTTCCAGTGCGTTAACCCTTGCACTCTTGTCCTTATAGACAAAAGCCTTAACATACATATCTCCACAAAAAATAGTCTAAAGACGTTAAATCCAACGATCTATGTGGCCAATTGATTGCCCGAAAATGTGAAATAAACTCTTCACTGAACTATCGTCTGAATTGAGCCAGTTTTTCGCGTGATATGTGGCCAAGTCCGGCTGTTCTATTTTGGGCAAAAAAAATTTTAATCATCGCACGGTACCGCTCGCCAATCACAATAACGTTCCTTCCTTCGTCGTCTTTGAAAAAGTACGCTCTAATAATGCCACCAGCCCATAATCCACACCAAACAGTGCATTTTTTGGAATGCAATTTTGCTTGTTCACGTATCCATTCAACAAGAAATTTTCCGATAAAAAAGTTGACGATGCGCTTACTTAACCGAGCATGAATTTTGATAATAAAATTCAATAATTTGCAGGAGTTGTTCGTTTATAAGTCGATTCATGGTTAAATTATAGACCAAACTGATCATGTTTAACAATTACATGTTACACGAAAACAGCTGAGCTGCCAAAAAAATGTGTTGCCAAAAAGGAAGTTTCTAAAAAATTATCCTTTAATAAGAAATAAATGAAAAATAATGATGTAAATATTCTTAAATATTCATTAGTATGTGCATAAGAGGTACATTGTGTTTATTGTTTGTATGTCAGTATGTACTCAAATGAACTTCAAATGAAAATTTGCATAATTCAGCAAATTCATCTATTCCAGCGCAAAGTCTTTATTTAAGTTTATAAAATTTCATTATATGATATGGAATAGTCCATGGAATTTTTAATGGATTGAATAGGTTAACCACCAAGACACAGGATAATGGCAAAAATTTGAGAAATGCTTAATGCAGTTTCCAGGATGTTCGTATCTTTAAAAAGATAAGGATAATAGAATATGTAATTTTTTACATGTTGCATTATCCTTATCTTTGCAAAGATATGATCATCTTGGAAACCGCATTAAACATTTCCCTATTATTAACATTATCCTGTGTCTCAATCTATTATAATGGTATCACTAAAAATAAATTATGGACTAATGATTCAGGATATGGATCTGCCCATAGGTACCGGACACAGCATGGGCAATTCATTGCTTAAATCTGAAACACAATTTTGAAGACAGAAGGATTATGAATATAGAAAATAATTAATATATTAAATTATTTACTGAGCTCAAGGATTTTTTATAACAGCAATATATTTGCTATTAATTTCTTAAAATAAAAAAAAATTATTTTTAGCACAAGAAATTTACACATGAAATTTCAAATATCCAAATATAATAATATAAATTTTTTTTCCAGTTTCAGTTCTGCTCTTGTAAATTAAATAAATGCCTATAACTCTGAGCCAATTGATATGTAAATATTTTGAAATTAATTTTCTGTGCTACTGGTATAATACTTATTTATAACTTATCTAACAACAATTGAAGTTTGTAATTGCTTTTTTGCATCTAAATTACTAGTTTTTTTTTCTCTAAATCCGAATGTTGATTTAGATTAAGACAATAAAAAAACAACATTGTTTTTTTACGAAGAAATATTATTTTTATGTCCTGCCAATCCTGTCTGTAGTTTGTTCTTCGTCGTACCTTCATATACTTCTGAACACTGTTCGTTGTTATTCCCTTTACATGAAGAATTTATCTAACTCTTTTCTCTGTCTGTAGTTTTAGACTTATGCAATTTAATTTCATAATCAATATTTTATCTTTGTCGTGTATTATACGAACACTGTCTTATAAATTTGCAAGTCAGTGCTGACTTGTCAGAGAGACTGACTGAATAAATTAATCAAGAAGAAGTATTAGGAAGCGGAAGTATATAGATATATTTTCATATTAATACTTTTGTTTCATTGATATAAAGACTTTTTCATGACTTGACTTTGACTGTATATTTGACTAGCAGCCATTCAGACTTTAATATCTATTTTTGGTCATCCCCAAACATTTTAAAATTTTTTGAAAAAAATATCCAGATCAATTCTACATTTCCACACATTTGATTTTTTTTATATGATTACTTCCTCGTTCCATTTTAATTATTTTGGCAAAAAAAAAAACAAAATCCAAATCAATTCTCCCATTTTATACATGATCCTCTTCACAACTGTTGACAAATCTCGTTAAATCAAAGTTGTATGAAGCCTCAAGCTTTGAAATCAATAATGGAGCTAATCCTGATATCATAAGAACTTTAGAGGGAAGTATTTCACTTCAACTCTTGTTTACAATAGAGGGGACCTGTAGGATTGCACTGTATATGTCAGGCATCACAGGCTTGAAAATCGGAAATAGTTTGGAACATAAGAAAGTATCAGGACAACTGCAGGATATTGTATTTACCATATCATCAAATTAAAGACAAGTGTCTCTGCCAGAATGAAACTATTCGTTGCCGATATCAGATTTTTTTTCTTAGTTTGAGTAAAAATTTAAAGCTTTAAGTACGAATAACATTTAATCTCTCCTAGAATTTTATACATTAAGAAATACAAAGTCTCAGAAATTTCATATTGACGTTCTGACGACAATATTTGAAATGTTGTTGTAACTTGGGAACACTGGACTGTAAATCTGTGTAAGAAAAAATGCTCCACCTTTAGTCTGTAGTGTTTAATACCAGTAGTTGTCTCGGCTCAAGAGCTCCCTTGAAAACAGTTTGTTTAGACTTTATGATGGCAACAGATCAAAAATATGTTTCTTTTTCGTAAAGCAAACATTTGAAATTAAAACATAAAAGTTCACTAATAAAGCGTTCAGTCATCGCTTCGCGAGAATCCCAAATATAAAAATGACTTTGAGTTTATTTTTTTTTTATTATATAAAATATTATTTCCATTAATAACAATTGTTGCCCATGAAAAACCTGTTTGTCTAGCGGTCGGTTAACGCCCCACATCTCTGTCAAACCGAAAATGGTCATAAAAGACAAATGTTTTCAAATTCACGCCCAGTCCAGTTGTGTGACACAATTGTGAAACAACTGTGTTGTAGGATGCTCTGCCACAGTTCTCATAATTCATTTAACAAACTAATAAACTTGCAACAGCAAATAAAAAAATCAAATCATGTTGAAAAATAAAAGGGTTGCAGTTCAACATGTTGACAATGAGAGTGTGTGCGTGTAAAACACCAAAGGATTACAAAACTATTAAAAAAATTAAAGCCCTTTTTTACGGTCTTGAAATGGTAGTGGAACAAAAATGACAAAGAGAAAATAATTGTCATTTAGCAAGTGATTTGTGCAATATTTTGTTGCATGTTGAAATTGAAAGTATTGTAAAATGAAGCGAAGCCATAAAGATATTTTCAAAATATATCTTTGTATGTTAAATGTTTGATTGTAACATTATTAATCGTAACTGTGTAACCGTTGCATTCTCTTTATTTCTGTAATAAAAAAAACCCTCTTCATGATTTTTCTCAGCATCCTTATTGATTAAATTATATAAATGTTTTGGTTTACAAATATCATCAACCCTTTTTCTGCTGGCTGTTAACCTTAAAATAGTTGAAATGAAAATCACGTGTCCCCTTTTTGTATTTCCTCTTCCGTTGGAATTGTAATCACATATTTCTATCTAAGACTTTTCTAGTTGCCTTGAAGTTTTTTTAATTAATTATGTAAACATATTAAGTTTTGTTTTTCGTCCATGACTATTTGAAAGAAGCCAAAACTCTGTTCTCTTGCGCTGAACCAACAAACAAGGTCTGCTGTGAGTTAAAGCGTTAAATATTTATGGAAATTAATTTGCAATTCTTTTTACTTTTTTCCAGGGATAAATTGAGAGATTAGGATATATATGTAATATCGTATGGATTGTAATTTTGTCATATGGAAATTATTTAAATAAGCGTAACACACGTTTTTTATTTGTTCTTCTCGTCAAGGTGGCTTCACCCTAAAAGATTTAAGCAAATATTTGCTGATAGTGAAATATTGCTTGCAAAGTTTATAATCGGTATTTTTTATTTTATTAATAGAAAAGCCTCGATGTGGCATTTCAAATGTTTAAATAAACATGTTTGTTCCACGAGTTATAATAGAGCTGAGAGGGGTTAAAATAGTGGATCTTATCCGTATAATATACTGTGGGCTGCATTATATATCCTATTCGAATGGAGTGAATTGGCAAAATTAGATGAGCTATCGTAAAAAGATATAAAATATGTCATATCAAAAATAAAGACGTTTTGGTATTTGGCAAAAATTGGTTTAAGGACTTATGTAGCCCTTAGAAATCCTCAACTTTTAACATTGAATACAAGCAACAAACGTGATCCTAATAAATTAAAATATCCCTTTAGTTTCTACAACAACGACGTTTAATTCCAAGTTCGCTTAAGCTCAAGGACAATTCTACTTCCTGTAAATATTTATTTGCAGATATGCTCACAATACAGCTGAAATTGCAAACATTAATTTCATTTCATTCAGAGCAAGGACGCACTAAGCATATATCGTTTCCTTAGTAAAATACATTTTAGCTACATTTGATATAAAAATGTAGCATGAGACAGTAGAAGTTTTCGTAATTGTGTTTACTTCTGTTTTCTATAGTATTAAAGCTAGCAAAGTCAGCGAAATTATATGTCATCTGCCATATACATACATATATCCTTATACACATGCATACATATATATCACAGCATTGCAGATATTTCTAAAATTTTGTTTTTCATCCATATTGCTGTGGTAAATTTTGTTTCATTCATTGCAAGGATATTCTTATCTCTAATATATTTTGGGAAATCGAGCCAGAATTATAGGTAGAATACAATAAACCCTGTCAAAGTCCTTTAAAATACTTTCAATCTCAGTGGTAAATTTCGTTTCATTCTGTGCAAGGAAATGAATAACACCCACATGTCCTTGATTTTAAAGTTCAAATTTTAGTTGTATTTGCGAAAATAATACAGCAAAAATGGCAGAACGTTTCAAATTTTTACAGTTAAGTTGTGTATTAAAGTTTCCTTCATTTGCTTTAAGGATGTGATTAGCTCGTATATATCCTTGACTTTGCAAAATACTTCACCGTCACCTTGATCTGGCGAATAATGACGAATGTCTCTTAAAATATGGCAACGATTTCTGTATTTAATATCACTTCACTAGGTTGTAGGAAGCATCCTTGATAACAAATATTACTATTAGCTGAATATATAATTTTTATAAAGTATATATTTGCAAATTTTTTCTCTAAGTTTTGCTGTTAAGTTCAGCATTAAACCTTTTTTCAATTCGGTTCAAAGGAATGACTATCTCCTGTATATCCTTGACTTCAGAAATGAAATTGTAGCCTTATTTGTAATCATAACATATCGGAAATAAGCAAATATTTATTAAAGTTATTGCTAAGTTTTGTTTTAAATTTAATTCCATTCGGTCAATGGTCACGCCCACTTCCCACATATCCCTGATTTCAAAAATCAAATTTAAGTTACATTTATTATTAGAATAGAGCAATCATTGGAGTGTGTAATGTGTTGCATTAGCTTTCGTAACCTTCAAGGACTCCAATTTTTCCTATATATCCTTTTTGGTAAGGCTCATACATAAATATTCAATGTAGTACTACAGATGTGTAATTTCACATCGTATTAAAATCTTATTACTTACAACTTTTTTATGTCAGAAAATAAACACCAAAGTCATTAATTTCAAATTAGTGACTTTTACGATTTCTAGTCACGTTATGTCACAATTGGTTTGCAAGCAAATTATATTTTTTTTTATTTGTAGAATAAAATCGGAATTATAGTTGAAGCAAATTAGTTTTACCAAAAACATTTCGATATACTCCTTTTATTTCCTTGAGCTACGACTACATATGTTGCATGAAGGAGATATACATATGTATTCATAGAAATATTCATCTATATCTTATCAAAATTTCGATGTCAGACAAAAAACTTATATAAAAAAATATATTTTCGATTTCCGGTAAAAAAAAATTATTTTTTTAGCATCCCTTTTAGATCCCTGTTTTCGTTAGAAATCCAAGCAAAAAATCTCAAGTGCCAAAAAAAATCAGGCAGTTTTTATTTATGTGCATTTTTAACTTTCCAGAAAAGAATAATATTATTTTTGAAAATTTATTCTTTTGGTATATTCGCCCCCCTAATTTTTAAAAATTAGAGTTTTTAAAAACAAAATTTTTTAAAAAAGAATAATGTAAATTTTCTACAAAATATTTTTAAATTTGTGCTGCATGTAAATTGTCAGCCGGTTTTTTGTTCTTTTTCGTCAAAGCTTTTTTTTGGGCAACAAATATAGTATCAACATATAATTGTTTAACATCAGGCGCCATTAATACTGAGTGTCCATTTCGATATCAATTCTTTACTTTCAAAAATATATTCGTTGATCTACTGCTTCCATAAAGAAAGCTTCGTTTTCCAGCAGGTCATTATGCCCAAGGAACTAGTCACCTTTCGCAAGACTTGCCTAAAGTGTGAAAAAAATTATCCTTAGAAATAGATAAGCAGGCTAAGACCAATTATAAAAAGGAAAATTTGTTACAATGAAATTATTTGCAACATTATGTTGAAATGAGTTGCTTACAAATTTAAAAAAAGTTCGCAAGTAACATTAAACATTTTTCCAAAGCCAAAAACTAAACAATAATTATTATGCAATATGTTGCATGATTTATAACTCTTATTACAGGGCTTAGCTCGCGTACATCACAAAGAGAAATAAAGGAAACATTTTCACACCCTTCCGAAGACCATTAAACGGTTAAACACTGTAAACAATTTATAATAAATTTTATTATTTTGTTTTTCTTTTTTCAATTTTGTCTATTGTATCATTAACACACCAGGTTGCAGACAACTGCTACCGGCCTTCCGTTCGCTTGAGTTATTTGTAGCAAGCGTTTGTAAAGCAGCAACAATAGCTGCTACACTTCATCTCACGCATTCGCTCACCCCTTTGCGCAAAAGTGTTCAGCATGTTCGACAAATGATTAACTTTAATAAATTTCATAAAAAGGGGTTAATAAAGAGTGTAGAAAGAATTTTTATTAAATTATAGAAGGAAAAAAATCAAATAGATACACCTCTGATGCAACAATAAATAGAGAAGTTTTATCTGTAACTTTTTTGGTGGCATGTTTAAAAATAAAAAAAAAATAAAATAAAAATTTATAGGGAAGGCGAAAAAGTCATGTCGGCAGTAGGTTAACGAGTTGCTGATACATAAGAAAAAATGCTCGGCTTACTTGCGTCCACTGTACCATTTTGTGGTACTTTCTCATTGTACTCGTAATAAATTTTTCTGGAGCTGGCAATAGAGCTTGAATAAAGAGGAAAATTGTGTCATATATTAGAAATTTCTTCAGAAAAGATAAACTCTGCAACACTTAATTCGTTCTGGAGGTCGCCTAGCTCTACCTAGATAGGATTTTTTATTGAGTTAAGCACTTTACATTATCATAGCTCCAAGTCCTACTGGAGGCTTATACGGAGGATTAAAGTGTCACACAATTATAGGAGGACCTCTCAACGCGGACAGTTTCTATATTGATATCATCCTTACTGAGGGCACACTCTTTACACTCATTATCTTAAAATGAAAAACAAAACAACAAAAGACTGTGTGCTTTCATGGCCAGTTGCGAACATAAAATAATTATCTATTTTGTCAAAATGAGTGAGAAAAGATAACAATTTTAAGGACTTTAAAATTTTTATACAGCAAACGTTTTTTCAACTTTCAAACTTTGACAGTTGATAGCGGCCTTATTGTTGAAGCTACATCTGTCGAATTTTCTATTACTTATATGGATAGACATTGTGTTAAACAATACGTGTAAACATTCAAAATGTTTAATCAACATTGGTGTTATTTTCAGTCTATGCTGCACAAGCTTTGTCCATTTTACGGTTGCCATAATCGTCCTACGAAAAGGGTTCTTCGCAGAATGTCAACAAAACGTAAGATCTGCTCTAAATATCATCACTGTCCCTGCAGGAGAATCTGAAGCAGTCGATTTCACTTGGCCTTTCGCAGACCAGCACGTGGCAAATTTTGTGTCGTGACTTGGTCCTACACCCTTGACCGAGAAGTTCAAGATGATCGACTATAGACAACGATGTGTGGTGACTGAATTAGCAGTGGGGCAGTTAAAAGGTAAGCCGAATCTTCATAAATAATTATATTTAGCGATGAGTACCATTTCTGTCGAATCGTCGAATTTGGGACGATAGTAATCCATGTGAGATCCAAAGAAAAATTACTGCTTAGTGCGGATTTTTGGCAGGTGGCATAGTCGCTCCAAATTACTTTGAGAACGACCTTGGCCTGGTCAATACCGTTAAAGACGACTTTTCGGATCAATGATTACGAAATTTTCTTTGGCCTGAATTGAATGATATGGACACCAATGGGATGAGTTTTTAACAGGATGCCGCTAAGTGCCACACAATACATACCACATGCGGCATTCTTTTCGAGCGATTTTGAGGGCATCGTCATCTCACATGGAGGTAAAGAGAATTGGCCATTGATGTCGTGCCATCTTACCCTATTGTGGGTCAGATGTACTTAAGTCTATGTGGATAAGCCACAAGCCACAGTAGTCCTCAAAACCAAAATAATCATAATTCCATTGTTCAAAGTCAGTCATGAAAAATTTTACATTTTGCTTCCCAGCAAAGCCGAGGCGGACATTTACACAATATTATAATTTATATTTTTTTTTAATTAATGAATAACACACTCTCTTTTATTTGATCTTGAAGACGAGAGGCGCTTAATGAAAGAACCTTTACTTATACGTAAAACATTTGTTTGTTTAAACATAATACTCGATTTTAGATTTTTTAATTTTGAGACAATATTGGAGGGTTGCATATAAGTTCTAACAAAAAGGATATATGGCAAAAATAAGAGTTTATACATAGATTTCTTTCTTTAAAATAAACAAAAATTTTCCCCTACCTAATAGGTATGATCGAATTAAAGAGATTACTATTTGTTCCTTAAGATATGAAGGTTGTAAAACTTCTTGCATAACACTTACTCTCTCTGGGAAGGAAACCTACTTTTTCCCTTACCCAATATTTATGATGAACTCATTTAAATCTTGTAATATTGTTGGTTGGTTATTATGGTAAAATGTATATAAGACTATGACGATGTCATCAATGGCTTTAACAAAGCAGTTGCATTGTCGCTTTTGAAAAGGTTTCGTTGTCGAAGTGCCAAACAATCGTATTGTGGAAAAGAACAGGGTGTTGATTAAGTAATAAAGTTATACGGGTGGTTGAATTCGCAATCCCAAAATTTATTGATGAACATTTTTTCAATAATAAAATAAAAAAAAGCAGAATTCCACAATTTGATGTTGCTTAACAAAATGGAAATACTAAATTTGATTTTTATATTTTCTATTTAAGTTAAAAAATTCCTTTGTATATGAAAAACATTTTAGAAAAAAGGCTTCACGGGTTCTTTTTTGTCTAAATTTAGGTTTTATTGGAATATATAATATTTGAGTTCTTGCTTCTATTGCTGCAACAAACAAGCAAACAAACAAACGTCATGTCATACTCGTTTCGTTGGCAGTACAATTAAAACAACTAAAATGAACAATAACAAGTATTTGCATAACAGGAAGCGGAAACAAATTGCATATGTTGTCGCCTGTTCTGGGAGCATCAGCATGCAGGCAAAAATCAATAAAAATAACAACAACTACAACACAAAGCTGGGATTGTTAACAAGATTTTCTATTTTTATTTTGAATATTGTAATGCATTTAAAAGATTTATGTTTTTAGATCATGCTGTTGCTGTTGATGTAGTTGTTATTTTTCATCTAGCAATTGTAAATTTTAAATTAGATTTTGTTTAGTTTGATTTACCGTGGTTTAGTTTGACAGAAGTCCAAGCAATTGCTAGATTTCGTTAGAAAGTTGTGTGTATACTGGACTCTCTTGGTGCATATTCGATTAATAGATAGTGGACAAAGTACTCTGTGGATCAGTCTGCGCTTACATAAGATGAATTCTGCAATAGAGCAATTTCTTGTGCCGGAAATCCAGCGAAAGAGTTGGAGATTCCTACGAATTTGCGCGGTCCTTCATAGTTGTTTTACCCCATTTAGACAGTCTTCTGATATATTGATATCGGTTGGTTGCTTAACAAAGGTGTCCTTCTGAATAAGTAGTGCTCATTGCTTGCACTAACCAGCAATAATTTTGGTATCAGAGGCTGAATTATAAATAAAACTAAATTGACTATTGAGACCACTGGAAAGCCCTCTAACTCTGGGAGGACCATGACGTTACAAATGCTGCTCTGTTATGATGCGCAATGCATCGCTTTTTTAAGCTCCACAACGAAAGTTGAAACCATATTTTATGGCGTATCCCTTTCCTAAAAGAAGTGTGACATTTTGTTGATGGATTTATTAAAAAATCTATTTTAAAAATATGGTTTAAGAAATATATCTCCTTCTCAGGATTTTGCGCCTTACCATAACAAGTTTGTATTTGTTAAAGAGCACGAAACACCTTTTTCCGTTTCTTTTGAAAAGCAGGGGGCAAATCACGGCATTCGATATCGATCGAAATTTCAATACAATTTTGTTTGAAATTTCGATCGATATCGAATGCCGTGATTTGCCCCCAGATTTGCAAAGACACCATTGGGTGGTGTTTCAGTCTGCACCAATTTTTTAGTCGGGGCTGACGATGACCAATTCTGTATGGGACTTAAACTATGCAGAGATTGTTTGTGAATGAAAATCTCAAAAAAATAAAACTAAATAAATAATAAAGCTAACAAATGTATATGAACCTCTTATTTAAGGAGAAAACGTAATAACGCAAGAAAAACGAAGCAATACATTGTTGGGAATAGTACAGTATTCATTGCAATATGCCACATTAATATTACCGATCTGTTCCAGCAAAGCAACCGCAGCACGGGTACAACAGCCAATGAAAGTCAACGTCCGTTCATCTGCTAAATAAATTCCTTTTATTACTGTAAGACCTCGAAGCTTGATTTCATTCGCATATTGTTATTTAAAGGTACTTTTCCTATAAAATTGATTACCCTACACCAATAATTCAAACATACGCTAAGTGCAGTTCTTTTGTTTCACCTTTTATTTTCATAAAACTTCAAGTTGCACACCCGCTATTCCCTACAGAATTTCATTTATTTGCAATGTATATAAACCAATTATCCAAATTGTTTAGTCCTTCAGCTGAGCATGTATGTATTCGTATGTCAAGCAGTATGTGTGCATTGTTATTGAAATTTTTGCATTTTGACTTTTATTCATTTACTAAAATCTGTTTCAGATTCAAATCATAATCAAATCAATACTAAGCACACATTCTAATACATTTAATCTCACACTCAGCCAAACATGGCATTTTCAATTGACATGAGCGGTGGCAGGGGTAAAAGTATTGACTGGTATTTATGTCAAGGGATTAATCGGCTTATTTAGCGATTTGTTATAATTGTAAAAGTATTCTCTTTTTTTCTGTGATTTTTATATACATATTTTTCATATAATTTCAAGTTATTTTTTTCAAACTTTTATCACTTTATGGGAATGGCAGCAATTGATATTTTAATCCTTTTTCTGCTATAAGAAGGATCATTTAAATGCTATTGATATTATAAATTGTTTGTTTTTCGAAGAGGGATTTAATTGAAAATTACGCATATTTTGTAATTATAAGGAATTCCAGGGATGCGGTTGGTAAGACACTTAAAGGATATTAATTTTGCGAAATGTGAAGGAGGAAAAATTACCCAAAGTATACTGGTATGACATGGCTTAGTGGTTTTAATTTTTAATGAGAAAGCTTTACGCAACTTGGGTACCGCGTTTTGTTATAATCGTCCATAAACGCAATCGTGTGACAACTAGGCAGGAGTTTTCACTAGCCTTTGTGCCGTTTCGTAATCGTGAACAAATCGCGGATCCACTACAACACACCAGATACCAACCAGCAGTCAAAACAGTGGGTTTCTCGGGGTCAATCGGCGTCAAAGAAAGCCAAGGTGGCTTTGGCGTTCAGTAAAGTCATGGCGAGCGTTTTTTGAGATATATTCGGTACAATGAGCATTAAGTACCTTCAGAAGAGTAAAGCAATCATGAGGATTTAACAAAATGTACCGCATTTGGCCAAGAAAAAAATTATTTTTCTCCAGGACAATGCAAGTATTCACACATGTACAGTTTCCATGGAAAAATTCCATAAACATAAACATTTTTTATTGCTAAAAAACATATATGGTTGCAAGAACTATGGTTCTCTCTGTTTGGAATGCCATACAAAAAAAAAAAAAAAAAAAAACAGAGACGATTACTTAGTTTTGTATTCTTGGACATATTTGTCATAATTGTGCAGAGTGGTATATAATTCTGAAACAATTATATCAAGATTCTGCTTAATTAACATATTAAGGGATTATATACGCCTGAGCTCTTTCGAAACAAATATTCTATTGATTCTTTTCCGTAACTCTTTGAATTCGTAGTCTAGTGCTTTACGTGTGTCAGGACATTCGTTACGCTGCCTAAGGAATGCAAAATTGCACACTTCTATATTTTTAAGCAACAACAAAAAATAATAAAATAGCGAAAATTGTTTTTTCAAATATGAATGTTGATAATGATAGATTTTGCACTTTCTATCACCTGCAGAGATACGGCCTCGTTTTAACTGCCAGTAGAAAATTTAAAACTGGGGGTATGACTTTATGATTTTATTTTATTTATTTATTTATTATTACTACTTTTTGTGAAAGAACATCTCTTTTTGAGCGATCACCAATTTGCTTTTAGCACCCAACAGTGTTTTAGGCATTTCTCTGAGGCGTAACTCAAAATCGAAACAGATTTTCTATTGAGCTATTTTCACAAAATTGTTGTTTTCCAATTAAGGCGTAAAAATTGCGCGTGCGTTGGCTACAAATGCCATCAAATGTGGCATCTAGGAAAATGCTACTTTATTTAATTTCGTTACATTCGTTGTAACACAGCAAGATATTTGTTAAAAGGATAGAAGTACGTTTGAAACAACCCGCTGTGGAGGTCATGCGCATCTCCAATTTCTTATTACTCATTTGCTTAGACATGTTTGTTATTTTACTGTTGTTGTTCTTGCTGGTTGCAATATCATTTGATATTTTACTTATTTTTTCAAACATGAGTTCACAATCTTCAAACTCCTGTATGGCGAGTGCGTATATGGATATGTGTGCAAGTCGTGATCATACAAGGATCCTGTAGTGTATTGTTTTCAAAAGCAATAAGTCTATTGAGTGACGCATGGCATGTGCTAAAATGAGAGAGGCTTAATGTTATTTAATCTATGAGCGAGAGGGACAGGGAGAGAATTATATGGCTTAAAGGACACGCGAATTTTCCTTACTTTCTTTAACGTTTTTATTGCTAGGGATAACTTTTGTGACCTGTTAGCGTTCTCTGGTGTATATGATTGTTTGATTTTGCTCCTGTGGTTTTTATGATTCGCCGGAAAATTCATTTTCAAATATGTTAATAAAATGTTTATTGTACTGTGTTTTGGGTGTTTGTTTCTTAAAATTGTCGCGTGTTTTTAAAATCCATTACATTTTCTGTTAGTCACGGTAATACACACAGATACAGTAGACTCTCGAAAACGTGAATTTATCTTCAACGAAGATGCTAATGATTTATTTCTTACCCAGTAGAAGTTGTTGGAAGTGGTTCTTAAGGAATAACAAAAAATCCGTTAATGCATTTTCTTGACTTCGTAGGATCTAGTTTATAAAATTTTTATGTAAAATTTGTAAAACTCCATTAAGGCAAACGTTTTTATTAAATCTGCAAGAAAACATTATTTTTCTTCAAACAATAATGATGAAAATATTTCCAAATAAGGAATGATCACTAGCGAAATTTGCCAAACTTTTTGCAAGTGTTAAATAAACAAACTTAATTTTATATAAAATTAGTTTAGAAACTAATGCCTAAAGCTCTATGCTAAAAACATAAAATCTCAAAATCAAGACAGCTTCTAAATCGTTGAATAGGAATCGAAAAAGAGAACATCCTACATAAGAAGCTTATGTTAAAATAATTTAAATTATCCAAATTCGCCTACGTCCGGATTCTAGTCTCAACATTTTAATGATGTTTTTTTAAATAAATTTTATTTATTCTATTTATTTGTAAAAGCCTATAAATTCGTGATGCTTATAGCCGATAAAAAATAGTTCCAAACGATACTTATTAAAGGATGACATTTGTACTCGATTGTGACCAAATATGGCACCAATTTGCTGCAAACTTTCTCATACAAAAGTGATCATTCAAAATTTAAACCAACCAAACATGTGATATGCCTATGGCTTCCAAAATTTCCCGCACTTTCAATCTCCATATCACCAGATCGTTCAATTGTTTTGGATGTAGAGACCTCTACTGGGCGTCCACAACGTTTGGCATCTTCCGTGCCATTGAAATTGATGAGACAGAATTCCCATAGTACGAATATTTATCAGGATTGGCCTTAGTGATGGGTATTTTTCCCCATTCTTTCCTTAAATCATCTGCTATCAGTGGCAGCCCAACATAAACTGAATGACGCAGCTTGTTAAAATATTGACGGGAGTCAAAATTAAAGATGCTACATGAATCTCTATAAGTGGAAATATTGAGGTAAATACATAAACTTAAAATAGCTTTAAAGTAGGCATATTTTTATCTTAAAGTTTTCATATAATAATTATTTTTGTATATAATTTTGCTTAACAGTGCTTTGTAAAACTGTTGTAAGTTTCTCCTTGAAACCGACATTAGTTTTTCCTCAAGTACCATAATAGAGATTCTGGGATGTTTTTACTGAAAAATAACATAGCTTTTCCTTATAAAAATATACTTACGAGAAAATTAATCGATCTGAGTGATGAAATTACAATGAATGCTGGAGAGCTATAATTCGAAAATTATAAAATGTTTTAAACTGAGATAATCTAGACGGTATTGTTGGATCTATGAGAGTGATATTGCCCATTTTCTGCTCGAGTGAGTGTGGATTTGTTCCTTTTTATAAGAAATGACGAAAATGTTTTGTGCAGAAAAATGATTTGTTGCAATGTTTCTTTATTGTAGTCTTCTATTTGTGCTTCCCTTTTCGAATAGTATTAAAAGCAAATACTTGGGGTGAAACCGCCAACATTACCGCCACGAAAAATAATACAATTCTTTTAAATCAAACTCAACCTAATAAACCTTTAAAAATGAGCTTAACTACCAACAACAACACATTGTTGCGTAGTAGAGATTTCTTGGCCACATGCTTAATGCGTCACATTGTCATTTCTATATGTAAGGGGCGAGAGCATTTGCAAAACTTCTCAGGATGACATTAAAAGCTGGCACGAGTGTATACACGTAAAGGTAATGCACGGAGGAATTTTTACTGAAAATTTAAATGTATAGAATTAGAAAGGAATTTTTTTTTTATTTTCTATTTAAATATTTGAGTTTGAGTGGATTGTTTTTGTAGAAATATTGGAGATAAAAATTGTTTAGCAAGAAATTTTGCGAGAAAATCTGAACTACGAACACTTGCACAGATCGGTGAAACTCTTTTCTCTTCTTTGTAATTATGTTTCTCTCAAAAAATATGCTTATCTATATTAATTTACATTAACACAAATGCCTTTATTCATAAGAATTATTTATAGAAGTTTCAAAATAATTAGTACAAAGTAAATTTAGGGCACCAATAAGGACTTTTCAGTTAATACGATCAGCTGCAAGTGGTTTGATTTGTTTCCCAGATTTTAATATTCGGGGGCCTTGGCGGTTCTATTCTAGGGCACTCCTTGCGTTGTCATGTTTTACATCTCTATTAACTGGTCATTTGTCACTCAATTCATTCAGGATATACCTTGACGGAGGAAACGATGGATTAACGTTTATGGGTTGATCATTGGAAGTGCAAATGAATATACGTATTTTTGTTCGTTTAGATATATGGATAGTCTGGCATACCTTATACAAAATGGAAGCTTCTCTCGCTTTCTTTATTCGTTTGCCTGTATCGTTTTTAGAAACCCCATCTTTTGTTAGAATACTTGCGAAGTAACTAAAGGACTCGACATCCTCAATTACTTCATTGTTCATATATTAGTTCGATATTGAGTATTTTATTTTTCCTGGTGTTAATTTTTAAATACACCTGTTTATTCTCAACACCGGAGAGGCCATTAGTCATAAATCAAGCGCATAACTAGTATCATTTATTTATATGATAGTGAATATCATAGCAAAAGGATATATTAGTTTGTTTCATAAGAAAGACGAGTAAACTTAAGAAATATTTACGTTTACACTTACATTTAAACATTATCCTTTAACAAAATGCATAGAAAAAAGCAAAAGTTTGTTGTGGCTTTAGCTCTTCATATGCCGACATTTCATTGGTTGCTAAAACCAAATCGTCAGTGAAGTCGGCAAATGAAGAGCTAAAGCCACAACAAACTTTTGATTTTTTCTATGCATTTTGAAAAAGCTCTAATTGTTTCTAACGATTAGTTGGGGAGAATATCCCAAATAATGAATTTCAATATAAGTATTATCCTTTACCTAGAAAAATTTAAAAAAAATTTAAATTTCTGTAGCCAAATTTTTGGCAGCTTTTTTAGCTACAAAATTTGTTAACAGAGAAAGTTTCTATTGCAATTTATTATACAATGGTTATTATTGTAAAAAAAGCACAAAAATATTACTTTATCAATCTATTGCAGACAAATTCTAGCGGGCTAATAACAAAAAAAAAAAAAAAAAAAAAAAATTGAAAAGCCTGTAATGACAAACTTTTGTTTAAATCGTTTAATATGATCCAAACTGGGCTGGCTTCTGGCCTACATTTCCGGCATTGTCGATTCTTTTTTTCGAAGCTTTAATTTTACTGAGAATATTCAATATAAATGAATGCAATCGAAAATAATTGCATTGATTCCTAGTTATTACTATAAAAGTATTTAGTTATTAAAATCTTACCTCATTTGAGCTAAGCCAAGCTCAAGGCCTGCAATTTCCGCTACTATAGATAACTCAACAGTAGGCCTTTATTCTTGGTGTCCTAAAAGCATTCAACCCCCATGTATCTTATGCAAAAACTTTAAAGAAAAAATTTTAAATATAATAAATACAACTTATATTCGATATGACTCCTATTACTTTCCTTACAAATTTCACACCATTATTCTCTCAAACACGACAGTCAAAGGTCTACTGATGAGTTGGCACTGCCACCAGCAATTTAAAGGTTGCTCATACCGAGCTTATGTTTTGATATCTTATTATATATCGTTTTTTTCCTAAATGGAACAACTATGATACAAATAAATACTCGTGATCAACCTTTATCCAATTTTAAACATAAACCATTCCTTTCCCCCAATACTTGTGCGCCACACAAGAGGACATTGAGTGCAATTTATGTTAAATGTTTGACAGATATACTAGAATTAGAAAACAATATTTATGACGCACCCCTTCGCTGTATAGGAAGTGATATTTGCATACCACAAGAACACCATTAAAAAGAGTCCTTTTTCAATATTAACGAAAATAAAACAACCACCTTGTGAAATACAACATCAAAGTTTTGTTTGATTTTATGAGCACAAAACACTCTCATACAAACACACCTTACATCACCAATATCAAGGGCGGCAATCACAAAAGGAAACCTGTCACTTGTACTAACCAAAGATGTCACTCGTAAAATATTTAAATCATTTATGTCAATGTAAGTGAATCGGCATAAGCGAAGTAGCGATAGTTCATATGCTTTCCAACTGCAAAATAATATTTTGTAGTATTGATTTCTCGTTGCGAAAAATTTCCTTTCAACTTGTTTTCTTCTCTTGCAGCCATATTATGCCTAACATGGGGTCAGGCAGTATTTCTATTAAATTAGAAACTTATGTTTCTTGCCAGATTAAAATTATATATACTTTCAAATCATCTACATATAAAATAATAATTATCTTCAATGCAAACGCAGCTGAGATGTAGTCTCTGTTTTTTTTCAAGTGGCTGCATCCTTTATTCTTTACAATAATTTAAATCGCAACTAAAATCGTAAATGTTTGTTGTGTTTTTGTTGAACTGATTTAACGCATCACTGGCTTAAATAAAACTTTCAAATGAACAGTTAAATACACGCTAATAGGGGTTCACATTTCATTCAAAATCCTAAACACAAACACACACACATACACACGCAAACCCATGAACACAAAAACAATTGTTACATACTCGTATATGTACATCGTGGCCAAGGACTATACCACCACTACTATTTTCTACACACATTACAAACGTAGTAATTGTTGTCCAAAGCATTTGTGTCGTCAGTGCGGATTGATTGTGACATTAAGTAGGATTTATTTTTTATTTTATTTTCAATTTTTCGTTTACTTTATCATTTAGGGTTTGTTGTTGTTTGTCACTTTTGCCCGTGTTTTAAGGTTTTGTATTTCATAACCCTTGAATAATGTCACACACAGCTCGTCGCTCGCTACTTAATTCTATATGTGGCATGCAAATTTTCGTTGCAAGTTTCAAAGTGTTACAATTGTTTAATTAGAACTTGCCCACATGGGTTTTTTATCCAGTTTTAAATTTTCCTTATGTGGCTGTTTTGGGATCTCCTTTCACTTTCATTTCTTTTCTGCTCTCAAATTCTAATGTGCGAAAATCTTGTTTATTTTAAGGCTTAAAATCAATATTTTATTAAAGTCCTTTTAACGTTAAAAACAAAAAGGCAAATGGTGTTCAAGTTTTGGTATATCAAATGCAAATGCGTGGATTAGGACATCGTATTTTTGGAAGCAGCATAAGGGGTTGAGGGTTTGAAAATCAAATTGATTTTCTTTTTATTTAAATTACTTGATCTAGATAAACTAGTGTCAGTTAAAATAGTTTTAAAATCATAACATACGGCAATATTTTAAAGATAATTAGAATCAAAAAAAGCTCTTTACTAAAAATCAAAAATTTTCAGGAGATCATTAGAACCATTCACATTGTTTATTTCTAGGATATTTTAAGATCCTTCTTTTACAAAATACAAATTTTAAAGTCCAGAACTCAACCTTGTGTGTGAACAGTTTATAAAATTTTGCATTATTGGCAAATTTGTCAACGATAGGGGTTTTCGATATTCCTAATTAATCAATATATTATCAGATGTAATGTAATGTAATGTATGTAATGGAATTGGGATTTGGCCCAGGATGGCCACCAGGATGGCGACAATTTTTGATCTATTGTGCTTCCCCTGTCCCTAACCGTTCAATACGTTCGCAAATAGGATCAGCTCCTTCAATGGGAGCATTAGCAGATCCTATTCACTCAGCGTATATGCATGTAGAGTCCTGTGTCTTCTGTGGCCCAATGCCCCACAATCTGCTATCAAGTGTTCCATCGATTCCTCCTCCTCACCGCAGAATCTTCAGATGTCCATTCTGTATAGGTGGGCCTGTGAGCGCCCCTACCAGCGTCCGTAGGCTTTTCCTGTCCAGTCTTACAGCTAGATCCTCCCTCCCAGCGTCAAAGCATAGGAATTTCTTGGAGTGACCTAACCCAATGATGTCATTCCAATGTTGTGCAATCCTGGACGATGTCCATTTCAAATCTCCCCCTTAAGGAGACTTTTGTTGAACCCAAAAGATGGGGTGGGTCCAATGAAGTTCTCCTCAGCCCCTATCTTCGCACAGATGTCCGCCATCTCATTCGGCATGCCCCTGATGTCCTGGTACCCATATCAGAGTAATCTGATTTTGAGTCGCCAGGTCATTGAGCCTGCTGTGGCATTCCAGTAATAATCTGATATTGTCAGATACAGTGATACAAAAATTATATTCAATTAATTCAGTATATTTTCAACGTTTCATTCACTAGTATGATATAATATAATAATAATATTACCTTAAATAATAACAATTATTAACTCAATAATAACTTAATGTTTTAATTCATTAGTGGAAATCACTTTTGGTGGTAATCTGCTCTTGCAGACCTTGTAGGTCTAGTAAGGATAGTAGGATATATGCTAAAGTTGTTTAAATACACCAACATAAAATAAATCAAAATGCCAAAAAAACCAGCTTCAGTGCAAAGAGCCAATCAAACAAATTACAAAACCGTATTAACCCGATATTATTATTGTTTAGTTCATATTTTACACCCAAGAAAGATTGAAATACCTTTTGAAATAAAAACTTTTGATAATGGATCCAGATATGGTGGAGTTGAGTTGTAATAATTATTTCCGATTTCCTTTGAAATTTCTGCAAGCTAAACTTTTAAATACAATTTTCTTAATCTGTCCATAAATAAGGGAGTTATGCGATTATCAATATTTCCGAGGAGGAGGGCAAATTGCTTATCCGATTTTAGAAAAAATATTATGGGATTTAACTAATTTTGAATATTGGTCCATAAGTTGGAGAGGTCATGATTTAGGCAAAATGCCCGTCCGATTTTCAAAATTATTAAACATCAAGGAATACATGCGCAACATTTCATTCACGGATGATGTCTTCACACATTCGACGACCTAGGCTGCACAGACGGTATTGTCACAGATCCTGGTGAATGTGGAGCATGTCCTGCAAAAGAGGAATATAAGATAACGCCTGAAATTTATCTAGAAAGAAAGTGACACACAGTTTCGGATATTGATCCGCAGGGACCAAAAATATGTGGTCTAACGACGAGTGTGAAAAGTCTACAGTCCGTTATCGCAAACCAAATAATGGAAAGAATTTTTTATGTATGCGTCCTACAGAAGAACAATATCAAATAATGCTTGAAATTTATCTAGAAGAAAAGTGACACATAGTTTCTAATATTGAACTGGATGTATGTGGTCCAACGGCAAGTGGCATAAGTCTGGAAAGAATTTTTTATGTATGCGTCCTACAGAAAAACAAGATAAAATAACGCGTGAAATTTTTTCTAGAAGGAAAGTGACACAAAACTTCAAATATTGATCCGCAAGGACCGGAAATATGTGGTCCAGCGTACATATGCGTACGTACATAAACGTTAATTTTACATTTATTTTTAAATCGTAGATTTTTACAAGGCTTCTTTACAAGGTACTTTTTTACAAGGTATTTTTTAAAAGGTACCATCTCAAAAGTATGTATTTAATCTATTTGAAATATTGTTAGAAATTTCAAGCTACCTTTTGTGTAACTTTAGCCCAATTAACATCTTTGGCTCCCTTGTCTCTGGAAATACCTAAGAGTTCTTCGCGCATTGCACTAATAAGAGGATATTTAACATTTCCTCCGCATATTTTGCCTGTGAAATCATCAAAATCAAGGTTCGAAGCCATGGCACCCCCATATTCGTTCTTTTTGATCCATTGCATTTTATTGCGAACGGAACGTTCGTCATCAAAACACACCCACTGATCACCATGAACCAAATAGGGAGCTTGTATATCATCATCCCACACGTAAAGCGAGCCCTTCAGTAACATTTCACAAATTTCATAGTACGCCAAGATGCCCCTTGTACAGGTGTAGTTTCCAGTCTTACCAACTTCATTAGCTAGTGCATTGAGATCGTGGTTGGCTGGGTTTTCCAAGGTAAATGAACGACCAAATGTTGGTATGCCGATTATTAATTTCTCTTTGGGAACTCCCTTTTCCACCCAAAGTTTAGCTGTGTACTCTACTGACAATTGCTTGCGATGCTCCGAGTCAGTCGTGGGGAAAAAAGGGGAGCATTGTGTCCTGTTCTTGTATCCAATAAGGCAACAAAATTATATGACATCACATCTATAAGATCCAAATAGCGAGCTAGAGCGGGTACATCGCTTTCTTCAGAAATTTCATTGGGATTCCCATGTACGGCCGCCACAAGGAGTAACCTCTGACTAATTGATTGTTGAGCTTCATTTTCAAAAGCCACTCGCAATTCTTTAACAAAATTTACAACATTCTTCTTGTCTTCCGATCCTTCGATGTTTTCCAAATACAAATCCATACCATCAAAGTTGCGCTGGCGCATGAAGGATATGGCATTGGCAATAAAAGTCTGGCGATTGTTGATATTACTGGCTACATTTGTAACTTGCACTGCGCTGAACGGAGGCCCACCCAAAGAAAGTAGCACCTGTGGATATTTTTAAATTTATAATTTAAGATCTCAATAAACTTCAAAGAAATGTACAGCTACCTTCAGTTTGGGATTATTTTGCTTCAAAGCCGTTATGGTCGTATATAACGTTTCATCTCTCTGTTTGTATGGAATCAATTTGCATTTATTATCCAACCAGGAAAATACAAATATTATGTGGGTGCACAAATCCGCAGGTATATCTTCTGGCAGGAATTTACCCAGACCATATCTGTGCATAGAAAAATTCATATAGTAGCAAACTAACTTCTTTCCTCCATCATCATCCGCTTTAGAAGAGGTACTGCGCAATTTGACATTGGAAGGATCTTGAGGATGTGTAAGAGAATTTTGTGTTACTTCCTTCATCTGGGCTCTCGCTATTACAAATCAAAATAAGATAAATTTTTTGTTCATAAAATAATTTAAGTATTTAAAATTTAGCTGGAGGCAAATTAAAGTTTTTGATACGGATTAAAATTTCGATACATTTTCACAAGATTTTGTTTGAAAATTCGATAGATATCAAGTGCCATAATTTGACCCTGAACTCTTACATTGAGGTACTATAAACGCAAATGCGGCTAAAAAGTACACGATTCTTAATCCCATGTTTCACTTATTTTTCTGAATATTAACTGAGTCTATCAACAGATGTAATTTAATTTAAAAAGAGAGCAACTTACGTGGGCTTTTTATACCATTTTCAATTCTGTATCTAATGTTATTTTCAATTAGAAAATAGTAAGATATAGATATACATACTTACATATATAATTACATAAGTATATATGTATGTACATATGATGGTATGTGAATGTGAGTAAACGAGTAGTTACTAAAAACAATTTTATTATGAATAAATTTTCTAATCTCAGCTACACGTATGTATGTACATATTTGGGGAAGTAATGTTATGGTATGCATATGTATGTACACGTACATACATATGTACTTTTGTATATAAAAATATCTTATATATTTGATAAAGAGCTTTAAAAGATAATTTTGTTTTTAAACTTTTGACGGTCCACATCTTGGAAACTATCTAACTAACTATCTAATCTATGTATGTAAAAGATGATTTTTTAAAAGATTTCGGATTTGAATTAAAAAAAAAAAAACACATAATATTTAGAGAAAAATATGAATTTCTTAGTTGAGCCGATATTTAAAGATGATTCTATGTAAATGTTGACCACGGCTACGCCTTAAATAGTTCATGCGCTGGGTCCAATTTTGACATACTTTCTGCAACATATCGGCTGTTATTTCACGAATCAATTCCCGGCTTCAAGCCCACCAAAAAAAAAATAATAATAATAATAAATAAGTTGTCTAAAGACGTTAAATCGCATGACCTATGCGACCAATTGAACGGTCCTAAACGTGAAAAAAACTGTTCACCGAACTCGCCTCTCAATTGGTTCATATGGCAATGTCTTGCTGAAATCACTTGTCAGCCAGCTGTTCTATTTTGGGCAGTAACGTTTCTGCCTTCGCTATCTTTGAAACAGTACGGTCCATTGGTGCCACCGGCCCATAATCCACACCAAACAGTATATTTTTCGGTATGCAATTTTGTCCGATAAAATAGCGGACCAGGTACATACTTTCCTAACCGAAATTGAATTTTTATAATAAATTTCAATAATCTGCAAGCGTTGTTCATTTGTGAGTCGATTCATGACTAAATTATAGATCAAACTCAATGTGTTTAACAGTAAAATGTTGCACGAAAATAGCTGAGCTGCAAAAAAAGAAATTTGCGTAAAAGTCAGCGTTTGCATGTGGATATGTGAATATATTTATTTAAGAATTAAATTTAATAATCAAGTTAAAAAATCAGAACACAATTATATTCCCTTTGAGTGGAAAATTACAATGAAAATTCAGATGAGTCCTCATCAGTATTTTAGAAATTAGAAATCTTTAGAAATTGGGTTTTGTCCACATCAAAATTTTCTACTGCACCCATACCAAAAATACGTGTATAGTACGCTAAATGGAAACTACGGCTTACAAATAGTTTTAATATATAAAATACCTTCTGTCAAGACAAAGGGATTGTTTAGACCACTTAAGGAATAACTCAATAATTCTTATACTTGGATGTTTGCTACTCCATTGGTGTATACAATCTTTTTGTCACCGTAAATGCCTTGACTATACCCATTTGAGATGCGTGTGTGTCTGAAAACATTATCACTCTAGTTTAAAATGGAAGAGATTCACGTTACGTGCAACATGGGGTTTAATTTTTCAGTGGCGGAGGATGTACTAGAAACAGACACAAATGGTAAATTTGAATTTAGCCAGAGGCGATACTTTATCCGAAGAAATTTTAACAAATCTTGAGTCGGCAAACAACATTGACGAAAATTATTGTATGAATTAGTCTGCAAATCAAAAACACACATATCACATCGGTGATGACAACACAACCTGCTCCGTAGAATATTTTAATACATTTGCGATCTCCTTATTTATAACATGCTCAACTTTGTGTCCGATGATTGATTGATAACGCAAAAAACACTAAAAATTTCTTATCGAGTTATAATTTTAATTGCTCATCTGAGTACTACTTGTACCCAATTCAATTCCGGACAAAAATCTACCCTAAAATATATCTGTAACATGACTTTCTTAGATCCAAAAACTTGAAAAATTATAACAGAATTATCTAAAATTCTTAACATCATGACGACAATTTCCAATTCAGCGAATAATCATCATATGAGAGAACTTCTTGCAATAGCGATTCGAGATTATAGACATTAGAAACTATTCCCATTGGCAGTACTTCTGGTTCACTATCTCCAGATTTTTAATAACTTCTTTAGAAGCAAATTAAAAGAATTTTCCGCCTTGTCAATGGTAGATTTTTGTAGCCTTTAATAAAAAGTGGTATAAATTAAATATTATAAAAGTATTGAATTTCAAATGCCTCTTGCAAAAGAAAAAACAAAATACATAAATGCCACATCTTTCTCTCTCTCTTTTGTCTTCTTAATGAAATCACTTTAGCCAGACACCATTAAAGCAACCAAAAAATTGTGTGACAACCGTGTTGTGATAATTTTTCAATTAAATACAACAACCCAGTACACAATTTTCAATGCGATCCGTTGTTGCCAGGAAACAAAAATAAACGGAATTAAAGAAAATTAAGAAAAATGAAAAACGAAATGAATCTTAATTTCGTCGCGCTTTTTATTGCCGAATCCATGAAAAAAGGATGTCGTACGTCTTTTTACACTTTGTTACGCTGAAGAATATTTCTGCAAATAATGATTGCAACACTAATTTGTTGTTAAAGGCAGGCAGTTGAATCTGTAAAAGAGTAAAAAATAAATTTGTGTCACACACTTGTGCGTCATTAGCACAAAGGTCACAGCTGGTGGTTTTTGGATGATGCTAAAGAAAAAACTGAGTTACTTTTATGCGGCAAGCAGGTGGATGGATGGATGGGTGGTGGTTGGTAGAATAGCAAAAGCATTATAAATACATTCATATGAAAGTAGCATTATATGTAAAGCTTTCCTTGTGCGTGAGTGCATAAATATTTATTGGCTTCTGTGTATGTGTTAATGTGCATGTGTGATATGATACACTTCAGCAGCCATTATTACTGCCACAAACCGAATACGGTGCAAACTTGTTTAACGAAACTAATAGAAATTTATATATTTTTCTGGCGAAATTGAATCAAAAGTTTTCCTGGGGCACCAAATAAGTTATTTGATATTATTCTAAATATTAAGCCAAAAAGTAAGGAAAAGCTTATTACTGTCTATGTGTCTTTTTAGGTGACTGCTGGTACTTTAGCAATATCATCAATACATCGAGTGTTGCGCTTAGCGAGGTTATACTGTATATATTGTTCTGTTGATTTTTAACCAACTGACTGTTTTGCTCAACTCTATTTTCTTTGCCTTTTTTTTTGTAGACGCAGAGCAGCCATTACTGCCTGTATTGGGGAGTAAAACTCTAGAGATTTTTGCTGAAATAATATCATTTGTTTTGTAATTTGGCCATAATGATATTGGTGTCCTGGCAACAAAAAGAATTGAGAAAACGATTACTTTGTTTCTTAGCTACACAATTACTGCTAGAAGAAAACAAGGCCATATATATATATTTGAATTTAATTTGCTTTGATATAAATTTATATTATCGCTATTACAATAAAATTTTTGAATAGAGAAGGTTTGATAAGGTTCACCAGGCAGTTTTCGTTCACTTGGATCTACAATTTGGTTCTTATCAGAGATAGATAAGGGATAACCTGAAATAGAACAGTAAAGAAGACAGAAAACAAGAACAACTATAATCTATAGCAGATGGATAGGTTTGCTGTAGCAGGTCTAAGATATTGGGGCTGATATCTGTCATTGCCTAGAAACAATGCCTCCTGTGTATTTGGTGTAGTGGTGAGGAACCTCGCTAATCTTTTTTTCCCCAGAAGGTGGTGTCTCTACCTGATCATGTCTTCATGTTATCCTCTTTTCCAGGTAGAGGGGGAGGTCAAGGGGCTCATTGTGTGGATTTTTAGAAGGGGTTTGAAGCCAATTAATTTTTAAAACTGGTAATACTATGGTGAATTTTTTTTTGTCCTCTGCCAGGGTGAAATCTTGGAGTACTCGTACGCCACTACAGTAAGGAATATAGAGTTTAAGAAAACAGTAGGGAATATAGGAAAATATAGAGTTTAAAATATATAAAAGACAAATTTCGAATTCCGTTTAACATTAATAATCATTTTCTTTCAGGTCGTGGACTCTTCTGATGCTGAAATATCAGACATGCTTGTTTTGTAGGCAAAATTTTAAAATGTACTTTTGACTGAAGCTAAAATAATGTTATAAATAAATATGAAAGATGAATTTATTAAAAAATCTTTGTTACCTCTAGAAGGCAAAAAAAAATTAAAACAATTTATAGCTAAAACCGATAGCAGCTTTTATTAAAAATTTCTGTATAAAATATTTTTTTTATTGATTTGAAAAAGTCTTGGTGTATTTTTGTTAGAAATACAAAAATTGTTTCGGTTAGTTGAAGTGTAGCAAACACAAATTGAAGGAGTAGTTTTTGTGTGTCCTAGAAAATTAAAACAAGAATAAAGCAAAACACTATTTATTATTTATTTACTTTTTCTCTTAAACTTACAAATTGTATACGTTTTTCATGCCATTGTGCATTAGTTGCAGGAATATTTAGAGGACAATATAATATACTACCAAAAAAAGAATTATATAGCCAATTTAAAAAAATTATATTTTACAAACAAAGAGCCACTTTTCAGCTTTACAAAGTGTTCGAATTTGATATAAAACAATGTCGAAAAAATGTTATGCCGATACCGCAAAATATTATTAAGTTTTGTGACTTTGACTAAGATAGTCTGTCAAAATTTCTAACAAGGCGTTAAAGAAATCTAAACATCTAAATATAAAGCTATAAATTAAATAATGGTAAAACTACATATACATATATTATCCTTTCATAGGGCCATAATCAATAAATTCTGTTGAATTATATTTAGGGTTAAGCGTTTGCATTCACTCCAGCTTTTTCAGCGTTTTCTTTGCTGGGTATCAATTTGTCTTCTGCAGGTATTATGTGGGCGCCCAGGTGTCTTACTGCCTTACTGATCGTAATCCAGAACCAATTTAGTGATGTTATTCGTTGGTTTTCTAGGCGTATGGCCAAACCATTTATATTTACGATACATGATGTTCTCTTCATTAGGGCATTATCGATGTTGGATATGGTCACTGGCCAAAAGCCGCCAAAATGCGGCGGAGACAATGCTACAGCTTTCAAAATAATAAAACAACATTGGTTTTATGTTAGAGTTAAATAGACGAACTATCGTGCGCACACATTTCATCTTGCTTTGCAAAGCCTGTGTTGCATATCCGTATATATTTTGTATATAATTTCCTAGACAGCGGAAACAGTGAGTTTCGTCAATGCGTGCGCCTACTAACTGGAAACTTAATGCGCAAGTAGCGTTTAAGTCAGCTCTAGTTGCGTGACAAGAGATTTTCTGAAGAGACTCCTCCATCTGGGAAAAAGTGTTAAATAACAGGCAAACACCCTCTGTGTAGTCTTAATCCCTGAGTCTATTTTGCAAAGCAAGCTTGATGCCATTTACGGTACTTACTGTCATCGCCATAATTATGCCAGGAACTATGTTGACGACCAACGGGGAGAAGGTGCAGCATTGTCAACATCAAAAAAATTACTGGGAAGCTCAAAGACCATAGTTTTTGCCAGTTTGTTATGCATTTCAATCGGAAGTAACAAAAAAATGGATATTTAGAAGGTAATAATGCTCGTGCACACAATAATATTAAATTTATCAAAAAGTCCAAGAATATAATTTAAAAGAATTAATTGGATAAAAACATGTCCTTACGCCGTAATAATAATGTAATAAGTTTGCCACAGAGCAAAGCGTCCAATTTCTAAAAATAATCGAAAGCTGTCACTTAATTTTCATTATAATTGCAACTGAAATTATAATTTTAAAATTGAGAAGAGAAGGTAGTATGCAGGTACTTGCACTAATTTTCGCCAAAGTTCTTCTTAATCTAGATATTTTATATAAGTATACCAAATATCAATTCTAATTTTGTCCATTATCTGTATAAAGTTAAAGCACTGTGCCCCATATGAGTTGTTTTAGGCGTATACACAAGTTGGACTAGCAATTATTCTGTACTTTCAGAGAGTTGAACTACTTAATTAACTTGAATAAAAGAAACTTAAAAATGTCCATTTCTTTTTAGTGTCAGCCGTTTGTTTATTCTAATAAATACAGTTCATAATTGTGCTAAAACCTTCATATGGAAATTCGTTTGGTATTATTTGATATTGATTTTTTTTGTAGTTCCCTGGTTATAATGACTCATGGCTGTTATGGCAATTTTAGTGTTGAAGGATCTTTTTAGTACATGAATTATGTGCCGGCAGATGTAGCCCTTCAAAATGAATTAAAATCCTTACAAATATTAAAAAATTCTTCAAATATTTTTCTTATTACTCAAACATAAATATACCAAACCAAAACACGTGCAAGGATTTAACCGTATTTCGAATCGGCAATCACAATAAATTCCTTATTTAAAGAAACATCTACTCATTATACACCCACATGTTAAATAAACTAATGCCAAAGAGGAGTTGTTTTTCGTGCAATTGTTGAAAAACATGAACACATCATTTAAGAGGCAAATAAAGCGCCCTGTCTACGTGCCCACTTATTGTTTGATGTGGATTTTAATTGAACTCAAGTTTTTGGTTTTCTTTGTTGCACGAAAAAAACTTTTTATTGAAAACAACAACGTGCGCAGTTGTTATTAACCCAATACTAACGCAGTTGTATTTTGGTTAATTTTAAAATTTCAATAATAAAAGATGCACAAAAGGAATGTACAATAAAAAATATAAAAAATTATCCTTGAAATGAAATGAGAAAAAAAATCTTGAAATATGAAATGAAATCACTACCCTTAAATGACAACTCTTCTAATATCATTTGAATAACAGTTATGAGAGCTACATATAACGCATTTAGAGAAATATTTACCAGACATTGTTATTGAAATCTTCTACATGTGTCCTTTCATTATGTCTAGCTGCAGTAAAAGAGGTGTGTGTGTGTGTGTGTGAGAGAGAGAGATTTTTTGAAATTTTAATTCAAGTTTTCATCTAACTGTCAAACATACGTATCGTTAAAAATGTCACAGCCTTTTTTAATACACAATGACATTTCACCATACAATTGCAAATGATTTTAAATCTCATGTTTATTGTATTGTTAAGCAATTTTAATTTGATTAATGATCCTTTGAATTTGATACACAAACTCAGTTTCAAAATCAAGCCAACACCTGCTTGAATTCCTTTCTTTTAAACAAAATAAGATCTAAAAATAAAGGATAAAGCATTGCAGTTTATATCTACTCGTATATTGGAAAAATTAGAAACAGTCATTTCAATTAAGTCTAGTGTTTATCTCTGAGGCTGATGTAAGAATACGCGTTACGAGCGAATATATAATTTTATATTACTACGCTATAATACGCCATCACCCAATGCTGTTGTTTTTCTTATATTTTCGATAAGAAAACGCCATCGTGAGACCGAAACTTGAGGCGAGTATGTGCTACAGACAGTAATCCCAGGTAGTTTTATATCTTCTTTATATGTTGCGTTTGTTTTGGTTTTTTTTTTTTTTGATTGCGAAATAGAAGTGACGATATGTTGTCCTTGCACTTTTGCAAGGCGTTTGCACCACGTATCTTATTTTAGTTACTTCTGCTTTATGTCTTAAAATAAGTTATAAAAAGATTTATTTTGACGCTTACAAACTAATATTCCCATAACTAGAAAAATTACTTGAATTAGTGATAAACTTTAAAGGAAAAAAATAAATCGAAGAAATATTTTAAAATCGAAAAAAAAACACATTCACACTTATTCAGTGAACTAAGAGTAAAACTCCTTTTTAGCGTATATGTATTGTGAAAATATACAAAATTATGATTAATATATACTTTAGCTTCCGTGGTCTATTTGTAAAGGTCGTTGCAGTTCTAAGACAAACAAAATATTACAAAAAATTTTATGTATAATAAATTTTTCTAATGTCAGAAGCAGCAGAAAATAAAGAGGAACGTGCAAGATAAAACATAATAGAGGTATTCACGTCAACTAGTGCAACTTTGCACAATTGCGTAGTTGCACTTTTTGACGTGAACAACCTATTTCTGTTTAGTTTGTGCAAAAGTCAAATAAAATATACATGTATACACAAAGTGCGTAATTGTTAAAGAATTTTTTAAGATTTTTTAAGATTTTTTTTTCGTCTTTTTTCCGTTTTTTTGATATCTTCTCTTTCTTAATTTTTTTTGTTTTTCATGAAAGTCATATTAGCGTACGCAATCTTTTTCAATTAAAAAATAAGAACGTTAAAATGGCTGTTCTGCGTTGCTATTTTATTTAGAGTTGATTTTTTGAGTACTTTTTGACTATTTTATGGAATTTGGCAATGCTATAAAAAGTTGTTCTGCTTTGCATATTTTACTCTGATAATCTTGCACTTGCTTAAGCCTTGACAATCTTGCATCGTTAGTGCAAAATAATTCTCTATATGGTTGTTGTAATGATTTTAGAAAAACTTGCAACTTTGCATTTTCGCACCGCTAAATTATTTGACGTGAATACCTCTAATGTCTCTTAAAAATGTCAAAAAATGCAAAAAAGCATGATTGGCCGCCAAAAATTTAAATAGAAGTAGAAAAAATATACATATATAAAATGTAAACTAAAACTGCCACCTGAGCAATTGCGATAACCTGTGCAAATAAACCTTGTAAATTTGCAAGTACAACAGCAAATTTGGATGAAATATTTTTTTCGTGGCAACACTCGTTTCGTTTAATTATTCGCTTCTATACACAATTTTTCATACTTAGGGCCACTTATGCAATGAAAAATTTCACTAAAGACGAATTTAAATTCATCTACATATCAATCATCTTGTATTAATGTGCCTTTATTTCAGTATTTATTAAAGCATGTCATCAAGTTGCCACATGAGTTTAACCAGTTGCTTGTTGGTACTTTTTTTACTTACCCTCGCAGTATCCTAATAGTTGTAACTGCCTTTTGCTCAACTCAATGGCGTTCTTAACACTACATATATAGATAAATTTTTTTTTACGTGACAGTCACCGATTATGCGCTAACCTCCTTGCTCGGGAGCTGTGGCTATCCGCCGCTTGTAGGCAGCGATTTCTATTGCTTGGGAACAGAACTTCGAAGTCGAACTGTCGGTAACAACAAAGGGTAACAACAATTAATCTTAAAGTATACTTGCTCCCCTGGTACGAGATAAATTTTAGATCTAATGTTTTAGGTCCCCTGCAGCTGGAGGTGTTCGTAGCACCTCATATCCGGAGGACCAATCATAACTTGCTTTTACCTTTACATTATTTCTTATATTATTATGTTTTTGTCTTATAAAAAAACAGCCGTGCTTATAGTTACAAGTAAATTTTTCACCAATAACAATTATTTACAACTTGTTTGTCTCTCAATTTCTTACGCTCTTTTTTCCAATCTCATTAGAAATATTTCGAGTACACGAACACTTTACAGTAACAATTACTAACATTTAGTAAAATCTTTTAAGAAATAAAAGTGGGTACATTTTTTTGTGTCATTTTTTTATAGTTTCATAAACTGATATACATATTTATTTTTTAAATTGTGAAGTAAGAACGACAATCAATTACGATATTAACCCATCCGATGTGAATTTGATAAGTTTTAAAAAACGCAGACTCATCATAGTCTTAAAAACCGAACGCAAAATAGGATATTTTCCCATGCCACATTTTCCCAAAAAATCGTCGTATGAAATATCTACTACGGCCATACCGCCCAAACCCATTTCAAAGGCATACGAACACTTAATGGATGCAAAATGCCCGTCAGAAAAATCTATCCAATTGCGGTCCTTATTAAAATTATGCCTAGGATTACCATATTTAACAGTGAAGCGACTAAAGCAATCAAAATGAAATTGCAAATTGCAAGCTTCAGAGTAGCTTAGAAGGCCTTCTTTTTTCGACATTGCCCCTTCTGCAGCTGGTCCTTTCGTTCCATATATTACAGGTATAGAAGAGCCGACATAACGTTCACTTAATTTCCATAAACGAGCGTAAGTAGGAATACCCAAGTGTAGTTTATGTGCTGGGCAGCCATTTTCAATCCAATATTTTACTTGGAAGTCAACGGAGTAGTGTAACGGACGTTCATTTCCAGGTGGCAAATGAATCGGTGCTGTAAGGTCAGCTTCATTGGGATTGCGTTTGGGGGTGAGAAAGTCGAAAGCAAATAGATTAATATATTCGAATTCATTCTGTATTTCGGCGATGTCGAAATACGCTGAAAAGGACGAAAATAAGAAATACGTTTTAGATAATCGATAATAAAGGTATTAATAACTTATATGTAAAATTTATTGTTATAATCGAACCAGGGCCAGCCTAAAATTAAGTCAAGATCGACAATAATAACGAGACGATTTTTTACACACTCCGCCACTGATGGCTAGAGCCACTTGTCACTCTACTTGGCATTTCTTAAAATATTGTTATTTTTTAATTCGACACCTACTCAGGGGTTGACTCTTAGGCGTGCAGTGTATTGTGGAACTATAAAAATAGGTTATGAAAGGACGATACATGAACTAGATTTAAACTTTTTCACACCGCAGTGACAGGAAAAACTTCTGCAGGGATATTACTCGTATTCTACACACGAGTTGTTCGACGCACCTCTCTAATGGATAATGGCGCACCGACCACGAATAGAAAATGTAAGGCTGCGTATTTCGCTACTTAGTCGAATAAATAATATCCCTCCAGCTGTCCATCTGCCTGTCTGTATGAATCAAAAATTTTTTTTCCAAAGTCCCAAGTAACTTAAGGTACGGTTACACAAGAGATATATTTAATATATTTTAGAAAATATATCCAGCATTTGTTTGTTTTCCACTGCGAGCAGTTAAACGGATGATTTTTAGAAAATAAAATTATTAATCAGCATACAAAATGTGTCTTGAGAAGTAAAGGAATGCCCTTAAATAAACCATAAATAAAATATTTATTGCCTTGTAATTTTTTTCATCTAATATAATGAATACATGATTAAAAAATTTTACAATTCCTTGGACGGTACTTTGAGTAGGTTTTAATGTATACGGCGTCAAAACGTAAGCACGTCTTGCAACAATAACAGAATTTTCTGTTCCTTTTCGCAAGGATTCACTAAATTTGACATTCGTAAGAACATATAAGAGAACAGAAAAAACATATAAGAGGGTAACTGAGATTAAGTACTTATATAAATAATTAATAGATGATGGTGGCAAGTAGTTGACATCTAATTGTTAACTCCTTCACGAATACCCCACATACAAACAAATAACATTTCATTACACAAGTCATACTCAATCCCTAAATAATTGTTATGAGTAATGCGAGTTTCTTTACTTTTGGCCTACGAAAAAGGCTAGTTATCACAGAGTTCGAAGGAATATCGTACAAGCGACTACTTTAAGCGGTGCATCTAGATTAGAGCGCTTATTGTTCCAACGCATTTTAATTATCCTTAGAAGTTGGCCATTACATTGATTTGGCTTAAAAATTCAGGAAAAAATTTTGAACGAAATGGGGGTAAATTTCATATAAAGATTTTACACCCGTTCACTTGATTTTCAGCATAAGCCTTAAGCCGTTGGTATTTCAGCACAACATAGTTTTATCTTCAACCAATAATGATAAAAATACTTTTACTTACTGCTGACGAGCTTGCACCCCTTGCAGATGTAGAGCTTATTTACAAATGTAAGTTCTTAATTCATACAAAATTAGTTTCTATAAAAAAATCATAAATCATAATTTTCAACAAAGACAAGATCAGCTAATGATCCAAGCTTGTACCAATTGCGGATCCTAATCTCAACATTTACATAAATTCTTTGGAAGGTGGTTTCTTACTGGCACTAATTTATTAGAAACTAATTTAAACTAATCTAAACAATTTTGTATTAAAACTTGCTGAAATATACTTCTTGGGAAGTCGAAAATATAAACTAATGGACATTTTGAAATCAATAAAAATATTAAGTGAATTGTTATCAGTAAAAATGTAGAATCCAGCGCATCTATTAGAACAGGGACAAGAGCAACCAACGTCTTACTAAAAGTCCTTTCCAGATATTGTGCGATTCAATATTATTTGCTGAACATTCTGATTTCATACTATGTTTCTTAATAATCCAAAAGAAATGGGAAGGAGTCATTTAATGATTTAGTATCCCAGCCTAATGTATACGTCCTTTATAATAGCCGTTCCAATAAAAACAACAACAATCTTGTTTAATATACTGCAACCGAATATGATAAAAATACTTCTTAGTCCAGATTATAATAGGACAATGTTCATATTATATTATAGTCAAAAAATTTATCACTTAAGTCTAGCGTTTTTTCACTAATAATAATTTCCACATATAGCGCTCTTACATATATCCTGCCGTGTAGGACGCAATTAAATTTGATTTGTTATTGTCGATTTTGAAACATAGACTCATGACTAATTCTTTCTATAATAAAAACATCTTATAAGCATTGGCCAATTATACTTTGTACAATCCATACTTAGAGATCACGAACTCTTAGTCTGTTTTAGCTTATTGGTTAGAAAATTTCGTTTGAAGAGGTTGCGCAGAAGTGTTTCTGTAGCAAATCCAATTTTAAGTTCCAACAAAATTTGTTATCCTATTTAGAAGCAAAGAAAACAATAAAACGTTGGCAATTTCTGTAAACTAAACTAATGCCTTTTCTTGAACAAGTGCGAACAAACAGATTTTAGGACAAGCAAACTTAGAGAATGTATATTTATATTTCAAAAATTTTTTCCTGTTGTTAGGTTTTTACAGTTTCTATTTTAAGTCCGATTTCTGTGGAACAAAAATTTGTCTATATTGAAACATAAATTTGAAAATAGGAAATATTTTTTTTGGAAAGTAAAGAGAGCTATCACTAGACTACTGACAAAATAAATTTCTTACTTACATGAGGAATTGACATGTGGTAGCACAGTTAAGGTCAAATCCAAATTTTCTTTAGCAAAGGCTTCATGTAGAGCTTTCACAAAATCTGTAAACTGTTGCTTATGAGTATCGGCCTTCTCGTCCATAATCTCGCCAGGAAAATAAGCATTTTTGAGTTTAAAATTCGAGTCCAATTCAACAATGCGTGGTTCATTGCGTGGGAATCGGAATGCCAAATCCAATCCATCAAAACCAAAACTCTTGAGTAATTGAATAGAACTCTGTATGAAATTTTGATATAATGACTCATCACCCTCTAGGAGTTCAATGAACGCTATATCACCTTCTGCTTCCTGATCTTTATCACCACCCAAACTCAAATAAAATTTGATATGAGGATATCTTGATTGTAGTTCATTTAATTCAGAAAGACTTCTTCCCATATGTTGAGTAGAAATGATATAGGAATCGGGCGTTAGATCAGCGTAACCGTACACAAGATGAGTGCAAAGATCCAAAGCATTATATAAGTAATTTGTTGGTAGTTCGCCCAAATCTGGAAAAGAGTTCATGGAATGAGAAAAAACGATTTATTTAAATTTAATCACGGCTTAGGATATTATATGATTCTGATGTTTATTTGACTGCTGCTAATGCCGGATCATCTTAATATATATAATCATATACGTAAGAGCTCCAAAAGTTCATAAAATTTTTAGACTTTCATTTGATTTTGTTAGAGAAAAATCTAATGAAAATTGTTAGAATTGGCAAAAACTCTAACTTAACAATACATTTTGTTTTTACAAGAGAAATTAAAAATTTCAGCAGAACATAAATTATTCTTTCATATTTTTTCATATTGTTGTTTTATTGACCTGGTGTTGGTTCAGTTTTTATTTTCTTCCTTTGCTTTTGTAAAAATGGAAGCTTTAGAAAAATTGTATATGATATTGTCTTATGGGATGTGAAATTGTTTTCCATATACTTTATTATTTTTATAAAATATTGCTTTCACATTATCAAATTTTATCAATTATTTTTGTTTGAAACTCGCACGCTTCTTTGGTTAAAGCAATGTTTTAAAGCACGTGACAACATACATTAAGAAACTGGAGTATCATCCAAATCCACTAGCCCGCAACATCCTACAGTATAGAAGCCACACTCGGCTGAGAAGGAGGGCCAATCCTGACCGTAGCCGAACACGGGAGATGTGAAAACAACACAGGAGAAATCGTAGAAATTAGAACTTTTTGCCTGGCATTGGCTAGACTTTAATAAAAAATTATTTTGATGTAAGATTTGAACACTTATTGTTAGTTCAATTAAATTGAAGTTTCAATAAATAAAAATATTGGAAAAAATATTAGTTTTGACTAGTGTGAGCACGGAGCGCCTAGAGAGAAATTAAATAAATACACAACGACAATTTTTTTTGGTTTCAGTTTACTTCGAATAAGAGCATTTTGAGCTTATGGTTTGTATGTTTTGTAATACCGACATACGACAGAAAATTCTCATATTGCATTTTATTGTTTTGGCATAAACACATGAAGTTTAGTATTAAAAAACTGCTTAAAGTTTACTGACGATTTGATTTAGCGAGCACTGCAATATCGATATATGAAAATATAAGCCCATAACAGACATTAAAATTTTTAGATTCTTAGATGCTTAGACTATTAGTTGGGGAGAATATCCCAAATAATAAATTTCATTAATACAACAAGTAAATGTGCAAAAAAAAAAATTATTGTAGAAACAACAAATATATTATTTCAAAAAATTATTATTTTAAGAATAGGTTTGAAGTAAATAAATTTACAAAATTTGGAGAATATCTTAAATAACATTAAAAAAATTATTTATCCTTACTTTCTCTCACAACATTGTAGTAGCAAACTATTTTTTTATATTCTTCTTGTGCGAATACAACATAAACAATACACAACAATAGCCCAACTTTTAGAAATAATTTTGCCATTTTTTAAATCAATTTTGTAGATTTGCAATGGATTTCTAACACAAACTGAAAGCACTTTGCTCGGTACTGGCTTTTATCACCAGGTTCACACACTGAAACATTTGTCACGCAACCTTAAATTCATCTGTGAGAAAGAGAGTGAACGTATGTACTACTTTCTCTATCTTTCACACTATATAATATAAAGAGATAACTTTTTTCCATAATTATTATTTACGATTAACACCGTAAAAGTGTAATTAATACTCGACAACTAATTAAAAATACACACGTGTACATATATAAGAGTACATGCGTATGTGTCATAGAAATATTACACTTACGGCGTCTATGTTCTGATGATTTTTCGTGTTATCACACAAACTTGATAGTCCATTTACATGTGTGTGTGTACATATAGAACATATAAATATATTTTAATACCAAAAGTGTAAAAGTTTCTTCACAAGAAACTGACCCTACTTCGAAAATAGGCTCCATAAAGTTTTAGGTAACTAATGTGCGGGATAATGTACTGTGATATATGAAGCGGGTGCCAGGAGAGGTGCCGGATTTTATTTACAGCTTTCAGCCATGTAGGTCGTGAATACGAAATTGGGCCGGACGTGGTAGACTCCAAGATGAGGTGATCTCCCGTTTATTGTGGCTTCTGGTTATGGCATACGCGTGAGATGTGGTAATAATGGTATCGGGTAGGTTAATGGATTTGATAATTGATATCATGACCAATGCGGAAGTGATACTCTTTACCATAAAAAAACAAGGCTCAGAGTCACAGACTTTCGCAGTTAAATGCCCAGAAGTTATTCCTGGAAACTGAACATGCAACACATGGTAGGCAGGGCCCACAAACTTGATGATAGTAGTTTTTAAAGCCTTTCATACTAAAGCAAATACGTACTGTCAATTAAAAGAAAATGCTTGTTTGTGTTAGACATTAAAGAAACATAAATAAGTGCAAAATAGATTGCATTGTATATAGAAAACGAACATGCTCTGAATAATATTTTTCAGCAGAAGAACGTCCACAATTACTAACTTTGTCAAGCCTTTTTGTATGTTGGCGCTCTTTTGGCACATAATGGCTTTATTGTAAAGAATATATAACTATTATTTATGGAACATGATCATTCATTCATATGATTGCAATGGCTGACACTGCAGTAGATTATCCTGTCAGTGAAATTTTCTAAATCTTCTAAAACTACTTGCTATTGATGTTCACATCTTCCACTTGAGGCCATAAAAAGTTCATAGTAATTGCTCTCAGCTCTCAACGTTGATTAGCATTTCGCCCCCAGATGCATTTTCGAGAAAATGGGCCAATTATGTCACCACACCAAACGGTCACACTCTGCGGATGCATTGATTTCTGCGCTGAGATGAAAATGACCCTAGTCAGAGGAGATGATTTTTCTGTCAAATTCAAAGTCCCACTGTAAATTCTGTAAGGCCCAAACTGAGAAAACGTAACGAACAGGATGGTCGTCTGAGATATTTCTGCAAAATTTTTCTTCATACTGCTACGTCAAATAACGAGTTGCTGAGTTCGATGGTGACTCGACGTTGTTGGATTAATTACATGTGACAGTGAAGACCACCAGTGTTGTCTGCAAAAGCTTGCGTGCAGAATTCGTATTGGGTGCTTCATTTCGGCCAAAATTTCTTTTTAACAATCCCACAGTTTGGGCAATACAGCACCCTCTTGGTAAATAAATTTGCAATATTTCTCAACGTTGTTCAAACACAAAGCAAGTCTTTTGCTTCTCAGAGGTGTGATATCGATTGATAATGAATATTTTGGCAGAAAAATTTATCAGTGTTAGGAAAACAAATTTAATAGTACAATTACTATTATTATTATTATTATTATTATTATTATTATTATTATTATTATTATTATTATTATTATTATTATTATTATTACCATCTTATTTTAGTTAATTAAATTTCGTTCATTGTCAAGGTACCTGACCTCGTTTTAGACGTACTTATATGGCAGGAATTAATTGCATATAAAAAAAATCAAGAAAGTTGTCCAATTTATAAACAAGTAATAATATCTCTATATTCTTGACCTTTTTTAATACTTCTAATTGAAATATTTGAACGAGTACTTCTAAGTAAAATAATATTTTATTATTATTTTATAAAGATGATACTCAAAGAGTATCGAAATATCGGTTAGTACAAACTTAAAGCTCTAACCAGTTAACAAGAGCTTTTACTTAAATAATATTTTAATTACAAGCAGATATTGTGCTGGATTAGAAGTAAGAGCGTTGCATGTTCGATTCCTGCTAGAACTTTGCATTTTTAGCTTAAGTATTTTCAAGACAAAGCCAGAAAAAATCCACTATGTGTTTTGTTAGTGAAATATATGTGTATGTTTAAGACGGTAACAATATTTGTGAAATATGATAAAAACAAATTTTAATTTTTAAGATAAGATCTTGTCATGATCGTAAAACTAAAACTAAATTCACGTCGCATATCAACCGCAAATAAACAACATAATAAACATGATTCCACTTTTTATGATACATTTTGATTTACATTTATAAAAAAATATTTACAGTGGCAAATGATAATCGACTTCCTTCAGCGATAGTTGAATTGTACAATACAACAACTCCGCTAAGTTTGGCAAAGCACTCAGTTCTTTCAGGTCTTGGATTATAGTCTGTAAAAGGCCACCGTGAAAGTGAAGATATTACAAGTGCAGTTTGCTTATCAGAATTTCAGAACATATTGCCCAAAACAGGCTAATTACTGTTTTTTTTTATTCCCCTGCGTTTGAATTTCAGATTGTCAGTTTGTAAATAAAGAATTATAAAAAAAAATTTACTTAAAATGAATTAAAAAGTTGTTAAAGATTTTTATGAATACGATAGTTTTCCACTGTATTCTTAGACATTTATTTTATTTATGTATATTTTTATAATTCAGAAATACATATGTATATCAAGCCAAATTCAGATATTAACAGAACGGCTCTTAAAGGATTAGGAACTTAACATACTACCGACCGATTCTGTCAGATATTTCTTAAATTTTATTTGCTTTTTTTGGTGTTGTGGTTTTACTGATACACTAAAGAAACACCTTAAGCTTCATCCTAAGCTCTCAGGATTTTGAAAATCGATTTTGTAATTGGATATTTGTCTTCGCCACATATACCTTGAAAGTCGTCGTATGAAATATCGACTACGGCCATACCGCCTAAGTTATTTCGCACGGCATATTGAGCCTTTAGGGAAGTACGTTGCTGGTTATGAAAACATACCCAATTGCGGTTCTCACTAAAACTATTACCACCATTACTATATCTAGCAGTAAAGCGTCCAAAGCTGTCCATCTCAAATTTTAGTTGGCAGGCTTCAGAATAACTTAAGAGACCCTCTTTTTTCGATAATAACCCCGCCTTAGATGGACCTTCCGCCCCATATACTACAGGAATAGAATTTCCCTTATAAAGGTTATTTATTTTCCATGCACGGGCATAAGCAGGAATACCCAAGTGAAGTTTTTGGGAAGGGCATCCATTGTTTATCCAATGTTTTACTTGAAAGTTTACGGTGTAGTATGGCAAACGATCTCCTCCGGAATTTAATTTAATTGCTGCTGTAAAGTCTGCTTCATTGGGATTGCGCTTGGGTGTGAGGAAGTCGAAAGCGAAGAGATTAATGTATTCGAACTTGTTATGAATTTCGCCAATGTCAAAATACACTGAAATGGACGAAAATAAGAATTAGGTTTAAGGCAATCAATAATCATAGTATTAGTATTTTAAATGCAAAATTATGTATTATAATTTAATAATTTTATCGAGTTTGAGGTCTTCTTTTTTTTATAAAAAAACAATATACATATTTATTTTTCAATATTTCAACACCCTGTGGGTGTCTTTTTCAGGAAAAAATATTTTATACAATTTGAAACAAAAAACAAATGAAAAAAGCTTTTAAATATTTTTTATGTTCAATACAAAATATTGACAGTTGAGAAAAAAAATATTTTATAAAATTTGAAACAAAAACAAAAGAAAAAAGTTTACATATTTTCAATGTTGATAATTCAGGAAACAAATAAAAATTTTTTTAATTATTGAAAAATAAAAAATAAATATTATGTTTTTTATAAAAAAAAGGAAGACCTCAAATTCCATAAAATAATTGAATTAATTACGAAAGGTCGGTTAATATCATCAATTTATTATATATTATAGTACAAACAGAGCCTGACTAGAATCAAGTTTGCAACTAATAAATATTTATAATACTATTTCCAAAAATGAAAATTTTTTGTATAAAACCCGAGAAGAATAATATTAAAAACTGTTTTTATACTTCTTATTCTCTAGTATCCTCGGCAAATTAAGGCTGCCTTGTGTAAAATCGCTTTATCGACTATATTTCTAGGAGGATTGGAACAGCTCCCGGTGCTCGGAACAAGATTTAATTTATAATCTAAAGAAATTCATTATCAGCCAACATGATTTCGATTCGATAGTCTAATAATGTTACATTAAATTCAAGTGTAAAATTAAAGTATAATAATGAAGCCCAACAGCCAAGGAAGTTTTAGGTCTGTATTTATGAGGACAAGCTTCTATTAGTTTTTTTTTCAAATCATTTTCCATTGCTAATTATTTGTCTTAGCAATATCTTAACTTTAATGTTTATTTCATTCAGTTTCTAATAATATCTTTTTTATTTGTCTATTATATGCATGTACGAGTATCTTAAAGCTGACTTTAATTGAATGAAAATTATGGACAATTATTGCTACACTACTGACAAAATAAATTTCTTACTTACATGAGGAATTGACATGTGGTAGCACAGTTAAGGTTAAATCCAAATTTTCTTTAGCAAAGGCTTCATGTAGAGCTTTCACAAAATCTGTAAACTGTTGTTTATGAGTATCGGCCTTCTCGTCCATAATCTCGCCAGGAAAATAAGCATGTTTGAGTTTAAAATTCGAGTCCAATTCAACAATGCGTGGTTCATTGCGTGGGAATCGGAATGCCAAATCCAATCCATCAAAACCAAAACTCTTGAGTAATTGAACAGAACTCTGTATGAAATTTTGATATAATGACTCATCACCCTCTAGGAGTTCAATAAACGTTATATCAGCTTCTGCCTCCTGATCTTTGTCACCACCCAAACTCAAATAAATTTTGGTATGAGGATATCTTGATTGTATTTCATTTAATTCAGAAAGACTGCTTTCCATATGTTGAGTAGAAATGATATAAGAATCGGGCGTTAGATCAGCGTAACCGTACACAAGGTGAGTGCAAAGATCCAAAGCATTATATAAGTCATTTGTTGGCAATTCGCCCAAATCTGGAAAAGAGTTTATGGAATAAGAATAAATGATTTATTTAAATTGTTTCACATTTTTTTAATAAGGCAATGTATGATTCCGGCATTTTTTTTTTTGCTGCTACTGATGCTGGATCATCACAACACCTCTAGCCATATTTTGGAAAGTTTAAAATAGTTGTAAGTTTTTCTTTGTTATATGTAAACCAGGTTATAATCTATAACTAATTAATAAAGTTTAAAAAGATGCGTTAAAAATTAAACTTAATCAGGCTGGCCTGACCCCGAGTCCTGGCATTGGTAGCCTATTGAACCAAGAGTGTTCTCTTCTCTGCTTGTATATTCCAAACATTTTTAATCAGACACATCAACGAGGACGATCGCGGTGTAGCAACCATCGGACATAGAACTTTTCCATTCTGTTCCCGATGCGTTTCCTTACTTCTTTTCTACTTCTTTTAATATCAATCGTTATTTACTTTCTCTTACAACGTTGTAGTAGCATACAAGCTTTTCATTTCCCTGCTGTCCCAACACAATATGTTCTAAGCACAATAGTACCGCGATTTTTAAAAAAAACTTTTTCATTTTTTCCAATTTCGTAATGATTTCACTGAGTTGTCAGCACAAACTGAAAGCAATTTGCTTGGCGATGGTTTTATAATAAGTTTTTTATCAGCAAATATTTTCCTAACATTGAAAACTTATTCAAATACGCACACATGTGCGTATTTTTTTCAGAAAATGGATCGTTGGAAGAGAGATATACGTGTACATATTCTGATTTTTTTTTCGATAACAAAAAACTTGCAATTGATTTATATATACATGTACCATATACTAGTGATGAATGTTTGTAAATATTCAGGAATACGAATAACTATTTTAAGTTTGAAATTTATATATATTTATCTATGGTTCGATTTATACATGTGCGAAAAAAAATATTTAAAATTTATTTGATAAGCTTTTCTTGCATCAACACTTTTGTTAGAGTAAATTTTTATATAAAAAATTTATATAAAATATAAATGACTTCCTCGGAAAAATATCAGTCTGAATTTTCTCGAACTTAATCCAAATTAGCTAAAATTTTAATTTCAAACAATTGCAAAAAATTATATTAAAACTAGCGGACCCGGCGAACTTCGTCTCGGTCCAATTTTAAGCCTTCAGACAAACTTTAGACTAATAATAAAAATTGCAGCAAGAAAAATAGCACATTTACTGTAGAAAATAACAATTTCAAAATGACACCTGTCAGATTGCGCAAAATCCAAGTCAACGTATAACGCCATCTATCGGATTTTGTCTGAGAACTTTCTATTTTTTCATTTGAAAAGCCATTAAGGAATAATTTCACACAAAATTTCGCACAAAAACTCGATTTTCGATTTTTCCAATTTTCCAAAATTTTCTTCCGTAAGAACCTTCTCCTCAAAATACGAACAACTGACAAAAAAAATTTACAGAAATCGGCCCAGCCGTTCTCATTTTATGAATTACTATACATTTTTTAGACCGGCCTTCGTAGACTAATAGGTAGTGTACTAGAATCGTAGTGCGAGGGTCGCAGGTTCGTATCCTTTCGCAGAACTCTGGCAGTTTGTGTTTGATAAAGGGAGCGCATAACAAGCCTTCACTTGCTTAAGTGTATGTCCTTCCAATCAACCTAACCTAATCTAACCTATACATTTTTTACACCATTTTTATATAAATTTCTATCATAAAATCGGTGGATCCTTCACTGGTTACCGTGATTGTATTCAAACACATCCAATAGAAACTAATTGAAATAATAATGCCACACTTCCTATATTTAATATTATACCCGTAGTAAACCACTTTCTTGTCTTCCATAATTGATATAGATCCTCTACATTGTTGGCTGAAGTAAAAAAAAAATATGAGTAAGAACGTGGGGGATCGATCGCTGTTCAGGTCAAGTTCAAGTTATCAAAAATATGCATTTTTCTGATGACCATTAGTGTCGCAAAGTGTTTCTTTTTGTTGGACTGTTTTAATAATGAAGGTCACTGAACAGTATAGGCACCGATTGATAGTCTTCTATGCTAAAGTAAATCACAGCGGCCTCCTTCGGCGGTGAAATTAGCAGAATCGTCGGGAAGTAAAACAATTAATAAAATGGTTACAACAGCACATACAGCTCAAAAAAGCGAATGGGTCTCCACACCACCAGAGGCACTGCAACATTGCTATAAAAAATATAAAAAAATATGAAAAAACTGCGATATAGTAGACATGTAAAAAGAATTTAAACTCTCTCTCTATCTATCTTCTAATTTTTATCACCTGCCCTCTCTATATTATCCCTTTTAGAAAAAAGGAAACACCTTAAGTGTAAAAGGGATTAATTGTCCGAGTGTTACTTATCTTTATAAAAAAATATATTCGGCGTTTTCGATCTTTAAATGAGACATTTTTATTTCTTACAGATATGCCAAGAAATAAAAATGTCTCAAGATCCAAAGTCAGAAGCAGTAACAAAAAAGACGTTCGTTTGCCTATAAGTGCCGAATCAATTGGACCTTTTAAGTAGATAGAACGATATTGTTGTGCAAAATTTTTTATCATTTTCGTATGTAAGTACGCAGCATATGATGATGAAGACCATCAGTGTTGTCCACTGGCAAGCTGGTCTCACGAACTTTTAATACAAACTCACTCGTTTACAGCATTTGCACTATGTACTTATACCAAACACATTATCCTTTGTTAAAAATGTTTAATAATACATTTCTATAGTCTCAGGGTCACAGATTGAATTTCCGCAGACAAACCGAATAGTTTTACAGCTTGTTTTCTAAAACCAATTCTAGATAGAAAAACTTATTCTAAAATTATATTTGTTTCTCACTTTTAGTAAAAATTGGTCCCGAAAATTTAAGTACGTATAACCCTAAATCTAACTTTGAATTTTAATTATTTTAAGTGTGACTTTGTCCAATCGATATTTTAAATGTTGTTATGGTTGAGGTTGTAAAGTAAATACACGTATGAGAAAAATGTAAAATTAATTATTCATTGGGATAATCTCCCCAATAAAATTAGAGTTCCTACAAATTTATTGATCGTTGTGGGTTTCGCTTTTCATATATCGATATTTTATTGGTGCCAATCGATTGATTCGGTTGGCATCAATAAAATATCGATATATGAAGATCGAAATTCACAACAAAGAATAATAATATAAAATTAATATTTAAACAAATAAGAAAAGGATTATACAATTTTAAGTATTAAAATTGTTAAATCAGGTCTGTGACATATTTGGTGTTTGCATTGAAATGTCATTTATCGAAAAGTTTGCCCTAAAAAACGCGTAAAAATAATTAAAACTTAATACAAACGTATTGTTTCTAAAGTGGGCACTTTTGGGGTATTAAGGTATGATTATGGTAGTCATAATCGACCTACTGTGCGAGGAAATCCCGAGATGACATAGAAATTTTAAGAGACTGGAAGCGTTACAGATGTGGTCAAGCCTGTACATTACAGCAATGTACGCGGTGCCAAAATTATCGCTTCTGTTAGTGAAAATGTTACGGATAATCCGAATTTGTCAACTACACTGCGTTCTCTGCAATTGTACATCTGTACATCTTATTACATCGTATTTTGCATATTGATTTGCACCTCCATCCATATAAATCCCAACTCACGCAACAATTAAAGCCATCTGGCAGACTTTCAATGCTGATCTTTCGAACAAAATTTTCTTCAGCGATGAAGCTCATTTCTCACTCGGTGGCAGAAATGTCGCATATGGAGCTGGGAAAAACTAAAAGTGATTGTGAAAAAGCTATTGCATCAGGGAAAAGTAACTGGTTGGTGCGCCTTATGGTCTTAAGGTGTCATTGGGACCGTCAATTTAGAGCCCTATGGCCGTATGATAACCTACTCTTTTTTTTGGCCTACAGTTGAAGATTCTGAACTAGACGATATGTCATTGCAACAAAACGGTGTTATGAGCCACACAACACGGCTAAGTTGAGCTTTATTATATGGAAAGTTTCCAGAATGCGCAATTTTACATTTTCGCAACGCGAATTGGTCACAAAGATCATGCAATTTGACACCGTTATACTTTTTTGTTAAGCTGAGTCAATGACTGTGTCTACATGAATAATCCCATCCGAAATGTGCGAAAATGTGGTCGAAAACTACCTCAACAGGATCCACTGCTGCAACCAACTTAAAGGCGGTCATTTAAATGACATTGTATTTAGTACGTAATGGCATTTTGAAATTAAAAAGTGGAAAGCCATAAACTAAACATAATTTAAGGTCACATTCCGGTAAATATTTAAAAAAAAATTAATTCCACTATTAAAAGGAAATTTGTCATAATTGTTGCTAATGAAAAAGATTTGTATATTTAAGACCGAAACAGTATTCATCTTCTTATGATAACTTCTTGAATCAACACACGTGTCTCTAATAAAAAAAATTTAAAATATGATAAAAACAAATTTTTCATTTTTATCTCACAAGATAAGATCTTGTCATGATCGTAAAACTAAAACTAAATTCACGTCGCATATCAACCGCAAATAAACAACATAATAAACATGAATCCATTTTTTTAGATACATTTTGAGTTACATTTATAAAAAAATATTTACAGTGGCAAATGATAACCGACTTCCTTCAGCGATAGTTCAATTGTACAATACAACAACTCCTCTAAGTTTGGCAAAGCACTCAGTTCTTTCAGGTCTTGGATTATAGTCTGTAAAAGGCCACCGTGAAGGTGAAAATTTACAATTGCAGTTTGCTTATCAGAATTTCAAAACATATTGACCCAAAACAGGCTAATTGCTAGACCAGGACTGTTTTATTCCCCTGCGTTTGAATTTTAATGCTTCTATGATTGAAGCGAAAAAAGAAAAATCGGGCTACACAGCTCCAAAGGCTTTATTGATGAACCAGCGCGAAGTTAAATCTCAATCTTTTTAACTACCACAGAGTTATCTTGCCTTAAAAATAAGTACGAGTACATGATGCTTTCTGTTGATAATCAGCTGACTTATTTCTTTTGACAGTTTTTCCGTTTCACACTATTCTCCTGCGGGCATTCACGCTAATCCTGAATGAACGTATAATATCAATTTAACATGTCAAAATATTGTTTGAAAAAGGATTAAAATTTGGGGAAAAGAGAACGCAAAACTTTTTTTGGCGTTAAGGGTGAAGGAGTAGTAAACGAAATGCAAGGTTAAGTGTTAGAAAATAGGTAATGGTGCTATAAAAGACAGGACATATTTTTAAAATAGGAAGAAAGTTTCCTATTTGTATGTACACGGGTGCTGATGGAATCAGTGCATTCACTGGAAGTACAAACTGTTTGAATATCAAAATTGTTTTTGTTCCTACAAAACGAATTTTCTACCTCATTTCGTTTAGCGGTCGCAATATAAGATTCCTGACATTGAAGTTGAGAATAGTCAACCAGAACATTTGAATACGAGTACAGACTCACTGTGTTTGAAATAGTTCTTTTAAAGAATTGTCGCCCCTATTTTGACTTTCAATTTATTGCAATTTCTGTACATTTCTGCACATAATTTGTGCTACAGGAAACATTTCTAATACATTCCTCGTGAAAGATTTGGAACAGCTCACTTTCCGAACAAAGTTCCTACCAGACACACTATGATCACCTAACAAAACCTTAAAGTTTTTGAGCATATCGTGATTGACAAAGTATTGTTTAATTTAAAAAGATATTTGACTCTTTCCCAGCATGGTTTTATTCCAGGTAGATCTACTTAAACTAATTTAGCAGCTTTTACACCATTTTGTATATTCCACTTTTGAAAGTGGTGCTCAAATTGATTCTATTTTCACAGACTATGCTAAAGCCCTTGACCGCTTTCCACATGATTTGCTACTATTAAAATTATCTAAAATTAGTTTCCAACTCTCAAATGCTTAGATGGCTCCGGCATTATCTAATTAATAGACTTTGTGTAGTCTCTATTGATGGTCTGTGTTCTGACCCTTTTATTCCTACTTCCGGTATTCCTCAAGGTAGTGTTTCAGGTCCGTTACTTTTTAAAATTATTTTTTGTATTCGTAATTTTAAGGATTTGCAGGAAGATGTTAGTAGAGCTGTAGTCTGGTCTGAATTAAATGGCTTTCTATTTAATATTAAAAATTGCAGGCATATGACTTTTTATAATTTGAATACTTCTTATCTTATGAATAACCAATCATATGTTACAATTTGTAAATGAGATCCTTGAATTCGATGTTGTTTTTGATAACAATTTTATCTTTTGTGAGTCACTTATGTTATATAACTCCGAGAGCTTATTAAGCGGACTACTGTGAATTTTGTTTTATATATTAAAACAAATTATTTTCACATCTTTTGTTCGATCTTTATTGGATCTTTGTTCTTTGAAACCCTAACGCCAGTATGCACATATGTCGCCTGGAAAAAGTTCAAATTAATTTTCTAAATTTTGTATTTTCTTCTTTGTAATTTTCAACAAAGTCCATGGAAAAATCTCTGCTCTTTATGGAAAAGCTCGTTGGATGTCATATAAGGCTGACATTTAAAGTTCTGGATGAGGGGGTTTTAATTATTAAAATGCTCAAATTATTTTCAATGAATTGTATGACGAAAAAAATTGGCATTTTTTTTAATTTCTGAAACCGAGTGTTAACAAAATATGCCACTTAAGGCTGGAACACTATTCTAATCACATGGATAAAGGAAGCATGCACGAACAGTTATCCTATACAATAATTATTTTTTTGGAACTGAGATTAAAAGCGAATTAAGAAATGTAGATTTAACATCAGATTACAAAACAATCCTGAAGGAAGAAACAACAAGGAAATGTTAAGTGCTTTACCAAAAGACATATATGAAGCTTATTAAAATTTACAAAGAACTTTTGAAAACAATTTGCTGCAGGACAAATATTCTCTAAATAATTCAAGATACGTCAAAATGGTTTATGGGCACAAAAGTCTGTCAAAGTTGTGCTACATTAAATGGAAAGACCTACACATTTATTGGATTTTTGGGCTTGAGTTTATGGCTGCTGCGATGGGCAGCAGCCATTTTAATGTCACGGCCGCAGGAACCAGTGAGGTTTCCGTCTAGCTCGCTATTCTGAGAGCAACTCTCAGCGGGTTCCAACCCTTCTCACTGGGTGCACCGTACACCAAAAAAATTAAAAAAAATAAATAAGCTGAAAATTGAGACAATCAAATTTATAACTGACGAAACACAATACACCACGTACACGTAACATTTCCTTTCGTCTATTGAAGCTGCTGTAGTGCTTCTATATTGCCCAAGTAATTGCTTTAACTGCTCTTAATGTGTTTGTTTACTATTCCACAAAGCAACTCGTGCATACTAAATATATTTTGCATCATAATTTATAATGTAATTCCCTCGCGTTTCAAAATACAGTATTAACTTTAAGATGCCATTATAAGAATAGTCAATTTTCTCATTTCAGTCAACATTTGCTGCAATACGTTTGGGCCAAAACCATTGCACACGATTCAATTACAATATTATAATGATACTGAGTAAGAATTAAACACATTAGGCTGAGGTTTATAGCCTCTCAGCTGCTTAATTCTAATTATTATTATTTGAAAGAACTACATACATACATGTTATGCTGTGTAGGTTGGAATTAAAAGTTGAATTTTTCCTGGCCGCCTTTGGAACATTAATTTGTTTTTTAACTAAAAGTATGCTATGAATATTAGCCTAAATTTAGACTAAGTAACTAATTTGGAACGATTTTCCGTCATCCCACGTCAAATTTGGTTTATGAACAGACCGGTTTCGGCTTTGTGCCATCTTCAGTGTTCTCGAATACTAAATCATTTTTCTCGCTGTACGTTGTCTTTTGTATGGTTCGTTTTTTCTTTCTTTGCCCCTTTGTGTTTCTCTCTCTCGTCCTTGTATGTCTATGTGTCTCTCATTCTCCCCCTCTCTCTACCTGTTACCTGTTCCTCTCATTTTTCTATATACCATGTCTGTGCTCCCTGTCTTTATAGCGCGGCGATTATTTAATAGGTGTATTATCTGTATGCAGGTAGTAATCTATGATTGTGCGTTTTTGGATTGGCCTTTTGTCTTGTACATCTGTTGTTATATTGTTCGGTTCCGTTAAATTATTGTTCTCTTTTGTGTAAAAATATTTTAATGGTTCAAATATTATGTCCGAGGCAGTGTTTATTTGTTCATTTATTATTCTCCCGTCAAAAGTTTTCTGTTTGTATATTTCCATGTTTTCTAATACGTTCAACCGCCGTCCTTTATGCTGTATGTGTAACAGTTTAACCGTTTTTCTAATATGCGCTGGTGTACATTTTTTGTTGAATATGTGGTTCGCAAAATTCGATTCTGGTGTTGTTCCTGGTTCTCTCATTTTTTTGTTGTAGTCTCTCATATGTTCCCGAAATCTGGTTTTTATCTTTCGTCCCGTTTGTCCGATGTAACTGTGTTGGCATGTGCAAGTTAATTTGTATACTCCTTGTTTATCCAGGCAGTCTGTCTCGTTTGTGCTGTCTTGGAGTATTCTACCCAAATTGTTATTTGTTCGGAATGCTGTGTTAATGTTGTGCTTTCTAAAAAATTTAGCAAGTTTGTATGTTGATGTGCCCATATATGTTAAAGTAGCCCAAGCTTTCTTTTCCTGCTCCTGTTCTTTGTTTCGTTCCCCACTTGTTTTGATATCTCTTCTGATTTTGTCTACCAATTTTTTCCTATACCCGTTGTTTTCCGCTATGCTATAAATTATTTTCAACTCCTTTCTATATGCCTCCCGCGTTAGTGGTATTCGTTCAAGTCTCGTTACTAATTGTCTAATTGCCGCGTTTTTGTGTTGTTGAGGATGGTTTGATGAATTGTGTATTATTGTGTCTGTAGCAGTTGGTTTCCTATATATTTCGTATTCGATCTTATTTAAGCTCTTGTTTGCCCGAATTGTTAAGTCTAGATAATTTATGCTATTGCCTTCTTCCACTTCCATTGTGAATTTTATGTTTTTGTGTTGTTTGTTCAGTAGATCCAGAATTTGCTCCTCTTTATTTCCTTCCAGTATACATATAATATCATCTACGTATCTCGCATAGAATGTAACCCCGAAATTGGTTTTTAGGTTCTCGACATATTTCTCTTCTAAATTTTGCATAAATATTTCCATTAGGATTGCTGATGTTGGATTACCCATTCCTAGTCCATTGGTTTGTCTATATATGTTATTGTTGAATTTGAAATAATTTTGCTCCAATGTGGCTTTTAGCGTATTTGCGAGTTGCATTGAAAACTCTACGTCTTTTGTTTTGTTGAGCAGTGTTTTATGTACAATGTTTATTGTCTCTGTTGTTGGAATTGATGGATACAAGTCTTTTATATCAAATGAGACTAGCCTAGTGTTTTCTGTTATATCCACGCTCTGTAGCCTATTAACTAATTCCGTGGTGTTGGCTATTGTGTGTTTGTTTTCTAGGTCCAAGTTGTCTTTCAGTATTGTTTTTAGGTATTTCGATAGTTTGTAGCTCGGGGCCGATTTGTAATTAATTATGGGTCTCATTGGTGTATTCGGCTTATGTATTTTCGGTAGAGCAATCATGGATGGAGCGCATGGGTTCATGAGTGTTAACGAGTACGATATGTTTGGTGTTATTATTTTGGTTGCCTTTTTGATTATTTCCCTGACTTTCGCCTGGTATTCGTCTGTAGGATCTTTCCTAATTTTCCGACATTTAGTGTCTTCTATCAACTGCTCCGTTTTGGTAATGTAATCATTTTTGCTGATTAATACCGTTGTGTTTCCTTTATCTGCTTTTGTTGTTACGACATTATTAGATTTAAGTTTTTGTCTTAAATTTCTAACAGCTTCGCATTCCCTGTTTTGACTCCTTTTAGATTTGATCTCCTTCTCTATTATGCGTTTGCAGGTATATCTGGCTTGATCCTGCTCCTCGTTTGGTAGCATCGATATTGCCACCTCTGTGTCCACAATGGTTTGCTCTATTTCCCTCCTTTTATTATTTTCTCGGATATTGTGCTTTAGCCCCTTTTTCAGTAACTGAGCTTCTTCATCATTGACTGCCATTTCAGTTAGGTTTATAAATCTAGTGTGGAAGTTGTGTTCTTTGTGTAGCTTGCAGTTTGCCGATCCTGTTAGTTTGTCGAGTTTTTTGTTTAAATTCTTGTATTTCTGTTCAATTGCTCCCGCGTTCGCTGTGTTTACTTGGTCAAATATGTCCATCAGTATGTTGGTTGGGACTCGTTCTGCTAATTGTAAGTGAATGTGTAGAAGTTCAGAGTTCGTCATTTCCTTTTTCTTATATAGGCTCTGGATTTCAAATTTTACGAAACTTCTTTCTGCTATTCTAACAGTCTTCTTACTAGCTACTGTGTTTGTCTTTAGTTGTATTTTAGCGTATTTTGGTGTGACATTCAATGCAAGGCATTGTTTGTTAAACCAAATGTTTGCTTTTATTGTACTTATTTTCAGTTGACGTAGTTTGTAAATTGTTATAAGTCCAATTGTGTCCGAGTTATAAGCCTGACAGGCATTTGTCGATTTTTGTGATATTCTTCCGACGGGGTTTGTTTGAATTTGGAACGATTTTCCGTCATCCCACGTCAAATTTGGTTTATGAACAGACCGGTTTCGGCTTTGTGCCATCTTCAGTGTTCTCGAATACTAAATCATTTTTCTCGCTGTACGTTGTCTTTTGTATGGTTCGTTTTTTCTTTCTTTGCCCCTTTGTGTTTCTCTCTCTCGTCCTTGTATGTCTATGTGTCTCTCATTCTCCCCCTCTCTCTACCTGTTACCTGTTCCTCTCATTTTTCTATATACCATGTCTGTGCTCCCTGTCTTTATAGCGCGGCGATTATTTAATAGGTGTATTATCTGTATGCAGGTAGTAATCTATGATTGTGCGTTTTTGGATTGGCCTTTTGTCTTGTACATCTGTTGTTATATTGTTCGGTTCCGTTAAATTATTGTTCTCTTTTGTGTAAAAATATTTTAATGGTTCAAATATTATGTCCGAGGCAGTGTTTATTTGTTCATTTATTATTCTCCCGTCAAAAGTTTTCTGTTTGTATATTTCCATGTTTTCTAATACGTTCAACCGCCGTCCTTTATGCTGTATGTGTAACAGTTTAACCGTTTTTCTAATATGCGCTGGTGTACATTTTTTGTTGAATATGTGGTTCGCAAAATTCGATTCTGGTGTTGTTCCTGGTTCTCTCATTTTTTTGTTGTAGTCTCTCATATGTTCCCGAAATCTGGTTTTTATCTTTCGTCCCGTTTGTCCGATGTAACTGTGTTGGCATGTGCAAGTTAATTTGTATACTCCTTGTTTATCCAGGCAGTCTGTCTCGTTTGTGCTGTCTTGGAGTATTCTACCCAAATTGTTATTTGTTCGGAATGCTGTGTTAATGTTGTGCTTTCTAAAAAATTTAGCAAGTTTGTATGTTGATGTGCCCATATATGTTAAAGTAGCCCAAGCTTTCTTTTCCTGCTCCTGTTCTTTGTTTCGTTCCCCACTTGTTTTGATATCTCTTCTGATTTTGTCTACCAATTTTTTCCTATACCCGTTGTTTTCCGCTATGCTATAAATTATTTTCAACTCCTTTCTATATGCCTCCCGCGTTAGTGGTATTCGTTCAAGTCTCGTTACTAATTGTCTAATTGCCGCGTTTTTGTGTTGTTGAGGATGGTTTGATGAATTGTGTATTATTGTGTCTGTAGCAGTTGGTTTCCTATATATTTCGTATTCGATCTTATTTAAGCTCTTGTTTGCCCGAATTGTTAAGTCTAGATAATTTATGCTATTGCCTTCTTCCACTTCCATTGTGAATTTTATGTTTTTGTGTTGTTTGTTCAGTAGATCCAGAATTTGCTCCTCTTTATTTCCTTCCAGTATACATATAATATCATCTACGTATCTCGCATAGAATGTAACCCCGAAATTGGTTTTTAGGTTCTCGACATATTTCTCTTCTAAATTTTGCATAAATATTTCCATTAGGATTGCTGATGTTGGATTACCCATTCCTAGTCCATTGGTTTGTCTATATATGTTATTGTTGAATTTGAAATAATTTTGCTCCAATGTGGCTTTTAGCGTATTTGCGAGTTGCATTGAAAACTCTACGTCTTTTGTTTTGTTGAGCAGTGTTTTATGTACAATGTTTATTGTCTCTGTTGTTGGAATTGATGGATACAAGTCTTTTATATCAAATGAGACTAGCCTAGTGTTTTCTGTTATATCCACGCTCTGTAGCCTATTAACTAATTCCGTGGTGTTGGCTATTGTGTGTTTGTTTTCTAGGTCCAAGTTGTCTTTCAGTATTGTTTTTAGGTATTTCGATAGTTTGTAGCTCGGGGCCGATTTGTAATTAATTATGGGTCTCATTGGTGTATTCGGCTTATGTATTTTCGGTAGAGCAATCATGGATGGAGCGCATGGGTTCATGAGTGTTAACGAGTACGATATGTTTGGTGTTATTATTTTGGTTGCCTTTTTGATTATTTCCCTGACTTTCGCCTGGTATTCGTCTGTAGGATCTTTCCTAATTTTCCGACATTTAGTGTCTTCTATCAACTGCTCCGTTTTGGTAATGTAATCATTTTTGCTGATTAATACCGTTGTGTTTCCTTTATCTGCTTTTGTTGTTACGACATTATTAGATTTAAGTTTTTGTCTTAAATTTCTAACAGCTTCGCATTCCCTGTTTTGACTCCTTTTAGATTTGATCTCCTTCTCTATTATGCGTTTGCAGGTATATCTGGCTTGATCCTGCTCCTCGTTTGGTAGCATCGATATTGCCACCTCTGTGTCCACAATGGTTTGCTCTATTTCCCTCCTTTTATTATTTTCTCGGATATTGTGCTTTAGCCCCTTTTTCAGTAACTGAGCTTCTTCATCATTGACTGCCATTTCAGTTAGGTTTATAAATCTAGTGTGGAAGTTGTGTTCTTTGTGTAGCTTGCAGTTTGCCGATCCTGTTAGTTTGTCGAGTTTTTTGTTTAAATTCTTGTATTTCTGTTCAATTGCTCCCGCGTTCGCTGTGTTTACTTGGTCAAATATGTCCATCAGTATGTTGGTTGGGACTCGTTCTGCTAATTGTAAGTGAATGTGTAGAAGTTCAGAGTTCGTCATTTCCTTTTTCTTATATAGGCTCTGGATTTCAAATTTTACGAAACTTCTTTCTGCTATTCTAACAGTCTTCTTACTAGCTACTGTGTTTGTCTTTAGTTGTATTTTAGCGTATTTTGGTGTGACATTCAATGCAAGGCATTGTTTGTTAAACCAAATGTTTGCTTTTATTGTACTTATTTTCAGTTGACGTAGTTTGTAAATTGTTATAAGTCCAATTGTGTCCGAGTTATAAGCCTGACAGGCATTTGTCGATTTTTGTGATATTCTTCCGACGGGGTTTGTTTGAATTTGGAACGATTTTCCGTCATCCCACGTCAAATTTGGTTTATGAACAGACCGGTTTCGGCTTTGTGCCATCTTCAGTGTTCTCGAATACTAAATCATTTTTCTCGCTGTACGTTGTCTTTTGTATGGTTCGTTTTTTCTTTCTTTGCCCCTTTGTGTTTCTCTCTCTCGTCCTTGTATGTCTATGTGTCTCTCATTCTCCCCCTCTCTCTACCTGTTACCTGTTCCTCTCATTTTTCTATATACCATGTCTGTGCTCCCTGTCTTTATATGGGTAATCCAACATCAGCAATCCTAATGGAAATATTTATGCAAAATTTAGAAGAGAAATATGTCGAGAACCTAAAAACCAATTTCGGGGTTACATTCTATGCGAGATACGTAGATGATATTATATGTATACTGGAAGGAAATAAAGAGGAGCAAATTCTGGATCTACTGAACAAACAACACAAAAACATAAAATTCACAATGGAAGTGGAAGAAGGCAATAGCATAAATTATCTAGACTTAACAATTCGGGCAAACAAGAGCTTAAATAAGATCGAATACGAAATATATAGGAAACCAACTGCTACAGACACAATAATACACAATTCATCAAACCATCCTCAACAACACAAAAACGCGGCAATTAGACAATTAGTAACGAGACTTGAACGAATACCACTAACGCGGGAGGCATATAGAAAGGAGTTGAAAATAATTTATAGCATAGCGGAAAACAACGGGTATAGGAAAAAATTGGTAGACAAAATCAGAAGAGATATCAAAACAAGTGGGGAACGAAACAAAGAACAGGAGCAGGAAAAGAAAGCTTGGGCTACTTTAACATATATGGGCACATCAACATACAAACTTGCTAAATTTTTTAGAAAGCACAACATTAACACAGCATTCCGAACAAATAACAATTTGGGTAGAATACTCCAAGACAGCACAAACGAGACAGACTGCCTGGATAAACAAGGAGTATACAAATTAACTTGCACATGCCAACACAGTTACATCGGACAAACGGGACGAAAGATAAAAACCAGATTTCGGGAACATATGAGAGACTACAACAAAAAAATGAGAGAACCAGGAACAACACCAGAATCGAATTTTGCGAACCACATATTCAACAAAAAATGTACACCAGCGCATATTAGAAAAACGGTTAAACTGTTACACATACAGCATAAAGGACGGCGGTTGAACGTATTAGAAAACATGGAAATATACAAACAGAAAACTTTTGACGGGAGAATAATAAATGAACAAATAAACACTGCCTCGGACATAATATTTGAACCATTAAAATATTTTTACACAAAAGAGAACAATAATTTAACGGAACCGAACAATATAACAACAGATGTACAAGACAAAAGGCCAATCCAAAAACGCACAATCATAGATTACTACCTGCATACAGATAATACACCTATTAAATAATCGCCGCGCTATAAAGACAGGGAGCACAGACATGGTATATAGAAAAATGAGAGGAACAGGTAACAGGTAGAGAGAGGGGGAGAATGAGAGACACATAGACATACAAGGACGAGAGAGAGAAACACAAAGGGGCAAAGAAAGAAAAAACGAACCATACAAAAGACAACGTACAGCGAGAAAAATGATTTAGTATTCGAGAACACTGAAGATGGCACAAAGCCGAAACCGGTCTGTTCATAAACCAAATTTGACGTGGGATGACGGAAAATCGTTCCAAATTCAAACAAACCCCGTCGGAAGAATATCACAAAAATCGACAAATGCCTGTCAGGCTTATAACTCGGACACAATTGGACTTATAACAATTTACAAACTACGTCAACTGAAAATAAGTACAATAAAAGCAAACATTTGGTTTAACAAACAATGCCTTGCATTGAATGTCACACCAAAATACGCTAAAATACAACTAAAGACAAACACAGTAGCTAGTAAGAAGACTGCGAGAAAAATGATTTAGTATTCGAGAACACTGAAGATGGCACAAAGCCGAAACCGGTCTGTTCATAAACCAAATTTGACGTGGGATGACGGAAAATCGTTCCAAATTCAAACAAACCCCGTCGGAAGAATATCACAAAAATCGACAAATGCCTGTCAGGCTTATAACTCGGACACAATTGGACTTATAACAATTTACAAACTACGTCAACTGAAAATAAGTACAATAAAAGCAAACATTTGGTTTAACAAACAATGCCTTGCATTGAATGTCACACCAAAATACGCTAAAATACAACTAAAGACAAACACAGTAGCTAGTAAGAAGACTGTTAGAATAGCAGAAAGAAGTTTCGTAAAATTTGAAATCCAGAGCCTATATAAGAAAAAGGAAATGACGAACTCTGAACTTCTACACATTCACTTACAATTAGCAGAACGAGTCCCAACCAACATACTGATGGACATATTTGACCAAGTAAACACAGCGAACGCGGGAGCAATTGAACAGAAATACAAGAATTTAAACAAAAAACTCGACAAACTAACAGGATCGGCAAACTGCAAGCTACACAAAGAACACAACTTCCACACTAGATTTATAAACCTAACTGAAATGGCAGTCAATGATGAAGAAGCTCAGTTACTGAAAAAGGGGCTAAAGCACAATATCCGAGAAAATAATAAAAGGAGGGAAATAGAGCAAACCATTGTGGACACAGAGGTGGCAATATCGATGCTACCAAACGAGGAGCAGGATCAAGCCAGATATACCTGCAAACGCATAATAGAGAAGGAGATCAAATCTAAAAGGAGTCAAAACAGGGAATGCGAAGCTGTTAGAAATTTAAGACAAAAACTTAAATCTAATAATGTCGTAACAACAAAAGCAGATAAAGGAAACACAACGGTATTAATCAGCAAAAATGATTACATTACCAAAACGGAGCAGTTGATAGAAGACACTAAATGTCGGAAAATTAGGAAAGATCCTACAGACGAATACCAGGCGAAAGTCAGGGAAATAATCAAAAAGGCAACCAAAATAATAACACCAAACATATCGTACTCGTTAACACTCATGAACCCATGCGCTCCATCCATGATTGCTCTACCGAAAATACATAAGCCGAATACACCAATGAGACCCATAATTAATTACAAATCGGCCCCGAGCTACAAACTATCGAAATACCTAAAAACAATACTGAAAGACAACTTGGACCTAGAAAACAAACACACAATAGCCAACACCACGGAATTAGTTAATAGGCTACAGAGCGTGGATATAACAGAAAACACTAGGCTAGTCTCATTTGATATAAAAGACTTGTATCCATCAATTCCAACAACAGAGACAATAAACATTGTACATAAAACACTGCTCAACAAAACAAAAGACGTAGAGTTTTCAATGCAACTCGCAAATACGCTAAAAGCCACATTGGAGCAAAATTATTTCAAATTCAACAATAACATATATAGACAAACCAATGGACTAGGAATGGGTAATCCAACATCAGCAATCCTAATGGAAATATTTATGCAAAATTTAGAAGAGAAATATGTCGAGAACCTAAAAACCAATTTCGGGGTTACATTCTATGCGAGATACGTAGATGATATTATATGTATACTGGAAGGAAATAAAGAGGAGCAAATTCTGGATCTACTGAACAAACAACACAAAAACATAAAATTCACAATGGAAGTGGAAGAAGGCAATATCATAAATTATCTAGACTTAACAATTCGGGCAAACAAGAGCTTAAATAAGATCGAATACGAAATATATAGGAAACCAACTGCTACAGACACAATAATACACAATTCATCAAACCATCCTCAACAACACAAAAACGCGGCAATTAGACAATTAGTAACGAGACTTGAACGAATACCACTAACGCGGGAGGCATATAGAAAGGAGTTGAAAATAATTTATAGCATAGCGGAAAACAACGGGTATAGGAAAAAATTGGTAGACAAAATCAGAAGAGATATCAAAACAAGTGGGGAACGAAACAAAGAACAGGAGCAGGAAAAGAAAGCTTGGGCTACTTTAACATATATGGGCACATCAACATACAAACTTGCTAAATTTTTTAGAAAGCACAACATTAACACAGCATTCCGAACAAATAACAATTTGGGTAGAATACTCCAAGACAGCACAAACGAGACAGACTGCCTGGATAAACAAGGAGTATACAAATTAACTTGCACATGCCAACACAGTTACATCGGACAAACGGGACGAAAGATAAAAACCAGATTTCGGGAACATATGAGAGACTACAGCAAAAAATGAGAGAACCAGGAACAACACCAGAATCGAATTTTGCGAACCACATATTCAACAAAAAATGTACACCAGCGCATATTAGAAAAACGGTTAAACTGTTACACATACAGCATAAAGGACGGCGGTTGAACGTATTAGAAAACATGGAAATATACAAACAGAAAACTTTTGACGGGAGAATAATAAATGAACAAATAAACACTGCCTCGGACATAATATTTGAACCATTAAAATATTTTTACACAAAAGAGAACAATAATTTAACGGAACCGAACAATATAACAACAGATGTACAAGACAAAAGGCCAATCCAAAAACGCACAATCATAGATTACTACCTGCATACAGATAATACACCTATTAAATAATCGCCGCGCTATAAAGACAGGGAGCACAGACATGGTATATAGAAAAATGAGAGGAACAGGTAACAGGTAGAGAGAGGGGGAGAATGAGAGACACATAGACATACAAGGACGAGAGAGAGTAACACAAAGGGGCAAAGAAAGAAAAAACGAACCATACAAAAGACAACGTACAGCGAGAAAAATGATTTAGTATTCGAGAACACTGAAGATGGCACAAAGCCGAAACCGGTCTGTTCATAAACCAAATTTGACGTGGGATGACGGAAAATCGTTCCAAATTCAAACAAACCCCGTCGGAAGAATATCACAAAAATCGACTAAGTAACTAACTTTACGAATACACACGTACATACAGTATATGAAAATAATGCAAAAAAACTTTCCCTTTCATATAAATTTTCTACTAGTTGAGCGAGTGTTTTGTGGAGCCCTTTATATTTATTTACCTTAGACCGCCTATTTTGTTCCAATTGAATTTTTCCATTTGAATTTTTCTATTCAACTTACGTTCTTACACTGACATTGTGAGATAAATTTTAAACACATAATTTTCACACCAGTCAATAGAAGCAAGACATATTTTTAAAATCCTCAAACTTCTTGCAGAAATGTTTTTGTCTGCTGAAGTGTTTTGGATGAAAAAAATGCGGTTAACAAGATTTTCTCTACTTTTGTCTCCATGTCGATGACAGGATATGAAAAAAGGGCAAAAATCCCATTTAAGAATATTTGTATATTTTTGTGTTAAACCAGAAATTACATTTCTTTGGTTCTTTTTTATTTATTTAAAACAAAGAATGACAAAAAAGATTATAAAAACGAATTTATAAATGAAATTGTTAAAATTGTATGACAAATTTAATGCCAATACTGGTGGATATTTATGTAGATACAAGTACAAACCAGATAAAAGGACGAACTAATACCAAACGGAAGGAGAGGAAATAAGATCAAAAGCGGAAAGAAATGTGTTTCACTTTTCTTTTAAATTGAATTATTTAAGGCAGCGGAAAAAAGCGAAAAAAAGCAAACAAGTAAATAAGTTTATTTTTACAAGGACCTTTTCAATAACACAATTTAATTTTTAGTTTAAAATTTTATACAAATATTCGTATGCATGTGTATGATTTCCAGAAATTTAAGGGACTACTTCTCTTTATTGGACAAATAATTGTTTTTAAGTATATTTTGTTGTTCATTTTTAAGAAAAATATTGCATGATTATTGCATAAATGAGCAGAGAGATTAAAAATAAATAGAATCCCACATTCAAGCAGTAAAATGTCATTAACACCAGCAACAAATAAGCGACATACACGAAGAGAATTTTTTTTTACGTGCCAAGAAAATGGAAAATTATCAACGAAATACATATTTCAGAAATAAGGAAAAATAATAAAACAAAAGGTGTTAAATGTGTATCAATGTCCTTTTTTGCTGAATTGTATTTGTATTGTGTGCAACCAGTGTAAATATATAATCCTTGAGGTAAATAATTTTAATCCTTTGTTAAACATCTTCATTGTCATGTTAACTAGTTTTAATAATATTAATTTTTTTTTTAATTATTTCTTGCAGTTTCTGTAAAATACTTGTCATTGAAATATGTTGTTCCCTAATACAGTTAAACCTCGATTAACCGGGCCTCTATTAATCGGTTACATCTATTAACCGGCATGCGGTTCTTTTTATTTGTTCCCTCTATTACCCGTGATTTACCTCTATTATCCGTGCTTTAGATTTATACCTCTATTAACCGTGCAGCATTCATATGTTTTTTATTATGTAAATATAAATCCGGTGTTTCCCCTTTTTAAGTTAATATGCCCACACATAAGAACATATTTGCGTTTTTATTCATTTAGTAAGTGAAATTTGATCTGCTAACACCTGTTGTGGAATGATGGCTCCTTCAAATAGTAAATTACCCAAAAGAGCAAGAAAAGTTCTTTAAATTTTTTTTAAATACAAAATTACTTTGATTCATGGCTACGACAAAAACATACATATCTACATATCTTTTAAGTTGCTGTCTGAAAATTATGGAGTTGGTAAGCAAACTGTATGCGATTTGGCGAAAAATAAAGACAAAATTTTGCTATATTGTTCTAAAAGTGATTCAAGCGACGGTTTAAAAAAATAGATATACACTTAAAAATTCCGAAAATCCGAAAGTAGATTTTGCACTAAACGAATGGTTTCGGCAAGAAAGATTCAAGGGAACCACAATTTCAGGTAAGTCAACCTTATTGCAAGCTATACATACAAAGTACGGAAAAATTTAAAAAAAAACACGGAATTCGTAGACTGAAGTCAACGGGAGAAAAAGAGTGTGCTATCTGCTACAATGTTTGTGATCGAATGTTTAAATAAAAATAAATAAAGAAAATAAATTTCTGTATATTTTTATATAACCTCTGTTAACCGTGTATTTCGATTATCCGTGCTGGTGCCGGTCCCACGAGAGCCGGATAACCGAGGTTTAAGTGTATAAGGAAATTTCATTATATATTATTTTTTCTTCTTGGTTAATAGGATCGTAGAAGATTAGGTTACCCAAATATTTACTAAAAAACGTATTATAGGGAGAATATCATCATAGAGATCCATTAAATATAATCGCTATAAGAAAAAGGTATAAACCATGATACTCCGAAATTTTTTAGATGAATTGCAATTCATCTATTTGTGAAGAATATGGACTACATGAGGTTGAATTACACTACACACAATGTACTAATTTGGGGGAGCTTAAGGGTCAGAGCATTCCCATTTTCCAAAAAAATATTAATTTTCTAATTGCAAAATAAAATTCTTTAATTACATTTAAGGCAGAGTAGCAAATTCTATATTTGATTAACGTCATCATGTTTATTTTAATTGGCAAATTGAGAAATTTATTGATAATTAATAATTTATATATATTATATAGTAATTGAAAATATTTAAATGAGCAACGAACTTTGGGATCATTTCTGTATTTCAGTTATAAAGAATTTCGCTGTTTGCTTTGTTTGGTCATTTTGATTGGCCATTTTATAGTAAATAGACTCATGATATAGCAATGTTTGCATGCAATTGAAATTTATTATTCCTTTATTTAATTTCATGAAAGCAACATTTGATTAACGAACATTTTAAGATAATAAGCCAGTTGATTGGCCACCAAGATCGTGCGCTCTAACCAAATTAGATGATTTTCTTTGGGAATACATCAAGAGACTTCTCTATACTCTTCACAAGAGACGTTTTTTTTTATTTTTTATCACATTGGCTGGATTTAAATAACTAATCATTTAAAAACTAATATTTGAATACTTACAGTTTTATTAAAAGGCCATTTTGTATCTGGTGTACTAAAGTAGTAGTTGGAAAGTCGCAGATTCGATTCCTGCCGAAGACTTTGCTTGTCTGGGTAGAGGTGCTACCGATACCTCAGGTTTGCACGGGACCTAAAATCGGAGGTGTTTTTAACACAAGGCCGACCAGATATCCTATGTGGTACCACGGGAACCAGTAGCCCCTAGGACTTATCCTAGACTGGTTATTGGTGAGGACCCTTCGGGGATCACGTGGTGGCTGTGGTTAAAATTTAAAGATACGCGGGAAGAGTTATGGGTCGGATGAGTGTGTCTGCAATATGGTGCTAGTGATCCTGTTGTAGATGCTCTCTTTAGGACATGTATGTGCTGTTGCTATTCGACAGAGCTGCCCTGATGGTTGCTGTTGGTGAGTGTTCATTAAGATAGGGGACATTTTACTGCTGGGCCATTGGGGTGGTAGGAGGTTAGATAGCTCCAGTACATTATTAGCAAGGTGTCTGTACATTGTTCTGCAGCCTGTATAGAATTTGCTACCATGTTGTCGCTATTAGGGGCACATGTAGAACCGCACCCTGCATGTTCCTCTGGAAGGGACGACGGGGACGGTGGTGAACGGCTTTATTCACCCAGTGCGAAGAGCACCGTCAGTTTAAATTTATGACAGGTACAGACGTAAATCTTTGACATATTTGTCTCACAGAAATGTACATACAAATCGAACGGGCAAAGAGGTTTGCCCAAATATTGCTTATCGCATGAGCCCACCCCTCATGGGCTTCTTTTCGTACGTGGGAGTAGAAATGGATGACATCGGTTTTTAAACTCACCCATAGTTGCGCTTGTTTCGTCATCGGTTCGATTGGTCCTTTGTATTGAAGTCGGTTATATTATTGTATTTGTTACGGAGCTTCCGGTGTCTTATTAATACGACGATCAGAGAAGCATTTGCCGATCAAAAAAGTAAAAATTTATTTAAAATGTGCATATATTCTGCTGAAGAAATAATTTTTTAGAAGTCCTTTGTAATGAAATGTGTAATGTTCCTGAAAAAGTTATTTAAATATAGTCACACCTGCCCAAGGAAATCTTTTAATTCCTTTACAAATCTTACTTTACATTTACTTACTTTACGTTTCCTTAGCAAAAGCTTTTAAGTGCGTTTACTTTTTTGATACAAATTTAACAAATCAATTTCTATATAAGAAAACTCAACTCACTTTGTGCTTATTAGAGAACACTAAATTACATTTCCTCTCTTTCAAAGAGCAAAATATATTAGACTTTCTTAGAAAAGAAAATACCATCATCTATGGCCTTCCAAAAAAACGGATTGACAATTTAACATTCAGGTGACTTAAAGAGCCATATTGTAGCTTCTATTCCTTAGATGGTGGGAAAAAATTCCATGTATATGATCAATGCGGACAACAAGAAATTGTTGCAAGTGTCAAATAAACCAAAAAGCGTGACCTTTTTTTGCCAAACAAACCAATTCTAACAATTCTGTCATGTGGCTTTAGCTAAACGAATTTTAAACAAACAGACCACAAAAGGAGACAAAAGTCGTCTAACCAACAGAGCAAATTGATAAATCACCTGTAAATTTCTACTAAATATTTAAAAAAATATATATTGCCAGAAATAACCAGCATAGGAATGACAATTGGTCACAATTTCACACATTTAGAGGACAATAGTGTCACACTTTATCAACGTCACACAATTCTTAATCGAACCATAAGACTTCAAATATTTTTCAATGAACATCCCCTAAAAATAGACAAAATTAAGAAATTTAAATTGAAAATTGAAAATAGAAAAAAGCAAAAACAAATTAAACCAAAGCATCAAAATAATGAAAGGATTTCTTCTCAAACGAACATGAAATCAATACAAATAAATAGAAAGCGATTCCTTATATCCATTCACTCTATATCTGAGGCAAACAATTCATTTAAAAAATGTTTAGCAGAAAAAAAGAACAATCGATTTGGAAAAGAACAGAAACACATGATAAACCTGAAAGAAAGAATTTTAAATGTTTTGTTGTATATCAAATCTATTGTAAATGTTTTCGAAATAAAATCAAACATTGAGACGAAACTGCTGCTGTTGTAGTCGTAACATGGGGAAAAAGGGATATTGAACAATATTAAAAAATTATGATTTTTTTCTTTTCATTTATTACAAACCAGATGATGTTTGTTTAATACACTGGGAGAAATAATTAATAAAAACAAAAAAAAATATATGGGCGGCTGAAAATTCGTAAAATGAAAAGACTTATGACAGAGGAAAAGAAACTATAATTATAACATGTCAAAAATCCAAATTAAGTAAAAATTTTAATATTTTTAATATTAGACGTGCGTCTAATGCACACTTGGTTAATTTTAAAAGTCAATTTCAGTTAGAATAATGATCAGAACGAAATAAGATATGGGAATTATTTTTTGCATTGTGATGTTAATTAGTGCAGGGACATGTCCAACTGCCTTATATCCTTATTTGTAATCATAATCTTTTCTCCGCTATCAGAACAATATTAAAAAAAAAAAATTGCAAGGAACCCGCCTAACTCCCACATATATTTAATTTAAGGATTTACATTTCGCAAAAGTTTATGTTCACAAATTAAAAGGAATTTTCCTTTTTAGTACTCCTGTAAATTTCGATTCATTCGGTGTAAGGACATGCCTACTTTTCATAAGTCCCTAGTGCAAGAAAAACAGTTTTCAAAATCTTATTATCGAAATACCAGAAAAGGGCATTTTGTGCTGTTTTTATGGAAAAATAAATAGTATTTATTAAATTTTTATCTTTGAGTTTTGTAATAATTTTCTTTTCATTCATTGCAAGGTCATTAATATCGCCTACAAATCTTTATTTTAAAAAGTTTTGCTACATTTCTAATCAGAACATGGCAAAAAAAGTAAATTTATAGCCTATTTAAACTTTATTGAAAAATTCGTGTCATTTCGTACAAGGACGGAGATGTGTCCGTCCATATATGTTCCTTCCACTCCTGGAGGGAGCGTAGGGCTTCTGAAAGCATGTACATCTTTACAGGGGTTGTTGTTGCAGTTGTTTTCGCATTGTTATTATTTGTTTTTCGCCTTGTATCAGTTTCGGTAATCGGTTCTTGTTCCAGCTAAGTAGACGATTGGTCTGCTGTAGCAGGTCTAGGATAATGGGGCTGTCATCCTTCCGTCCATATATCCTTTATATAAAAAACTAAATTTTAAGTTAACTTTTGCTAAGAATATGGCCAGCACTTACAAATATTTACTTAAATTGTGCTGTTAAGATCTGCACTGAACTTTATTCCAATAGATGCACATGCAATTGTGCAACGCATTTAACTTTTTTCATATAGTGGAAGTAGTTAAATTTCTTCCTTATATCCTTTTGGGTTAAACTTATAATGCTGTTCTGCCTTAAAAATTCTATTTTTGGCCATTACGAAGCATTCGAAAAAATTTAGTTTTTCTTAACAAAAGAATCTTAAAATTTTGCGACGAGTCCTTCTATTTTTGATCCAACTTTATATGGGATCAAATTACTATGGTCGTCCGTCTTAACAGATTTCGATACATTATAGACACACTGTTAAAATGTTATTTACGACAAATTGTTTTAGTCGCTGTGACATTCAATTATAAATAATAAAACATTATATTGAAGAAAATCAAATTTCATGCAATTCGAAACAGATTTTTTCTGATTCGCTTAAAATTTTCTATCAGTGTGATTTGTCCTTAATATCCTTATGCAGTTCATATTGATTTCGTTTTGATGACTTGTTGTGTGTATTTTTATTTATACAACAAATTTAATTGTTAATTTTCTTTTCACTCTAAACAAGTTGGAATTCTATGAATGGTCGTAACCCCTGTTTGGTTTAATTTTTTTATATGGCCATTTAATGGCTTTGAAACTCTAAAAATAAAGGATATTTTTTTTTTATTAAGAATAAACAATATTTTTGTTTTAAATATTAGGCCAACAAACCTCTATTGTTACAGCATATTCCTTATTGTCTAATACGCCAATTTAAAAGATGTATTTTTTCCACTAATATTCTTGATGATTTAATTTTTTCTTGAGGTTTCGTTACCTGTAACTGCAATCTTGTTATGCATTTAAAGGACATTAATTGTTTTTAGAAGATTTCCTCATAATACTTTTGTTTTGTTCATAAACAACATTTTCTAAATGGCTAATGATGTATGGCTTTTTGAAATTATATTTTTTGCTCCTGTTAATTACTAGTCTATTTTTTATACAATTGTTTAGGAAGAACTACACAATTGAAACGGAAGTAGAGGTTGGTTAGATTCGAGTTAGGATTATACCTTTCAAAACGTAACATATTAAATAAAATAAAATTTGAGATATTTTTCTCACAGAGTTTCTTGTGAGCAAGATTTGTTTTATATAAACTTTTCCCTTAATTTTATGAAAATTCTGCTTTTTTTTTTGCTTAAAAATAACAATGAGACGAGTAATGGACTAATAAATTCAGACTAATAAATTGGCAGATAAATTTATATTTTTGCTTATTTTGTTTTATGTATATTTTTTCAATTTAAATTTCACTATAAAGCAATTGTAGTGCATAATCCTTTCTGTGGGCGGAAAGAGAGTTCACCAGGACACACAACTAGGGATTTTTTTCTTTATCAAGAGATAAGCAGCACTATATTTTATCTAATTTACCTTTCGAATTAGAGAAGCATGAAGTAGCTCTTCCGGAAATAGCGAAAAATAAATAAAATAAATAACACCCCAAGTTTTATTATCAAATAAATACCTTACGAAATTTGATAACATAGCAAATACAAATCAAATAACAGCCCATTATTAACGATGTATATATAAAGTTTCAAATTCAGAAATGAAATAAATAGCCTTCGGATTGTCCCAGGGATTTTTTCCTCAATGGTATGACCATTAACTTCAAAAATTGTCTTCGCCGTCCAAAGCATTTCGGCTGGACGCAAAGACTTTCTGGTTTATGGCATGTGGCAGCCCGTCTTGGTACAAAATCTAAACTAATTTTGAACAATTCTTTGCCCATGGCCAACGTCCTACAAGTCAAAAATGATTTGAAAAGCGAAGAAAATTTTCGATATACCGCAGTGGAGGAACTTTGCTTCAATCAAAAAAAAATCAAAGTATCAAATCGTAAATTTTTGGGTTGTTGTTTCATATCAAATAAGACCCAGAAAACAAAACAAATCACCAGGAACGGCTGTTTTTTGTTTTTTGTCTTCTTTTGAGAACTTTTTTTAAATTATTTTCTGCAGCTAAAAATCGTAGAGTTCAAAGTTCTTAAAGCAAAGAATACAAAGTAAACATAGAAGATGGCACAAAGCCGAAACCGGTCTGTTCATAAACCAAATTTGACGTGGGATGACGGAAAATCGTTCCAAATTCAAACAAACCCCGTCGGAAGAATATCACAAAAATCGTAAACATATTATGTTTAGAACAAAATTTAATGACACCAATAACCCCCTTTTAAGGACGTTTAGCAGATTACGAAATTTTTCAGTTGTTTGGCTTTGATTGCGCGGTACTCTTTCTGAATGGATTTAAGTTTTGAAATCAGCGCCTTGGCCTCATGTTTCAAACGTTCGAAATCCTAAGCCATTTCGCTCTCTTATGTTCCGCGGTAATCTTTCTATCTTCGCATCCTCCTTTTAATACGCTGCTGCGTGTGGAACTGACTGCTCTTATTTGGTGACTTTCTAGGCGACCATATTCTTGGGATTCTTGATGGTGGGCCCAGTTCTTAATCTTATTTTTCTCTTGGCACCTTGCAATCTCTTTGAAAATATCAGACCTTAATGCAGTGGAAGCATTTAGCCCGTATTCTGGTCTAATCTGAAGTCATTGCCTCTACTGCTGACTCTATAAAGTCGTTGATCACGTTTTTTTTCTCCCTCAAAAATAACTTATGCACTTCGCTCCATGTCTGTTGGTGGCTTACAAATGATCTCCGCCGTAACCCGCGCCAGTAAAAATTAAGATTTCTATTATTTTTGGTCAGATATTTTGGAGCTGCACTTATAAGAAGATAGGAACCATCATGTTAGGTAAAGAACACAAAGCACTATACAACATAATGTATTAAGAATATCGACTCATAGAATTAGGTCAAAATAAAATAATCTAGTTTTCGGAATTAAGGGTAGTAGAAATGCTACTTTTTACGTTAAGTATGTACTAGAGGGAGGCTTGTCCTTGTACCGAATATAAAAAAATTTCTCACAGAGATTAATAACGAATTTTAAAACCCAAAAGTATTATGACATTAAAAATAGTTAAAACCATTTTTTAATCAAAGTAATATATGGAAGATGGAAGTGTCCTTGCACCGAATGCTATGAAATATAGTGTACAGCTTAAGAGCATGATTGCAAATATAATAACAATGTTTGATGCATTATTGTTAAATATGTATAAATTACCAAAACTAATTAAATATGGAGGGTATTCATGTGCTGGCACTGAATAAATAAAAGGTCTCCCAGTGAATTGTATTATGGTAATCCAGTCAAAAAATAATTTTTTATTACATTAAAGATACAAAGGATGTAGACATAGATCCTAAGAAGAAATTAAAAAAAAATATTAATAATTTCTTATGTATTATGACAGAGGTGTCTTTGCACCAATTATTATTAATCCACTAAAGGGCTTAAAAGCATAGTTCTAAGCATAGTTCTAGGAATATGATACAATCTTGTCATTAATATATTTAGTCTTTAAATTTTTTAAATTAAGGATATACGGCAGGCAATCATATCCTTGCTCTGAATAAAACGAAATCATTGACAGCAGTAATGCAGTCCTGGTACCGAATGCAACGAAATCTTCCACAAACTATGGGAAAAATTAATTTTTAAAATTGAGGCATGTCCTTACACCGATTTAAATTAAATTTTTCACATAACTGTAAGACAAATTTTAACAAATATGTTACAGTTTTCGAAGTATTCTGGTATAAAGTACATCTAAGCTTAAATTTTTTTACTTAAGGATATTATGGAAGTCAGCCATGTTCTTCTATGGAGCAAAATAAAACTTTCAACAAAGTTTTAAAAATATTTTTCTGTATTTGTTAATAAATACAATAAAATTTTTTTTAATTCACTAAACACAGGATATTAGCATATTCATGAACGAAATGCAACGAAATTCCCCAGAGAGCTTAAATACGTTAAAAAAAATATCGAGATAATACCATATACTTATATACAAGATTTGTTTTTTTATATATAAGGTCCTTGCATCGCGTGTAATATATAGAGTAGAAATATAATACAGTTTTTAATATATTTTGAGCATTTGTGTGTTTAAGCTTTAATTATAGAAATTAATTAGATACAGTGAACAATCATGTCTTTGCACTGAAAGAAATGAAGTTTTCAACAGACCTTGAAACCAAATTTAGAAAATCACTTTTGCTGTATTATGGCAACAATAATAATTTTTTTTCAAACAATAATATATATGGATGTCGTTGGACCAAAACCGGTCAGAGATCTGAAATAGATATGTACTAGTTCTGTTTGTTTTATAAATTTATCTAAATTAAATTTCTTAGCTAAGGATGTGTGGGAGGCAAGTATGTCCTTGCACTAAGGGTGCTGTTGGCTGCAGTAGTTAGCGCGTTGAATACAAAGCAAATTACGACTGAGAGCTTGGGTTCAATACCTTTTCAGGACAAGTCATCAACATCATGAATATTTCTGATTTAGTGTCGCCTTGTATTAGTTGTTGTTGGACTGTTTAAGTGATGAAGGCATAGCAATTGTCACTAGTTTTTTTTAATTAATATACTCGCACTATATTTCTATGGACATTTAATACCATTGGATTGTGAGAGTTCTGATGATAAGGGTATACCATCCTCACATATTAACAAAATATTTGTTTCTTATCACTGAGCTAAGGCTTGATCTATTGAAAATAACTTTGAATCAAATACTTTTTATTTTGTGTAGGAAACCACAAAGATCTTCTTCCAATTAAGCAAACTTCAGTTTCCGGCATCCGGCCCATAGAAAATATTCGGTCCACATAATATTTCTACACATCATTAAAAGCTAAAATTATTCAAGAAAACAAATGGAAAATTATTGAGTTTTAATGAAAAGGCTGCAGCCAAAGAACATCAAATCACGAAAAATGTAATAATAAATGAGAAACAAATATCGGCGGCATTAAAAAAAAAAACAAAAACAAAAAACACCACCCTTCTCATTTCATGCCAACTTGTTTCTGCTTACTGTATGCGTAAAGCCAAGGAAATGTGCTAACAAGGGTCAAAATGCTTCAACACCCCAACGGATGAAGAACAAAAACCTATATTTTTGCCTGTTTCTATTGTTGTTGCACTTGAGTAATTGGAACACATTGATTAGCTGTAAATCAACGTATAAAATGTCTATCAATGCTCTGGCACATCATTGCAAAATATTGATGAATAAAGAATAGGAGAAAATGTTTAGTTGCAGCATATACTCCTTGCTGTAATGCTGTATCAAAGGACTGCCAGTCTCTAACAACAACGAGCTCGTCATTAACGTCCTAGTCGCTGTTCTTTGTTTTGCCGCTGCCGTTAAGCCAAAGTCATTGACGGTCTTGTCTTCTTAATGTCATGTCAATGAGGTGAATAATGGAAAATAATATATATACAAATATATATACACGTATATACGTTTGTATGTATGTATTTATGTATAAATTTTACAAAACAAGTGGTGGTTTAATTGTTATGGCTGGGTTCGGTTGGGTGCCCTGTAATTTAAGTTGCATATTTTTCTCTTGTTGTTTGTTTTTATTAAAAAACAAGGCAGGCTTTTGTTAGACAGTCATCAGCAGCCAGTTGTGCCGGAAGTGGCCATTTTTGCGTTTTAAATTAAATTTTTTCGCGAAATTCCTTTATTTATTTTAATTTTGTTGAAGTTTTATATTCTTTTTCTGTTCAACAGCGTTACTAATCAGCGGAAATTTGTTTATGGAGGTTTAAACTTTTTACAGGAATGAAACAAAATCAAAAAATACATCGTGTTTCCAGAATGATTATTACCAAGAAGTGGGTGCTAAAGCTATTTGCTGTCCTGATATTGTAGTAATTTTAATACTAATAAGGCCACCACCCCTTTACAAGCTCTAAAATTTGAGGTCATGTTTTCCAACGAAATTTTCCCCCCTCATGATTATGAAAAAAATGCAGTTAATTGGAAATTAGAAATTTTTATTAAAATCAGCAAAAAGTTTTCAGAAACGCTCCAGTATATGAGAAGAGTAAAAGTTCAGGCAAACTGATAATGGCCTTGAAACAAGACAGGTTCACTTCACAGTGGACAATTTGTTTTTATATGAGTACTAGATTTAAAGCTGTTGTTGTTTTTTTATAGAAAAAACTAAAACATTTTAAAACTACCAATTAGTCAAAAAGTACTAATTCCTTTAAATTCATTTTCCCTTGAAAAATTCTTTCTTTGAAACACTACTTTTGTTCGAAAAGTTCTTTTTAATTGGTCTTAAATTGTTTATACATTCTGGAAAAGCCATATCTTTTTGCAAACTTCTTAAAAATATACTTTTCTTTGAGAAATAAATTTTTCTCTAAAAGGAATTTTTCTTTTCTTTGAAAAGTCTTTTTAATACAATAATTTTATGAACGATTTTTCTTTAAAAAGGACTTTTCTGTAAAACTTTTCTTCTCATTTGGAAGATAGTTTCCTTTGCAAGTTTCTTCTCTCAAGGGGAACTTTTCTTTGAAAACAAAGGTACCTCTCTTTAAAGAGGCACTTTTGTTTGAAGGTACATTTTTCTTGAGAGGTACTTTTTGTTGAAAGGTATTATTCTTTGAAGTTTTTCTTGAAAGGTGTTTTTCCTTTCCTTTTCTTTGGAAGTTACTTTTCTCTGTGAAGTACATTTCTCTATTTAAAAGTACTTTTTTTTAAAGGTACTTTTCCTTGATAAGTATTTTTCTCTGAAAAATATTCTTATTTAAAATTGACTTTTCCTCTGAGGTACTTTTCCCTGAAATGTACTTTTTTAAAGTTATTTTTCTTTGAATTGTGTTTTTCTTGAAAAATATTTTGCTCTGAAGAGTGCTTTTCTTTGAAAGCTACTCTTCCCAGGAAGTTACTATAATTAGAAAAAGTGCTTTTGTTTGAAAATTTTTTTGATATTTCAAGATTTATTCTTTTTTAAAGAGGTACTTTTTTCTGTTTGTTTTTTCTGTTTTTTAGTTCTGTTTGAAAATGTAATTTTCTTTGAATAAAGGGTTATTTATATGCTAAACCATTTCGAAAATGTGTTTTTCTGTTGTTCTTTTTGCAAAAATAGTTTTCATCGCATCAGTACTTTTTTATGAAAATCCATTTTCTTCGGGAATCGAATAATAATTATCCTCGTGATCCTTGAACATGTATATTTGTTTAAATTATAATGTTTTAATACTTGCGTTTTTTTTTTCTTTGAAAATGTAGTATATTTTGTCAAACGTACTTTTCTTTGCAGGGAATTTTTCTTCGAAAATACACTTTTCTTCAAGAATCTGCTTTTATTTGAGAAAAGACTTTTCCTTGCAAATATATTCCCCTTTTTGAAATAAACTTGCGCTGGCAAAGGTACGAGTAAGTGGATTGTTATTGTAAGTACATTTTTGTTAAGATACTTATTTGCGTGTAGAAAGTTTTCTTTGAAAATTTTCCTTTCTTTGGGAAGGAACTTTTTCTTAAAAATATACTATAAATTTTCTTTAAAAATATCCTCTTCCAACATTTTTTTGTGTGGAAGTTAAATATGTTCTAATTTTATACGATATTCTCTTTTAATTTTATTTTCCAAAGTATATTTCTTCGAAAAGGTACTTTTTTTAAATAAAACCTTTTGTTGAGCCTCTTTTTTATTCGAAAAGCCACTTTTGTTTGAAAACTGATTTTTCTTTGATTTTATTTCTTTAACATATTTTGAAAGTTTTTTACTGGTTTAAATTTTTTTTACCTTTTTTAATTTTCACAAGATAAATTTTAAATGTAGTTTTGCGAAAAACTATTCTTTATAAAATAAATTTTTTCTAACAAAAAATACTTTAAGAAGGCACTTATTTTTCGAGAGAAATGTTTAAAAACTTCCTTTCAAAAAAATTTTTTGTTCTTAAATATATAAATTTTTGAATTCGCTTCAATTCGTCGTTGCATTTCCGTTTTTAATTTGCTTGGTATGGAAATGAAAGTTTGTTTCTTTTTTTAAGACCATTAGAAGTTTTCTTGAAAAACTAATCTTCAAAATGTAATCTTTCCTTTTTATATATTCTTTTTCAAAAAAACTCGTTTCATAACCGGTTGTCAGACATTAGTAACCGATTTTTTTTAAGACAATTTAATTTCATCCTACAGGCATCTTATTAGGCTCATTTAAACATGCTTTAAAGAATATAATCATAAATATAGATGCAACAAAAACTATTAATCATTTAAATTATTGGAAAATTAGACAATTAAAAATAAAACTCCTGAAGGGACTGGCGGTTACTTAAATCAATATCATGTAATAAAATTGTTACATGATCCCTCTCGTTAATAAACAAATAAACAGACAAGGGAATTTTTATGAATGAAGAGATATTTCAACCAAAAATTATGGTTGTTAAATTATAAAAGGGGGAAAATCCATTTGTTCATATAATCGAACAAGTGTCTTGCGTTTTTTTTTTGGGAATTTTTTGATTTCTTTTATTTGGTTTAATAATTGTTCTGTGGATGATTTGAAATTCTATGGAATTTTCACTTTTTATTGAAGTCATTTTGAGTATTTCCTTTGGGTGTTTTCCAACAAAAAAAAAAAATAATAATAATAATAAAAAATTGAACAACCAGCCAGACATACTGACGTTGATCTTGGCTACCAAATAGCAACAACAGCTAAAGAGCCAACCAGCCAACATCAACATCAATTGATATTGTGGCAAGTTGCTTTACTGTGTTATTGTTAGATTTTTTTTGAAACCAAATATAAATTTTGGTTTATTTTTTATTTCTATTTGTTGCCCGGTTGTATACAATGCATTTGATACATGATTTATGATGTTGATTTTTACTGGAAAGGAAAGAAATCCTGAATATTTTTATATTTGTGGCTTTATTAAATTAATACACAAAAATAAGTTGAATGGGTATTTTAAGGCTTTGTGGCACGCTGTTCGTGAAATAAGTGTTTTAAGCAAGAAAAAATTTTTCCAAAAATTTCCTTTAGGAATTGGATTTAATTATTAATTTAATTTATAAAGAAGATAATTCAAAAGCTAAGTATATAAACACCAGATGAAACTATACTGTCATTCCAGAACACTTTGATACAAATATTGACTATGAAATATGGTTTTCTCTCTGCTGCTAACTTGACTTACATCCATTTTTTGTCTCCAGTTTAAGGAGTCTTAAGCAAAGTCGCCCAATTAGATAAAAATCGAAATTTACAAACACAATAACAAACTTAATATACCTGCTGTAACTTTAACGTCAAATTATCATAACGCAACTGCACGGACTCTCATTGTCCTTTATATTACTTTTTTATTTCTTTATTATTATATTCTTCCCATTGGTTAATGTTTTGGTGTGAGTTTAACAAAACTCTTTTATAGGATTTCTTTATGGGAGAACAATAAAAATTCCATAAGTTAAAAATAGACATATAAATGTATTTCAAATAAACCATATATCTAGAAGATTATTCTTATATTTCATTTTTTTCCTGACTGCCATAAAAGTTTGCCTGAAATTAAGCGTGGCGGAACACCCGTATGTTGAAAATAACATTTGTTTTCTAATAAAGTAATCTTAAGTAAATTGAGTCTTTAAAAAAGAGAAAAGAAAAGAAATTTTATTAATGGTCTTAATTGTTTAAAAACACTGTGGTTTCCGCTGAGGTTAATAAAATGATGCCAGTTTTTTTTTAACCATATGAAAAGAAAATTGGTTTTTAGAATTACTTCTTAGGTATTAAATTATTATTTCTAACGCTTATATATTTTTAGTCTACACAAGTGCATTAGAAGTATAAGGACAAAATCAAAAATATTAGATCTTTTAATAAAATAATATATGGCCCATTGTCCTTAGTAGACATTTCAGTTTTGAGTCTGATTTACTGTTGACTTGTGTAAAAGTCTTCAGTCTATTTATTCATTATAAAATCTAAGTGGGAAAATTTAATGTTTTTTTTTAAGGAAAAAGTATTTATTACAGAGTTTTTCCATCTCTTGGATGTTAAACCTCTAACTGCCTCAGGAGATCTTCTTCAGAGTTAAATTTTTATTATTATTATTAATTCTTTTAGTTCCTATAAGAATCATAGGGCCTCATCTAATCTTGAGGTTTCGGTAATCAGTTGGTTTAAGATGAGCAGCTGATTAAGCTTCTGCATACGAACCTGGAACTGGGCCTGCCAACATGGCCTTTAGGCGGGCTGGCTTAGAAGCCTTGCATCACGTTTATATAACGAGCCGTTTGTTACAAGATCCAACGCCAGCTTCCAGCCGTCATTAGCATGAGGAACAATCGCTGGTATTAGTTGGCTATTGGTAGTTTGAAGGCGTCAATCACCCGCCTTGACGCTCCAATTATCGTAGGCACTCAGAACTTGTTAGGAGTCCGTCGCCACCCGGAAATAATAGAGACTGTCCTCTGGGAATCGCAGATTGTTCGCGATTTTCATGGCAGCTGCTCCGCATATTTACGGAGCTGTCCACTATCTGCAACCTGTGGACGAGTCCGATAGCATTCAGCTATGCTTCCTTAAGTCGTACAATGAGCTCACTCATTTTTATGCATTGCTCAGTCCACTCACGAAGGAGTGTTGTCTTTTTTGTAAACACTTTATAACAAAAATAAAACATTTTAAGAGGGCAAAAAATATTTAGATTTATTGACTTTAACAAACAAATAAAAAATTATATGAAAAAGGACAAAGGACTGTTGGTGAATGACAAAATATAAATTTTTACTAATCGAAATTTATTATATTTAAAAAATATTTAAACTTATAGTTGGTACATAAATATTTTACTATTTCTGAGGAATACAAGTGCTCAGCCGTTAAGGAGAAGGTTGCTGAGTTCAAATTCCAACTCGGGGTGGACTCAATAATGAATTGTTTAATTGCACTCCTTCATTCAAGGAAAAACTAATGGACTTGAGGAAATTAAAAAAAAATTATGATCTAAAATTTTTGAAAATTTATATAAATTTTTAAGCCACTTCAGGGACGAGCCTTTTATGCTGAGAAAAGAAGTTTTTTTCTTTTTTTCAGTATATGAAAAGAAATGAAGCATTTTTCTCAGAGTATATTTGAATAATAATGAATGTATTGCATATACAATACTTGCATTCCAGGATATATGGGAGGTGACCATGTCGTTGTTCAAATGAAACGAAATTTAATGCAAACTAAGAGCCTAATTTACGAACGTTTGTATATTTTTGAAATACTCTCAACATTTATTTTTATAAATTTAATTTTTAATATTAGAGACGTCTTTAAAACGAATGAAACAATATTAACGGATGTGCTAGATTAATATAAATTTACAAGCTTTGTGAGTTTATGGTGTATTTGCAGTACAAATTATTTACTTATTTTAACTAAAAATATACGTTGCGTTCGCATGTCGTCGCACAGAATGATAAAATATTTACTAGAGAGTTCAAAATTAAAGTTATTGGAACATTTGTCAAGTTTTACTGCTCTCTGGTCATAAACGTAATAAAAGTTTTTGAAAATTTATGAATGCAGCAAATAAAAGGGAGTTTTTTACAAACATTTAAAATATCATTTAAAAAATCTTTACCCATTTGTGCCATATTCTGGTCGCAAGTTAGACAAACTCTAAAAATCTTGCCCAGTTTTAATTAAGCAAAATTTATTGCAGAGCTTAGGAACTAATTTAAAAACATGTCAATCTCCGTTACATTGGAATCATTAGTGTTAGGATAATTAAAAATTTGAAAATTTAAAAGTATAAGAGTGAAGCATATCCTTGCATCAATCGAAATGAAATGGGCCATAGCCTCAACAGCTTTAGCTTTGCAATAATATTTGATTATAATTGTAGCTGAAACTATGTCGTCCTGAGACGAGTTTTCTTCGAAACTCAGTTTTTTAATTTCTATATGTTCTATTAGTATATATACAAAATTTTGCAGCGCTACGAAACCTTTACTAATCTACTCTTTAATTGCTTTTTCACAATTCCTTAAGAAGGTATAGAGTGCTAATAGTCCTTTATGCTAAGATCTAGTTGATTGTATATACAGCCTGGTCACTGATCCTAATCATAAATGTCCCGTGATGAAAAATTAGCTGAAAGGATTTCAACAACACGAATTATTTCCTTTTCCAGATAAATTACAATAGAAAATCGACTTACGTGTCACACAAAGAGATAATAATGCTTACCGGTTAAGGGATTATGTTGGTCCCATAAATTAGATTTCCTTTACATAAGAATATTGGCCTGACAGTCCTTCGTATACTTTTGTAATACGAGAATATTTATGATCAGTTTAGTAAGTTAAGGACTTTGCTCTCTAAAATAATTGTAAACAGTGTTAGAGGTAGAGGTTGCTTTATATATCCTTATTACATGTCTTGACCAGCTGGATTTCCAAATTTTTAGAATTTCTTAGGAATACATAGGCATTAAATATTCTTGCGGACAGTACAATGCTTCGCAAGGATATCGCCTTAAAAGGTTCCCTAAGAAAATAAATGGGTCAGTTTTTTAAAAAGAAAATGTTTTATAGAAAAGTCAATTGAACGACACAGTGGACTGCTTCGCCAGTTTGCTATCCTCTAATACTTATTGAGAGATGCTCTCTGATCCTACCGTAATATAAGCCATGTCATTGATTAAACCGTGTCTCTAGAAGAGTCAAAGGTGCACAAAAAATACCTCTATAACTTATAGCCACCTTTTAATTTAAGTCTTAAATCTGACACTTTCAACAAAATTAAATACTGACACGCTAGAAAACAATATTAAGCAAATTTGGGTGCAAGAAAAAATCAGTGAAAATGTCAAGTAAACAAACTGACAAATTATCCAAAAAGTCAAGGGGTTGCGCCCAAAGACAGACAAGGTTTGCAACTAACGAATTTGTTTTTTTCTGCTTTTTATGTTAAATTGTTGACTAAATATTTGTCAACTGGCAACAACAATCAACCATATTTGCAAAAACACAATGAATGACGACAACTCTTGTGTCTACAGGGAAAAAAAGGAGTTGAACTCTTCATAATTTTTTGTGCTTTGTTTTTTAACAAATATAAATAAAAGTTAACAAATAAAAGCAAAAATAAAATGCTATCAAATGCAGAAGATTTTGCCTATTTACTTAAAAATCCTATTGAAAAAAAGAACGAACTTTTAAATGTACGAGTACTATTTATTATTTAAATATTGGGTAGGAGAAAAAGTACATAAATAAGGATAGATAATAAGCTTTAGGATTATATAAACAAACTTTCTGTTATTAATCAAAAATTGTTAAGTTAATGATAAGAAATATTTCAGTTTCAACTTATCCTTACGTCGTAAAACTTAGTTCCGAAATAATAACTGATATCGATGAATTTGCATAGATTCTCCATCATTTCTTTTTACCAAATAATGAAAAAAAAAAACAAGAAAATTTATTAAAGTTGAGTGTCGTAGGCGCAAAAGCCATCTTTTATAAGATATGAGTAATGTTGATGCTAGTGAAAAATATTGCTGTTGAATTGCATTTTCTTAAAAAAATTAAATTTGGCAGAATATTTACTAAATTTTAGCATAAATTTTAAACATTTTTTTTAATTTCTAAAAGTATTGATAATTTTTTTAAGGCATTTTTAGAAATTCAAAAATTTTTTATTTATTGGCTGTTGATCCGTCTATATGCCTGCATATTGTTGGCACTTCAGTAGACGTCGACCATGATATTTGAAAATCATTTAACCAAGTTTATATCAAAATCCTTAAATACATCACAATAATATAAAAATAACCAAAGTAGGATTAGAAGGCGTTTGTAGAAATAATTAATAGAGATGATTAATTTTTCCTAAAAATTTGGAATAATATAATAATACAACTGACAAAGTTCTGGTGTTTTAGACATTTAATATGCGCAATAGTAAACTCAATATATTGGACCCATTGGTTCACCATAAAACTTTTCTACTTTTTTGGAACATTTTATTCGATTTTTAAACGACTTTAAAAAAAAGGAGGAGATTATACAAGTATATTCAAGAGTATGTTTTTTTTTCGCGGTCAGCGAGTTTTTCGTCACGGTAGAATATTCTTTTGGTTTGCTTTAAAACAATAGTGAGAATGGTCAAATTTGGTGTGAGTTATTCCCCAACCACTGCACCAAGTCTTAATAAAAAATTTACTAGATAATTTTACAACAATTTGACAGATTCATGTGAAAAGATCAAAAATTACAAACTCATAACATAAAAAATATATAACACACATAAAAGGATAACAAACATTCTCCTACTCTTGTGGCAACACATTAATCAAAAAAAAAAATAATAATAATACAGATAAAGGACAGACGCTTCTTATGATTTTACGCCAAGAAGCAAGAAGAGTGGAAACTTCCATACGTAGTAATACCTTATTATCGTATATCTGACTATAACAATGAGAGGGTTCAAGGTTGGCATGGTCCAGAGGTGATCGTGTTTTGACTAATGTGTGAGAGCAAGAGAAGTATACCTTCCATACCTACTTCAAATATTCTCCAAAAAGTTTGTTAAACATTTTTTAACAAAAATTTCGACCGACTTCAAATGAATCCGAAAAAAAATTTCAAAGTATATTTTAAATATGAGATTGATGAGGCTTATTGAAATTGATCAAGCCGTTGTCAAGAAATTTTCTAACCAATGCAGAATTTAGTACATATATAGTTTCAAGAATAGCGACCAAGATCACAATAAGTGACGCAAATAATCTTAAATTTATTTTGAATATTTTATTTTTTATTTTAAATATCCTCCCCTTCCTTTCTTTGATAGAACTACCAAATTATCCCCATGCATTCTAAAATAAACACCGAAAAAAAACAATGTTAATTTTACAACAATTTGACAGATTCATGTGAAAAGATCAAAAATTACAAACTCATAACATAAAAAATATATAACACACATAAAAGGATAACAAACATTCTCCTACTCTTGTGGCAACACATTAATCAAAAAAAAAATAATAATAATACAGATAAAGGACAGACGCTTCTTATGATTTTACGCCAAGAATTTTGTATTATTTTTTATTTCTTTGGTATTTCATAACAAAATATTGGGGACTATGGTATTAAAAAGGATTTATATTATTGTGCGAAGCACACAAACAGGAACAACTGAAACAGTCAAATGTAATAAAGAAATTCCAAAAAGCGGTTTTGTTGATTCTTTCATTAACAATATATTTTTTTAAATTATTTTTAGGATGTTGCAACGTTTTGAATTTGCTTAACAATCACAAACTCCACTACAACTTTAGTTATTAAAACAATGTAAGCACACATCCATGTATATAAACCGATCTGTAATATCTTTACGTAAAGCCTGCTTAGGATTTTATCCCGTAAAATAATTCTTTAAAAATTATTTAAAAAAAATTACTAAGATCCCCAGGTCGGATAATTTCTAGTGATTTTAACATGGTTCATCTTTGAAAAATATTCTGTTTCTTGATTCCTCTTCGCAGGATTTGAGAATATGATCACCATGTTAGGTAACTATTATTAAAACACGAACAAATTTCTAAAAAGAATGCTATTATACTTTGCTTTCTCAGTAAAAAATAAATTTCAAAGAAGCCAATAAGCTCCACAATTTGTGAACCGGAAGTTGGCACAATTTCTAATAATTTTTTCTTAAGATTGCATTTAGATACACCCTTTGAATGTTGCTTATTGGAACCGAAGTCATATTATACATGTTAAGAAAAAATGACTACTTGGAAGTACTTTAAATGTTACTCATTCCACAGTATATTCTGATGTTGTAATATATATGAAAAATCATTCCCGTTACACATTGATCTGTTGTTCAGATAATCGATTTTTTTGATCTGAAGTCTTGCTAAAAATGCTATGAAAAAAGGACTTCTTGGAAGTTCTTCGAATGCTATTTAACGCATATTTTATTTTACATTGCAGTATAATATAAGATTCATTTCTGATACACATTTAATTTTTGTCCACATAATATAACTTGTTATTAATATTTTTGTCGATTGGAATTGAACTCGAACTTGAGAATATTTTTTCGTGATGACATGTTTAACACTCAACTCGTTCACCACCGCATTTACCGTGATCATATAAAACTATTTACCATGATCATATAAAATTTATAGAGGTGGTAATCTTACTTATACGAGAAGGAGATGTAAGAGTGAAATTATTGCGAGAGATGCGGTTAAAAAAAGCTTCTTAAGAAGTCATGGTAACACACAGATTTTACTGTAGAAAAAAATTTAAATGTTTGTAATTCAAAACTCGGTTCGTCAATATCCTTAATAGAGACAGGAACCTCCAATAAGAAACTAATTTTATATTAAATAACGAGTTCTACCAGAAGTAGAAGTCTTGAGGGGATAATAACATGCCAATAGACATATTTGCTTCTATTTTTTCGTATGTGAAATTAATTGTTTTAAATAAAAACTTAAGAAAAATATTGTTCTCTTTTCAATATAGTCAGGATTTATCTTAGAAGCATTGAAAACGTCATTCCTTAAGAGCAATTTAAATTTTTTTCCCTGGGATACTATAATACCACATATATGTAAACGACGCTTAATATTTCTAAAGAGAGAATGGTGTTGCATTGCCTGCCCCTTAATGGCCATTGCTTCCCCTCAATAATATATAAATGTATTTTTCTATTATTTAATTCAAGCAAAATGTTTGCCAGTACACCAGTTTTCACACAACCATCAGAATGATTTCTGTAATAGAATGATTTCTTTATATTTTGAATATAAATATTTTCCATGTAAATTCCTATCAATATGATTTTTTTAAACGATATGAAAACATTTACCAAATAAAGAAATTCACTCCCACTCCCAACTCTCGCTGCCATCTTCAATTTATAATCAATTTTATAAATTTCATTTTTAGAGATTTTTAAATTATTCCCAAAACAATTTAATAAAATCACACACAGTCATGGCAAGAGGAACATTTGCACCATAGGGCCGAAACACACACTTGCAAAATATTTTTTTCCAATACGCGTGTTAGAGTATAAAATCAGATGAGATTGAAGTTATGTTTTTATGTTGTGACATAAAATTTATAAATCAAAATTTTTATTTTATAAAAATTAGTCTGGCAAAAAGCATACGCACATACATGCCGAAATAAAATAGTATGAAACAGAACAGTAGGTATGAATGTGTGTTATTTATCAAACCCTTTTGCAATGGAGGACTCAGCAATGGGTGCTAAAATATAAAATATATGTGAAGCGAAGAAATAATAAAATAAAGCAAAAAAAATAAATGAAACCAATAAGACTTTTATGACCACCACCGTCAGCCATGTAAGGAACACAAAAACAATTTTGGATTTTAAAGGAAATCTATCCTTCCAAAAAAAAAAAATATATATCAGTATTATTTAAACAACATGTGGCAACAAAATGAAATCAAGGCCACATATTGGTTGCAGTAAATAACATTTTAACGGGTATTTTGAAATTGTAATATTTTCTTGCTTCCGGTGACTACAAGACGGGCATTTCAGAAAGACTTTTATCGAGTTTTATCCCGAAAACTGACATGAATGGAAAAGTTTGCAAGCCTGAAAAATAAAACATACTCTTTGATTAAAATTTTATCGATTATTATCACAAAAAAATTAGTTTTTTAATAAGATCTGCTTAATATCAGGTATACTTTTTTGGAAATTACCTTAAAAATTTCAGATTCACGACTAGTGCATAAAAGAACTATTGCTAAACCTTGGATTTTTTTCTCCGAACTTATACCCAATTGCTCTATCGACACTGTTCTTTAAATCACGAGATTTCAAATTGTGCAATTTAATAACATAAATTTAGTTGCAAGTAATCATTTTTAAACTTTTTTTGTTGAAAATATCTTAATCGGCTACATTGCAGCAAATCAAATTCGTCTGTGCAATACTGCCTTGCTTCTATAAATACAAGTTTAAATCTGGCTCACCCATTATAGGTGGCAGGGAAATTCGGAAGAGTGATATTGAATTCGTTACTTTGCAGACAAATAGACATTGAGGTAATTTTCAGGGGCATAGATAGATTGCCTGGCGGGTTAATCAACCCCCATAATCTTTCCCTTTTGTGGAATTTCTAATAAATAAAACAATTTTCCTCTTCGTTGGATGATTGTACACCCCAGAAAAATTTTATAGCAACACCTATGGACAATTCGCGTCTAAAATTAAATAAATAATACCATAATTAATATTTCTTTAATTTTCAATAAAATTATTTTCAAACTGTTTACTCAACAGAAACCTTGTTTGCTTGAATTTAAAAAAAAATTAAAATTAAATTAAATTAAAATTAATTGAAATTAAAAGTAATTAACAATATCAATGTAAATTAAGTTCGAAAATTCGAACACAATAAGACTTTGAGGACATGATGTCCTCAAAACAACTTTCTTTTGCTCGTAATGGAAATATACAAAAAAATGCTATGCATTTGAAAAAACACCCAGTAGTTCATTAAAATATACACAAATAACAATAAATTAAATATATTATTTTATTTCATACATTTATATACATATATTCAACATGTCATTCCAATATTGCGTTTCATCCTTCTAAAAACAAAACGAATGGATTCTCTTGTATCCCTCGCAAAAGGGTTAACGTAATACATATTAAAAAAATCAAAAGGGTTGACTGTACAATTCGCTGTTTCATAAAATAGAGGGTGTTGCACGGGGTGTAAAGTAACCATACAAAATAGAAAAAGCTGATAATTATATTACAAAAACAAAACAATAAATAAGGCCTCAGACTGTTTAAAAAAATGACAAAAATAGACACTTTTATTAACCAAATTTTCGTTTGTATTCAATGCCACCAAACAGTAACAAAAAGGCAGATACAAAATACATTTAATGGTCTATTTCAGTATTTCTCTCAAGAAAAAAAACAAACATTAAAACTGACAAATGACATAATTAACAGGCGTTAAAACAACACATTAAAAAACCTAAAGGAGAGGCTTAAAAAATACATAGTTTTACCTAAAACTAGGCTATTTTTTCCAGAATTCTCAACCCTTAACTAAAGGTACCACTGTAGTTTTTTTTTTTGGTAGAAAGTCATGGAAATTTCCCAATTAGTACTAGTGGTGCTACACGTATGGGTTTTCTGTCATAACCCTTTATAAGTTAAACCCTATTTTAAGTGAAAGATGCTTAGAAATTAAACATCTGAAGGGTAAATCACATTTTTTCTATTATTTATCTCTGTGATATTCGATGTTCTTGAAAAAAAATTTGCAATTAAAGTGTTCAGCTTGATTTTGTACTCCATCGCTTACACTTCTGTTTGTTTATATATTCAAAAAAATATAGACATAACATTTTTTTTTTTAATTTACATTTAATTGATATCAATTTTAAAAAAATCCTTATTTCTTAGAAAATTTTATCCCAGTTTAGTTAAGTATTTACAGAATTTTCGAAAAATTGTTTAAAAATTTTCGATATAAAAAATTTAATTTTTAATTAAAATTTATGGTCAACAACTCCATTTGAATATTTTTTTTCTAAATTATAGTTCACGAATTTCCTCATCACTCTTGGTATATATCTTAGGAGTAAGAATGGATATAGGCAATACGATTTTTCTTAAATTCAAGTTCAAAAATTTCTTTAGTTTATTATTCGAAGTGGAGCATTTTTTTTTTTGAGGAAATAAAAAACCATCACAGTATTAATGTTCTTCATATTTTTTATCCCCAATATCACAAACAATTATGAAACAATATTTTTTCAATTTAGGCCTTCGGTGCAATCGAATGAGCAAATTTTTGTCTTACTCTTCAAAAGTCTACCTTCGTTTCTATGGGAACATTTTAAAATCATATATTCAAAACATCATTTCCGCTCCAATGGGGTCACAGGCGACTCCATATAGTTTTATTCGTTTTAATATTACTTTAACCCTAGAAAACCATTTTTCTCAAATTTACTTATTTAGAAATGGATATATAGTATTTAAAATAGCAGAAAGAATTACACTTAATATCCAAAAAAAAATATTATTTGTTTTTGGCTTAGTTGGGCATACTGCATTCCATTCCGCATTCAGACTCATATACTTATTTAAAAATTATTATATTATATGGGAATTCTATAGAATTCAATTATATTTTTCTAATTGTGATTTGCAAAACTTATTCATACGTAAAATAATTTTTGACAATTTTTATACCAACGCAAAACAACAAAACAAACAACTAATCCTGAATATGTCCAATAATGAATTTAATAAACACTTAAGATCTAATTAGAGAAGAAATTAACCCAAACTAAAGTAATTTCTATGCTCATGTTGTGATTAAAGTAAAATATTTCAATACCTTTTAGCAATTTTCAGGATCATTGTCATCGAACGGTGACAATATGTCCTAGGATGCTCGCTGCATGCAAAATTTTTTGTATTTTGTTACTTCAAATAGTTACTAATTTGTAAGCTTTTCCAAGATTTAGGAAGCTACCAAGGGCATGTGAAGATTTTAAATAAATTAAGTAGGGAGAAAGAATACAAAATACTGATAATGAACCAGAAACCGGTCTGCTTTCAAACTAAATTTGACTTGCGATGAGGGCACATCATTCCAATTTCAAGCAAATCCCGTCGAAAGAAAAATACAACTTTCAACAATAAAATGCTTTGGCCCCATGCCAGTAATTAAGGGTTAAAAAATGGTGAACATACAAAAGTTTTTGTTTCAAATATTCTTTGAAAAGTGTAAAAATTTACCATTTTATATTTAGTTTTAAGTTCTGGAGACCTTTGCCAAATATCCAGAATATTTATTCTTAATTCTAGGAAATTTTTACTAAAGCAACTGAGACTAGGAACTAAAATTAAAGAAAACTCCTTATAGCTTCTAAGTACGTAAAATTTGATAAACCAATTACGAGTAAATCATTTGCTAAACTAAATCTCTTTAACTAATATAATAATAACTTATTGAAAATTTTAGAATATACATTTTTAAAGGCTATACATTTTTTAATGTGAAAATTTCCTTGTAGGAAACTATTAAATACTTTTAAGCCCAATTTTTATTAGTTTATATTTATTTTGTTTTCCAAATTTTGAAGAAATTTAAGTTAAACTGCAGAAATTTTTTAATTAAATTTAAGAAACTTTTTAAATTGAATTTAGTATATGTTTTTTCCAGTGTATGAATCAAATCCTTATTTAGGCTTCTTAATAACAGCATTGACTTCATCAGCTGATGTTGATAAAACCCAATACCATTAAATGTGTATTTAATAAATAATATATTTTGTTCTTGTTAAAAAGAAAGATCTTAAATTGTAACATTTTATAGCGTTTTTTAAGAAGAATGCCATCCATATCCGCAATATAAATCAAATAATAATACTATTACTAAATAAAACTGCGTGTTGCAAACACAATTCATTCGTACCACACACAAATGCCTAACAGCTACTTACAGCAAAACAATGCTACTTAAATAGTGGCAAAATATATCGTCACCAACAATATCATTATTAAAAGGAAGAAATAATATTAATATATATATAAAGAATATAAAAGAACATTTAGAATTATGTTTTCCTTTCGTAATTGTTGTCACACAGTCACTATAAATGACCACCATAATTCATTCTTATTAGCAGTTGAACTAGAGTGGAAATCTTGGATTCTAAAGATTTTTATGGAATAAAATTTAAAACAAAGAAACAATTTCAGGCAATAAAACCAGACTAAGTTTTATAGTCACTGGCATTGTCTTAAGGATTCTAAGTGTTGTAGATATGTGTGTGTGTGTGTGTGCGTGTAATTGTTTGTGTTTGTATGTGCTTTGTTTCTTTTTAGCCAAGAAAATTGCCACATTGTATTGGCTGCAACAAAATAGAAGAGCCAATCTATGCAACAATTGATATGAATTGTCTGTTTGGCCTTTTGTTTTCAAAACTCTATATGCATTTTCTTAAATCCAACTACTTTGGAAGCTGAACATCATCGTCATCATCACTGTACGGCATAGATTTGCTTGTGTGGCCTTCTTTTTTTGGATTTTAACTATGGCAATAATTGTCTTCTTACTCGTAACTTTGCAACTGCTGCAGCCGGGTGGGTAATGATGATGTCATTGCATTGCAAGAGAACATATTCAGAAATTCATTTTACTATATAAAGATGAAAGGAAATGGTTGAAACTGATGATAAGGAGAAAGCATGTGTTCTTAGGGCTAATTTCCTCTTCCTGTTTCAATTAGCTGTTAATAACTCAATGAATATTATGGCATACGTTAAGTTGAATCTTATTTATTTCATTTAAAGAAAATATGAAATTATGAATATAACCTTTAAGGGGTTATTTAATGCTAGTCCTTATTATTATGCATAAAATTATAAAGACTAGTTATTTAATTAATGTAGCTTTTAAGATAGTCTATATGTGAGAAGTTTTGCTAATGCTTGTGGCAGCTTCTCGGCAGACCTGCAACCATATTTTTGAAAAGTCTTTAATTGTGTTTGAGGTGGTTTCATTAAGTAAAATCGGATACTTTTGGTCGGTCTTTTTCTACTTTAGCGAACAAATGTTTACAGCTTCAACTGTATTGCATTTTTTGTTTCATTGTTACTGTCATTGAACTTCAAGTGTTTTGTGACATTCTGCTGACGAAAAAGAGTATCGAAGAATTTGCCTAAGATTTTGAAAAAATATTTAATTAAATGCACCAAAATACTTGCATTATTGCTAATAGCATCCAGTGAATACTACTTGCTTGAGTGAAAAGAATTTTAAATTATGGCATGTATAAAAGAACTAAAAATTACAATCTTTTCCAAAGTGCAAATAACAAACCTCAGTCTGGATTCTCTAGAACATAAACTACCAACGAAAACCTTATTTAAATGAAGAAAATACTGTTGAGAAATCTTAGGATCGCTATTAGTAAAGTTGATGATATGTAAATTTGTTCATGTCATGCGCTCCCTTTGAACATGCAACGTGTGCATGGCGTAGCGCGTCAGGATTTATTACAACTATGTTGGTCGTGTTGCAGGTATTATTTTGAAGTTATATGCAGTTTGCAAAAGTCAATTTAAAAGAAATTGCCAGTATTCTTTAACACTATTGCATGGCCTTTATATGCGACAATGCAACTGACATGCAACTATTCGCTTATGGTTGCTTGTAATAAGAAAAACAAACTGCAGCACAATCGTGTTGCATATTCTATATTCACTGAATTTAACACATTGTGACTTTTCCCATTTCAATAACTGATGAGCGGAGATAACAATAAGATCTTGGGAGATAATAATAAGATCTTGTTAGAAGTGCTTTAACGATGGGAAAAAATATTGGGAGCAGTGCATTATAAATAAGTGAGATTATTTGTTCACTTTGAAATATCACATCAAGTTTCTCTCCAGTAGAAAAAACTAAACCTTGATGCTTAAAAAAGTAATGAAAATTCAGATATTATTCACCAACTTTGAAACTATCTTTCGCATGTTGATAACAATAATATTTTTATTAAATAAATTTGTTGTATCTTAGAAGTTTAACTGACTCTGTGTCTGATATTTCGCTGGCGGTAGCCAACTCTGCAGTAGACTTCTAGTGATATATTTTTAAAACATTCGACTTCTTAGAACTGATATTAAATTCAAGCGTGTTTCTTAGAGTAAATCAACTGACCTCCGTAGACTAGTAGGTAGTGTACTAGACTCGTAGTGCGAAGGTCCCAGGTTCGAATCCTGCCGCAGAACTCTGGCAGTTTGTGTCTGATAATTAAAAGGGAGCGCACAACAAGTCTTCACTGGCTTAAGTGTATGTAGTATAACATGGGCTATCACACCCCTCCAATCAACCTGACCTAACCTAACCTAGAGTAAATCAAATATTATAACATCATCATTCAATGCAACTGCAACATTCAATCTTGAATTGTGTTTAAAGGGCATCCAAAGACATTCGATGAGAAAGCCAGTCAATATAAAATTCCAAGGCTCCAGATGACCTTCGACTTCTGCCAACACTTGGAGAGACCAAATTGAGAACAAGTTGTAGGAACATGATGTTTCTTATAATGAAATACAGTTGATGTCTGTCTACTGGTAAACTAGAATGAAAAAAAATGTGGTGCAAACCCATTAAGGACTAAATATTTATATACATAAATAACCAAAGGAAATAATATTTATGAAGAAGAGCAAACATAAGCAGAACGTAGACTACTACAGCACCATCACCAGCTTTATTTGGAAATTATCGCAGTATCTTATATGTGAGCATCTATCCGCTTTACTAAACGTCAAATAAATTATAATACGAGTTTATATTTTTATTTTTATGTAGGTCAAGTAAAGGACGTAGTTTCTACTATCAGATGTCATTTGTTTATTGTGGATTTAACGAGTTGTATCAATTGATTTTAATAATATACAAATTTGACAAATTTTCTAACAAAATGCAAATAAATTTCGCAAACCCCTTTTCATTTTATTTCTATATATACATATGTATATATAAGTATTTATCCCCAGCCACTTTAAAACCATAATGGCCGGCCACAAGGGTATTTTTTGCTTTGAAAGCCACATTTACAGGAAAACGTTAGTCAAAGTTTGTAAGCACAGATACTCACAAATATTCATGAGAATGCTGTTTTGGTTCTGTTTCCGCCACTTGAATTTTTTTCCAACAATGACATTACGAAACAAACTAAACTTTATTTAGCATCTAATTTTATTTTGATTTTCTTTTAGACTTTATCGGTTTTATACTCGTATTGTATTTTTTTTTATAACTAAAGCATTTGATTTTTATCACAAATACATTTGAATTTTATTACGTATTTATGTTTGAATTTTTTTTCTCAAACTTTCTCAGTCATTCAAAGTTGGCATTTGAGCAGAATAAATTTTGGGGGTTTTCAAAAGTTTGTGTAATAAAAATAATTTTCCCTCCCAAGTGCCCATTGACCATTGGCCAAATTGTTTTGTGAAAAGGTACTTAGATGGCATTTTATATTGTTCCTTTTATATTCGGCCACTTTGGCGTCATTTTCTCGACAATAAAATAAACATTTTAAATGAAATCACAAATGCTAAATGGCTGACCTACCAATGAAAATGACTCCATCCAGTCATTCAAGCGTACGCACATTTCAACTTACAAACGTTTCAATATTCAAACGTAGTAGTAGTCATATATGATTTTGATTAGAAGATTTTTTGTTTTTTTTTTCTAAAAATGATTTCCGATACGGTCTCATCGCTATTTTTATTGTTGCGCATTTATTTTTATGTTTTCATCAAAGAAATTATATATGAATTGTTTGTGTTGTTTTCTATTTTCTTTTATTGTTTTGGTCAATTGTTAGAAATATTTTTGTTAGTAGAAGTTTTAAAAGGGTTATTTTATATAAATTTTTTTTAAAGCTGTATACCGTTTTGGGACACTATTGCACTTACTAAGTGCAATTCAGAAGCGTTAGTATCAACATCTAATTTATTTCATTTTAAAAAAAATCTTCTTTATAATTGGTGACAGACATTATTCTTCCTTTGAGAAATCAAATTTGTATGCAGCGAAAGTGTCGTAACTAAAAACAATCAGTTTTACACACAACTGAATGAAAAAACCATACAAAACAGAATAGTCCTTTCACGAGCTGATATTTAAATGAAGTTTTTATACAGTGTGAAGAAAAATATGAAGATTAGTTATGTCCTCTTATATCGAAAATCGGCTTCTTTGAGTTATGATGTTGTTACAGCGAATGATTGATATATAAAAAACAAACAAAAGTGTGATCTGAGGGTAAACTTTTACAGATCATCTTTAAACTAAATGGAATATGTTGGAGTTGGATTATGTATATTATGCGCCGATAATAGCGAATTATCGCCTATAACGAACAACCTTTTCGGTCATAACAATTTTGTGAAAATATTTCATACAATTTGTTACGTTTATAACGAACTTTGACTATAGCGAATTTTAGTTTATAAGAAACTATTTTTTAAGTTTCCAATATAAAAATGATTGTAAACTGTAATGCTTTTAATAAACGAAATAAGGTTGCAAAATTGTATCCCCAATTACTTTAACCTTTAAAATAATTAGTTACCATTGTTTGACAAGGCGACAAATGAAATTTGTAAATAGATGTGCAACATGTTGCATAAACATATCGAAAAATATGAAATAATAGCTAAACTGAAAACAAATAGCAAACCTGGTGCTTCCGGATGAGCTCGTACCACCAAACTTTCGGTCAACAGCAAATCAAATCGCGCGACGGGCACGCTCGCCCACATGTGTACATTTGCGTATAAAGGTTTAAAGTAAAAAATAAGCTAATAATGATAAAACTACAACGCACAAAGTATGGACTAAAAATAGTTTATATTAGCATTAAGAAAATTTAAATGTCTTAACATTAAAAAAAAACGTCTACATTAATATTGCGGAAACTGAGAAGTCTTAGGATATTGAAAGAGGATTTATGAAATATATATTAGTGGAAACACATGACTAGTTTATCTATTAATATTTCTTAGGACTAGTATTATAACAATTCAATGTTGTCTTATTTATCCAAAAAAGAGTTTTTGCTCCCTCAAATCAATGTGCGTCTATAAGGAATAATATTTGCAGGTCCTGCAGAGTTCCACGCATTCGAAATTTGTTCTATTTGAGTAAATATGTTCATTATTTTTTTATAAATACCAAATTTGATATCAGTTTAATTGCTTCTGTTAAAATTACAATTCTACTTTTTCACACTCATTAGAATAGACTAAATAATAAATAATATATCTATATTTTTTGGCCCTTTTTATAACAATTTGGTTAAAATATTACTCAAGCTTAAGGTCTTATTTTGTGGTTAAACAATTTTATTTAAATTATCGAAATTTCGATACTCATTAAGTATCATCTTGAGGATAATTCTAAAGATGATACTGAATGAGTATCGAAATATCGATAATTAAAAAAAATTGTTTAACCATAAAATAAGACCTCAAGCTTGAGTAATATTTTAACCAAATTTTAAATAATAAATTATAAAAAAGTAACTTGAAAACTATTTGGTATAATACCGAAATTTTAAAATTTATTTATTGTATGAATCAAGGTCTATCTCTATACAAGGTCGTTCCGAGAGCTCAGGTAATTATTTTTGTTTATGTTCTATCATCACAAAATTTGCTTTCATTTCCTGCACAGTGCTTTGTTTCATAGACAAATATCAATGAAGAATATATCATTACATGGACATGCCATTTGCAAATATACTGTCTTAAAAAGCTTCTTATTTTAAATAGGACTTTTTTCTATAATTATCCTTTTATAGAGGACCATACGAAAGAGATCATAATTGTTTCTTATAATTTGGTCGCAGGTGTCTGTAGACTTGAGTGTTCACTTTTGGCATTATGGCACCTAAAAAATGTAGCAATTTGCATTGAGTTTTTTCTTTAATTTTTTTTTTTTTTTATACATTTTAGCATGACTTCATCGCTGTTAGTTTTATCTACTATTCCGAGTAAAAATATCCATTTGTTCGAAATTAATGACGGTCCCAAAATAAATGTTGTTGGTTTCTAAGATCGAAAACTTTCCATTGTCGTAAAAAAATTTTTTACATACGAGACTCTTTTAATGTTTTTTTAGGTAAATCGAAACTGAGAAAATCTTACAAATTGTGTAGCGGCATTGAAATGTTAATCATTGCAGTGATTTATAAGCAAATGTCGCAAATTACAAGTAGCGACAACAATTTCAATTGCCAACTGCATTCTTTTCTTTTAAATATCTTTAAGGGAATAAACATAAATAAATGTGAGACAACGAAAAGTTATTCAAAATCTTTGGAGTTTGATACGAAACAGCAAATTTGTTTAAATTAAATTTTCTAGAGAAAAACTCCTTATTATATGATACTTAATTTATTTTCATTTTAACATACTCCATTAGAGTCAGTACTTAAGCGCAATTTCCGCCAAGCAGGGATAGGATTTTTTAAAGCCTATATTCTCATATTGTTTTCGGATCATCGTTAATCTCATCATAGCTTTTTATTTAATTTATTTTTTTTTTTTGTAAATTTAAACGTAACATAGATGGAAAAACGGGAGATGAAATTTCGTAGTGCCTAATTCTATAGAAGGCTTTCGACGATAAAAGTCCAAATTGTGGTTACATCATTTCAAATGCTGACCATAAAATTGTAACTTGCATATTTCCTCTTATCTGCCGCTAAGAATTTTTGCGTATATACATTTTTTAAATCTAAAAAAACAATTGCAACAATTTTACTAATTGATCATACCACTTTAACATTGCGCAGGAAAACACATCCCCTATACAAATACGTAGACAATCACTTTGGCCGTCGTTTTTCATGGAAATCTCACATACGCGCGAAGTTAATCCACATGAAATTAATGGCTACGCAAACTAACTGGTTTACGAAGAGAAACTCAGCAACGAGCCTAGATTGCAAATTTTATTTTAAAGGGTCCGCCAAATAACTTTTTTTTTTGAAAATGCTATAAAAAACTACTGAATATTTTCTCAAATTTCTTTTTTTATTTGAAAGTACAATCCTTCCGGTTAATAATGGAAAATAATTTCATTCAAATGGCTGCCTTGGCTGGCCATGCACGATCGGTCCAATTTTTAAGCACATTATCGATTGTGTGCAGCTGTATTTCACCAATGGCTTCGCGTCAATTGTCTCTGGCTTGTCGGCGTAACACTTATCTTTGACGGCACCCCACAAATAATAGTCCAACGGTGTCAAATCGCAGCTCCCAGGTGGCCAAACGACATCAGCTCTGCGGCTGATAATGCGATCTTCAAAAATAGGGCGCAAAACATCGAGTGTAGCTTCGGCTGTGTAGCACGTAGCGCCGTCATGGTTCCAATATCCTCCTCTTGAATTTTTGTGAACAAAAAATCGTTCAACATGGCCCGATAGCGATCGCCATTGACTGTAACGGCCACTCCTTGCTCATTTTCGAAGAAAAATGGCCCAATTATGCCTCTGGACCAAAATCCGCACCAAACAGTGACTCATTTTCGGTGCACCGGCTTTTCAATGTATGCGTGCGGGTTTTCTGTGCCCCAAAGGCGACAATTTTACTTGTTTACATACCCGCCAAGATCAAAATGAGCTTCACTGAAAAGATGACTTTTTGGCAAAATCGGCATCTTCTGTAAGTCGATCGCAGGCCCACTTAGCCAAGCGAAAACGCATTGGATGGTCAGTTGGCTTCAACCATACACAACCATATTCTTTCAGCGGAAGGATAAAACTAATTTTCTGTCAACTCAGACATGAGCTAAGTGTTACCATTCACGCAATAAGCACTAGTTGAAAAAAAGTTAGATGGCGGATCCTGTATACCATGCGAAACTTATACCAGTTGTGTAGCACCGCCTCAGCATATAATATAGAAAAAATTCTAACATGCTAAGTTCCTGCACGATTACAGCCGCTCCGTGGTATGTTGAAAATTAACGCATTCCTAAGGACCTGAGAGTCCTTTCGTTAAAGAAGCGGTTTCAAAACACGTGACAACATACATACATAAAGAAACATCCAAAGCCACATTCGGCTGAGAAGGAGGGACACTTTTGCTCTTAGCCGAATAGGAGAGAAGTGAAGGCAAAAGATAAGAAATTGCAGAAACCAGTGTTTCTGTCTTGACATTGACTGGACTTAAATAAATACTAATTTAGATTTAAGATGTGAATACTTATTGTTAGTTCAAGTTGAATTGTAGATTAAATAAATAAAATAAAAAATAAAATAAAATTAAGAAATAATAATAATTTTATTACTGTTACAAAATTACAGAATTACTTACTCCCAAGTACAGGCAAGAAACGAGTATTTGAAAATAGATAATTTTTGAAAATTTAAATTCTTTTGAATAGCTTACGAATACAAAATTAATCTTTTGCCTCCTATAGAGCAAATGTGGTCGACTGTCTATTAAGAAGTCAATATGGCAAGAACTCTGTAGCAACTGAATTAAGGATTGAGACTTTTGCCAGAACGTGCAAACCAACAATTTCAGTAGGAGTTAGAAAAAAATTATGTGTCACAATTTACAAAGGATTTTTTGTTTTGTTTTGAAAGAGAAACTAAAATGTTTTATTAGAGTTTAAATGATCTAACATTTAAATTGTTCAAAACACAACAGGACATTAATGGCAAATCTTCTTTGTAAATTAATTTTAGGTTTTCCTTTTTAAATTTTATGGAAATCTTATGCCTGCCTGACACTTGCTGATGTTAAACTCGTTCAATTGTCCTTTTTTATGTCTTCGATTTGTATTACTTTCTACTAAATGACAAAAAACTAGATTCTTTTGTGGATTGTCGGTATCTTTTCTTAATTTAAATGTTCTTCTTATATTATTGGGCAACAGTTACTTTGGATTTATGTGGAAGATTTGGTCAATATCACGCATTATTTTATTTTGTGCTACCCGAAGACACATGATAATATGTCTGGTTGATAAAGAGCAAAAAAGGATACTTATTCTAAGTTAAAATTACAGCTCAATTAAAATTCTACGAAAACTGTCGGCTTATCTGTCAACTTCCAAAGGTGTCTGCTGTTTTGATTTGTAATAATTTCCATTTAAGAAGTTTCAAATAAATCTCGTTTTTTTATCAGCAGACACAGATAGTATTCGGTCGGTTATTGTGGTTTTAATACTTGAAAGGTTTTTGTGTGTAACCAGACTTTTTCCAGACTTTTTGTCCATGCTGTGGATAGTCTGTGCTAATCTGTGAAATTTATGTTTTTGGGTTTGTTAAAAACAAACAATAGTTTTGTTAAAGAGGATATTAAAAATATTAAGTGGCCGAAATGGAGATGTTAATTGTTATAAGATGCTGTCTTACCTAAAACATGTTTTCTCAACGTTCTATTAGAGGGTTTTTCCTCTAATGAAAAATTCAGTGGAATTATATTTATAATTTATTTAACCCTTATATGGGTACCCGATTAACTCTCTGTATCTTGAGTGGAATTTCTTTTATATACAAATTTCTCTGACAAAAGCTCTCTGGAAACTCATAATTCTTAGTAATATACACATAGTTTTTATGATAAACACTCTTATTTATCGGCTTGGAAGGGAGTGGCACAACAAAATTTTTATTTTTCAAACTCAACAGTGAGCCTGACATAAGCTCAAATTAAAAATTGTTTCCATGTTTTTTTTCCAAAATTAAGGCATTTTTAACATAAATTTATAGGAATAAACTTATTAAAAACTTTAAATTAATTATACTCAGTATATAGAAAAGAAATTTAAAATAAATGAAGTCAAATAAATATACATTCCTTGCGATCGTTGCAAACATATTCACATAAATAATGGTTGGTTGAAAGTTCGTTGCATATACCGGGCTTATCGTGATGCAATTTTCCTTTCTTTTTTTTCTTTAACATTAGCACTAGGGCTTAGATAAAGATACATACAATAAGATAAAGGGGAGAGCTATATCCCATGTATCCTCCATGCTTACCAAAAGTTTGGCAGCTGATAATGGCATCTTAGCCATTTTATAATGAATATACTTCAAATTGCAAATTGGTAATTAGATTAGTTGTTGTTTTTAAGATATCTTAAGTTAGTTCTCTACGTCGATAAGCCTGAGAAGATTTAGCATTTGAAACACAATATTTGGCGGCTCTTGGCGAAACACGTCCGTAATTGCTGTGAAAAGCCTTCGACGCAAAAGCCGCGGAAAACTAATTTTAGCTCTGTAGTATATGAATCGCAATTCTTTAATATATAAATATTTTATTACATTTCGTGGTAACCTTAATTTTGATTTATATCTACGGACAAGGCACTATGGGCCGCCTCAGTACCGAAATCTTATGCAAGCATCTCAATTTTTTTTTTAAATGAAGACGCTATAAACTTTATTATGCCATTAGACCAATATAAAATATAAACTGCTCCTATTAGCTGATTAACAAATATTTTATATATGTATATCAAAACTTCCCATATATAGAGAAATCGTGACTTGTTTTTCTCAAAAAATCAACTTAATAAATAAGTCCTTGTACGTTAATATGAATTAAAAATATTCTACAAATTTTGTCAGTGTAATCCTTTTTTTTCTTAAACATTTAAATATAGTTAACAGAATTGAAACTAATAGTCTCTTAATTTGTATAATTTTAATTCAACAAGTACAAGCTTATGGAATTTATGTTAATAATATAACAATTTGCCACAATTTATAAATCCTTCTACAAATTTTACTTTAGAATTTATACACATTTTTCAGAGTGACTGCTTTATTCCTTCTCCATAAAATCTAAAAACTTTATTTACTTTTTATTTATGAGATTTAACAAACATGCTTGTTGGTTCGACCATAATAAAGCCTTCAGGGTAAATCAGGCTTTAAGAAGGATTTCAAAGTGCTGGCATTTTATTGTGTTACTCTACTAACATTATTCACTGCAACTGCTCTCTCTCTCTCTCACTCTTTTTTACTACAGAATCTAAGCAATGTTATACTTTTTCATCACCAACATCATCAGTAAAAATGTCCTTTGTGTGCTTGTATGTTTTCTTTGTTCTTTTCTGGCTTCCAACTCCATGGAGCTTAACTAGATATAGTATATTATTTGAGAGTTCTAGGTATCAGGCATATTTTGTTTTATTTTTCTAAACACTTTTTTAAATTTTATTTTTTAATTTTTAATTTTTTTTTGCACAATGCCTGGTTGTCCTCAGTGCTATTGCCATTGTGGCCTCGCTTATGTGGGATGCTTGATACAAACCCCAGATAGTATGCCAACATCGACAACAAACAAACGACAGTTACTTAGTTAGTCTGACTAAACCAACCGAGCTAAGCCACCCAACCGTGCAATCATAGGATAAACTAAATCCTTCCAAGTGACTCTTCTTTGCCATACATACACTTTGCTCAATATCCTGCATAAGCACTCATATACATACGAATGCTTGCTTATATGTATTCACTTGTGTTGGAATTTTTTATTTCTTCCTCAGGATAAGTATCAACAGTACACCAACATCACATAAAGTATGAAAGATATACATATTTATTTTTTTTAAGCTGAATACACTTATACTCGTACATACATTTAAAAGTAGTCGTTGGGACACATGGACACAAGGACTTGTTTGCTAATTTTTTCAAGTTTTATTTTTTATTACATCTTCTTTTGTTGAGCAGCATGATGTGCACGTTTGCATATGGCATCTTTTAAGGACCCCATGTATGGTCAGTTGGTTCGTAGAAAACAATACAAACGAGTAAAAGGTCAGTGTTAGATATGAGAAAATTCTAACAACAAACAATAAACTAAGTCAGCTAACAAAAGAATCATATACTGCAGCCGAATGAACTAAGATGAGTGGGTGTGGTTATCAAGGATATATACAGGGTTTTCATATGTTTCGTACTCGTACTGAAACAATCGGTAACAAAAAACTCCCATAATGTTTTAATAATGAAATGAAATAAGACTTTAACGTCAAAAACTCGTCGCTATAAGAAAAATTAAGCCTTTAAATTGGCCCATATATTACACAATATTTTTGAATACTCGTCTATTATGGCGCAGCAATATACTTACACTCTGCTAATATAAATTCAAGGAAGAATCGGGAAGAATCCTCATACAGAAGAATTTTTTTCCCATTTTAAAACTGCTTCCATCATATGGAATTTAATAAATGATATAATTATACTTTTCGGTAAACAGTGTTCTCCCTATCCCATTCACCGGATGACATTACCTCCTTTCCAAACCCGTATGGTTAGGGAAATTTCTTTGAAAGTACTATTAAGATCCAGTCGGAAAGTATCTGTAAATTGAAAACAAGTCAATCTAAGTTCCTATCGTGGCTGTACGTCCTTGATCTTTAGAGTACAGATGTGGCCAATCTTGCAGCAATGCTGGAGACGAATATTATATGAGAGTCAGTCGGAAGTACCCAAAAAATCCACAAACACAAGTCTATATAAAATTAGTTTCCTCACGAAAATATATAAAACACTTACTTTTCACAACAACTTGAACAATGCTTTACAAATCGCTGCGTAGAAATCAAAAGAGATCAGAACCTGCATTGACAAACCGACATTCAGGCATTGGAATCGATACGAATTTGTATTCCTTGCAAAATTATTTTACTGGACTTGGTCATCAAAATCAAAATTCAATTTTATTACTCATTACTGCAGTGGATCTGTAATAAAATATGATATTTTGTATTTTGATGTTTATCAGCACCAGATACAGCCGATGCACCTAAACTGACTTTTTCCAATGACTTGGGAAAAGAACACTAAATATGGCACATAACCGAAACCCATCTGCTAGCAAACCAAATTTGACATGGGATGACAGTAAATTATTCAAAACTCGAGTATAGCATGTGTTTATTTCAAAGCACGATATAAGGAAGGGATACTCGCGAATTGAGCAAGAGAAGTGAACTTGAACTGAAATCAAACCAGCAAAAAATTTTAGTCCACGGAGCTATAAATTTGTTTAAGACCCTGATTTTTGCCACTGACTGTAGTATACATCCTCTATGCGACAATTTTGTTGCTTCTTTACTTTATTTTCATGGCATTATAACTCGTGGCATTATGCTTATAAACTTGTGTACAATATTATCATTGTTGTCTCTACTGGCGTGAAACGTATTTTTATTTTAGCACTTTAATGTTTCTTGCTCCTATGATAACTCCGCAACGTTGCCAACAGCCATCGTTATAATTTACAATTTTGACGAGTTAATTCATGCCCCATGTTGTAGGACGAAGTACAACAACAGCAGTGATATAAAAATGTAACAAGACAAAAACATTACCATCGTATTCAACTGACTAACAAGTTGTTTGTTCATGTTTTAAAGGAAAAATAAAAGAGAGTTTTGGATGTAATGCTGCAAGTCCTGCTGCCTTCGTTGCTGTTTATTAATCACATCTTGTCAGAGTGACAATACCAATTTTGCATTTTCATTTTATGGTGTTAACCACTGGGTGACAGACATAAAATAATTAATATTGGTTTATTGTTGTTAGAAATTTAATTATGCATGTTCGTATAAAAGTTTAACATTTGCATAAAAATGTTTCAAAGTGGGAAAGTGATGCGATTAGAAAAGGTCATGAGGTATGCGAGTGTTATGGGTATGAGTTTCGAGTTTAAGGTATAAATTGAAGAGATAAAATATTGAGGTTTTACTTGGACTCATTCAGGATGTAGACTAACAAATTTTGTGAAGAACTTCTTCTGGCGAAAAAATCACTTTATAAAATCTTTTGGACGGCTTTTGTAAAAGTTAATAGTGATCAAGGGCACTTTAAATTAAAAACGAATCATTTTTAAAGATTATCACTATAAAGCAAAGCGGTTATTAACTTTTAAAATCTGATTATTTCTTAAGCTGTCAGACTTGGGGATAGTGTACTAGACTATCAAGCAAAAGGTTGTAGTTTCGATTCCTGCCGTAGACTTTGAATGTTTCTGCCTTCTGTCATCCATACTTTTTAATTTAAAATTTTTTAATTTTCTTTCTATCACAGATGTCACAAAGTAACCAAATCATGTACCCAATAATCCAAAAGCTGTCGCTCTTATTCAAAATAACATAACCTTAACTAGCTTTTAAGTCCATGAGGTAGAAAAGGACTTTCAACATCGATCGCGATATCAATACATTTTAAGATTTTTACAATCCCACCGGAAGTATTTCAGGGGGACTGAAAAAACTTTCTTCAATTCTCAATTTTGGCTCAAACTGAGCTTAGTAGGATTGTTGAGGGCGTAGAAGGCCTTCACTGTGTCACAGAGATCTTAAAGATCTCCAAGTTAATATATTGCTGCCTAATATTTGGTCTGCCCAACCAATCTAATACTTTTGAAAAAAGGACTCGTCTTAAAAAAAATTATAGTTTTTTGTAGAATGTTGCATCCAACTTTTGAAGTCCGCCTGTACTGTTAAGCTACATAAAGCAAATTATTTTTTTTAGAGAGAGGGCGATAAAGAAAAATCTAATACAGCTCCAGAGTGAATCTCTACTATTAAAATGTTAAAATTTAAATTTTTAATTAATTTGATTTCTTTCGAAAAAACTGTCTGTTTTCTCTCATCTTTCTATTGGTATATAAATTTTCAAATACATTCTGGTGTATATACCATCGATTGATGCTCAAGAGTTATAATGCAAAAAAATAACAATCTGTACCATCTACTAATATCCCACTTGTGTTTAAATCAAGCATAACGATGATAGATTCACTCACTCAAAGAAATCACTGGATATCATACATCAAAGCCATACCAAATATGCAATAAGTACAAATCCTTATGCTCTTTCAGAGGTTAAAAAGAAAATCAAATGGCCCTAAAATAAGCCTTATTAAATACATTCAAAGTTCTCTTACAAAAGTGTTTTAAAGAAGGAAGTAACACAGATATATAGAGGAGAGGATGCCTTAACCATGTCTACTGCCTTCAATGAGGCAGTTGAAATCAAAATCAATTTTGTTTTCTGAATTATATCAAAGAGCCCCACTAGAAGGCCTGCAAAATAAATACCTTTCGGTTATTACCTTTGAGAGACTTTTAACATGCAGATGTTTAAGCACACACACTTATATAAAAATGTAGACGCATACACTTACTTCCATATAAAAATATTTTCAATTCCTTTTTTGTTTCTTCTTTTTGCAACTTGTGTTGTTTTCTTTAGGATATGAAGTGATTTGATATTGACACTGGTAAACATGTAAAAGTGTTAAAATAGAGAAAAGAGAAATGTCGAACACCCGGTTAAAGCAGCTTTAATTTTTTTTTATTCGACAGGAGTAGGATAGAAGGACTTTTAAGGAAAAAATTACAAAAAGAAACCTAATAAACTGCTTAAAATAAAAAACCCTGCGTTGTTGGAAAAAAATTTTTTTTACATGTGTTGATCTAGTTTCAATAAATTCTGCGATACTAAGGAATTTCTTTAACCTACAGTTGTACTAACAAGAAACAAGTAGAAACACAATATAAGGAATGTTAATCAAAGCAGGAGAGGCGAATACTAAAAACCCCTTACCTTAATATGAACTAAGAAATACTTGTTGCGAAAATCACTGAAATGTTGCAGAGGACTTTGGAGTTTTTTATAATAAGGCATCCGCCTATGGAGTGTTCAGGTAATCATTCCTGGCTACAGCACTTTATGAAAGAATTATAGACATTCAAAAGCTGATTGTTATTACTATATTCAATAATTAATCCAAACTGCTTAGCATAATCATACAATGTAGGATAGTGTTAGTATTTAGAACGAACTCAAATAGTAGGATATAATAAAATTTTTAATAGATAACAAATATCTGCATGGGTCCTGTTGCACTCCTAGTTAAAGATGATCTTTACATCAAAAATTTCAAAAAGCTCTATGCAACAGCCTCAAATGAGACTCGTCAAGTAAGGATCTTGCTGTAATATGTTGAGACTGTCTCATTCAGGGAAAATTAAATTTTTAACAAGAATCACATTTCCACTGGCAGCAACTGCTATCATTAAATCAGTTTTATTTTTTTTGCTATTTTAAATATTGCACACAATACACTACACTTACAAAAAAAAGCAGTAAGGAATTAAAACTTCGAGAAGTTTACTCAACTTGAATACAGAGTGACATCAATATTGAATGCTTTCTCAACAAAGAGCCTAAACGTTGTAATTTTGTGCAACGCATCTAAAAATTTGATACTCGTAAGGAAAAAATCGCAATATTAAATCAATTCCAAGTATTTTACAAAGAATTTGAAATGTTTTGTTCTATAAAATGTGGCTCTTTGTGAGACAGAGATATTTTCAAAACATGTCTCAACGAAATATTATATTTTAGTCCCAGCCCTGCCATGGTTTACATTATTTACATTCCTTGTTGAAAAGATTAAATGTTTAGTTCTAAATTTATGTTGTTTGAGTAGGACTAGTCTAAGAATCGTTACCGTTTTTAAAACAATTTTCCATAATTATTCAAAACTAGGTTTGGCAGAAAGTTGACTTTGGGCCAAACATTATGAGGCGAAACATTTCCAAACGAAATTTAAGCTTTCTGACTCGTTCTGTTTTGTGAAATGGGGCCCTTTATTTTAATAAAAAAAAGGCAATAACATTTAGAAAAAACATTTAGTGTCTAATACTAATTCTAAGTTAATCTACATAATTTAAAATATTAAAAAAATCGTACAAAACTCAACTTGAAAAATTTGAGTGGAAAAATTCATACTCCAGAGCGTGCTTTTGCAACCATTTGAAAGGACTCTAAATACAAAAACATTTTCCATTTCTGGTTAATATTTCAAATGCATACTTATTATAGATTTGTTAGTTTATTATTATTCTCATTTGTTTATTATTTGTGAAAAATAAGTGACTTTAACATTTAAGTTTCTATCCTCTATATACCCCACTTGCTAAGCAGTCCTTTTCTTGCATCTCGTTCAAGAACTACATCAATTTCACAGGAAATGCTAAAACTTTTAAGCCACTGTGACCGGTTAGATAAGAAATTCTTTTTCTCCATAAAAGAGGTTGCTGATGGCTGAAGTAGTAAACGCGTTGAGTACAAAGAAAGCAATTACTGATTGAGAACGTCAGTTCGAACCCTGTTCAGGATAAATCCTCAACGTCATGAATTCTTTTGAGTTACATTAGTGTGGCAATGTGTTAGTTTATTATTGGACTGTTTAAATGAGAAAGGCCGTAGTACTTCTCACTGAACAGTAGCGGCAGCGATTGACATTTATACTATGCTGATGTACATCACAGCCGCCGCCCTTCGTCAGAAATATTTTCAGAATCACCGGCGAAGTAAAACAACTAATCAAACGGCTACAATACATATAGCTTATGAAAGTTAATGCACCTACTCAACATCAGAGGCACTGTAACATTGCTCTATAAAAACCTAATAACTACACGCAATAGCAGAACTGTAAAACGAATCTAGCTTCCTCTCTCTCACCAATTGCCCAATGTCCTTTTGACATTATCCCTTTCATAAAGATGTAACAGCTTAAGTACTAGGCATTAATTGTCTGAGTATTATTTATCTTTAAAAATAATGGATTCTTTTGTTTGCTTTAAAAAAGCCTCAAAAGCTCCTTTATGAAATAAGAGATTTATTAACACAAAAAGGTCGGAAATATAGTGATAATTACTCGTAATTCAAATAGTTTTTTTGTATCTAAGCTCTTGCGAGCTTTTTTCCAATAAGCCAGGCCCTAAGAAATATCGTTCATAAATTTCTTTTTAATTCTCAGAAAGTTTGATATACTCGCAATTAAATAAAAATGAAAACTTAAATTGAAGGCAGCATTTGAAAATTTTTTCATTTATTGGAGCTTAATTTTCGATTTTTATGATAAAGGGTGGTCTAACCATAATGCAAGATGTTAATTGTGAGTCACAAGTTTTTTGTCCAACTTAATTTCACATTTCCTTGTTTCAGTGTTTGTCAAATTTAACCATGGAGAGGTACACCAATTGAGCAGCCTGTCAAGATTGTTGAAGTCTTTTGCGAAAATGGATGTTCAAATCAAAATGCATTTCGTGTACTTCGTGATTTTTTTGATCAGCATAATCGTCCAAATGTGTCAACAATCGGGAGAACTGTGCGCAAATTTCATTTCAAAATCAGGTCTGTAGGAAATGTGAAAACACCTGTGCATGCTCGCCCAGTTCGTTCTCTGGAAAATAATTTCGTCAATCTTATTAAAATTTTACAAAATTTCAGTAGTTTTTTAAAGTGATTATTTTTTTTTTTCTTAATTGTAAAAAGATTCATACGATGCCTAAGATGGATGTATAAGAAAGTGTTTCAGCCCACTTGGGTTCAACGTCTTATATGATCTCTTTATGGCGAATCATTTTTAAGTCTAATTTTTATTACGTTTAAATCTAAGATAATAACAAATTTTTAATGAAAATATGCTCTGTAGCTGTATAAAGAAAGTCATGAATCGCAAGTCCATTGAACATCCAATTTTTCTGTAATAAACTACATCACCATAGTTTTCTAGTTTCTATAAGAATTTAAAAAATCCATATGTGAAGGTATTTGAGAATATATTATATTATTTTAACTAGAAATTCCAACTAATCTTATTCGACTCCGATGATGCTTTTCAAAGTTGTGGAGTGATTAATGTTAAAAATTGTTCAGTAAAATTTCCGATATGTCCAACCTTGGAGGGCATTGATTTCGCAACCATAAGTGGTAAAGCTCCAGTACATTCAGCATATTATGAGCACATAAATGGAGAATATGTGGAATTATTTTTTGCAGCTTTAGAGAAATTTTATTTAATCAAAGTAAACTTTTAATTCAATTATTTGAGTAAAAAGTGTAAAATTATTTTGATCAATTACATAAAAATATTGTTTAAAAAATTTTTAACCCTTACAGGATTAGAGGCTCTCTCGCGTAACAAGTTTGCGCTTATTATAAAGCATTAAACTCCTTTCGAAAACAAAACTCCATAAGCTCTTTGTATGTAATTTTTCTTAGTGTAGAAGTTTGTTGAAGATGACGATGATGGTGATGTTGTTGATACCACCCTCTTAAAACCTTTATCGTTTCCTGTTTATTATTGGTAGAAAACGTATCCACACCAACTCGGTTTACCCGTTCTGCTTGTGTATTCATGTTTCCTTACATGGGCTTGCGTGTTGTATTGATTTTTAGCGATATGCTCGTGGATGATGATGATGCTCAGGATGAAAATGACAAAAAGAAAACGGAGGAAAGATTTGCATACAGAGATGTACATGAAGGTACTCGTATCTGCATACAATTTTGTACGTGAATGTATGCATTTGTGTGTGTGAGTGAGCCTATGTTAATACTTGGATTTTTATAGCTTGGAATTTCCGTAACCTTTTGCATTTGTTGCCAAAGGAATTGTATGTTATTGGATTGGGTTTTAAGTTTTAAGCTTTACCATTTTACGCTATCGTTTGCAAATGTTGTTACATGTCTTTGTTCCGTTTCGTTCTTCTGTTTTGCTATAAGGAGCAAATTTTTTTTCTTGCATCAAGTCGTTTAGCGATATTTGAGGCACAGTTTATGTAGTAGTTTAATGCAATAATGGGTCTCCCTAAATAATCAGCAGCAGTAGTGGTACTTGTTCGTTCCTATTAAAGAGTCTGGGTGTTATAGCAAAAACGACAGAATTATTTAGCAGTTTGTACTTGAAATTCAAGTTGATAATTTTTAATGATCGTATAATATAAGAAGCCTTTGTTTGGCACTTTAATTCATTTCAAAATTTTAGTTAAGTGTACTTAAATTTCTACAACAACTAGTATATATTTACCCTCAAACAGAATTTTGTACTTGACGATAGTTACAAAAGTGATCTCAGTCAAGTATTTTTAGTTTTAAAAATTAAATTTAAGTTAACTCTCAAACTATTGCAAAATTCACTTTCGAAACGAAAGAATTAAAAAAGACGCTTAAGGATCTTAAAAACAGTGTATTTAACTAAATGCTTCTTATCTTTAAATTTAAGAAAAATAATATTTTAAGAATAATTTATAAATGTTTTTATTTATTTAAAAAACCTGTCATTAAAGAAGAGGCTTTGCTGGGTAGCGTGCATCAAAAATATCAAATTTTCTATGACTCTGGCTGCACGTGATAAATGGCATGGGCTGTATTGATTTTGGAGGCCGCTGAGGCTTGTTTGTATAAATCTATAAGAAAAAGTCTAACTAGCACGATGCCTGTGGCAACTTCATATTACCTCCTTTAAATCTTTCATGCAGAATGTTCAGTGTGGCCTCTTATTGAAACCAGTTATTGTAGGTGTCCATAACATCTAATTCAGGCTAAAAAAATTATCCCATAGTTTTCGCTGTTGACTGTGATGGCTTGGTTGAATTTACTCCGTAGATATAGAACGGCTTCAGGTGGAAAATGAATGGCTGAAGAGGGCACAAGATATCTAAGACAAGTTCTAGAGTATACAGAAACTGAATCGCTGCAAAAATATATGAAAGAATTCGAAAATATTTCTTTTTTTTTTGGATGATGAAAATGTATCGCTTGTGAGGCATCCAGCGTTTATATTATTTCACTCAATACTGACAAAGGCTTTTGGACAGAATACCCTAACAGGACCCTAAATATTTTGTAATTGCATTCAACCAATGCCTTATAATTGAATTTAAAATTTAAAGGTAAATAAATTTGGGAGAAAATAAATGGCCAATGAATATTGTTTTCTTCTATTTCGGAAAATTTTAACTGTTTAATAGATGAGTTTATTTGTTTAGAAAAAATATTAAAATGAAATACCTTGAAATATTTGAAATTGAAAGAAGAGTTAAAAAATATCATTAAAATTTTTTTTCAAAATTTGTATACAAATAATACACAAAATTTTTATCATCACAGATTTTTTACTTTTCCATGATTATTCATATTTATTATTTGTTTGCAACTACATATCAATCCTTAATTATTTGGTATGAATGAAAATGAATTCTAAATTCTAAGCAATTATATTTATACATGGTGGCGCAAGAGTGAAGTCATAACTTGAACTGGCTGCCATGAAAAAAAGAGATCCGTTTTCGTAAAACCTTTATTTTTGACTTGCGGCTTATTGAAAACCTATTCTCTATATTCCCAAACCATAAATGTCAATTTCAAGAATGGCTGCGAATTCAAATTATGATATTACTACTGCCCCACTCTGTATCGTAACAAAATAAAACTTACTACGTTTTCGGGTCTCAGATATTAAAAATAATTATCTCCTCTTTCGTTTAAGTGACATTAATACAAATATATAGTGGCATAAAAACTTAAATCCATTTATAACGTTAAAGTCGCTAAATAATATCAAATTAAAAATAAAAGTAGCCTGAAGAGGACTTAATTTTTGTAAAATCAAAAGAACTGATGTAAATCTTAATAGACTTTCAAGCCATTTTTTAAAACAATAACAAGGATAGAGTGTCTCAACATTTACCTTAACAGCACCTCAACAAACTTTAAGCGACTCTATATCCGTTTGTTTTGCATACGTTGATATTTTTACTCTACCCCATTGTTATGTTGGCTGTTGAAGTATTTGTAATATTTTTTTCTTTGCCTTCATCAATTTTTACTCCACTTGTGTAAACTCCTGTCTGCAGTGCCACTGAGATCTTTTTTTTATTTAAGCCATATTTTTTATGCTTTTAATTTGCAACGTATTTGTAACTGTCAATTGTTGATTGCCAGCATTTTGTTTATATGTATTTTAAGCCCACTTTTTATTGCATTGCAGCCCGATTTGCATACGGCTACAAAAAGTTTAACAACATTCTAGAGTATCGTTTGGTAAATCTGTACACAAAGTGTTTATGGGATATAAAGATGGCCGTACCTTTAGCAATATGGCCCAAATAGTTTTTTTATTTCTTACCATCTACAAGTAGTTTATTTTCCTTATTTGTATTTGTTTTTCTTTCTAGAAGAATATATTTTGTTTGGAAAACTTATTGGATTTTTTTTCAAACGATACATTTATATTAGGAGGAGTGAGTGCTGCTTTCCTTTGTACTTCGTAATTTTTTCATAAAGTATAGATTTTGTTAAGCAAGATCTTATTTAGCATTAAATACCGGAAGACATTGTGTCTGCCACAATAGATGGCTTGTGTTTAACATTAAGTGGCAATAGAAAGGAATCTTAAGACTAGGTAAATGGTTAAATTGTATGCTAATTTATCTTGAGTAGATCAATTTCTCAAAGAGAATTTACTAAATAAACAATGTGTATGAGCAAAATATATAATAAACAGAGTATCAGCTTGTATTTCAAAACAAACTACATATGGGTATATAGTACTTATCTGTGGCATAAATCCGTTGGTCTTAAACTCCAGACTTTAAGATAACGGCAAGTGCAAAGCGTACACACACATGTTTGGTCCTTAAAAGAAAATATAAAAAATTACACAATGCTATTTTTTGTAACAAACAATGCTAAATGAAATATTTAGTTGAACAAGGCTTAAAGCAACTAATACACTTGAACCAGCTAAAGGATAATCCGGCAGATTCACTTCGAATTCCTTTGATTTTAGTGTCTCTAACCAGCAGTTGGCTGACCTTTTGTTTCCCCTTAAACACAAGAACAAGTTGCTTTTGGCGGCTCTTTACCTTTGGCTTATTTAAGAAACAGACTTAACGTCTCAGAAATGAAAAGAGGAAAAATCGTTCAACATTTTGGTTTTATTTCACCAAAATCCTTTGTATAAAGTTGGTTTCATTCTTTGCATTATAAAGAAAATTTAATTTCTTTAAAACTTCTCCTAAACATATATTTACTTATATGCCTACCTTGTTTCTGGAGTTTTACAATAGGGTATTTTGTTTTAAATTTAAATATACAATAGTTCCACAATAGAAACATGGCTTTTATTGTATATTTCAAGTGGTTGGTATTGTTGACATTGTTCAACTCAATTGCTGAACAATGGCTCAAAACGCCAGCTTAAGATTTCGAAGGACTAAAATTTTAAATTTAAAAAAAATGAATTTTTAAATTTTCTTCCGTCTGAAACTTAAATAAACAACTATAAACAATCACTATATTTGTGGCTGAGCGTTACGAAAAATGTCATTAGAAATCAAAACTTTGCTCCGAAAATACCTCTTTGTCATGCTGAACTGAGTTTCAGGTAATCTTGGCGGCAAGACCCAGTGCCATTATAATATGAAAGTCATCTACTCATCTATAAGTATGATTTTGCTTAACCAAGTATTTGCTACAGATACCTCTAATGCGCCGCAGGGTGAAAGGTGGTTAATTATGTGAATGGAAGATGGATCAACTGTAGGCTTTCCTAGCAATTTTCTCTATATCAAGCTAAGATACCGGCATTAATTGAAGCAGCTAACTGGCAGGGAATTAAGGCAATTATAATGAATGTTCACATCAATTTAAGTTCTTAAGAGTAAAAATTTAACAATTTTTCTTAATAATTTAATGGTAATATCTCGATAAAACTATTCATTGTGAAAGAGTGGCTAAGTTCATTTGTCTTTTTTAGCTCGGGCTTAAAAAAATCAAGTTTTTGTAAATTACAATATTACTGGGCTTTCATTCTCAACTTCTATATTCAACTAGAGTTAATAAGGATACATGTATGAATCACATCGTTTTACTTGTTCAATTCAGTTTGTTTGAAATTCTGGTTGCTCTGTAATTTTGCCGCCCTTATTTTAAGTAATTTATTTAAAGAACATAAGGAATGGTCAAAAGTCGACAAAGCCTTACTATACTGTATGTAGTAGCACCGAGATGCGATTTTACAAATTTTGCAGGAAGGACCTGTAAAATTAAAAAAAAAAAATACTTTCAAAATTTACGTCCTGCATATATAGAAAACACTAAAAATTTTTTACTACTTGTGGTGAGCCACATGAGACCATCGAGTATCATAATACTAAAGACGAATTGAGTGTTAAATAAGTTAAGAAATTGCAGCGGGAATCATACTCGGCTAATGAATTTAGTTAGTAACGTCTACGAGTCCATCTTCAGATGGTAATACTTTGGAGACAAATAACATAAAAACCATTTACCCGCCGAAATTTCATTTGCTAAAGTGCTAAAATCTAACCAAGGCACAGCTCATTAAATGAGCCTCCAGACTTTTTTCAGTCATATTGAAGCTTCAAGAAGGGTAATGTTTTCACAGGTAACATGATCAGCTCAATGCATTAAATGTTTAAAATACAGTCTACATTGCTGCAGGATGTGCCAAACAAATCATAAATTAGAGAGTTTATTTCTAAAATACAAACAGCATACGCCAACATAAAATTGAAGTTTCATATTTCTGGATGATGATCTCTATGACTTATCTGACGTCTCAAAGGTTTCTTAAAATTAGTGGACCTCCTGGACAGAGCTTGTGGGGACTCCACAATACTAATAAAATAGCGAGTGCGAGTAAATTTGTTGCTTTCACAGACTAAAAGTCAACACAAAACTCTTATTAAATCACTAGATCCGCGTTTTCTGGCAGCTAAAGACACTTATTTTAGGTTAAAAAGTAGAAAAAACAATTTAAAAATAAAAATTTTATAATTATACAAAGTTTTGATATTATTTTATAAAACTAAAAAAATTAATGGAAAGCATTATTTGCTATAAACAAAATCTGAAAGGTTGCAATGATTGAAAATTTAACTCCGGCTGTTTTGCTAGTTTGAAGGTTTTCGATGAATAATGTTACCGTAAGGGAATAATGACTTCCGATGTATTAAAAAAAGTTGAGTAAATAAAATAAAATATATAAATAAATATTATCGTCTTCAAATTTTTTACATATCATATTTAAGTACATTCTCTTGTTGGTAAATATCACGTGTCCTTAATTCTAAATGTCGTTTAATTGTACACAATTTTTTTTACATTTTCCATTGCTTAAAGCAGTCTTTAATTTCCTTCCATCTCCTGTGCTCTCATTCGTGTTCTTTTCTTTTATTTTCAATTAAGTACATCATCATAAGAATCAACACCAATTTAACATTCCAAAACATTTCTCAAATGACAATGACAATGCCAATGAGCCAGAATGTTGTACATTCAACGAAGTAGTTACGTTAAATCTTTCCAAATAAGTGTCATGGCATAGCAAAACACTAGTCGTCGACAACAATAGTAACAACAAGAACAACAACAATAATAGTAAATAAAACAAAAATCTACATCTACAAATATCAGTGTTTAAGCTCTAGAGCACTCATCAATGTCAAATGTCACGGAATAATAGCAGCACAAGGCGTCACAAATGAATTTGCTCAAGCTGGAAAACAAGTGTTTGATTCGTTTTTTTTTTCCCTTTTTTAATTTTGTTTTTATATTTTGCCTTTGTAATAAAAATGTCCTTTAAACTTAACTGCCACTTAAGTAGCATTGTGTGTGAAAAAGAAAACATAGTATTTGTAAAGTTTATGGACTCAAAGAAGGAGACTTTACGAAATATTTTTACAATAATTTGAAGATTCTAATAAGATAATGAAATTTAGTGGAGTGATTGTTAACGAAGCTGTAAGTACCCTGCATGTAAACAAATCCTTAAATAAATGCCACATATGAATTTTTGATATTCTGCCAATGGAAATGTGAAATAAAGGAAAAAAGCAGCTCAAAATCAAGGACTAATAAAATTGGAGTACAAGGCACATGCTGGTACATGTCCTCCGGCACTATTGCCTGGAATCAGAGCACTGAAAGGACTATATAGGGTCACAACTTTTGTCCTGATGTTTGATGAATCATAAATAATAAATAAATTTTCACTTGTGCTGATTTTATAATTAAAATTTTTATTAGAAAAAACAAAATTATTATTTTATGTTTTACTTACGGTTGGAATTGTAGAATTTGTAGTTTAGTTTGAACTAAAATTATTACTCGTTGTTGTTTCTAGTTTATTTTGTACTAAAATTAATCGAACACCACTAACTCACGTCGGTGTCACCAAAATTGATGAACTTTTAAAGTACTCAATGAGGAGATGAGTGAGAACTCAAAACTTATGGAAATAAATACAATATCAAAAGGATATTAATATAAATAATACGTAAAAACTAACAGCTTCCTTAGAAGCGTTTATCTATACAAGGTACAGCCGATACAGACGAACGATACACTGTACAAGTCTGGATTGTTAATTGAAGAATTATTGTTAAATTATCCGCTAAAAATTTAGTAATAAATTAATTTTTATATAATAATTTATTACTTTCGTTGTTAACTTTAATAATAAAATGTTAAATTTTATAGCTGTGGATTAACATTGTTCGGTTTTGTGAAGCTTCACGTGGCAGGATCTACCGGAGTAATGACCATATTGCCTAAATGCACAATTTTACACATTCTTTCTAAAATCAAGGAGTATATCTAGTACTAAGTCCGATTGCATAAAAATTTTAGACAGATCTAAAAAACATTTGCATTAGTCAGCCTTGTTGTCCTCATACAAACATATATGCAGCCAAGTTAAATTATTTAAAAATAAGGATAATGAGGGGGTAAATATGACTTTCCGCTAAATTCATAATTTTAGAAATATACGAAATATTTCACACCGATTATAAAATAATGTAAAATTAAACGTTTAAAGTAAAGGGGATAAGGTACTCTGCGACGCCTATGCGGTACCTTGTGTTCATATAAAGAATCGATAAAATTGGAGAAATTATTGTAAAGAGATGAAATTTTGGGATACTAAAAAAATATGTAAAAATGAATAAAATTTTGACTACTTGAGAGAACTTTCCTCATGCATCCTTAATTTAAAAAACAAAATAGAGTTGATAATCAGAATATAATGAAAATTATAATGAGAATTTAATAAAAATTGACAAGTGTCTCTAAAATTATAAGATTAGGCTCTGTGGAGAATATCAATTTACACTATGCAAGGACATCGTTTAAAAAAATTTATGCATATAAATATTGTTGCATTAACTTATAAATTTATGTGCAATTGAGAGTTTCTTAAAAAATTGTTTTCGGAAGCAAAGATGTTATTTTAAACTATAAAATTTTAATTGTTTTAATCCCAAAAGCGTGTGTGATTTAGTTAGAATTTGTATATTTATACAAAGAAAAAAACTATATATCGTTTTTAATAACCAAATCAATAAGTGTTTTGTGTGAATGCAGACCATCAAAGAATTTTGTAAATTTTTACAACAATTTAACTAAAAAAAATAAACATTTGTCCTTGTATTCTATGGACTTAAATGAATAATTAACTACAGTAGTAAAAAAGTTTGATTGAAAATAAAATTCACTTCAGATAAAATGCTTGTTTAAAATTTGTTTCCCAATACACAAATTTATATACTTTTTGTCTATACTCGACAAAGTCTTATTTATTGTTTTATGATTAAAAGCTTTGAAGACTGCAAATGCCTTTTGTTGAATTTTTTTTTTTAAGTTTCGTGTTTTATCCAAGTCATTTACTTTTAAACTACTTCTTAAAATACATAAATACTATTGTTAACTTTTACTAAAATGTTGAAATAGTTTGACGTCTTTGTTCCCCTAATTTGTGTGGCAGCTACAAACAGCAACATTAACTTCGAATATGAATCAAAGCACTGTGCGGTAATTTCTGTAAACAGCAAATATGTAACTAAAAAGATACAGCAAGAAATGACCCACATTTTAAACTCTAACGCAGTGTAGAACCCTGTTTCTAATCCACTGATCTATAGTTATAAAACTCAGATTCTGCTCAATGTCAGCAATTGCCATCACTGAATGCAATTTATTTCGTTATACCGTTCCATATAGACCGATGAACCAGATATGCTTTTTAAAATCTTTTTTACACAATACAAATTCTCTTTCAACAAATTTACACCAGTGTAATTTTTAATATTGTTAACTCGGGAATGTGATTTCCATTTCTTTTAACAACTTTTTATTAATCAAATGCAAAATGAGGAGGAAAATGAAAATGACTAACTAACAATATGGTGGCATGTTTAAGGTTTCAAAATCATCGCTCCAAAAAGAACATGGAGCAACGGAAAACAACATGGCCAGCATCACAATAAACGCAAATCAGCAACCAGAACGCATTTGGTTACGCCACATTTGTTTTATGATGAAAATCAACAAAAATTTCGGTGATTGCTTTTTGGAATTCTTTTATTATTACAAACTGTAATATTAAACATAAAAAAGGAAAACGAAATCTATGAAATCTTTATGGTGTGAATCATACGGAAAATATACACCCCACAACTTTGTGCTGGCGCTTTCATTTTCATTTTTATTTTATTTATTTTTTTTTTTTGAGTTTTATTCCTCTTCATTTATTTATTTTATTGCGGCCTCATTTGCGTTATCAACTCAATGGCCTGTGGACATATTTTTATAATTGTTCTCTTGTTTATTTTCTTTATGCCATTGATTTTCATGTTTTCTTTAATAAAAAAGAAAATAAGGAAAATGAAGCTGTAACAATAAAATGATGTTAGAGAAACTTTTTTGGAGTCAAGCAAAATATGGTGAAAAAAAAGCTGGTGGCACTCTTGGAATTGTTATTAACATTAAATATTAAAAACTATTTGCTCAATTAAATAAGTAGAAGGATGATTTTTATAATTAGTAAAAAGTTGTATTATATACTACGGGATGAATAGCATTTGAAGTACTTTCAAAAAAAGATTTTTTTATATGATCTTTTAACATGACCTTAAATCCAATGAACTGCATCGCAAAAAAAGTTACCAACTGATGCTAAAAGTCATTGAAAAAGATCCGAAATTATGCTACTACCGGATCACAAGTTGTGGATCTTATTTACTTCCTTGGAAGTTATTTTTATTTAGTTTTATTAGGCCATATTTGTGTATAATTTATTTATTTTCATTAAATTTGTTTTTCGACATATTCTCCAAAATATCTATTTAATATTTCATTGTTTGTTGTTGGCTTAGCCTTCATTTCAATAACCGAATCATCAGTACCTTTTAGCCAAATCATGTTTGAAAAGCATTCAAACTCATATACTTATACCAAAATTATAAATACCATATGAGAATCGAAACTAAAATCAATCATATTTTTCTATTTGTAAGTTACTAAACATAAAAATATAATGAAGACTTTAGTTGCTGTCCCAGCGGCTCATAATTTCCAAGGAACACATATTTTTGGGGACCAAATTAATAGGGCTGAATAGAGTGGGAATGCGTGAAACTACTACATGTATGCATGTAAATGCATTTAATTACAAGTACATGTAATTACACGAATAAAAAATATTTCAACCTTTAAGAACAATAATGGGAAGAACAATTTTATCAACAAAAATTGTCGTTGTAAATGTAACTGCAACTTCAAGGATGAAAAAGAAAAATTTTTATCAAAAAGTTGAGATTGTAAACTCTGTCCCTGTAAGAAAAAAAATTTTTTTAATGTACAAATTCATCTACATTTACATCTTATAATTAGAAAATATTTTTTTTCGTTTACAAGTTCATCTATATCTAGTATATACATTTATATTTTTAGATATTTTGTCTATAGATATTCTAACGAATTTTTCTGGTAATTATTTTGATCATTTTTGATTAAGTTTTAACACTGCTCAAAGGGAAATGGGAAAAACCCTTACGTATGTATGTATACAGTGTAATTATTCAGAGCTGATATTAATCTGATTCTATACATTCCCTTACCAGTTGATAAGAAGATTTTGAATAGTGTCCTAGTCTCGTTATAAAGGAGTTCAGTTGGATATCTCCAATTTTTGTTGTTGGTGATATAAAGACATTTATTTTGAATGATTTGTAGTTTCATCAAATTTATTTTTGCTGCATTACACCAAACGTTTAGTTAAAGTTTACCACAAAGCTATAATAGTTTTCATAAAATTAAGTTTCTTATTGAGTCAAACATCCTGATATTTGATATCGTTTTTAATCGCCAGGCTTTCATTTTGAAAGCTTGGCCAGCGATTTGGTAAGTGTTTGTTGGAGTTGTTGTGGGCAACTTCAATAGGCTGGATGTGTGCTGTGGGAAACGCATATCCCAATATTTTCCAATATTTTGGTATATACTTACGATTATTTCTTTAATTTTTGTCGAATATCTATATGAAAGCAAAGTGGTGTTTGAGAGCGTTGAGGTATATAATCTGGCACAGATTCGCTATGCTGCAGGGCTTGTCGTCCAAAATCAGCAGTCAAAGGAGGCGCTCAACGGAAGCATAAATGCAGCTGATATAGGCTTTGTGTCAAAATAAACGTATGCATTCTGCTGATGAATAAGTATAGACCAATAACTCCACTCTTAATAGCGTCATATAGAGACAACAATTGCAATTTTACTGTTTAAAATAAGAATCAATTTAATTTTTGCACCTGCAACTCATTAAGTCAATAAAATATATTTATAATCAAATCTAATATTTAATATTGCAACAATATGAAATTGAAATCCTGAAATTTTCTTAATGGCAATAATTCAAATTAATCAAATAGAATCTTATAACATCTGATTAAAAGTACATAAACAATTTTCATCAAAAATATACAATTCACTTTTAACATTTTTTATTTCATAAAATCCCAAAATATTATAGTTACACCTGCAAATCCCTTTAAAATTATTTCAACCATTTTATCTCTATATTATAGAAAACTAGAACACATACTCATGCACTCTTAAATAAAAGAATAAAACTAAATATTTAGTCTATTACTATCATTTAGAAAAAATCTCTAACTACAAACACTAGCACAAAGACAAGTTTAGTATCTAGTTCGATATCATGTTACATACACTCTCCTCAATTGGTATCGGCAACTGGGTTTTATGTCATATCGACATACAACATGCAATAGTATACAAACAACCACACACTTATAAAAAAAAACTCGGCAACAGGAACAACAAGTATGAATATGAATAACATTTTGGACTTGTAGTACGAGCAACACATTCATCAAAAATTTATGTGTGTGTCTGTCTGCCTTTGCATTTATCTCTATGAATATTTATACATCCGCTAGTTGACAAATCCATACAAATACTGATACGAACTAAATAAATTTGATGGAAAAAATGCATGCAACATGAAGTGATTACCGGAAGCTGTACTGATTAGAAAATAGAGTGATGTTTTTATTTTTTTTTTTTTGTTTGAGCTCAGATTGCATGTTGTTGTTTATCTGAATAGAAAGAAGAAAACTAAATAAAATTTTAAAATGAAACTGAAAAAAATATTTCACACATTTTACAAAATGTTTTATCGATACGTATCTCCTGAGGGTGTTAAATTTTAGTTATGCTAATATGTTCAAATAAAAAATTAGTGGAATTTTTATGCAACATCATTTGATTTTATGAATATACATACTTATATTGGTTTTTTATACAGATGGCGGCTCATAATGTTGCTATGAAATCCTATAAATACTTTTTTTGATGCATTCTAATAAAATTTATTCTTTCGCAAATAAGAAATTTTTATTTTATATACATTTTTCAAAATTTTTAACTCACAAGTTTATCTTTTCTCACAAAAGAGAGGGTCTATTAATTTTTTGATGTCCTTGCCTTATAGGTTAGGTTAAGGTAGGTTGATTGGAGGGGCGTGATAGCCCATGTCATACGACATACGCTTATCAAACACAACTGTCAGAGTTCTGCGGCAGGATTCGAACCTGGGACCTTCGCACTACGAGTCTAGTACACTACCTACTAGTCTACGAAGGTTAGTCTTGCCTTATAAATATTTAAAAACATCAACGTTAAAAAAATGTTTTTAAACAATTGGTAAAAAATGCAAAAACTATAAATAAGGATAATAGATTTGTTATATTTAAAATTTAATAGATTTTCTGTATATAAAAATTCAATACTAGTCATTTCTGGGATGGTGAGGAAACCCTTTTTTTCTTATAAAACACATGAGTAATATTTTGCATGGATCAAATATGACACTTTCGAAGTAGTTCGAAGTAGTCTATAACCATTGATTTATCACCTAAAATTTGCCAGGTGTACTGAGTCATAATAATTTCTAAGTCATTGGACGATTACGAAGCCAAATTGTGATATTTTTCCACCACCTTCCCGATAGTTAACTTTAACTTGAAAAAATCTTTTAGTGCACAAGACCCAGTCTCAGGAGCAGCAGCTATGTATAAGATGGCATCATCCCAAATAAGTCGCTTTAATTTACAAACAACCGCCTCTATTTAAAATGTCGGATAATTTACGATATATAAATTAATATTAAGGAGTGGTTGTAGCGGGCATTATGTATATTGCCGAGTAATACTAAAAAAATATTCTTTAATAAATAATGCCAAAATTATATGATGGTCTTCCTCAGGAGGTTCTTTATTTATTGATACTAATGGAAAAGATCTTTAAAAAAAATTAAGAAACTGCGAGACCTTATATACGAGGGTGGCTCAGTAAGTCCATAACCTTTTTAATTTCCCGCCTCATAAATGAATAGCAACACCGTTCTTGTCTACAAGCATTCGTCAGTTGAATGTTATAAAAATTTTAACAAGCTGCATCATTTGGTTTGTGTTTGACCGCCATTGATAGCAGACCACTCAGTGATTTAAGGAGAAAATGGAATAAAGTTAATTTTTTCCAAAACCATCACTTAAACCAAGAATTCTGCACCATCTATTTCACTGGTAAAAACATGGTTTACTGGATTTCGTTGTGGCCGTACAAGTACGGAAGATGCCGAATACCCAGTTGAGGTCTATACAGCCGAAGCAATTAAAAAAAATGCATGATGTGTTGGTCGATAAAAGATTGAAAGTATGAGGAATTGTGGAAGCTGTAGGTATATCACTTGGATCAGTGGTTTCAATTTTAAATGTTCACTTGGGTATGAGAAAGCTTTCCACGTTTGCTTGATCACAAAAGCAATTGTTTGACTACTTCGCAGGAATATTTGGCGTTGCTCAACCGCAATATGGACGAGCTTTCGCACCGTTTCATAGCCGTGAATAAAACGTGGATGCACCACAACAGACCAGACAAGCTTGAACGCAGCTCTATCGAGCTTGTTATATCGCTTATTGCCTTTAACAATGTCATAATTTAAATCTGATATTTCAGCTAAAAAACTATATATTAGTTTCTCATATTGTGTACACATTTTATAATAATATCTATCTCGAGAGAAGAATATTATTTAATTTTCCAAAAAGAAGAAAACTTTATTTGTAAGTAAAGCTGTTTCTTTGAAAAACTTTGAGTTACGACTTTGTTGCAGGAAATGAAAGATATGGTCGCATTCAGCTAATTAAATAATGCCCAACGAACTAAGTCGCAACGAAATAGGATGTAAAAAATTGAATAAGTTTCACGCAAAATTTAATGAAATGAATCCAAAAGAAAATGAAACTATTTCCAAATCTGAAAGAAATATAACTAGTATTGGGATGGTTCTAAATTAAATATGCCCCAATGAACTAAGATCCAAACGATATGAAATAATTCTGAAGCATAATCTTTATATAGATTTTGCTATGCCACAAGACAAAAAACCCCTGCGTCTGCCCAAAGGCCGCCTAAGAAGAAATGATTTAGAAAACGAAGCCATGGCGGGATGTTTTTATTTCTCTCTGAAAAATTTGTAAATAAAAGAAAGTGGAATAAGTCCCAAATTTTGGATGATACATATATACACAAGAAAAACTTTTTTATTTCATTTAATTTTAAACATTTTAAAAAGGAAAGTAATTACTCCGAAAAAATTAAAAAAATTCCAAAAAAGTGCAATTATTTCATAATGCTCTAACCCTTAAAATGTATGAAAATTTTCAGGAAATATTTAATTTATTTCATCATTATATATTTAACTACTTGCTTAATCTTGACTTAAAGAACATTTTAAATAAAATAAATATTTTAATATTTTGGCTTTATCAGATTTAAAAGACTCAATAAAATGGACTGAAAAAACCTAAAATCAATATAAAAAAAAACAAAATACCGTAAATAAAAATATTTGCAAGTTTATTTTTCTAACATTTTCCATTTTGTTATGAGATGGATTAAATGGCACAAAGTGGAACCACTTTAGCGGAAACATAGTAAATAAATGACACCAACATACGACTCTATAACTGTCCAGCTACAGCAACTAGAAAAACTAAACTTTAACCATCACTTCTAAACCACTTGCTCGGCTAAACAATGTCATGCAATCAGTTTAATGTAAAACTAAAAATAAAAATAAAAGCAAACAAAATACGAAAACGAAAATAAAAATAAAAGTTGAAGAGGAGTAACAAACTTTTAGAAAAAAGAGTTGTAACAATTAAAAAAGTAGCTTTACAAACAAAAAATACAAAAAGATGGAAGTGGAGAAGGATGTAATGGGAAACTCAACTGTCACATGTAAAGTGATGAATATAACAACAGTTCAACGACTACTAAAATTTGATGTTGAAAGTAATGTGGAGGATGCAAGTATTGTGAGGAGGATGATAACGATACGGAGACTGGCTCCGTTAAACTGGATAGTATGAGATCATGTAAAAACATGTAAGAGGTAAAAGTGACTGGCAGTGGCAACAAAAACTAACACTAACTACTATAAGCTTCAGCGACAATAACAACAATAGCTGCAACACTTTTAACAAAAACAACATGATAATAACGATTTTTGCTTTTCAGACTGTCAGTATGAAAAAAATTAACAAAACCGGCAAAGTTTAGAAATACTTGACATACGAGTCGCATAACAGGACTTTTTTCCTATACATCCTTCCTCACCAGATTTGTATTTAGTTCTGTAAAACATTTACAAAAAATTGTTACAGAGCATGATTCCATATAACTCTCGTTTAACAATGTAATAAATTTCATCGATAAACTTGTGAAAACTAACAATAACAACAACAGTGGCAGCGGATTCAAAAAAATTTTAAGTTGTTGCAGCATTGCAAACTATAGTTGTTAACGTAAATTTATGTTTAGAAAAAAGTGACAAATGTCCTTCTATTTTGCACCCGCAATAATTGTCTTTTTAGCTTTTGGCCACATAAACTTGGCTTTTTAAAATGAAAATTGGCTATAAATTTATAAAGCCAGGAAAATGTGGTTTCAGATTTTCACTTTATTATAACATTAAAATCGTTTTCTTGAAATCATAATTTTTATATAAAGTTCATAAAATTGAGTGCTGAAATCTCTAGTTGAAAAGTTTCCAAATTGAAGCATAGTACGAATTTACATTCGCATAAGAACTTTGTAAAAAAAACTTACCTGAAATCATGTTGATAATTGTCATAAGCCGGACGCAGTTCAAAAATAATTACAAGCAGTTTTAAATTTTTATTGTCCAATTTCAAATTATTAAAAATTTTTTAATATATCTCGCATATGAGATTTCTGAAGATTTTTATATATTTTCATTCTCATAATTGAATGATAAAAATTTTTCTCTTCATTTTTTAAGGATACATGCTGAAACAAGCTGTCTATGCTAAACAAGATGCAAAGGTTAGGACAGTGGTCAACTTAACACATTTTGATATGAATTCGAAATATCTGCCAGGTTTGCCCCTAGATTCCGTAGGGTGAACTGAACGGACTGCACTACGATCTGAAGTAACACAGTTTCATTCCTACTGACTGTTCTAAAATGAATGCTGGTGCTGAGTCGGAAATATTGTCTGAGGATTTTGAACTTTTATATCAATATCAAATACATACATATCTGCCAGATTCGTCCTTATATTCAATATGGTGGACTCTAGGCATTGGGCTGTGATTCGGAGTAACACAGTTTCAGTCTTACTGACGGTTCCAAAATGAATGCTGGTGCTGAGTTGGAAATATTGTCTGAGAATTTTGAACTTTTATAGCAATATCAAAGACATATATATCAGTTTAGCCCCTGTGAACCGGAGTAATGCGTTTTCAGTCTTCACGGACGACTACAATATGGATGCTGTTGTTGGGTTGGGAATATTCTTCTTGTCTCAAGCAATTCATTCGACACCTTCACTATCTTCTTTGCAGAGATATATGTCGTACCTAACACTGCTTAGAGGCCGTTGTGATCGATTCTTTTTATTGATAATTTGGCCGCTATCGGGTCCTAGATTCAAAGTGTGTATTAGCATGCATTCAGTCTTTAGCCTTGCTAAAGCGACGTCATACGAGAATAATATGGGTTTAAGGATACAAAGGTTTTCGGGGCAACAGAATGGCTGGCTGCTATACGAGGACAGACGATTGTCTGGATTGTCTCAAGGAGCTCACTGGTACAAGCTCTGTGGAAAGTTCTTGTTGGCTCTCAGGTGGATTAATTCTGAAATTTCGCTGGTTTATATAGGGTATAGCTAACCATATGGGTATCACAAGAGGCCTCCAAGTACACCCGTAATTCTTCGTTGCGTAATGCCGTGTCAATGTGACCAAACACTAAATTAACTATTGATTATGTCCCATTAAAACGCTTGAGAGCAAGTTAGTTTCAATACTTCGTAATCCTACGAAAAGTGTCGCTCATTTTAAGCCATAATTTTATTAGATTTAAAATGAAAAATATAATATTAATTCAACTTCTTTTGTCTGCATCACATTTATCACAAGAAAATTTATTTGAAAAGTAAATTATTTTTATACGTGCTGAAATTTATAAAATATGTCCTTAAATTTATTATATAAAAAATGCCTCACACATAAGCATATATTTCTATATTTGCCAGTAACAATTGTAACAAATTGACCGGAAGTAACCTTTAGTCTAGCATATGTTACATTAAAAATCGCACGGAATTTGCCACCTTTTCTTGTTGGCTTTGTAACGTATTACAGTTTGCTAGGGTTACCATAGTTCTCCATTATTCATGATTAAAGGATATCCTTTTAATACTTTGTGTGTCCTCTTCCATCTCTCTCTATGTCTTGCTTTACTTCTTTGTTTTATTTTTTTTTTTTTGTGAGAAAACTTGAAACACACACGTGGACTTATTTTATATAAAAAATATTTACTCTCAAACTTATTGACTTGGTCAAATGTGATTTCTGGCCACTGAGGTTGATTATGGTTGACTACTTGGTCAATTTATACTCTTTTTGTATTTTTCTTTTTTCAAATTAACTTCCATTATTAGTTATTTTTTTATATATTTTAGCCCATCCTTTGGTGTAAATAAGCCACATTGTAAATATTTGTGTTGTGTCCTTTTTTTGGAGGGGTTAGAAGGTACTGATGAGAGAGATATAACCAATTGTATCTTGTTATAATGTGCGCGTAGAAATGATAAGGTCGCTAGAAATTTAATAATTTCCCTGTTTAACCAAGTATATGTTAATAATTTATTGGATATTAGTGTTTCTGGTCATATTCTTTAACTCTTTATTTTATGTATAAATCTTTTTGAAAAAATTTATAATATTTTATAGTCTAATAAATACAAGCTGTTCTACTATGGCAGTCAAAAGAAATGTTCTTTAAAAATTGGGACATGCTATAGTCTATACGTCCATAGGCTTCTAGCAGAACATAAAGACCACGTAGTGGATCCTGCCATATTCGACTGCGGTAGATCTCTTATAACTTTCGCCGACATTTCTAGAACGCCTTACATTCAGATAAGCAAAAATCGGCATTTTCTTTCAAAAAATCATTATAAAATCTTTGGGACATATTGTTATATAATTCTATTTAAATTTTTATATTCGTACACCATCTATTAAAGTTTCGAGATCGAGTTAATATGGGTTAATAGCCAATACCAACATGGTTTGTATATTAAAATTTTTGTTTGACGGCAAAATATTGGTTAAGATAAAATTCTCTTATTCAACCAGGTACCTGATTAATTTTATATATCAGTCAACTCCGATCGCTAATAGTCAATATTGAAAGAATGAATAACTAAATGATTGATTTAAATCGAAAATAATCAAAAAATACTTCTCTAAAATTTAATATCTTTAGGTAAGCCTTTCCTCTGTTCACGAACCATAGACTTGCACCAGGCATGATGAAAAAGCCCGTAGAACATAAATGTGGCTAATAAGCGATAATGTGAATTTTTTCGTATATGTGACTCGTTGTCTTTTCTCATTTGGATACGTATTTGCAATTTCCTTCTGCATGGTAAACATCATGGCGAACATGTTTGTTCAAACATATGTTCCGGTAACAATGGCAGCACACATACGAAACTTGATTTCTCTTCCGACATGTTTGTCGTGTTTCACATACGTCAAGTTTTCTTGCTCAAGTCTCAATTCAGCTCGAAGAGAAAAAGAAAGAAGAATACATACTCTCCCTATCGTTCTCCCAGCTGAAAGGAAACTTGAGCAAGAAAACTTGACTTAAATAATTTGTGATTTCTTTTTTTTTCATAAAATTAATCAAAAAAAATAATTTTTTCTACAACGTACATATATAAAATAATTTTTGGCAAAAACCCCACTTCAATACAACAAGTCAATCGAACAGATTACAAAATCGAAGCAATTATGAAAATCGATCCATAAATAGCATACCGATTCAAACTTAAATTTCTATGGAGCCAAACTGCAAACAAACACACTTTAAAATAAAGAAAATTCGTTGAAAATTGGTCCGGTAAACTCTCTTTTAAACCGTCTTCTCCTTTTCTTCTCTGAATAGTGAATTAAAAAAAATATATATTTTTTAAACCCTTATGCATGTAAGAAGTGAATGAGAAAAGAAAACTTTCAGTCTGTCATTGAAATTATTTGCTGTTGTGAACTAGTACACAAATAAACACATACACGTACATTTATTAAATTAAATAAATGTATTTAAAAGTACACAATTTACATTGAGTGATCACTTTTGACTTTTATATAAAGCTTTAATTTAGCCTAAAATATGTAAGTCCTTAAATATAATTGATACACATTTAGACAAAAATATAATATTAAATAAAAGTACGATTCGCACAAATAAAAATATGACCCGGCTCCCGAAACGGTTTCGATTTTCATAACTACCTAAACTTCGATTAAATGAACTAAACGATTTGGCAGTTCTAGGTATATTATATTATAAAGGAGTAATATTTTAAAAAATCTAGAATGTTTTTTTTTGCATAAACATCAGTTCTTTCATTGACATTGAAAAGTAAGTTTTTTATGTTTATGCAGCTCATTTGCGATTATAAGTTGCCTTATCAGTTTGATGCGCACTTTATTATACCCTTGTATCAGTATCAGTTTTTGCTAACGTTAGAAATTTATCAAGAGCATCTTTTCGCAGGACATTCTGCAACAAAAAAAGATACAAGCACAGATGTGTTAAAGGAAAATTATTGACTGCCACCTTTTTTTATTTATATACTTCTGTTACTGCTTTATTGATTCATGTTGAGAAAGGAGCATGATTTAAGCAAATCTATTAATAAAACTCCCAATATGTCAATAAACATTAGAAGGGAGTTTTTAACAAGGATATTATTTAATATAATTTATATGCTCCTAACAGCAAGCCGGATTTTCTAAGGTATTTCAGTGAATTGTGTATTAAATCTTAAGAACTATATAAATTTTTTCTCAATCCTACAACATCTTTCAGATGTAAATACTTGAAACAAAATTTTGGAAATTATCTACGGTTTTCATTTTAAATAAGCGTTGGAATGATTACATTATTATCAACCAAAAAAAGGGACACAAAATTTTAAATTGGCTGAAATAGACATAAGAATCCTTAAAATTTCATTTAAAATGGCTGCTAAATTTAAAAAAAAAATTTATCTCTTTTTGGCATGTGTTGCCAAGTGTGGAATTATAATTTCAAGCTAAATTATTGAACATTATTATATCGTTATTGTCCTTAAAAACAAACAACTGCATTCTATCCATTGACAATAAATATTTTGCGCCAAAAAATTTTACATTCTACAATTTGGTATGATTTCAAATGCCCCTACTAAATGACCAGTTTCGCATGTTAAAAATCAATTTGTTCCATCACTGGTTTATAAGGTCTACCACATTCATGGAGTAACACACAAGCATTTGTTGCATGACAGTGGGGGATTTTTTTTAACACAACTAATCGATCAATTATGTATGTAATGTTGTTTTTTTTTTTTTTTTTTTTTTTTGTGGAAACTAACAAAATTTTTAACATAATTTTGTACAAATAGAATGAAGAGAACCAATTTAATGCCTTTTGGTTGAATGTGGACAAGCGTTAAAATGTTGAGGGATTTATTTGAAGAAAGTGTAACTAATTAAGCAACAAAATCAAGGAGAAGAAGGTTGTTAAATGCGAATATAAATCAATCAATAAAAATTATATATATATATATATATATATATATATATATATATATATATATATATATATATATATATATATATATATATATATATATATTTAATTTTCGATAAAAAAAAATCTGCCTAATCAAGTATTTTCACTTGAATGGAAACTAACCAACCACCCTTGCTTTAGCTGCCACTCTCTAGCACCCTCCATATACAATTTTCTGGTGATAATTGTGGTTTCAAGTTACACACATGGCATATACATTAGTTTTGTTGAAACTGTTTTTAGCATGTATCATGTAGTAATTAGCGACAATTTTGAAGAAAAAAATATTTTTACTCATACACGACTGCTGATGGTTGCACCACTTGAGCCAAAAATAAGAAGTCACGTTCAGGTCTGAGAGTGTTTGTACGCCTGCAGTTAAAGTAACACTCGAAGCAGCGCTCATTAGCAAGTGTTTAATGAGTGTTGCGCTAATTTTGACACTTGTGTGTAAACATGACATTTTTTTCCTTTCTTCACTATTAAGTAGAAAATGAGGCACATACATATAAATATTATGTAAATTTCTTTTAATAGTTTCAACAAATTCCCACGAATTATGGCGCCATTGTTAAAGTGTTTTGGCATAAAAAGTCCTCATAAAAATATTTAACATAGAAAGATAAATTTCAAAAAATGCTAGAAATGTCCTTAAAACATTACAAATAGGGAAAAGATATTAACAAACGGAAAAAGTAGTCGTTTTTATCATATTATTTTTCATTATTTCTAGAGTATCAATAAGTGAATATTTTCAGATTTTCAATTTGTAAAAGGTTCTTTCTTCAACAAACGTTAGCTAATGCTGATATGAATTATTGGATTTTCTTCTTTTTGATATTAACGAGTTTCTTATACAGAAGATCCTTATGTGCTATATGACTGGAAAAGTCCATTTTTCAAATGTCGTTATGTCTGAAATGGAATAAAAATAAAAACTTAAGTTATGAAAAATTTCAAATATTGGTGTCTCCCAAGCCAAACTAAGCAACAAATTAACAAAAATATTGGTGTTTTCAGGTCAAGTCATCAGCATCATAAATTGTTCTGATGCGCATTAGTGTGGCAGTGTGTTAGGCATAGCACTGGTCACTTGATGTTAATGTGCATCATGGCGCACTCCTTCGTCAGTCGTGTTAGCAGAATCATCTGCGTAGTAAAACAACTAATAAAATGGCTACAACAACTCGTACAGCTTGAGAAAATTAATACGTCTACTCTACACTAGAGGCACTGCAACATTGCTCCCACTCTTTGATTTATCGATATTTCGGCAGTCTTCGAAGAAAATTGGAATAATATTAATAAAGAATAGTTATCCAAATCATCTATATAGAAGATTATTTGAACAATATAAGAACAGATCAAGAAATATAATAGACATAAGATTTAAGAAGGGACATCAGAATGTATACAAATATCAAGGTTATATGATATGTATTCGATAAGCATATGATAAGGTTTATTAGACTTGCAGAGCACAAGTCAGATCAGAGTAATAGTTATAATGATACACAGCTGATGACGTTATCGTCATATTGTATTAAATCAAAATACTATCCTAACTTTTGAAAATTATTTATTTATGATCTAATTACACAATACAATTAATATAACTAAAAAGTACAGGGTACTAGCGCGATAAGGCCTTCGACCCGAACTTTTGAAAATGTTTCAATAATCAACACAGAAACAAATTATAACAGAATACAGATTTTAGAAATGTTACCAATTGTTAAAGCTCCACAATCAAACAGAATTAATTTTAAAACAGACACAGACAATGTTGCACATAGTTAGAGGCATTTAATAAATAAGAAATCATAGATTTTTCATATATTTTATATGTATGTTAAGATAACATAGATTATATTTTAAATTTAAATGAGCATATGTACATATGTGGAATTTTTTTGTATATATGTATGTATATATATATATGTGTATGTATATCGGAAGGGCAAATTGCCTGCCGAAAAACTTACTATCGCATAATTTCTCCACATATAGACCGATTTTCAAATCGCTTTTTTGGAAAGCATTTGCCCATTGGTCGCTAATGGTGGCAACAAGTAAATTTCGAAACTTAAAGTAATTGTAATTAGTCTTTAAAGTTAGGTTAGGTTAGGTTAGGTTGATTGGAGGGGTGTGATAGCCCATGTCATACGACATACACTTAAGCCAGTGAAGGCTTGTTGTGCGCTCCCTTTTAATTATCAGACACAAACTGCCAGAGTTCTGCGTCAGGATAGGAACCTGGGACCTTCGCACTACGAGTCTAGTACACTACCTACTAGTCTACTAAGGTCAGTTAGTCTTTAAAGTTAGTTTTATTTAATTTCTCTGTATTGAAATTGTACTCAGTATGGCCCGAGTTTGAATTCTAGAATTTGTCTATTCAGATTAAAATATATATCATATTTATGACCTTTCTTCATTGAGCGCTTTTTATCCTTAAATTTAAATAAAATAAAGTGTAAGAGAGATATCAGTGGTATCATTTAAAGGAACTATAAATAACATTAAGTATGAAATATAACATTGTGCACATATCTGTCACGACTTGTCTAATTTTATATGAATCTGCCGCATAAATCAGGCTGTAATTGACCATTAATATGGGTTATATTGGCTTTGATTGCACTGTGGATTGTAGCTTACATGCGCATAACTCTGAGTCAAGAAAATCCCACAAGAATTCGTCTAATGGTGTGAAATCGCAAGATATTCGACGGTTTTAGCTGTGTGGCACATACCGTCGTAATTATTTCCAATAGAAAATGATTGATACTGACTTATCATAATTTTATTATCTTTGAAAAAGTTTACATCTTCCAACTCGGTAAATCAACAGCAAGTGGGAGGACATCCTGCAATGCAAACTTATAATGAAATCATTGGAAAAGATCTGAATTTTACTGATTCTAGATCATAATTTTACCACTTTTATAACATTCTTGGATCCTTTTTTGCTTGCAGCGATTAAAATTACCTTAAGAGTTTTAAATGATTCAACTAAGTACCACTCATTTTTTATATTAATTGGTATCAAAAAAACTGGGATCATATCAATAAACATTCTAATCACTAGTTTGAAAAGAAACAAAAAAATTTTCTTTTTAAAAAATAGAAATTTAATACTAATATTCAAAAAAATATATTATAGAAAAATTCGGTGACAAAAAAAGATTAGGACATCCTGCTACCAATATTTTTGAGTACTTTGTCTTCGACATCCACAGGAACAAAATATTTCATTTTTGGTTAAATCTTGATATGATTTACATGTACAATAATTAGTTTGATTAAATAAATGTCAAAGGTTTTTCGTGCAACCAACAAGGATATCGAATAACTGAAAGGAAAAATCACCAAAAAGATCCGAATTTGAAGATAACATACAAATAATGAATGCAAAATTCACACTGTTTTTTATTAAATGAACCCAAGGCAGAACGTTGCATGCGCGATTATGGTGAGTCAGAGGGAGAAGGAAAAAGAGGGCGGAAGAACTTTGTAGTGCAGCACATTTGTTTTACTTGTACATTTTGTAGATGTACACCGATAATGTTATTTAATAGGATCTTTTACTCTATTTTATGCAGCTAAAGAGGGTACAACGCAATATATATTCCATGCTTATATTTGGCACAAAATTTAAAAATATATATTCTTTTTCAACTTTGTGCAAATCAGATAACTCGGTAATGCTAGACGTTCAGAAAAACATTACACAACACAAATTTAAATCCCTACAGTCTCTTGTCATTGGTGTGTTTTCTATTTTGGATTTGTGACAGGAAGTTAGATAATCTTTGGCAAAAGAACACAAATACACACACACACACACAAATTACACTGAATGCCTTTAAGTACTTGCCCTTAGAATCATTTAAAGTTGTGGCACACAATGCAAGTGAACAAGCCATGCATGTGGAGGAAGCCCCATAAACCAATATTTTTTCAAAGGCTTCCTTGACCCCTCTTGTCCAAAATCTAACGATTAGACGTCAGACTAACAACAACAAAAAAATAACTATTTCCATAAGTGAAAGTGTACTAGTATTAATTTTCACGTTGTAATCAATTGTAAAATTACAGGTCCACAAATGCAAGGAAAGGGCTAATTTATATTGTTGTAAAAAGTGTAAAAGTCAAGTAAAACATTAAAAATATATTGAAGAAACACTTTCTGGCTGTTTGCTTTTATTTGTGTGTTTTAATGCAAAAAGGATAATATATATTTTATTTTGGGAAGTATTTTGTGCTTGCAGGTTGTTGAAATAGCCATTTGCTTAATAGTATCGTGTAACACGTTAAATAATATATGCAAAAATTATTGAAATGTTAAATTAGTATTTACGTAAATGAAGTGTTACGTAGGCGGGTACATAAGTCAAAAAAAATTTAGGTTTGAAATAAATTAGTTTCAGTAATTTCCCTAACTAATTATTATAATTAAAATGTATTTAAGCGTGAATGATAAATATATAGTATGCGAATAGTGAAATGAAAGCAGAGCCTTTTGTTAAGAATAGAAGCAGGAAACAAAGGAAATTATGTTTTCCTTTCTGTGCAAATCTTTTCTACTACCACCCATCCACACACACATACGAAAAATATAGTTGTGGCAACCATAATATTAAAGCAGCGCATTGCGTTCAAATTATACAATTAAAGTCAATTCATATCATGTAATGGAATAATTGGAATTCTGTAATTTTTCTTCCAGTGAATTTATGTTTGAGTTATGTGGGGTTACGAACACATGCCCATGTTTTCCACGCTAGTAATCACATTTAATTTTCGTATATTTTCTAATCATCAAAATCAAGAAAAAGAAAAGGTATCAAACATCATTCCAATGGGACTTATATTCAAGACTACTAAAAATATGTTCATTAGGTAGTCACACTGTTTTCTAATTTAATAACTTTAATATACTAATATTAATTTTTGAACCTAAAAATGCTTTATTGGAACGTCAATGACGAATTTTTTAGTTTAATTTGTAAAAGAAACTTAATTTGTTTCCTCAAGCTTAAGGTCTCTTCTCTATTTCGCTACTGATCAAGTACCATCTTCTGGATATTTGTTTATTTTATATCCTGAAGATCGTACTCGATAAGTACAGAAATATCGATTAATAAAACTTAAAAAAAGAGAACTTAAGCTGAAGGAAATAATTTAAATTTATAAATTATAATAAAATAGTAAAAAATAGAACATATATTTGTAAAAAAATAACTACAGCGGAGTAGAGTACCCATAGAAATTATTAAGGTTATAACGTTAAATCATTTTCTAATTTTCTAAATCTTTAAAATTATTATATACCCACATTAGACAAAATGAGAAAACATAAAATTAACTTAATTTATTAACAAGTTTACATGCCATTTAAACATTCCGAAAAAATATTTAATGGAAAATGAAATAATAATATTTCTATATTATTTACCTTTTTATAACAATTTGCATTAAAATATTATTCAAGCTCAACGTCGAAATATTGATATTAACACAATAAAATTGTTTAATCGTTAAATAAGCCCTTGAGTTTGAATAATATTTTAATTGAAATTTAACATTTGTATATATTTACCCCGCTCATAAGAAACTACGTCTATAGTGAGTTAAATTGTTCAGTCCCAATCAGTTCCTTATAGCAAAAATTTACTGTAAAATAAATTTTCTAAGGAGTGTGTACAGCAATCAATCGAAATGCGAAGTGAGCGCGCCAAAAAACTTTGCACACCAATGGCGCAATGCTATAGTTAAATATTCATGTAACTTAATCATATATAATACTATTAACGATTATGGTATTTTTAATAAGTTAAAAAATATTTGGCCAAAAATAATTATTATATCATATAGTCTTAATATGGTTTGAAGTAATTACTCTAATATCGAGCCAAATGATATTAATATAATATGTAAAGCTAATCTTGTAATATATGATAACAATGTATCATATATTGATTAGAGATAATAAAAATTTTGCCCGATTTGATAATAATATGATTTATTACACTATTATAATGCCTAAGAATGTCAACAATTTAGTTTAAGCATAATTTTGTCATAAATTACAATGTTTTGCTATCAATAGTAGAAGTGTTCTTTAATTATCATAATATATTACTTATTTTATCGAATTTAATAATAATATTCCTAATTCATATTCCATAAATCTTATATATATATATATATATATATATATATATATATATATATATATATATATATATATATATATATATATATATATATATATATATATATATATATATATATATATATATATATATATATATATATTTCATTCAAATTAGAGAAACAATAAAAAATTTAACTTTTAAAATTTTCAGAGACTTTCTAGAATAGAAACTATACCCGGCTAATGGCGCCATGATAGTTACATGTGTATCAATGGATTACGTCACTCCAAGAAATTCCTACGCTCTGACGCTGGGAGAGCGGATCTGGCTCTAAGACTCGACAGGAAAAGCCCACGGACGCTGGTAGGGGCGCCCACGCAAAGCCCACCTATACAGATTGGGCTTATCTGACACGGACATCTGCAGATTTTGCGGTGAAGATGAGGAGTCGATGGAACACTTGATAGCAAATTGTGGGGCATTGTGCCACAGAAGACACAGGACTCTACAAGCATATACGCTGAGTGAAGATCTGTTAATGCTCCCATTGAAGGAGCTGATCCTATTTGCGAGCGTACTAGACTGCTAGAGACAGGGGAAGCACAATAGATCAACAATAGTCACAGTGCAGAGGGCCATCCTGGGCCAAAACTCCATTACATTACATTACATGTAATGTCATGGTTGAAAATGATCATATTTTGATTGAGTTTAAAAATATTGGAAAGATCTAATGATAGTAGAACTTATTTATTTTAAAATTTTTTATTAAAGTTATTATATAATTGTCAAGTCCAATCATGCTAAATTAATACGTGATTGGTTGAATATTTTTATTATTAGTGGAGTTTAAGAAGAAAAAAAGTAATCTTATAAAAATATTATTTAGTCATAGTATTGTATAAATTTATTATACTATAGTTAAGTCTAACTATGTTATAACAAAAAAATGGCATAATTAAAACATATATGATCATAATATGGTTGAAAATTATAGAACTTTTACCAAATAGAATCTGATCATAGTTTGGCTGAATTGTACAATTTTTTTCATTAAAACGTTATAGGCAAAATAGTAATTTTTGTATATTTTATATAATTTAAAACATTAAAAATTAAAAAAAAAATATTCGTTATGGGTTAAACGCGTATGTGTATATAAAAAATTTATATATAATATGAAAATTTCAAATATGTAATCATAATATGGTTAGAACACAATATATTCGATATATTCGTAATAGCTTTATAAGATTTCTATCAACATACTTTTCTAATTCTCAGATTATATTTGAGATAATCCAGAAAAAATTAATAAATAAGTTTTGGTAGCGACAAACATCTTCTTGCTCACATTATATATAGTTCCTCAGCAGCCATAAAACTGCAACAAGTTTGGACCATAAACAAAGTTTTTTTTATACTATAAAAATAAGTTTCTTCCTTATGCCGAAAGTATGGCTAAGATAAGATAATTACCTTCACACATGCATTAAAGTATATAAATATTTTGTAGAATTATCATTTTATTCATATTAAACGTAGTGAGAAGGACTTTATTTATAAAGGAGAAGTTCTTAAATAAAATCATTTTCAATACTTAATATTGAAAATTCATTATTTGGGATATTCTCCCCAACTAATCGTTAGAAACAATTAGAGCTTTTGCAAAATGCATACAAAAAATCAAAAGTTTGTTGTGGCTTTAGCTCTTCATATGCCGTCATTTCATTGGTTGCTAAAACCAAATCGTCAGTGAAGTTTAAGCAGTTTGAAAACATTCAACTTCGGATGTTTATGCCACATAAATCAAATACAATATGAGAATTTCAACATTGCATATGAATTACAACAAATACATAATCATAGTAGGTTTAGAATGTTTCTATACAAACCAACACAACAAACAATTTACTCAACGTGAGTCTATTTTATTATTCTAATTGTTTCTAACGATTAGTTGGGGAGAATATCCCAAATAATGAATTTTCAATATTAAGTATTTAAAATAAAGATTTTATTTTTCATTTTTTGCCCAACTGAATACAATCATTAATGACCAACGGGCGTTTAATTGTATGGGTGTTGAGAGAAAAATAAAATAGACTCACGTTGAGTAAATTGTTTGTTGTGTTGTTTGTATAGAAACATTCTAAACCTACTATGATTATGTATTTGTTGTAATTCATATGCAATGTTGAAATTCTCATATTGTATTTGATTTATGTGGCATAAACATCCGAGGTTGAATGTTTTCAAACTGCTTAAACTTCACTGACGATTTGGTTTTAGCAACCAATGAAATGTCGGCATATGAAGAGCTAAAGCCACAACAAACTTTTGATTTTTTAAAATCATTTTCTTTAAAAATGCACCACGTATGTTGAAATTGGTAGTGCGAAAATGTCAACATATACAAATAAGGTAAAAGCTAATGGAAAATAAAAGGAGAGGGCTTCAATTGAAGGGCTAATTGTTACTGCCAAAATAAAAAAGGAGACTTTATTACAATCGACTTGCCCAAACTCTAAGTTTGTAATTACATATAATTAACAAAAACAAAAGGGTAATTAACTGAAGCGAAAAAAGAGAGAAAAAAGTAATCAATATTATTTGAAAAAACAATCTAATGTCAACATTCTCCAGCACACACTCACATGAACTCTAAAGGACTCTGCTAGTGACATTTAACCCTTATTATAAGGATTGTAACAACAAGATATATATATATATATATATATATATATATATATATATATATATATATATATATATATATATATATATATATATATTATTTATACTCGTAGTACTTAACAAGGTCTTCAAATATATTTGGCAAATAGATTTTTTATTTTGTTCAAAAATGTTTCACACATTTGTGCGCGTTTTTATGATTTTAACACTCAATGCTAATGAATACACGCTGTGTCAATATAAAATGTTGACAAAACACAAATCAAAACGACAACGTTTCTGTTCCTTTTTTTAATATTTATTTGTGGAGGAAAGGGCTTTGAGGGCTTAATGATCACAGCAAGTTTACAAGTTAAAAAAAAGTGTCAACAGAATTATTGAAGCAAAAAAGTAACATACGATTCAGTTCAATTTTAAAATTTGAAATTGTCCTGCCGAAGGACCACAGCGTGCAACATTTTTGTTTAATATTGAATAAAAATATTTTTTTATTTCATTAGCGCTCAGTTGCTTGAAGAAACTTTAAAATCATGTTATATCGAATGCAGGAATTAAAAATTCTTTGGCAAAAAAACTAACTTAAAGGATGTAAACGAATTTCACATGCCCTATTTATCAAGTAACGTAATACTTTTTTTCAAATGGAACATCAATGAAACAATGGGTAAAAATTTGTTCCGTGTAGATCTTTGCCCTACCAGACCTGATTATGGCAATAAGTATATTAGGATGTATTCCCTAATTGTTCAAACAAATATTTTGTGAATTATATCAAGATAAGTGGATTGAAGGACCTCTTACACTGTTCAAACAAATGGGGTCAAATTTTTCTATTCTTGAACTTGAAAAATCTGTTAAACAAAGTACAATGTTCGATTCTCTGTTATTTTGTTTAAAAAAAACTCTATATATAATTCAGCAATATTCTGCTTTTCGTCCTTTAAAATCGGCCTATACTCGGAGATCTTATTCAGGGATTGTAGAAAGATGCCATTCAAGTATACGAGAAGTGTTAAAAAGGTATGATTTGTTTATATTTTATACAAAAGAATATTTTTTTTAAAGAGAAGGAATACTCAGGCGGTTAATGTCTAGTATTTAAGGTGCAACCTTCTTAGGAAGGGGATACTGTAGAGACAGGAAGTGAAAAATGAGAAATATTAATTTTTATGGAACTCCTTTATTGCGCGTCTTAGCAATGCTGTAGCGCCTCTGGTGCTATAGACTCATACATTTTCCAATACTCGAAGAAATTTACGGGGCCAAATGTCATTTATACGATCATCATTAACATCATTTAAGAGCCCTTGAGCGATGCTTCTGCACAGACTTCACGTCAAATAAATTCCAAAATTCCGTATTGCACAGACAACCGAGATATTGGTGACATCAACAACTTCAGCAACAGTTGTTCGACGATTCCTTCACAAGGCTTACTTCGCTTTGCTATAATTTTCTTCAGCTGTTAACGTGCTGGACCGTCCAAGGCGAGATTCGTCTTTGTAATCTTCCAAGCACACGGAATCTTTTGAGTTTTTCCAAACTTTATTCCAGCGGGAAACAATAAGAGAATGCTTTATAGTTGAAACTGTAGATACATGTTCCGGATTTCAGATGTAAAGCTCTTCTTCGGAAGGAAAACATTAGGTATATCAAGAATTTTTAAAAATTTATGTTTGAGAACACTTCACATAGTCAGAATCATATTCATACCCTAATGCTCTATAATTGCATTATAATATAAGATAATAGAAGAAGTTGACTAAAATAAGTTATCATGGAAAGGTGCAGGAGCTACTGGCTTATCTTCAATCAGCGAAATGCATAGTAAGGTATAAATGGTTGCATAGCCGTGATGGCACGATATAAAAAAGGTCATTCATATCATCTATAAAATCACATTTGACTCCAAAGAAGCACCACATGAACTTCACCTCAGTTGCACAGCCACCATCGTTGGTAGGAGATCAAACGCTCACGAACACATTTTCATCTAAATCTTATTTCAAAACAATTTCAATATTAACTCTAATAAAATATATTTTTTTGTGTACGAGTTCCTTTTGAGTTTCTAATCACAACTTTGACTTAAATTTCGTGTACCGCTCCTTTTCTCATCTCCATACAGTATTTGTGTGCTACAAATTTCCAAAATAAAAGGAAACCAAAGCAGCCGCGTCATTGTGGGCTTGTGACTCCAGCCGCAATATTGGGCTACCAAAAGCAACCCCGATATACTACAAATAAAACAACAACTACAACAACAGAAAAGCAAAGGACACTTGATAACTCTTATATGAATTCGATACAACAATACCTTGTGTCTCATGATGTGTTCTATGAAAACAAAAAAAAAACAAAAAAAAAAAGAGTGCTGAACGAGTGTGTTCGCAATTTTAATAGTTGCAATACAAAAGCGAAGAAAAAATTGTAAAGAAATATAAATTAATTCAAATAAAATTATGTTACGCATGTTTGGTTGATTGAATAAATGACACCATCATACCCTGTAGAGACATACAAACTCATTGACTCTTTTTTTACTTGTATCGCAGCGTTTTTTTATAAAAGCGGCTGGTGTCTTGTAACTTCAGACGTGCAAGAAGGCCTGGTATTTGTTATTTTATATCAACACATTTTACGCTTCGCTAACAACCGCCCTAAATGGAAAAATTTACTATGCAATAATCTCAACACAGATACAAAAAGTCCTGTTAACCTTTCGAACTATAAAGGTAAAATAAGGATATACCTTTTTTAATATGCTTTTAATAGCAACAAATCCAGTGGATGATCCGCTGACAATATATAAAAGGAGTGCACATGCATTACTTTAATTAAAATGTCAAACTATGACAGCGTAAGAGTAGCGCGTAAATGACCAAAAAATATTTTTATTTGAAGGACCTACAAAGAAAAATAAGTGATTTTATTTCTTCTTTTAATTTTTTCTTAGTAATTTTTCCCATGTATTACAATTCCTTAACAGCTGGTTTCGTTTATACTTAAATATTCTTATTTAGAGTCAACACCTTTGTACAACATCTGTTTGCTATTTAATGCAGCTATTTTGCTTCCACGTGTTAATCAATAAACCATTAAGGATAAAATATCTCTTAAGTTCCTGCAACACTTATAAATTGAAATCGAAATAGAAAAAAACATCTTAATACGAGAGATTTGCCTTAAAATATAAGTACGACCATACAGAGTTTTTCATACCCAAACTTTGTCTTGTGCAATGAAATATTATCAGCACACTAAACTGGAGTGGAAAGAAAAATGAATTGTCCGTTTTCAATCTCTTGTTATTAATAACTGATTTTAAAGGTGAAATTCGAAAAGCGTCCTGGCTACGAAAATCCTCCTTGGAAAATGTAAATGTACGTATTGTTAATTTTCTCAAAAAATTTCATAACACAAAAAAAATCAGAAGTCTTAGAAGAAACGAGTTCAATGTTTTATTTTTTTTAATTTACATACAATTCAATGGAATAATAAAAGAATAATTTTATCTCAAAATATCTATATATCCTGTATTATTATATATTATTATTGTAAAATCAAGTCATCTATACTTAAATCAATCAAGCAACGCCGTACAGTGTTCTACCCCAAACGAAATTTGACATAAATAGAAGAAGGAAATCTAAGTTAAAACAGATGTACAAGGAACGCTGTATGAGCACAAGGATATGGGGACTTCTCGCATACGCTTGTCGAATGTAGTAATTAAAGCTAAGCTGAGCAACAAAGAATAACGAAAAATTTCCCAAAGTGGCAAAACACAGCTTGCAACATCTGTACGACATTTTTTAAAGTAGCTTTGGTAATTTGATTTAAGGCAGACAATCTAAGCACCAGTGAATAATATAAATCTACTAAGGACTGCGAAGACTTGACTGAACTTGTTTAGACTTCCTGGATAATATAGGGCTATTGAAACTGTAATAAAAGTGGTACTACTTGGGCAAAATACTATGGAACATGTCGTCAAAATATCCGAATATGTCCGAGGTTAATTCTAATTTAGGTGTTTGTGCAACATTCGTTCTAATACGAGAATTCCCGATATTTCTAAGACCGAACATATATTGAATGTATTGTAGCTGAAACGTCTGCAAGTCGTGTTTATTGATTAGACGTACAGAAAACCTTACGAAACGGTCAAAGAAGCACGAAATGAAAACGAAGGCTACATTTGCCAAGTTACCAGTTCACTAGTTTATGAACGAATAGGATTTATTGAGTTATTACGTTAATTTTTTAACAATAACTTATTTATTGGATCTTCAATTTTAATTGAACTAACAATAAGTTTTCAAATCTTAATACTAAAATAATTATTTATTAATGTCCAGCCAATGCTAGACTAAAAAACATATTTTCAACAAATGATTCTTCAGCTGTCTAAGTCTCTCGTATTCGACTTAAAGCAAGGGTATCCTTCCTCTTCAATTGAGTGTGGCTTATATTACGTTAATAATAAAATTATCATTATTGAGTTATTACGTTATTGTGTTGCATTAAAAAAGTATTTGTTTAAATGCACGCAAGATAACTTTCTTAATTAGATTTTCATGAATGTGTTAATACAAGAGTATGAAGTCCAATGGGATTTGTCCTACCGATGTTTAATCTATAGAAACCACCTAAATAATTTTGAAATCTGTCTGGCCCAATATAACAGCGCGAGGTCGTCAGCTATTCTGGAGCTTCCCCAAGATCAGCTACAAACAACTACAGCAGTACTAATGAGACTTTGTCTTATGGACTCAAGGGCTACAAGACTAAATATGCTCTTCAATGAGTTCTACTGAAATCGCGAATATGTTATTTCCTAAAAATGAAATTCATTTCTCTCACTGCAATCTTAGAATCAATAATCATTATTCATATTTTAGATAATTTTTACACCAACATGGATGACAAGAGCTATAAAATCTAATTATACATACATCTCATTTGCTCAATCAACGTATTAACTCCAAAAATCATATTCATTATATCATGTAAATTCATACACATAATTTTCCATTCATTCCATTGAGTTGTTTATAAATTAAAAACATTGAATTCGTTCTCTGCAGGACTAGTTTTTCGAGTTATGGCGTTGTTTGAACAAACGAACGACATAATTAATTGTGACCTACTTGAAAACCTAATAAATTATACGTTCCATATTCTAGCCTTTAATTGTTGGCCAGAAAAAGCTGTTTCCTTTGCAAAAGGCAACGAAATTTCTTTTTAAAGTTTTTACCAAAATAAATAATGAAATCACATCGGTTAAACAAAACAACATTCATTAGATAAAGTAACAAATTCAAGCAGATGCAAAATCTATTAGAACACAATAAGGTTTTAGGTTTTAAATCAACAGGACACTTTAACAATAGATAACGATGTTATTCCTACAGCAATTCAAAGCAAGAAGGAGATGAGAAGGCGGCAATATTGTGAATTAGAAACGTAAATGAACATAAACGTAAATGTCCTGCTAAGTGTTGCAATTAGAACAACATTTGTCGGTATTTATTGTAGAATATCAAATCATAAGACATTTAAGGTAAAAAAAGTCTATCGTAGATACGACAAAAATGGCACAAGGTGCCTTAATATTGTAATTTCTTTTTTCTCGTGCAGAATCTGTTTTTCAATTCAATTGTAAATTGACAATGGACAAATGTTTTAAAACGTGATAACAAAGTAGCAGACGTGATGAAAAGATATTAGAGGAATCACTTAACAGGAAAATAAAGATAATTATGGTTCCAGCGGTTGCCCTTTGAATGGTATGACGATTACAAAGAAAAGTAAATAAAGATACTCGTATTATGCCAACTAAATACTCGTTCATAAAATATTGTGTACAACACCATATGAGATACTAAAGGCTGCAATCTTTTTAAGATATTTATTAGTAACATATGTATGTATGTATGTATGTATGTGTTAATGCAGATATTTTATTAATTTCCATTTAATAGAAACACATACGATTACTTCTAGAGAGAACCTTGTCAACGAAGTGTCAATGATAGATAATAGAGTGAAGCTATACGGAGGATGTTTCAGTGGTCGTATTAACAGCAAAAGAAAGTAAAATTCATGTTCAAGGCATGACATTTTCATTGCTTCCAAAGTATCAATTTATGTACTTTTTCGGTTTCTTACGAATATAAGTTGACTAAATTTAGTTTTAAAATTACTTCACCGCTAAAAGCTTATTTCTATTGAAAAATGTTTTAGTATTCTTACGTTTACTTGAAAACTGTATTTTCTAGTTGTTTAAATTTTTAATGATTTATTTTATAGAATAATTTTCCGATTATGACAATACCAAAATCTTACCCTTTGCATTTATAACTTTATTTTCAGGGAAAAAAATTTCTCCACGTAATTTAATATAAATTTTTATTTCTTTGCAAGAAAAAAATGCATGAAATCTACTTTTCGCAGCATCAGTGCTGGTAGACACATGTCAGTGAACCCATACCTTTTGAATTTTTTCATTAACATATCAGTGGTTTCCTTGAAAACTTCTTTTTAATTGCTGGTAACAGCATTGGGTAGACCCTCTTCATTTTGCGATGGATGATTTTATAACGATTTTTTATCAGATTTACAATCAGCACTCGGCTACACTCTAGAAGTGTATCTTATTTACAATCGTATTTAAAATAGGGTGATTTTTCCCCTCGCATATGGATATATGTAGATCAATATGTATCCGATTCTGTCTTTTTTCCTATAAACAAACATAAACTATGAAGTTATTTTGGCCTGTCTGCAGAAACACCAAGAACCTTTGACAGAAATCGAATCGGTGAATGTTATACTTCTAAGTATCATCCATTTTATTTTATAATATGAATTTGGAATCAATCCATACCCTGACGAACATTCTTTAAAAATAATGTTGTCTCCGCAAAAAATCCTATTTGTGTATGGGTGGTTAGTCTATTTCCCTTCGACAGTCCCTTCTTCCATTCACTGGAATGGGAACAGTGCTGAGTGACAGCAGATCGGTCTTGGGATCTCTTCTCCCAAATGATGAGATATTTTTCAGATTGCAAAAATTCATTTTTTTAATTTTGCAACTGCTGAATTTTTCGCAAATAAATTTCTGAATTTAACTCCTTTTTAGTTTATCCCCGAAAGTCTTTCTTATATTGAAGCGTAAAAAGTTTTTCCAAATTAGTAGGTTGCCCACAAATGATAATGGCTAAAACTATGAATTAGATTGTGCGTTGATTTATCAATTTTCTTCGCGCCAGCTTCAAAGATCTCAGTAGACAATAAATTTCTCAATTTAAACTTTTCGGAGGCTTATTTTGAAGTCGGTTGAATTTGTTGTTAAAAAGTTTTGTATTCAACAATTTATTGTTTGTTGTTGGCTCAGCTGAGTATATGCCTTCACTTCATTTTGTCATCAGTGCTTTTTAGCCAAATTATGTTTAATAAGCTCAAAAAACTAATATACTTATATAAAAATCACAAGTACTATATGAGAATTCAAAGGAACTGAATCATATTTTTCTACTTGTGATTCACAAAACATAAAAGATCAATAATTTTAGAAAGACTTTTATACAAACTCAAAACCACCAACATCTATAATCGACTTGTCAACAACAAATAATAAATTCTTAAATAGTTCTTTTGCAGAAAATCTCGAATAGTGAATTTGATTTAAAAAAAAAAGCTTTTATTTTAAACTTAATTTTTTAAGTCATTGTAGGAGCTACATTATCTCATTGAAATAAGACCACCTCTGTAAAATACCAATTCAGAAAACTCTGACTATTATAGTCATCCAGATATACGATGATAATCTATTCGTTTATAAGATGTGCTCAGCAACTCTTGCTCCTATGCAGTTATTTTTTTTTTTTTGGACTGTGTGTGCATTGGCACCAGCGTAAGTCACACCAAATTTGAACAATATTTCTCCTTTATTAATCAAGATACAAAAGCACTAAATTTTACTTCGTAGGGAAGGTACCCTTCCCTTTGGTTCTACCGCATAGAGATTAAAATCGGAACAACTCTAGAGAATTACCACTCAAATAAAAATTTAATGATGAAATAATTGCTGTATAAGTATATATAGAAAACATATTGGGATATAGATATATGGTATATCGTTTTTTTTTTCGAAAAAGTTTGAAAAGAAGTTACGATTACCTTGTCATAACCTGTATATATTAATTCCCATTCTCCCAGATATACATTTGAAAATGTTTTTGTTTGTATTCAGAAAAATCCTCGCAATTGTCGGAACACTTTTACACACAATTGAATAACAGAGCCTTGAATCGATTGTCCTGCTAATGTAATTGTCTTCTATTCTATATCAATAACTTTGGCATAAAATATCAAATAGATGTACATGCATTTCCTTGCATTTTATCTATGGGTTCAATTTATCTAAGGATATCCAATTGTTAAAACTACAGACACTACCAACAGATGGTTGTCCCCCTCACTATAATGCAACATTTGGTGCCAGTTATTAATCAAACTCTGCATTTCTTTATCATTCTCTATCAATTTATGTAGTTGTAAGTACATATATTTATCCTATTCTGTATCGCTTGGCCAGAAACTCTCAACGCTATTTAAAATTCAATCAAAACTCATACATTATTAATGAGCACAATATTAATCCTTGAAATGATATACAATGAAGAAAATTAAAACCTTGTTTTGGGTAAACAAAATTTATATTCGATAACATTGAAACGGGGCAATATGATCTCCCATTTTCAAGGATCAACACTTGGCGCGACGATAAACATCTATCTCACTTTGTGTGTTCAAAAAAATCAAATTGCTGCAACAATAGCAGACAAAATTACAACTAATTCTCCAAAAAATGGGATAGACAATTTTGTGAAATTGAACCCAAAAATCTATATCCAATTACACAGGATAATTATAAGGTGTAAATTTTACAATACAAGTAGTAGTGGATTCTCATTTAGAATTTATCAAGTAGCAGGCTGCAACTGCTGTTTTCTGTTTTCTGTTCTCTGTCTTCTTTGCTGATTTTTTTCTTTCTTGTTCTCTCTTTTTAATGGGCTTGTCCGCATGGTAGAGATTTTTACGCCCAGTGTCAAAACATGATGCAAACAAACACTTATTCAATAAATTCAGTAAGAAAAATGAGTAAAGGATTTGATTTCTTTTTTGTTTTCCTAGTAACAAGGATCATTCTCAAACAACAAACAGCTTCAAATTACCTATTTAAATGTAGTTAATTAGAAATTAAACATGTCCTTAGAGCGAACATTGTTTTGTAAGTGTTGGAATTATTTAATATCCATGTTCCTTTTCAAAGTCGAAGGGAATTTCTTACAAGCAAGTAAGTTGTTTGTATGAGAGTGGCACTTGTAATGCGGCTTCAACTAATTGAGTACTTGGGAAGTGAGAAAATATGTACGTTTGGCCATTTTATCATTGTAACATCTTCGTTGATAAGAGTTGTTTGTGAATTTGCTTCTATTTAACTATTCCTCTATTCCTTTGTTTTTTTGTTTTTTTTTTTTTTTTTTGGAAATGTTGTGTAACATTGTACAACTGCTGCTTACAATATTTATAATAGTGACCTCATATTCAGTTACTGGATATAAATCATTAAAGTTTGTTTGAAGACATTTAGTTGTTCACTTTGAGACATTTCGGTCATGTTTAAGTGGCTACTGGCGCCGGTAGAGTTTTTCATCTTGACATCTTAGCACCCAGCATTCATGGAAGGAGTGCATATTATTGCTGGAATAATATCTTTATAAATTTTGTTTTATTGTTGTTACGAGTATATAATGATTGTATTAACCAAAGAAATCTAATCTCTGATACAGTTGAATTCAAAGTGCTAAGTAATGAAATTGGTTTAGATTGTTTCACGGCCTCGTATCTTACATATTTTTTAAGTAGAGCTGTAATAGGGGAATGTCCCCTATTCATCTACGATCTCGTACATATTCAAAGAATTACCACTAGTGATCGCACTGACATCATTTTTGCACACTACAGCATCTCTGTACGTATAAAACATATTAATGGATGTACTTCTAAAAGTTGCGTGTAAGTTAAGATTTGAGTTTCAACGCAACCTCATTCACGCATATTGGATTGCGGTGAACAATTAATGACTCTGGCTTTTGCTAAGAAAATTAGTTTTGGAGAGGAGCAAAACGAGAGTAGTAAAAACTTTATACGTTCAAAGTTATAGGATATATCCCTGTAGAGACTTTGTTACAGAAACGAATTGTGGCTGTAATGGGTCGTGCAACTAACTCCCCAATAGACAATAAGCCAGTACCTTCCCCTCTCAAAAGGAATTTATCTGTTGACTTTTGTCAAAATTTTGAAAGGCTACGTCATTTAGTTTGTGTTTGACAGCCATTGATAGCAGACTACTAACGATTGATTTGCGGAGAAAATTAAATAAACTGAATTTCGTGTGCTCATTAAGCATTATTTTTTGTGTAAAACAGCCAACATTCAAACCAAGGCTAAGCTTGATTTATATTATGGGAACTCTGTACCATCAATTTCAATAGTAAAAAAGTAATTTATTGAATTTCATTGTGGCCGTATACCACAGAAGATGCCAAATATTCTGGACGCCCAGTTGAGGTCTCTGCACCTGAAACAATTGAAAACATTCACTTTATGGTGTTGGCCAATTGGAGATTGAAAATCCGAGAGATTGTAGGGGCCATAGGCGCATCACATAGCTCAGTGAGTTAAAATTTCAGGAAATCACATCACAAACAGCAGTCAAAATTGTTGGTTTCTTGGTATGAAGGATTTCTCAGTCAATAAAGTCAAGGCAAACTTTTTTCGGGATGTACGCGGTATGATCTAAATTTACTCCTTTTAAAAAGGATAAATAATCAATGGCAAATTTTATTTAATGGGAATTTAAAAAATGATCCCATTTGGCTAGGACAATACAAGAGTGCACACTTGTGCAGTTTCCATGGATAATTTTCTTGAAATAGGCTAAAAAATACTGCCTCATTCACCCTAATCACCAGATTTAGCCCCGAGTGACTTTTCCTTGAGGAAAGATTTTTGCCTTCAAGGACGAAATCATCTGATGGTCTCGGCAAATCTTACGAATATTTTTTGGAAAAGATAAAAAAGTTTTAGAAAGGAGACTATGTTGAAAAACCTTTATATCATTCCAAAAGTCACGGACTCATTGAACTGGCCTCGTACAACAAACTATTTATAAGTTGGTGTTGGACGTTATATGTTGCAAAGGTAAGTATATGTTTAATTTTTTTTAACATCTTCCATGCATTCCACTAAGATGTACTCGAGTGTAAAAAAGCTATAAGGAACAAGTAAGCAAAAGCTAATTACTGCATTATTAAAAGGGAAAACTTTTGCAGACAGACTAATAAACGTTTCTCTAGGGGAAATATGTATGTAGTCACCTTTCCTTGTCATGGACAAATTCTTAACAACTAATATTAACTTATATTTAAAACCACCTAGAGAACTTTTATATACACATGTAATTTTGAAACCTCCAGCTGTTTTCTTAAGGAAAAACTTGATTCAAATCGAATCTTGAAATAAGAAATTCAAAAACTTATGCCGAAAACTGAACAAAGTTGTTAACGTCTGATGACAATTTGGCATCACCTGCAAAACTATTAACATTCTAATATCCGTAACACAAAAGACTTTAATGTAACAACTGCAACAATTTCTATATTAAGGAGACCATTGTGCAACACGCTCATCTATTAAAAGATAACAATGTGCAAAAAGAGAATAAAACCAGCAACCAGGATAATTTTATTCGAGCAACAACAAAAAAGAAACAAAAAACTTTTAGAAACTATTGAAACAATTGCCCATTGGTCATGGTCAGTATGAAAATTTCAAAGAATAAAAGAGTGAGAGGGAATTAGAGGAAAACCAAGATGACCAATAATGAGAATAAGACTGCTACCCTTCCAATCATAAAAGTCAAACATTGACCATATAATTGAGAGGAGTATGGGTGTTCTCTCTCTGTGTGTGTAACAAGCCTGATATTGTTTTTTTATTGTATACAAAACTGACCAGAAACGATCTACAACGTGCTCGATTTTAATATGCAACGGATTAGTTTTATAAGTTACAAAAATAAATGTTTTAAAAATGTTTTTGAAAAATTATTTGAAGGAGACATAAAAGCCTACTTTTGATTTCAAATAAAAGTATCTCAATTCTTTGACAAATCGCCCATTGTTGTGCAACACCAGCACCCTAAACAGCAAAACACAATTTATTAAATAAAGTTGTTACATTTCGGTTTCCGTGCGCTTCACAAAAGGCAACTGGTCATATGAGGATCATGCTGTGATGTAGACAATCACAATGAGCAAGAGCGAGAGTGAGAGCGTGAGGCGTATGACGCCTTTCAAATCGTTTAGTTTTGTGATTAACAACCGCTGTGAATTTACTTTTTTATTCATTCATTCAGCCGAATTCATAAAAATTATGCACGCTCATTACCAAGCATATCTTTATTATATTTTTACTTTTTTTATGTATATAAAATTCTATGATGGAGTTGTACGAGCATGAATGTCAAAATGTTAAAACGAACATGGTGAGCCACATTGTGGCCAAAAATTTGCATTTGAATAGATGAAGCAGGAAGCAAAGATTTTAATAGAAATAACTTTTTAAGAAAATTGTTTTTTTCATACATTTATTTGAAACAATAAATAAATGCTGATGAGGAAAATGCTTTTTTTCAGCATGAAAACTTAAATATGGTCAAAGCAAGATCTTATTTGAATTTTTTTCTTCTCTCTGCCTTATTATTTATACTTGAAATGAATATGGGGACTTTATAAGTTTATTGAATTATTTATTTTTATTGAGCTTAAGGTCTTTTAAGAAGAATATATTTACATATATATCATTACTAATATTCAATATTTCTACACCCAGTGGGTGTCTTCGTGAAATTTAAATTATTTAAAAAAAATTTATATCATAAGCGAGCTTTACGTTTTTTTATAAAAAAAATTATTTTATTTCAATAATTCGACGTCTGTTTGGGCATCTTCAGAGAAAATTGTTTTTTTAATGTGACAATAAAAATTTAAAACATTTTTGTAAATTATTTTTACATATTGTACGTGAGTACATAAACAAATTGAAAAATTTAAACAAATGAAATGTAAGTGGAAAATTTTAAAGAAACAAGTAACAATAAAGTGTTTTCAATTACGAAGAAATGGAAAAAAATTTTATAATAATATTTAAAAAATTTTATATACAAATAACGAAAAGAAAATTTTCTTAATATCTTCAACACAAAATAATATTTAAAAAATTTTTCGTTTCAATAGTTGTATTTAAATTTTTTAATAATATATATTTATTTATGTATATTTTTGATCTTTTAATGAATAACAATTTTACATACAATATTATTTAGGTTAGGGTGAGGTTAGGTTGATTGGAGGGGTATGATGGCCCATGCCTACGACATACACTTAAAGCCAGTGAAGGCTTGTAGTGCGCTCCCTTTTAATTATCAGACACAAACTGCCAGAGTTCTGCGGCAGGATTCGAACCTGGGACCTTCGCACTACGAGTCTAGTACACTACCTACTAATCTACGAAAGTCAGTTTATTATTTAAGCTCAAGGTCTTTTTTAATGGTAAAAAGATTTGATTTTTAAATATTGATATTTTAAAGCTTGAATAATATTTTAAGCTTAATTAATATTTTAATTTAAAATTTTTTAAAAAATTAAAATTTCCTGTAGGAGCGGGTGTAGAAATATTAAATAATATTAATAATTAAAAATATGTATCGTTTTTAAAAGAACCTCTAGCGCAATAAATAATTCAACAAATTAATCAAGATAAAGAGTGAATAATATCACCAACATTATAAGGAGCATGAGGAACATTATAAGTTTAATTTGTTAAAATTAGACAATTATTTAAAGTACTTGCAAATATTTAATTTTAAAATTCTTTATTGGAAGTCACACCTAAATACAATGAAAGCTTCCATGACAGATTGCCGATCTAAGCTTTTTATACGAAATTCACTCCCATAATCGAGCACGGTCACCAGATTTGGAAATATTCTGACTAATATAACAAAAAGATATCGAAAAAAATTCTTGACGCGAGAATTATATAAGGCGGCAGCAGGAACGAATTTAATCCATCTTAGTCAAGAACTAGTACAAAGCACTCATGTGGTATATTAAGGACAAATTAATCTCAATTCACACTTTAAAATGGTATTAAATTCATTCTTCCACTTTTTAACAATTCCGATTCATATCTGGTGCATCTCAAACATGGAAAACTGCTTTCATAAGGATGGATTCTTAGGAGTTACACATGCGAACAGTTTTTCAAATTTTGATGTCAAAAATGATATCCTTCTAGGAAAGTATTCAAATTTACAAGATGTGTTGGGTTGAATAAATGTCCTTTAAATGTCTTGTGAATTAATGTGCCAATATTGAAATGCCGAAATCAAGACCCTGAGCCGAGGTTTCAGTAACTTCGTACGATGAAATATTAAAACATAAATTAGATTTTGATGGAGATAATTTAATAAAAAATATATGATAAGCGGACATCTGTCCTAACCGGACAGAAGTACTGCCACAATGACTGGCTGTTTCGTTTTTTAATAGACCAACACTGAGGGATCGACCCCTAATCGTACAATCCATTGTGATGCAACTAGCAAATAGGTTATGGGGAGATGGATGAAGGCAGTAATGTCTATGGACCCTTTATTTTCACCTTTTCAAGTTAAAATTTACAGGATTGACCTCTGCAGGCAGATTGATCCAGATGCGAATTGTGTGGCTAAAGCAAGAATTCTCTCTATAGTCCGTAGTTTGGTCCGCTGGCACATCGACCATGAATGGATGCGCTCTCAATGAAGAACGTGTAATTTGTAAAAAAAATGTGGTTTTCGGGAAAAACTTTTCTTATCTCCAACGAGCATGCTCCGTTGAAATAACGATAAAACAACGAAAAACATGTCACACTGCGACGATACTCCAATGCGTCAAGAGAGTTGGCTCTACTACTTTCACTGATGAGCTTCCTCGCCCTCTTCTGTATGCGATCGATTGACTTCAAAATAGACTTTGAAGCACCGACTCATACATGAGAGATGTATTCTATCTCTTACACCATCTTGGAAAGCCGAGGAACTAAAATTTTTTATTTAACGATATGATAGATGTGTTTAGTCTGGATTTTCATGCCAAGAACTTTTGATTTGTATGGGGCGTCATGTTCAACCATTTGTTTATGCGTAAGAATATAGACCTAATATCGACCCTGTTTGTATGACCCCAATCGGAGACTGGAGTTTTCACTGTGCATACCAGAGGATGACAAGAATTCTGACATAAATCACTCGCCATCAAATTGGACTTAAATAAGTATAAACACCTAGTAAAAAAAGCTTCCAATGAAGTCAATAAGATCAATGAACTTGTGATCCTAAAGCAGCATAAATTGGAATAATTTCTAATAATTTCGACGTGGGCTTGTTATTAAAAGATTTTCTTTTTTTATTTCTATCCATTGTTATAGAAGTCATGTTCAAGATGGCGAGAAAATAGGATTTACATATTATTTCTTTTTTTAATTTCAAGTACATACATTATTCACTCATATGTACATACATATAAAAGCCATTTAAAAGAAAAATTCGCTTAATTAAGTATAGAAATTCGTAACTATTGTTGTTCATTAAATTCAAAGCACTTTATTTCGCTTACAAGAAAATCCGTTTAAGCCAAACGTCATCTAAATAAAAGTTCAAGATTATACGAAATAAATACCGCTTATAAGAAATGAAATTATTTATTTTCCACTGACGAGGCCAATGCCAGCTGATTTCAATCGTACTATTGCACTTGATCAAATTTGTTTTGCAATATAAGATTAAATCTTTATTCAAAGTCGTAATGAATCTATATTATTTTCAGCATGAATAATACTTTCTGTTTTCGTTTTAAGAAAGAAAGTGCTGAGTTCGCTTAAGCGAAACGGCTTTCTCTTAGCCGAAGTCCGTTTGAAAGAAAATCTCGATTAAACGAAAGGCAACATCTAATATATTGCATTTCGGTTTAACCGTATTCGACTTTATACCCTTTAGTGTGCTTTATTAGATCAGGAAGGATATCATATCGAGAATTCTCTGGCATTCGATATCGATCGTAATTTCAAACGAAATTATCTTGGAATGTATTAATATACCTCCTGCTGGTTTTTGTACACTTCTTTTGTGGTACCAACTTCGTAAAAATTATTTTCAAAATTAAGGCGAAAAAATAGTGAGGACATATGAGAACTGAATAGCAAGGTCATGTACCATTTACTACTTCTGTACTATGTGCTAACGGCTGCTGTATGTTAAACGGTTTTCCTGTCATTGGATAAGACGGTTTGCTGAAACATTATTATCACAATATAGAAATTTTATGTTATGTTTGAATGAATAGTATTAACATGAATTAATACTTATTATATTTTATGACATTATATCTTAATTCTAATGGCTTAAAATAAAACAAGCATACTGATGTCAAAACATTTGTATTATGTTTTCAAATAGAGCTTGACTGAAACAATGTTTATAAATATGAAAATATCAGTGATTACTAATCAGCAACGCATAAAAATGTGATAATCGCAATGCTTTCTTGCGTTCTATTCATCATACAATTGCCAGAAGATTCTTTCATTGCATATTTTTTTAGTAAAGTTGTCCATTCTTAAGGCTTTCTGCACAGAATCTACCATTACTGTAAAACGTATAAATGTGTTTTGTTAAGAAGCATAAAGGCTGGAACACAATGTGCCGCTGAGGCGTGAAGTATATTTCTCTCTGTTAAAAGTAAAATACATTGCTTCAAACGTATGCCAGCACAATGTGAATCTGAGGCTGACGCTGAGGCAAAGCCTGAGGCGCAAAGTTCGAACATTTTAACTTTTTACAGCGCCTCACATTAACAGCGCTTCTTTAATATATTATGTTCGTTTACATTTTTTTAACGAATATTTTTATTTTTCCACAAATCAGTATTTTTATTTTTGTACAAAAACACAAAAAACTTAAATTAATTTTGTTCATTATGTTAACATTGATAGTCAACAGATTGTGTTAACATATTATTATATCCAGAGATCCCAATAATGTTTATCGTTCATTCAAAATTCAATACATTTGTACATAAAATTTTGATTAAGTACAATTGGCAACAATGAATTCACGCCTCATCATTGTATTCGTACTTCAACCTCCGCGCCAGCCACAACTTCAGCTATTGCCTCAACTTCAGCCTCAGCTGCACATTGTGTTCCAGCCTTAAATTGAATGTCACAAAGTTGTGGTAAAAATATATATTTTTTTGTATTAAGTCGTCTTCCAAATATAAAAAAACCCTTCGGAAGATAAAAGCAACACTCCACAATATAAATTCGTTTACAAACTAAGATGTCAGTAAATTGAGAACTTTATTCTCTTAAGTGTAAGACTTAATTTGTTTAGTTATGGCATTCTGACTACAGTGACCGATATTTGAATTGCACAAGAATGAAGGCCACTGATTTATTAACGCTCTTACATAGATACCGACAAAATACAAAAACTTTATTGTGAAGTCTTGTTATACGTGTGCTTTGAATATCCAGCCTTATAGCTGTGTAAAACCAAATTCTTTAGACGATCCCTACTGGCTCTCAGGAGCAATAAGTCTCTCACTGGCTACATCCTAAAAAATTGTGTTTGACGGATCCTTTGCGTAATTCTTTTGGCCCTTATTTGTTGATTTGTACTGCATGCATTAAAAAAGCAGTCACAATAGACTGGATAGCAATAAGCTAAGCCACTCACCCCTATCAATTATTTAAGTGCAATCAATCACAATAGAGCTAAGCCATGAAGAAGTTTTACCTGTATAATGATTTTTAATAATTATCTTTTCTTTGTGAAATAGCACATATTTTTTTAATTTGTTGCGTAAAATCAGTGAAAAAAATCTTATACATTATTATTTATGTCTGAATATCACAGGATGTGGATGTGTGTAAAAAAAGCCCAGCGAATTTTTTATTTTAATATTTCTTTAAAAATTTCCGTTTGCTAATGTAAACTCAATAGAATAGAGGTATATTATTAATATAAGGATATTTGTTATAAGGTTTATTTTATTCCTTATAATAACACCGTTTGCTCTGTATAGACCAAATATATAACCCATAGTTATTGATATGAATTTTATTTCAAAAAGCTTTTGAGTCTAATATAAAGCTTTCGATGTGAAATATGTACATATCTCAATTATTATATACGTGTAATAATGAGCCATTCCATATATCTCATGTGACTGATTTATCAGTAAATTTTTAAGAAATATCTTATGTAAATCATTGTTATTAAAATTAAGAGAAGAATAATAATCTGACCTAAAAAAGAAATAAAAACAAAACAATATTTTATAATAAACTGTTATATATACAATTCTAATAATGTTATTAGTTCCCTGTGAGTTAGTATATGAAAACAAGAAGCATACGTCGACTATTGTGATTTTTGTCTGTAAAATTAAAATCAGACTGACATCAAAAGACAAGTGACAGCAAGTTAAAACAAGTAGCACTTATTGGATTTTCGACGCATTTATTGTAAAATGTTTAATTATTCATACATTCTTAGTAAATAATTGAGAAACTCTAGACGAATAAATCATAAAAAATATTGCAAAAGTTGTTAAAGACAAAGTAAACGCTTCCAAGTAAAATATAACAACGAACCTGTACAAAATTTTCTAAATATCGAATAACATTGGCAATGAAAACTACACCCACTCTCCATTAATCGATGTTTGGAAGAAGAGAGAAGGAAAAATAAACAAATTATAAATCCCACAACAATGATATTTAATAATAGTACGAGTACTTTAACTTGAAACAGATAAGCAATAAAATTAATGGGATATACTATAGTGTTGAATGCTAATACCTCAGCGAAAGCAGGCTTTTAAGAAGAACAACAAAAACTAGCAACAAACAATTAAGTTATATTTGTTTAACAATAGAAAGTGATTATTCAAGTGTTAGTGGAATTCGAAATTCACATAGTAAATATTTTCATACTTTGATGTTAATCAGATAAGCAAACTTTACAGTGTATATTTTAAGTGAAACACGAGCAAAACCATGACGTCTTTGGAGGGAGCCACTATTCCCACCATATCCGCAGCTGTTTCAACATCCAGCTTATCAACAAAGTCATCTCGAAATAATTCCAATAATGCTTTAAATTCTAGTGCTGAAAAGCAAGAGCAATGTTTAACCACAAAACAAATTGTACAACAGAAATTAAAAGAGAACGAAAATGTTTTATCGGTAATATATACTCGCAAAATATTTTGTTTATTCATTCTATTGATTGTTTCTTTGTTTTAGATATTTGAAGCATATCAAATTGTAGGCCAACAACATATTAATCGTTTACTTAGCTTGGTGGTTTCAATCTCAGGTGGTACATATGCGGTTTTTTCCATGACAGCCACACGTTCGCCTGCAAGGAACGCTGCTGATATTAACATCGACAAAGTTTTTCCTTTGAATGAAACATTTCAAATTGGTTATGGTGAGCCTTTAATATGGAAATACAATCGCCGAAATCAAAATATTTATTAACAAAATGAACATCAATCATCTTAATGGAGACCAGCTCAAATCTCAACGAATCACATTAGAGAATGATGTTTATTAATTTTAAATGTTTCTCACCATTAAAAGTGAAAGAAAATTTCTGTCTAAATATTAAATATAGCTCTGAATATTTGATTAACATAATTCAATATTATTTCAGATAAAAAAGGATCGATATCCCAGTTACAATTCACTTTGAGGAATGCCGACGAGACACCCTCAAAATACTATTATTATCCCATTATAACCGATGAGGACGCTTCGGATTTTGAAACATTCCAAGCGCAATTAATATCAGCAAAGATGTCCATGATACACACAACGAATGAAGCGAATTTTTTGAGCTTTGCTTGGATTAATGACTATCGTCAGATAGGCGAAGTTAAACAGGAAATGAAGCGTAGAGAAAATGAATATATAAAATATAAAGATTTTACGTAAGTTTTTAGTTTGTTTGCTTGTTTGTATTCATTAAATTATTAACTTCTATTATACTATTTTAGGATTTATTGCGCTACTTATAATGTTAATAATAAATCTTACTGTGATTCACCTTTACATTTATGGCTGGCAGCTTGCGAACAGCCACCAGATATTTACGCTATTGCCTTGCAGGAATTGGATACATCAGCTAAAGCTATAACATTCAGTGAAAATCGACCAGATGCTTTGTGGATGTAAATATATAAGAAATACATGTCAATGTGCAATACAAATTAAATATAGACTTATTTTTAGCAACAAAATGCTTGAAAGTGTCCATGACAAGGGCGAATATGAAGAACTTACCTCTGTGCGTTTAGTGGGCATGATGCTAACTGTCATTGTTAAACGCCAAATACGTTCATCCATTACACGTTACAATGTGAAGTCAATTGCTCGTGGCATTCTAAATGCTTTGGGTAATAAGGGCGGGGTTGCTGTCAGTCTCCAATTGAATGAGGCAAACTTGTGTTTTATAAACTCACATTTGGCTGCTCATATGAGTTTTGTCGAAGCTCGCAATGAAGATTATGCGGGCATTGTAAAGGGTTTAGTGTTTGACGACGAACTAAGGAGGACTATTAATGATCATGAGTAAGTTACTGCATATAAAATGAGAAATAGAAAAGAGGTAAATTCAAGAATATCATTTAATTAAGAATAAAGAATAATAGAGACTAAAATGTTCAATGTTTTCAATTTTAAAATTTAAATTCGAATTAAAAATTTTCAATATCGAAAAATCTATAATACATTGTAAAAACAAATTTCAAAAAATTATTATCATATTATTTTCATATTCATATATTCTCGAGTTTAGAAAAGATTATTTTTTTATTTAAATTTCATTTAAAATAATGTATTAAAATTTAATTAAAATTCTTTTATAATTTTATAAATAAAACTGTTTGAATACGAATGTGTTTTAACATTTAAGTTGGAAATTTCGATAACGAAAGATTTTCTTATAAAAAATTTAATATCAAATTAAATATTCTTAATTTCTCGTATTCTTTGGACATATTTGGAATTCGAAATCGACTAAAATTTCAATGGAATTTAAATTTACAATTGATAATATCAAGAAAAATAAAATATTCATAAATTTTTTTAAAGAATAGTTTCTTAAGAAAATATTTCCTTATTTTTTACTTTTGTTTAATGAAAATATTTAAATTTTTGCCCCTATCCATATTTACTTGTTTTAAAATTGTATTTGTTGCACTCGCAGCCACATTTTTTGGATTGGTGACTTAAACTATCGCATCGAAGAACCACCCGGGCTACAATTGCCAATGTCCCGATCAGCTCCCAATGTTGCTGAAGTGCTTTTGCCTTACGATCAATTGCGCCAGGAGATGCGTAAAGGCAATTGCTTTGAGGGCTACACGGAGGGTCTCATAACATTTCGTCCAACTTACAAATACGATCCTGGAACTGATAACTTTGATAGCAGTGAAAAGCAAAGAGCACCCGCCTACTGCGATCGTATACTATGGAAGGGATCACGCATACAACAACTAGCGTATGATAGTGTTATGGACATCAGACAAAGTGATCATAAACCGGTCTATGCCGTTTTTCGTGTCAGCATTAAGACGCGTGATGATCAACGATACAAGAAGGTGCACGAAGAGGTATTAAAGCTGTTGGATAAAAGAGAAAATGAAAGTCAGCCTCAGATAACGGTTGAAAAAACCATAATCGATTTTGGCGTGGTTAGATTTAATGAACCGGCTGTTTGTGATTTTACGGTGTCGAATGCCTGTCCCATACCAGTTGATTTCGAATTTAAACGTAAAGACCCCCCATTGAATGATATTTGTGAGAAATGGCTGCGAGTGGAGCCCAGAGCAGAAAGTTTAATGATTGGTATGATTGCATTGCTCGAAATATCTGTTTGCTTTACTTAATTTTTGTGCTCTAGATTCTACGAAGAGTATACGAGTGAAATTATTGGCCAATGCTGATTCTATAACTAGCTTGCTACATAAACTACGCACTACTGGTAATTGGAAATTTGATTTTGATATTCTAATATTGCAAGTGAAAAATGGTCCACATATTTTCATCACTGTTACTGGTGAATATAAACCCAGTTGCTTCGGCTTGTCCATGGAAACTTTATGTCGTACTAATCGTCCTTTGTGTGAATATGACCAGCAGGAAATTAAAGAACTGGTAAGATTTTTTTCCATTCACTTTCAATGTTCATATTAATTTCTTTTATTTGTAGATGAATGACAACTCCCCTGAGTTTCGGGTCACTATGCCTAGAGAATTCTTTTTATTAATCGATTATTTGCATAAGCAAGGACCTAAAGTGGAAGGAGCTTTTTCTCTGAGTTCATTGGAGTTTAAAAAGGCCAAAGATGTTAAATTCAATTGCATCAGAGATTGGCTGGACACGTGGTCTAGTAATGATTTTCGTAAGTTTGCTATTCGATGTTAAGAAAGATTGGCTTCGTTAATGTTGTCGCTGTTTGTTTGCTTTTCAGCTGATACACCTCATGCTGCTGCTGAAGCCTTACTTATGCTTCTCAATTTGCCTGAGAAACCATTACTTGATCCCTATGTGGAAGACCTCTTAAAAACCAATACCACGGCAGAGGCCATGGAATTGGTGGCCCAACTGAGTTCTCCCAAACGTAATGTTTTTGTGCATTTGTGTATGTTCTTAAGGGAAGGCATTGAACGCAAATACTATAATCTAATGCATGTGGGTGAGTAATCGTTTCTACAAAAATCTATTATAAAGAACATTTACTGACTGAAATTATACTTTATATTTTATACAGCCACCATATTTGGTCGTGTTCTGTTACGCAGTACTACCAAATCCATTGATTATTATCGCGATACACGTTGTCGTGAGTTTATGCAACGTTTTGTTACAACTGGCAGTGAAATGGGTACATTATCTTCTTCAACTGCCCCTTCGCCATCCTCTACATCACCTACAGCAGCTACAAGTGGTCAAATAAAAATGCCAGCCAATGCTGCTGCCTCATCAATATATTCTAATACGGCATCTTCTACAAAAAGCAATATAGTGGAAATGACTTAATTTTTGCACTTTGTTAAGATAATTCACTAAGTGTATATTTTGTTTCTTCTTATCTTGTTTATTCGAAATTAATATTTATTTATACATGTTTAAGTTAGACTAGATTTATGCCTTTACTTTTTTTACGGAATTTGTACGACCTGACATTTGCTGAATGGAACGAATTGGGTATTGATTTTTTTCCAAAATCCTGTGAAATATCATGTCTTGCCATTAATTGTCTACTTCCTCCTATTAGCAAATAAAAATACTTCACTACAAAATTTAATTAAAAAAGTCGTAGTATAAATCTTGTATTGCAATTTAATGAAGCATTTTCAAAATGCTTTGTTTTACAGTTTTAAATTTAACAGCTCTATTTCATAAACCGAGTAATTTTCGAAAACAAAATTTTTAATAACAAATTTATTGGAAACTTTGGTTACATGATTACATATCTTTTAGTGTATTTTATTAAGCTTTAAGTCTTAAGGGTTTTTTACGAACTAAAAATTTTGAATTAAAAATTTTCTTCTTCAAAGTTGATTTTTTTCTATATCTTAAAAGTGCAAATTGAAATGGTATTGATTTTTTAACACTTATTTATTGTGGCAAGAAATTCGAATAAACAAATTTTCATTTTATATTAACTAAATCTCAATTTTAAATTAAAATTTACTAGGGGTTAGTAACACAGTGGCCGGATTTCGAACACTTCTTATAGTCTAAGCTAATTTGCAATCAAAGTTATGTTTTAATTAATAATAAAATTTTTATTTTGCTTTAACAATCTTTAAACATTGAGCATTTTAGAAGGAATTATTTCTAAAAATTTTCAATTCAAGATCAATTCCGAATGGTTGGAGTATCACGTTTGCCTAAAACGCTTGGTAGTTCCAAGATATTTAACCGATTTTAAGATAACATAAATTCTGCACTAAAGCTCAGGTGAAAGCCATTAAACATAAAAATCCGTCGTAGAATATGGTAGATGAAAAACTGGTTCCGAAATACATTGTTGTTTGAAATGATTTTTTCATTCCAATCACGTATGGCAAAATTGATAAAATATTAATTATTCATCTGATTAAAAGTTACAATTACTTATTCTATTTTTATGATATTTTAAAAATTTAGTAGACTTGAAATTTGAAAACAACGACTTACATCTTTGAAATCGCATATTACGATGCGAATTTTGAAAAATTTTCGATACAAAACAAAAACGTACTGAAAATATCAATAATGATAAAACTTCTATGCATAATTAATGTTAAATAAATTCCCAAATCTCACTAAATGCGAAAGAAAATTTTTTATTAGATTGAAAATATCGCTCGGACGTTTATATTGTACAGGAAAAAAAATTTGATTCCTGAATTAAGTTTAAATAAAATAATTAATTGTATGCATAAAACAGCAAAAGCAAAAAGGAATTAATAAATAATTATTAATAAGGTAATTTTTAATTAAAATCACTCAATATATAGAACAGAAAGTAAACATATTCTAATTCAATTTACCATAGAATTTATAAACCGGTTTGAACTAAATCTATTTGAGATTAAATAAATTCCACATGGAATTTCTATTATATATGACTAAATGAATATTCTATTAAATGTACATTATATTCTACCTATTCCTTTTGTTGTTAAATTTAAAACTGCAAAATCTATTTTAATATCACTAGTACAATTTATTGCTTAAATTTCTTTTGTGGCTTGTGTTAATTGTCAATAAAAGTATATTAATTATTGACAATGTTTTTTGTTACTTAAGATAGACACCAAGACATTAAATAAAGAACGATCATAATTAATTCACATTGATATTATTAAACACTTAAACAAATATATGTATTGCGCTGAGATAATATTAAGGCGAGTCGACTAAGGCGAATTATATTCGCCAATGATCCTAGTCTGCCACGAAGCAAATATTAAATATCAACTTTTAAGTTTATAAGCGCGAAGGAGCAGGGACTCTAAGAAAATTCAAAGGAAGGTCTCCCTGCACTTTAAGATTCAAGCAAAGATTTTTTCAATAACTGTTTAATTATTTTCCTTTGCAACGATTACATCATATAAAGAATAAATTTTATTATTGGTTTTTGTATTAAAAAAATTTGTTCGATATAATATATAATTATTGGTATGGAGCTATTGCTGTTTTTAAAGATTGTGAGGTGCCTGTATCGTTGTGTTATTATATATTTAATAAACTTAAGTTATATTTGTTAACTGTTTATGAGTAATTACTAGTTTTAATGTAAAACAATTTAGGAGTTTATAAAAAAACTTCTAGAAATTAGACAACTTATTTCATACAAAATTATAATAATAATACATAATAATAATAATAATAATAATAATAATAATAATAATAATAATAATAATAATAATAATAATAATAATAAAATACAAAATAAAAGTAATATATACATACATACCTACAACATACTTATGTATATTCAGTAATTTGCAAGGCAAGTAAACAACGTATCATTGCAGAAGGAAACCTTAATATAATCAAACTTTAATTCACCGCGCCTGGGGTTATGCAGTACGTATTATATATTTAAATGTCTGTGAACTAAACTAGTCCAAAGAGGAAAATAAGAATACAACGGCAGGTAATACCAGCAAGCCAATTACATGTTATCGTATATGAGTTTCCTTTTTTTATTTTTTATACGACCGTATCACAGTTTACGCGCTAAAATAAATAATGTATCATTGACAAAGTCCAAATTTGTCTGTTTAGCAAATACACAAAGAAAACAGAAACAGAGTAACTGCAACCAAGACGGCCAGTTGATTAAAAAATAACAACTTTTTAACTTGCTTTATTATATGTTATTGGGTGTGTTCGTTCCCTGGCAGAGGACACAAATTTTTACCATGGTTTTTCAAAAGTGGCTTCAACCCTCTCCTAAAAAATCCATCCAATGAGCCAAATAAACCCCCTCTCCCTGGAAAAGACGATGACATGATGTCAAACAAAGGTCAGGCAGAGCCACCACCTTCTGGGGAAAAAAGGTAGGAATCAAAAATAAGCGACGTTCCTCACCACTACTCCAAAATACATAGGGGGCGTTGTTTCTAGGCAACGACAGATGGCAGCGCCATTTTCTAGACCTACTACAGCAGACCAATCATCTACTTAGGTGGAACAAAAACCGATTACCGAAATTGGTACAAGGCAAAAAACAAATAACAATGCGTAAACAATTGCTACAACCCGTGTAAAGATGGATATGCTTTGTAGAAGCTATATGCTCCCTCCAGGAGTGGAAGGAACATATTATTATTATTGTGAAAATAAAATTAATTTCCTTGGCCTTGGTTGAGTTGTTAATTTTTCAGCTGCACGCAAAAAAAAAACTATCAAATTCCAAATCTGTCCAGCTATTTTAAAGCTGCGATACCAGAAGTAGATACGCAGATTATTTTTACACGTATTATGGATCTACATTTTGTGGAACGTTGCGATACTTTAATAAAATTGTTTTTGTTTAAAAACCATCTGTTTACATTGTAATAATGCATCCCTAACTAAGAACAGGAAATATTGAATATTTTTACTTATTGTTTATGCGAACTAAAAATATTTTGAAAATATCAAATGGCTTTAAATTTTTTATTTGTATAAGCTTTTCCATCCCTGTTTGTTATTGTTGACATATATGAAAATCCCTATGCAATGATTTTTAGCATTGAATTTTGCTCAACTGAAACTAATAAAAAATTCATGATATTTTGTTGGTATGATCTAATAAGGCCGTTCACAACGAAGGGTGATTTCCATTATTGTTAGAGATTTCATCGATTTTCATGATTTATGTTTAATTTTGTTTATACGTTATGCGACTTTACGTGAAAGTAATAGGAATTGACACTTTTTTACCCTTTTGGATTTTTTATGAATTAAAAATAAAAAATTTAAATTTTTTTTGCAGAAGCTCTTCTTTTTGGGGCTAGTTTCATAAACAATTATCAGAATTGAGTCCCGAAATCATGTGTTGTACTGTGTAATTGTTGTTTGTTTGACTATAATTTTTTTCGTTATTGCAGTTTGTTTTTCATTAAAAAAATTTATTTAAAAATTTGTTTGATCCATTAAAATATGGATATATAATTAATTTTGCCTTGAGCTCGAAAGATTTACGGAAAATAATAATTAAAATTTTAATTATACCTAAAAGGTTTATTTAATTTCAAAATATTTTCATTACATTTGGTCTTTAATTTGCTAAGATTTTTAATTTCATCTTAAAAAGTCTTCAAGGTCTCCTGTTTCTTATTTCACGCTCCAAATAATTCCTTCGAGACTCATTCTTACACATACGCTCACTGTCATTCACACATTCCTATTTGAATAAAGCACTTGGCTGTAATTTTCATCAAATCATTTAGCTAATTTTCACTTTTCTAAAGTGTATAGCACTCATACAAATGAATTAAATACAAACACACACACAACCATATACATATACATACATATATATTTAAGAAAGTAGTAGACCTTTTCTTGTTGTCATTCACACTTTAGGGACTTTTGGCAAGACGTTTGCGAGAACAGGGTGTGGAAAAAGTGTGTTAACAAATTTATTGAAAGTTTTGGGGACTAGGTTTTTAATCGCAACCACCCAATGAAAAGAGGTAAAAGTTATTTGTGGGAATTAATATTTCATTGCTTCCAAAGTATTGAATTATAAAAATTAATTCAAAATTTATTTTACTCGGGGCATACTGACTTTACAATGTGATGTCAATAGCACAGTTGAGTTAATTTTTTATCTTTCCGCTGTCAAAAACTCATGCCGATTTTTGAAAGTCCAGTTTTCATTAGATTTCAGTGGTTTTGCGATATCATCCGTATGGTTGGTCTGAATGTGTATTTATGTGTGTGTGTGTGTTTATGTATGTATGTAAAAATCTTGAGCCTTAACCGTGAAACAAAAAACATAAATGACAAGCAAGTAATTTTAGAGGAGAAGCTTTTACATTGTGAATTTGCACTGAGTTGTACGGCTACTGTAAGTTTCTGATTCCACTCTGTTTAAAAGATATTAGATAATAATTTTAAAAATGATTCATCATTACGATAAAATTACGATGTAAACGTTAAAATCCAAAATCGAATTATATAGATTACGTTTTTTTTGGCCGTAAGATCACGATATCACACTTCTTGAAATACTGAACTAGTCGAAACAGATCTATATTGTGTACAAATCGTTTCGGCAAAATTTATTAACATAAAATCTTTTTTGAAACAAACCTTCAACTATTGTGCTCATTCGAAAACGCAGTCATATATAAGTAAACGAAGTTTCAGGAGCTCTGGAAGGAAAGCAGTATTGTTCTGCCGTATTTTTGGATATACAGCAAGCATTTGACAGAGTCTGGCATTGTGGACTACTTTATAAAATTAAAAGTATTTTACCTGCACCTTACTATTTAGTTTTAAAATTCTTTTTGAACGAACGTTACTTTTATGTAAAAGTCAACAATGAAATTTCAAATTATTGCAAAATAGATGCCGGAAGTGTACTTGGAACTAGGTTATATACCATTTATACTTCAGATATGCCTTTTATGGATAATATTACTGTGGCCACGTATGCTGACGATACTGTATTCTTGGCAAGTTTAATTCAGAATCAGATTGATAAGCTGCAGACCTGGTTAAACTATTGGAATATAAAAGTAAGTGAACAAAAGTCCTCCCATGTTACTTTTAGTCTAAGATGCGGTGATTGCCGTGCAATAGCTATGAATGGTTCACAAGTTCTGAAAATTAATCATTTAAACATTTGGGCATGCATTTGGACAGGCGACTCACGAGGAATATCCACATAAAATCTAAAAGTTCTTATTTAGACATAAAAGTTAAGAAAATGTTATGCGTTACGTTTAGAGAAGAAGTTAGTTCTCTATAAACTATTTTAAACCCCATATTGACTTGTGTCATTCAATTTTGGGGTACTTTAAGAGTAACTCCAATATTGAAATATTACGGAGGTTTCAATCAAAAACCCTGAGAATGATTGTGAAAGCTCCATGGCATATTACTAATAAAGCTATACATAGAGATTTGGACATTTCATTTATTAAATAAGAAATAAACGATTAAAGTAGCACATATCTTCAAAGATTAAGTGACCACGTTAATCCATTGGACATCTCTTTATTGGATGAACGTTTAACAATCAGACTATTAAAAAGATTTCACATTTAAGATTTCCCATTTAGATAAAATATTTCCAATTGATATAATTGCGAATATTTAATGTATTTATCTGTAAATAATTTATAATTAAAATATATATAATTTTTGTAATCAAGCGTTAGGTCTTTTTTTAAAATAATAATAATTTTATTCAATATTTCGACGCCTCTTTGGGCGTCTTCTTCAGGAAATTTTTTTATTAATTTCCTGAAGAAGACGCCCAAAGAGGCGTCGAAATATTGAATAAAATTATTATTATTTTAAAAAAAGACCTAACGCTTGATTACAAAAATTATATATATTAAAACAAAAAAGGTCGAAAAAATAGTGTTAATTAATTATAATTAAAATTGTAAATATGTAAAGGTAGTATATAAATAACATGCATACATAAGTATAAATAATGGAATTGTTTTCACTGGAATCCAATAACTTTTGTGAATTTTTTTAAATATTACTCATGTGCTTAATGTTCTAGTATAAATTGCAAATATAGAAGAAAATGCTGAGATTAGAATTTAGAAGTAGTGCGAATTCCGATCATTTCTAATGATTCCAGCATATGCTTGCAATTGAAAAATGTTCTCTGTCTTAATTCCTATTTACCAATTTTTAAGCTATTTTCATTATATTGAAAAAAATAGAAATTTTAATTATTTCTTAAAAAAAAGTAATTTTACATTATTCGCCATTGGGAATAAAGCTCACATCTGGAAGATACACAAATTTGCCATTAGTTAGGATTTCGTTTTTTATTTTTTGTGAAAGTAATATTATTTTTTATATGTTTTTGTGTAAAATTAAAGAAAAAAATGTTTTCTTATAAAAAAGTATTATCGAGTCTTACAGATTTGGAGAAGTAAATCATATTTTTAATAAAATTGTTGTCAACTTTGAATTTTGATAGCAATGAAAATACCGTACCTTTTACTGGAAAATTACTTCGTAATTCTTGTCAAGTTATTTTTCTAAATTCGGTCATTTTTGGAGGCTTAAAGTAGTATTCGATGCAGTATATTAGTAGACTAATTGGTTCAAAATTGATTATTGCCGATAAATTAAAGAAAACAAAAAAAAAACAATATTTCATTCAATGACTCAAAAAAGTTTCTCAATCCAATTTTGCTAAATAAATTTTTATATTTAGTTTGTTTCAAATTCAGTTAAATGGTTGGAATAATATTCTTCGAAAGTTTTCAAAAAAATTTCAATCCATATTGGAAAATCCCTCAATTAGTATAATAAAATGCTTTTAATTAAAAACGTTACACTCAATTATGGGTGGCAGTGTGCTTGTCTGTTCTCATTTTAAATGTTAAAATTAACTCTCAAATTAAATTTATTAGCTTTGAATACTTACCAAATATTTTCAACACTTTTGAAGTTAAATGAGACTTCATACATCATTTTGATTTATTATCCTACTCCCTGAGCACTTTAATAGGTGTAAAGGAATCGTATCACTTGAAAAAGACTACATGATGAAAACTTGAGGTAAAACTTTATCGTTTTGTTTCCTTTTTCTTTGCTATTTTGTTTCTTCTTGTTTATTTTGTTTCTTAAAGTTAATTTAAAGTTTTCCATCCGAACTCTTTATGAAAATAGACTTAATTTTCAACAAATTCGTTTACCTGACGCAAACATTGTATAAGAGAGTACGAGTTTTCAGACTCCTCCATACATACAGACATACGTGCAATACATGTTGAAGGCGACAAGAACGATGACGTTGAAAAGTGGCATCTATATATATACACTAGCAACAATATGTAAACATAGCTGCAGATGCAGTTGCATATGTATGTATATATACACGTACTCCAATAAGGAGGGCTCGAGTATAAAAAGAAACGAAAAAAACTGTTTATTAATCAAAATATTTTTTTTTGGAAAGTAGATATAAGCAATGTGACATATTCATTCCTACAGATCAAGAACCTGAACGATGTCTTAAATTATATTGATTTCGAGGTTATTATATAGGACCCGACGGGAATATATTTATTTATTGGCCATTTCACATCATTTCAATTAAATGATTGTTAACACATTTCTTACGTGACAAAACTACTTTTTGCCATCCTTTTCCATTATGTCGTCCTTTTCCATATCGTTCAATTAGGGCCATGTTAAACTCTGTATAGATCAAGCTATGATATGCACAGTAGTTGTATATGTTTTCACATATAGGAAATGTTTTCTTCTTTGGTCAATTGTAAAGACGGTTTCGAGGGGCCCCTGGTCACATTGTTTTGTGCCATAAGTAAAATCAAAGAAAAAAGATCTTAAGAAAAATTAATAAAATTTAAATATTCTTCAATATGAATAATAATTAATAGAATTAGCAAACGTTGTGGAAACATCATGATCATCATAAGCTGTCATCATGGGCCTTTGCTTATTGCGGAACTCTTTATATTACAAAAATTCTGTGTACGTAGATAAGTTTATTCGTGAGCAATCAAATATTATACTTTCGTAGACGTATACGAAGAGAGTCTATAAATTTGTAAAATATTTTTTTTTGTAATGAAATACGCCTTTATATGCAAAATGTTTTCATGGGTTCGTAGGTTTGGTATTCCATTTCTTCATTTCAGACCACTAGATTCCAGACTGGTAGCCGATTCGAAGATGTTTATTGCTTATAAATATTATTGATAAACAATAATTTTTTTTTGTGAGAATATCCTGATATACGGAATACAACTTTGGGGAACAGCTAAAAGCTCAAACATAAAAATTTTGCAGCGACATCAGTCCAAAACTCTCAGTTTTATTACTCGAGCGCTATAGTTTATAACATATTCAGCGATATACCATGATCTCGAAATCCCTTTAGTCAAAGAAACAATAAAATAATTTAGTGCAAGATACCTTGAGAGATTGGTATCCACTAGCCATTAACCAATTAGAAAATTCTGAAGAAAAACGTAGACTAAATAGGTTACATGTTCTTGATTTGCCATTTAGATGAAAGCTCATTTAACTAATTAAGATCCTTATACATACACATTTATATATCATATATACATATTTTTTTATTTTTTGTAATTATTTTATAAATATTAATGTTTAAAACAAAAATTTAACATATTCATAGAACTTCTTTGTTTTGCACTATGGGACATAAACAACTGTTACTTTTCATTTATTATTAAATTTACTTATTGTTGTACAAACAAATTGTAAATAAAGAATATAAAAAAAATTATTGATAAACTATTAATTCAAATCTAAAATAACAGTGGGACATTTTAGTATTTGTTTATGGAGATGACATTTGTACAGCACACCGAATGACGCAATGAACGTATTTTATTATTATTATTTATTATGCGTATTGGACATTTTACAGAAACGCTGTACAAAATTATTTAATAAAAGTAACCATTCTGGGCTGGTGGCAGTTATTTTTGAAGATCTATAATCGATTAGCAGCAAAACCGAAGTTTCCGGTCTAATTTCTACTAGACGCTCAATTAAATCATAAATACGTTCATAGTTCGCTAAAATCTTAGACTTTTCGTCCTCCAATAGTTTCTCATGAAAATTATTTTTGAGTTGCAGCAGGCCATTGGTGGTGGTGGAAAAACTTTCATAATATTCAATATTATCCACTATAGCTGACTTTATATCACAAATACGATCCCATATAATATCTTGTAATTCGGATTTATATTTTGTAATTACACTGTATGCCAATTATAACCTCATAAGTAACAAAAAACATGGCGACTATTCAGCGCCCTCAAGAAACTGTGAAGTACACCATTGATGCATAAAATAACGGCGACACTTGGAAAAATTTAACCAAAATTGCGCAATTAAACCTTGTACTTTATTTTGAAAACGGACGTCGTTAGATGAAAATTTTCATAAGAATAATAACTATTTTATAAAATAAGCAGGGATGTGTAGGGGGATGGGTGAGTCCAGTGCTCTACGATTCCATGTTTGCGAATATTTTGGCAATTTTAAATATCATCATAATGATATTGGAACGTCGAAAGACCTTCCTTACTACATACTTTTTATTTAAATATGTTATATATATTAATCATACCGGGAAATAAGCGGATATTGACAACACCCTTCTTACCTAAAACAAATATTTGGGTGCCTCACAAGGCATACCATCAGTCATATTGTCATAATGTTCTTTAATTTTTCAATGAGTTGTTTTTTATTTTATTTTTTTATTTATTTATTAGAAATAGTCACCAGTGCAATAAGACATAATATCTTTGAGATTTAGCACTGGACATCAATATTGGCAACATATATGACTAACTTTGTGAATTCCATAGTGTTCCATAGTGTTCCATAGTGTAACAACTTTTCCGCTTGCCTTCTTACACTTCATTCTCAAAACTTAAAGTGTATGAATTATTTTATTTATCACCATATTACACCTGTGTGTGTGTGTATATGTATGTGCTCTTTAAGCTATGCAAATATTGCTAAGGATTCCGGATTCTATTTTATTATTTTTTGTCATTACTGCTGTTGTTATTGTAATATACATTGCTACTTTCCTGTAAGAAAATTTTAACTTGTTACTCTGCTTTTCCTCAACTTCATGTCAGAGACTGGCGGTACGTTTTAAGGATTGAGCTGTGCCTGTATGAGTGCGTGTGCGTGTATATGTGTGTGTGTGTGTGTGATTTCTATAAATAAAAACAACGTCGACGTTACAACATTCTTTTAGGTTGATTTTTTTAATAAAACTTTATTGCGTTATTACGTTCCTTACATTTATTTTCGTAAGGTAAAATTTACACTTCTTTTTTGCAAACATCCTATTTGTATTTCCTTAACTGTATGATTGGGACAGTGGTGAATAACAGTTTTGTTTTTATGTATGTATTTCCTTTAAGGATTCAAACTTTGTATTTCCAGTTTGCAAAATTTAACTAAAAACTGCAATTGGGATATTTGTATTTACCTCAATTATGTTACAAAGAAGAGAAGCATTTCAAGGCACTGGCATCAATAGACAATATGAAAAATATTATAATACTACTTGTGGTTCAATGTCAAGCGAACCAAATGAGTGAATTTGAGGAACTCGCAAAATTTTAAAGGGCATGGTGGGCGCAGCTAATTATTCAATTCTCTTCAATGCAAGTGCTATATCAGCGCCATATCATTGTTTTTAGGTAATATTGAAGTAACATGCCAGACGATGTCAATTTTTCTCATTAATTTTAATATTCATTTGATATTTAAAGTGTAAGGGCATGAAATTTACCATCGGCGAATGTTTTTGGTCTATTAACAGATATAGGAGAAGAAAAAGCGATGAGCAACAAATTTGTTTGTGTTGTTATTTTATTGAACTTAGCAATAAGAAAATAAGGAGAAATAAAAGAATTCTCTTATGAAATTTCCTTTGTAACATTTTTGAGAAAAATATATTTCGTCGGTACTATTAAAATCACCACATTTAGCCATCTGAGACTTTTTCCTGTTCCCAAAATTGAAGAGACCCATGAGAGGAAGGCGTTTTGCGACATTTGAGGAGATAAAAACCGAATCGCTGAGAGAACCCAAGGCCCTACAAAAAGTGAATATCACAACTGTTTCGACGATTGGATAAAAGCTGGCGATACGGTATTGTGTCTAAGGAGGAGACAAAATCGAAATTGATGAATAAATAAATATATTTTTAGAATAATTTAAAAGTAGGCGTAGCTCTTCATGTGAGTATGGAAAAAAGATCCTAGTTTTCCTATGTCTAGAGATATAACAGAAGTATTGTTTTCAGAACTTCGTAATTTTTTTTTCATATTTAAAAAATATATGTGAGATATCTCGCCCAAGAGGAAAAAGAAACTCTTAATCATTATATTGACAGAGAAGTAGAGCAAGTTCCCACCAAAACTCTTTAGTCGATGTCAGACAGTCCTAATAAAAGCTAAATAAACTCAAAAGTGGGCATGATATTTTCTAGAGAAAATTAATGTACGTTGTGTCACTTGTATGTAAGCCAAATACAGCTCATTAAGAGCTCAGCTTAAACACAGGAATTGGCAAAATGAATATGTAAAGAATTATTTTGTAACCAAAAATTTTATAAACTTTCCCACTGTGCGTGAGTTTTATCACTGCATTTTCATAGCTTAAATATAAAGTTAAAAAGAAAATGTATTAAAACTTGTTTCCGCTTTTAATGATATAGATTTCCTTGGCTGGGTAATAAGTTTTATAAACCTGTTGTTACATTAAATAAACACTGAACATGATGATGTCAACAACGTAGAATATTCTTTTTCACTTTTTGCCTTGAGGTTGCAGAAAATTGGCAAGTTTCTGTCACATAATTACACCACAGGCGTGTTGCATAATTACACTTCAACGTGAAGACGGGGTAAAATCACAAGTTCGTTTGGCATAAATAACGACATGTTAGACGGTCTGTCGTACTTGTTAATATTAAAAAAAACATTAGAAAAATTTATATTATAAAAGAGCGAGTGGGTAAAGGAAACTTTCTGCATGATAGTAGTTGAACTAAAATTGTCTAACGAAGAGTGAAGTACTCGTAAGTGAAGGCTGATACAGGATGAGTGTAAGATTAATTTGAAAATTCCTGCGATTGTTAAAATAAATTAGAATTATCTGGGTACATTTATATACACACTTGCATGCATATATTTTCTTAACAAATATTTCATATCATTTGTTGAAGAAACATCTACCTCTCTTGGTGGGTGAGGTTTGATAGTTGGTTTAATTTTATTTACATAAGCAATATGGATTCAGCAACCATACAATATTCGTTAGTGCGATGAATGTGTTTGTATACTAATATTTATATTTATTTTTGATTACATAAGTGCTGGCGTAGCTAGTTGCTCTAACCTTTAGTTTCGTTTCTGCAACATTTCATGGCATATGTGATTATACAAGCGTGTATGCTCATGGTTTCATACAAACGTTTGCAATTTAAATACAAATTTTCCACTTGTATGATTTAAAATTTTTCATGTTTTTACCAAAGGATTCCCAGCGAAATGGGATATAAACCAATTTGGGCTTTAGCATATAATTTGGTTTGAGAGGATTGCAATTTTTTCATACATAAATTTTAATTTGTTTTTATAGAGTCCTGTTTGCTTATTAAAGAAAGCCAGTGACTAAAATGTATATGACTGTTGAAACTTTTCTCTGGGTCTTTTTATATATTTTTAATGGTAAATGATGCAATATCTTGAATATCTAGTGTGAAGGCCAATCGACTGGGCACATCTCTTATTTCGCTAAAAAGAAGCTTAAAATTGCCTCGATTTTTTTAAGACAGTGTAAGAGATACTTCATTCCTTCTGATCTCCTACATATATATGTTCAAAGATGGTAAAGAACTGGGGCCGGTACTTCAAAGTCTACTTTGAATCTATTTTGAATCGATCACGTAATAGGGAAGGCAAAGAACCTCATCGGAGACAGTAGTGTAGCCAATTATATTGACTTAATGGAGCATCAACAGAACATGGGTTGTGTTTCACTGTTTTATCGTTACTACAACGAAGTGTGCTCTAATGGTGTCAAGGAACTTGTTCTCAAAAGCCGTGCTAACTTACAAATGACTCGTTCTTCATTAAAGTTGCATCCATTTGTAGTCGATATACCAGCGAATTGCACTACGCATTACAGATTAAATGCGTTCTTTAGTCAAACAGCTCGTGTGTAGAATAAACTCCCAGTAGAGGTCTTTCCTATTACTCCCAGCATGATAAAAGTCAAACGTCCATAACTAATACTCCTTCTTTCCCTTCTACCATAAAATATTAGTATCAGCACAAGGCATAGCAGTAATAATAACTTTAACTTTTTACAAAAAATAAGGAAGCTTAATTGAAAAAAGGGATCCTTAGTTTAAAAATACCCTATAAGTTTGAATTGTTGCATTAAAAGTCCATCAAAATAATATAAAACTGTCATAATAGTATATGTTTTATTTACAGAAACTGTGAAAAAATAAACAAAAGCCGTAAAATTATAATGTAAATTTTTTCAATATTACATTTACACCTGATCGAAATCCAGTAGATTTTGATTGGAATCTTTATCAAAATCTATATCGTTTACCTCATTGTTTCTTGACAATTAGCAAGATTACATTTTCATAATAAAAACAATTTTTTTGGCATTTTTACTTAAAAAATAATTTGTGTAGAATAAGGTTTTCACACAGTGTAGTATTTTTTAATACATTTTCAAGAAAAAAGCTGCATCACTAAGTAGTATTACATTTTGAGTAGATTTAGCAAAAATTTAGTGGCGAGTTAGATTTCGTTATGTATGGCGAATCTGGTAGAAATCAACTAGATTTTACTCAAAATCTCGATTAATTTGTAAATACACTGTGATGTTTTGATCAGTTGTAAGTTCGCTATGAGAACAGTTTAGGGATTAGTTCTGCTAAAATATTCCAAGTCACTTTTAGCCGGTAGATCGTGTTATCACATAAAACCATCATAAGATTTTATTTTCATTCAGACCTTGTGGAACGGACTTTCTTAGTTGGTTATAAGTCTCTTGATATTCTGAAAAGCTTATAACGTTTAATTCACGTTGGAGCTTTTCACATTTATAGTTTAATCTTTTAAATCACTTAAAGCTTTAGGAACTTCTGTAAAGCTGGAATACATTTTTCACATAAACTTTCTCCATGATTTATCTCACTGATTTGTAGTAGTTAATAAAATAAGGTCGTCTTCAGATAAAGGCTATCTGTAAGTAATTCTTGTTAGTCCTTTTGACTTGTAGAATCAAATACTTCCCCTTCAATTTCACGAACAATTACTAAAATTTCATCACTTTTTGTGGATATTGCTACCAATATAATCTCTCCATATTGCTTTCCAGTAAGTTTTTAGGACACAGCAGATCTGTGGAATCAAAAATTTTAATATTTTTCCTTTCCTCATTTAGGAACAATTGTTCATTTTTCAATTTTATTAAAATTAAATTGATATATTCTTTTATTTAATAATTTTTGAAAGTTGCAAAAAATAGTCGAATATTAAAAAACCGCATAAATACATATCCCTAGGTAATTAAGAGACATTAATTTCTTAAAACAGCGGACTTAAAATGAAACCTTTGTCTCTAAGTCGAGGAGTTCTCCAGAGCTCAATTCTGGGTCCTTTACTATTTTCATTATATGCTGATGAAATACCAAGCAAACTAAATTATTCCAGAATTAGAAGGCACGCTGACAATGTGCAGAATTATATAAGTTGTGGCAATGTGTAAGAACTTTAAATGAGGATTAGCATTACATGTCTAAATGGGCTACTGCTAGTGCCCTGGAAATAAGTCCCACTACATCGAAATGTTTGACTATTTGACTCGTAAACATACCGGTTTCGGCTATGCGAGGAAAAAAGAAAACGACACAGTAGAACACACGTAGATGAAATCGGCCTGTTTGCAAACCACATTTGAGGTGGGATGAAGAAAAATCGTTCCAAAGTGTTTAATTATAAATATAATCGGATACGAGATGAAGTCCTTTAAACTAGGTTAGGTTAGGTTAGGTTGATTGGAGGGGTGTGATAGCCCATGTTATACGACATACACTTAAGCCAGTGAAGGCTTGTTGTGCGCTCCCTTTATTTATCAAAGACAAACTGCCATAATTCTGCGGCAGGATTCGAAACTGGGACCTTCGCACTACGAGTCTAGTACACTATCTACTAGTCTACGAAGGTCAGTTTCCTTTAAACTAAATGTAAAAAAATAAACAAAAAATTTTCTTTTGCACAAAATTTTTATGTACAACCATCTAAAATTGTAACGAAATATTCTAATTTTTCTTTTTCATAATTTTGCTGGGCTTTTGAACAGAAAAAAATTGGTTTCTGCTATTTTCATTTTCAGCTGGTAACTATTTACAAAAAAAAAAAAAAAACGTACCACAAGAGATTTTAATATTACACATGTTAGATTATACAACATGATTACATACACAGAGATACAAATGTGTTTAGAAGTGTGTTTAATGTGGTGCAACAATCTACTTAAATATGCAATATTATCTAAAATTCTGTGTAGATAAAGTTGAATTCATAGAAAAAAGTTTTTATACAAATACAACATTACAAGCCATGCACACAAACACACTAAACACACATAAACACACAGAGTGACATGGAGTTGCTAAATAATTAGAGGATATGGGTAAATGTTATTTTGGAGCTTTTATTTTTAAGGAAGAAACACTATTTCATAAAGCAGTTCTTTCATTAAAAATAATAATAAAAAGAAAAATTTAAATTTAAATTTAAAAATGTATGTCACCAAATCTAAAAATGTTGTTTTTTATACCACGAAAGACAAAAAATTTAGTTCCTTTTTTATTATTTCTCTCTGAACAGTGTGATACAAAATGCAGCTTTTCAAGAGTAACATAAAATTCAAGATTCTATAGAAAATTTTTGTGAATTTTAACTGCACATTTTTTTGAAATTCTAGATCTAGAGATTTTAAGAATGTTTTAAAATACACCCAAATTTCAATGTTAAGTGGAACAGAACCTTTTTCTTTCAACAACTGGTAATTTGACGTATACACCCTAAGAGTGGGTGCTTTAACCTCTCATAATGTGTCATATTTATGTGTGCCGGCATTTTACTGTTTTTCAATCGGATGTTTTATGTATATGACTTGGATATTTAAAATAGGATAGAGGCAGAAAAACAATTAATTGTACCGTTTTAAAAAATACCCTCTAAAAAGTACATTTTAATATACGAGTAGTACCCTTTAATGAAATATATTTTTAACCCTTTTGAATAACACATTTCCTTAATTAAAAAAATGCAATTTCAAGAAATAGCCCTTCAAATAGAAATCTATTTAAATAAGCATACTCTACAAAGTTCCTAAAAATGCACCTTTTTCAAGAGGTTCCTGTTAATAATTACTTTTCAAAAAATACGTATTTCAAAAGTTCTCCGTTTAATAAAGTATATACTTTACGAGACTAATTTTGTTAGAATAAATCCCTTTTAAAAATGGATTAATTAAAAAAAATACTATTTAAAAAATCTTTTAGTTAGATACTATTTTAAAATTGATTAAGATTTCGAAAAAAGAAGTACCATGAAGAGGTTCTTTAAACTGCCTCTTAAAAAGTACTTGCTACAAAAATTCCCTTAAAAATTCTTTTAGGAAAAGTACGAATTACAAAATGGAATTTATTTTATGTTTCATTGGAAACATTTCATTAATAGAATAAATCCCATTCGGAAGAACTTTTTAAGAGAGTGCCCTTCCAAAAAGTACCTCTTTTAAAAGGAAATCTTTCATAATATTCGTACATGAGCAAAATAGTTTTTGTAAAACAAATTTTTGAAAAAAATTTCCTTAGGAAATTAAATTTTAAAAAGTATGTTTGACAACAGCCACTTTTTGAAAATGTTGATTTTAAAAGAATTACTCGTTTTGGGCAAGTAAATTTAATATTTTTTAAAGAATTTTTCAATGCTTACGCCACCTCATTAATAGATTTTCAAGCAAGTTTTGAAAAGTTGTCGAAGTTGTATGTTTATGCAAATATTATAAAAAAGTAGTTTAGAGTTCCTATTAGAACATTAGCAAACTTGAACAAGAGCACAACATGTTATTTGGAACGATTTTCCGCCACACCACATCAAATTTGGTTTGTTCTTTCCAAATTCTAGCAAACCCTTTCAGAACTTAAACACAACTCACTACATAATAGCATATATTTATGCTGATTGATACTTTGTTTTATCAATCATACCAAGACTAAATTTAGTTCAATTTAAAAAATTCCTATTGGAAAAAGCACGTTTTAAGAAAAATATTTTTGGAAATTATAAAGAACCGCTAGTAAAAAGACCGCTTGGGTAGGTTAGGTTAGGTTGATTGGATGGGTGTGATAGCCCATGTCATACGACATACACTTAAGCCAGTGAAGGCTTGTTGTGCGCTCCCTTTAATTATCAAACCCAACTGCCAGAGTCCTGCGGCAGGATTCGAACCTGGGACCTTCGCACTACGAGTCTAGTACACTACCTACTAGTCTGCGAAGGTCAGTCTGGACAATTATTTAGTATCTATTCAAAGTTAATAAAAAAAATATTAAAAAAAAAACTTATTGCCATGGTTGTTCAAACATTTAATTTTTCTTCCGCCGAATTGATTTTTACACTTCTCCAATAATTACACAAGGCCATCATGAGTAAATTATAAGGTTTATATGTGTGTACGTATGTCTATATATATACATTTTATAGCAAATATAAAATTTGTAACGGACACCAGTAGTTGCAACCGTGTAACCGCTGTTGTATAGAGTTTGTAAAATGACTCTAGTTACGTTTGGTAGTCATTTCACTGATACACATAGAAATGTATAGCGGAAATAGTATAACATTTCCGTTACATTAAAATTCATACATATGCACATACACATATACAGGATAGTGCTAAGGATACATTCTTACAACAAACAGCATATAAAATCACACAGAGTTTCCTTCAATAGTTACGAAATGTAAACGAAAATAAAAAATAATTTCATACTGAGACTAAAAACTTATTTTGAAATTCACCTGCTGTTAATAAAATAGAAAAAGAAATTAAAAATAGAAAATATATAACAGCAACAATAAACAGTTGGGATTGCTAACCCGTTTCCTGTTTTTGTTTTCGATGTTACGTGGTTTTCCATTTTTATTTATTATTGTTGCCATTGATATTTTCTGGCGTTGAAATTGCTTGATTTGAAATTTTGTACAGCTGCTGCTGGGTATTGTTGCTTGTCGCTGCATAAAAATTAAAAATTCAAACACTACCACTTTCAGGAGAAAACTAACAACAACAACTTGTCTGTCTATAGCAAACAGTTCCAACATAAACTTGCCGATGTACTAAATATGGAAATCTTTACAGTGTGTAACAAAATTAAAAGAAAAATATTAAAAAAAGTTCTTTGAAAGCAAATAATAAAATAAATTTTGCTTATGTTAAAATAATAATATATATTTTTAAAACTAAAAGTTTTTTCTTTTTGTAAAAGTTTTGAAATTAATTTTGATTTTGTTATTTTTCTCCATACTGTTAAAGTATTAGATTTTGTTGTTGCGTATACAGAGTCGGAATATATTTGAATACAGTTACAAATTTTTAACAACAGGATGTTGTTATATTAATACGTGGTAGATAATTTTTTCTCTTACTTTTTTATGCATGTGTGTGTGTGTGTAGAAATGCGTGTTAACACATACACAATAAATTTGTATAAATGTGATGTTTGGATGCAAATATGTGTTGCTTATTTTCAAATGAATATTCATATTTTTGTTCACACCAGGAAACATGCAAAAAATAAAAATGGAAGCTAAAATGCCCCATCGCATGTTAAAAAAATTGAAAAAAAAGCTTAGAATGTAGTAAAAAACAATTTACTTTTCCCTCTTAAATATTCATTACCAACTATTTGTGATGGAACATTAGAATTTTCGTTTTGCAATATTAAATAAAGTTTTGAATTTCCTTTCTAAAAGAGTAATTAACAAAAAAGTTAAATTAAAAAAAAAAATTATTTATAAAATTTTTCAGTGAATGAATCCATATTCTATCAAACGATCCTGGTAACGAAAACGAACATCATTGTGTTTTATTACACTCAAGGACATGAAAAGTAAATGAAAACTTATCAAAATTCTTTTAGGTGCCCTGCGCCTGATGTGGCAATATTATCTTTAGCTTAATACTTTTATGTTTGTTTTACAACTTTTCTTCACTTATTTTCTTTTAACTGCAACAGAAGAAACCATGACCATCTTAAGTTGAACACAATAGATGAAAATCATTTATGTGAGAAGTCACATCGGCTACATTCAACTCTAAACATTTTTGATGCCAAAACATCATGCTCAATTATTATCTAATGGTCAAGGTGTACTAACTTTATAAGGTGGGGTGGCATCTTCACTATACTTCTTGTCATAAAATTGTTTTGTCATTATTTTTGTGTACACAAATAAAAATTTAATGTGCTTGTGTGTTACTATAAACAATTTTTTAAGCAAATTGCCTGACTATCGAATTTTAATGTAATATTAGATTTAAATATACTTCAGTTCCCTTGAAACGGCAGCTCAAAGTCTATTTTATAGCAGTGAAAAAAGCTTATTTCTTGTCGGTGTCGTTTGGGTATCATTAACACACAATATAATGCGTTATTATTTAACAAGCACACTCGTATTGTATGTGATACACTCTTTATTAAGAGATCAGTTTATCTAGGCATTACAGCGAATTCCGCTTCTCTAACCAAGTACCGCTAGGGATATTTTGTCCCTTGATATCCTTGATATTAAAAGTTTAATTTTATTTATTTATAATTGCAATAAAGTGAATATTTTTTAAAATTAAAATTTTTAAATCAATTGACGTGACTTGACGCTATCAAAGCTTATTTTAAATAATTTTTTCTTTCTCAAACTGTGTATTTAAGCTTTGCTGGTGCAAGGATATGAATATCTCTTACATATCTACGAATTCTCTTTTTTTAATTTTTTTTATTTGTAATCAATATTTATTAAATAATGCTGTCAAGTACTGTGATATCTTTCCTTGGATTCGGAATAAGGAAATACCTATATTCCATATATCCTTCCATTAAGAAACAACGTTTTTATATAAATTTTTGAATAAAATGTGGTCAGAGTTGAGTAGTATTTTCAAAATTCTGCATGTTGATTCTATTGAAAGTTTTGATACGCTGCGAGCAAGGACACGTCTACTCCATAAATATCCTTATTTTATTATTATTGAATTTTAGCTATATTTATGATCACAATACGGTGAGAATTGGCAAATATTTTTAATATGGCGATGTTAAGCTCTGTAAGGGACATATTTACGTGCCTTAAATTTTTAAGTTCAAACACTATATAAAAGCTTCATTTAAGAGCCAGTGTTGTAAATAAATATTCTCAAAATATTTTTTTAGTTCTATTATTTTTGTTACTGCGCAAGCACATATCAACCCTTTGAGTATCCTTATTCTTGTATATAGCATTTTCGCTGTATTTATGATCAGATTATGGTAATTATAATAAAATATTTCGAAAATTGCGCTCTTAAGCTCCTTGATAATCTTATTTGCCTCCGGTGCAAGGATATGCTTCTGTAAAATATATTTCTGAATTTATAATGCAAATATAAGCTACATTTATGAGTAAAATTGTACAAGAAATAGTATAGATTTTCCGAACAATGAATTTTTAGTTTTATTGAATCTGCCCCAAAAACATGTCTACCTCTTGAATTCCTATTCTTACCTTCATACATCAAATGAATGCTAAATTTATGGTCAGACTATTAAATATTTTTAAAATACGTCTATTATTAAGCTAATCAGCAAATATCTCTAAAAATATCCTGCAAGGATATTATTATTTTTCATAAATACATCTTAACAATTTTTTGTTACACTTATGATCAGTAAACGATAAAAATTGACAACTGGACATTTAATAGTCTTGTTATACTCTGTGCAAATTTCGTTACATTTGGTGCAGTTACGTACCTCTCTTCCATATGTCCTTGATTTGAAATAGTTAAATCTTAGCTCCATTTGGGATCAACATGGAGCAAAAATCTTTGAGTTTATTTAAAATATAATGGAGCTAAAATCGCCTCAATGTACTGATTTGTGAAAGACTCTATGTCTTAATAGTGTCAGCTCATTTATGTAAAGAGTCCTGTTGCCTACAGAAACACTGAATAAGTTTCTTTTTTCTTATATAATCTCGAACATTTTATTTGTGAAATATAAATTTAACAGGATGAAAATAGCGTAAGTTTTGTGCTAGTGCTGCCGATTGTGCGGTCATGGCTCTCAACTACCATTGTGAACTAATCTAAAATAGATATTATATGTCCACAATAACACAATGTCGGCACATTAATTACTTTCGATGTATTATCCTCAAATGCAATTTTATAGTCAGATAATAAATTTCCCATCTGGAGATTATCCAGCAAACGAGTGTCAAAATACGTCTTATTTATTTCACACTTTCCTTGATTTATTTTGGCTATTCCGCAATGTAGACACAACACTTATAAAATATGTTGCAACAAACTTCAAATAGTTCTTCTCATTGTTAAGCCCACGACACAAATAATTAATGTAAATGATTACGTTAGTTTCTTGTTTTTTAGCTAATCAGGCCTAATATGTTGTATGACAATAAATTTCGAAAATTATTTATTTCATAATTTCCCGACGTTTCGTGAATTTTTTGGTCACTTTATCCAGGGATTCGTAATACAGGATTATTTTATTATACTAATAAGTAAATATCTTAACATTTAACATCATCAATAAATAATTATAACTATAAATACAGCAAACTTTTGAAAGAGCTTTTATCAAAAAGGTGCACTGTTTTTTTATGACCATTTTATAGTTACTATTTTTTTCTCAACATTAATTTAAATAATTCCAATTGCAGCTTGGAGGCATTAGTTTAGTCACAGAATAAAAAAAGCATACACAAAATTTTAACTTATTATAAAAATAAGAGTGTTCAAGAAAAAAAAAACGCCTTCAACAAAAGCAGCCAATTGAACAGTATACAAAACCCAAGTTTAAAACGCGATGTATTTCATATCTAGTTTAAATTTTACTCCTAGGAAATATTGAAATAACTTCTTATATAAAAATGTTTGAAAACAGGTCGATAAATGGCGGAGTTATGTTATAATGATTAATTCGGTCAGCCACTATGTCCATCTGATTTCCACTTAAGTTTCTATGAAACCACTTTGAAAATTAATTTTTTTTCTAAAAATTGGTCCATGAATAGGGAGGTAATAAATTAACAATATTTTGTATCGTCCGATTTAAAAAAAATATTACAAACAATTTTGAAAATCGGTTCATAATTGGAGGAGTTGCGTGATAGTAATCTTTTCGGGCAGCCAGTGTTCATTTTATATTTGAAAAAAAAATATGGCACCAAACTGCAAGCAAACACTTGCAAACAAAAAAGTTTTGAAAATCGGTTTAGAAATTAAAAAGTTATGCAGAGATAAACATTAAAAAGTAAAACAAAATAATCCACACGAGTTGACACCCTCCTACTTTTTTGAAGTGGGTTAAAAATAATTTATCACAAGTTTTATTGACTTTGCTAAATTTAGGAAAAATAAAGTTAAATTGCATGTATCTGATGAGAAATTTAAACATGTTAAAATAGAAGAATTATTTATTCGTATGAATGTGTAGCATTTCAAGCTGAGTACCACACCCACAGTAGCTGTCTGCTGTGAGTCTGAATGATATGCATTTAAACTATTTAAAACAACTACAGTGGGTTCATGGAAATAATTTCCTGGTACCCCAAGAGAGCTCGGATATGATACTTAATCATTAGATATTCACTTTACTCCTTTTGAAACACTGTGCTCCCTTAAATCTACACAAGGGCAAAAAGTTTTTATCCCCCCAGGGTTTAAGTGTTAAGAAAAATGAAAGAGAAAATTTGTTTTCCATATCACTGTGTTATAGCTTTTTGCATACATATTTTTAAAACCGCCTTAACCTCCTCTGTTAAGAATGAAAATAAAATAAAAAATTGTGCTTCAAGAAGACGTTGCAAAATATGCAAAAGTGCAATAAAATATGCAACTTTTTTGTTCTAAAAAGTTCACTACAGATAAAAAAGAGACAATTTCATGGTGCTGTTTTGTTGTGTTTTCGTTTTATCTTCTTTTTTACTCTTCATTAATGTGTCTTTTTGTTGTTGTCAACTTTCTTTTTTTATCATGTTGACATAACCGAGTTATATTTTTATAAGACTCATTTAAATTTATTCGTATTTTGGTATGTTGCAAGAATAGTTGAGTTTATTTAAATTAATTGTTGCTTTTATATAATATAATATTAGAAGTAATTGTGTTTGTCCAATTGTAATATTTTTTACTTTATTTTTGTATCCCTTTCAATGAAATTTAGTATTTAAAAAGCCTTTGCCAATAATTGTGAGCTGTAATAAAAATATATAAATTACTAACTGTTGAAAGTCTTAAAAGTAGTTCTTACGACAAAGTGCCTCTTTTACAAAGGTATTTATAGCAAAGAGGTACTTTTTTGTATAAACATAATGTTGATAGAAGTGTACTTTTAACAAAAAGGTATTTTCTTAGAGTACTTTTTGTATAAGTACAAATACAAATGCACGTTTTATAAGATGTTATAGGAAGTAACTTTTTATAAAATCGGCTTTTTATATAGAAAAGTATCCTTTCTATAACAAAAAGTAAATTAAAAAAATTTATAAAAATTTTAATTTTATGAAATATAAATTTTTCATGAAAAGTTAATTTTTATAATAGAGTAAAATTTTAGCACAAAGTACTTGTTATAAAAAGTAAATTAAAAAATTTATAATTCTAGCACAGATCCTTTGGGGAAAAATACTTTTTAAAATGGAACTTTTTATAAAAAAGTACCTATTTGAGAAAAGTTTATGCAAAAATACGTTTTCCTAAAAATTCTTTTTAGGAAAAGGTATTTCTGGGAAAATAAATTTTTGGTTAAATAGTAACTGTGTAATTCACAAGTCCCATGTTTCATTGCATCGATTGTATTATTTTATACAAAGTATAATACAACAATACGATTTTATTTTATATGCCTTAGAAAAGTTGTAGTGAATTTAATTTATTTGGATCACTAACCACCTCAAGTCTTTTTGAAGGTACTCATATGATGTGTGTGATGGTGTATACTTGTAAAAAACTGATTTTCATAAGAAATGACACGATCCAAAATGAATGGGGGGATCATCAATTGAGAAACTAATTATAAAATTACATTTGTGTGATAATTTACTTTTCAATACTCAAAATTTCATTAAAACCAATACGGTTCAGAAAATTATATATAATAATTTAGATTTATTGTACTTATTATAAAAAGGTAATTTTTACATAGAGATACTTTTTATGAAAATATAATTTTTTTAAAGTGCTATTAAAGAAAAATTTTGTATGGAAAATACGTTAATTTTTTAGAATAAGTAGTCTTTATAATCTAATGAAAATTAATTTAATAAAAATTTTAAATCAAATCCGCCACGATGGTAGCCCTGATTATAATATTCTACAAAGACAACACTAACTGCGACAGAGTAGTTTGTGTGTCAATTTGATATTTTTTAATTACTTTGTAAAAAGCGTTGAGGCAGGAAATTACAAAATTAATTTTTAATAAACTTGATGAAGTTATGCATGTCAACATGTAAAATTTCCATATCGAGATGTTAATTGTTGTAAGCTGACGTAAAGTTGATAAAAAAACAGTGAATGTTGAAAGCGTATTAAAATTGCAAAACAAACATTGAAACAAATACTAATTGGCCGTAGGAAAAGTGAAGTGAATCTTTATTATTATTTGATGAGATACTAATGAGCCTTGTGATAAAAAAAAATAATTATAAAAAAAAACAAACCTATAAAGAGAACTTGAAAGTTAAAATAAAAGCTTTTATTAATATCCTTAAGAGAGTTTTTAACCTGCTCCTTTTCCAGTTGAAATCGATAAAATATGATAATGGATTTTTTATCACAAAATTATAATCTCTAATTTTCGTTGATTAGATTCTCCGTCATCAATTTGTATTTTTCGAAAATCAATTTATAATTATTAATTTGAATTTTTGTCAAAAATGGTTGTAATACTGAGTAAGCAGTTGTTAATACAATAAATAATTAATAGGGTTGCTGGTAATTAATAGTGCTGCTGGTAATTAATAGTTACGTTAGGTTAGGTTATGTTGATTGGAGGGGTGTGATAAGCCCATGTCATACGATATACACTTAAGCCAGTGAAGGCTTGTTGTGCGCTCCATTTAATTATCAGACACAAACTGCCAAAGTTCTGCGGCAGGATTCGAACCTGGGACCTTCGCACTACGAGTCTAGTACACTACCTACTAGTACTAATAGTAATAGTACTGCTGACAATTAGTAGTGCTGCTGGCATCTTTTATGATTTTTCAAAAGCGTTCGACCTTGTACCTTATATTTTTACTATTAAAAAAGCTGAATTATTATGGAAGAAGGAGAGCTGCGATGATTTGTTGAGAAGTAACACGTGAAACAGGAAACAAGCTGTGCTAATAAAAAATCAATAGAGCTGCGCTGTTGCTGTTCAGTATACACATGGAGTCCCGTAAGAAAGCAAATTGCATCCAACAGTACTAAGATTTTATTTCATTGAATTAGGAAATCAATAATAAACGACCATCGGGCGTTTAATTGTATACATGTTGCAAGAAAAATAAAATAAGCTGACATTGAGTTGTGCAGTGTTTTTCGAATTTTACCCACTGCTAATCACAAGTCACAAGAAAAATCTGGTTTAATAAATTTAATTTATTCCCAATTCGGGAATGTTTTTAACTTTAGCGTTAGTAAAAAGGTTGATCCCAAAATTGCAAAAGGTATTACAAAATCGTTAAAAGCGAATGGTATATTCAGCCAAGAGCTTATTAATATGTTTATATTTAAGCCACTACTATAAATATTATATTTACTTATACACATTTAATTTTAACTTCATTTGTTTTCCTACCAAATGAATGTGTTAATAATGGATATATTTGCATCCACATCATACTTCATCTCACGACCACTCATCTTCACCCATCACAGTTACATACACGGTTCGCATTTATTTTAACAAAAGTTTTCACATCTTTTTCAGCTCAAAAATAGCAATCACTTAATAACACATACAGTAAACAACATCAAAATTGCAAAATGCTCATGTATATGTACATGCGTGCGTACGCTTGTATGCGTTTAAGCCAACACCGGATATGATTTAAATAACTTTCTCCTCTCCGTGGTCATTTATTTGTTGAGTGCTAAAACCTAATTAGAGTAATTTTTTTGTGTTATTTAGTTTTTAAACTGATGAAACCACACAAGAACTGTCAATATATATTGTTAGGGTGATGTGAACATCAGCAGCATGTTTGTGGAAAATATTATTAGAAATATTAAATTAATACATATGTAAATTGTTGAGTTTTTTTTTAAATTCAAAATGCTTTCAATTTGTGTTTTCTTTAACAATAAGCAATGTCTCTTTTTAATGAAAATTAATTTGATTTAAATTAAAAAAAAAACATATGCTAATATAAACAAATAATAATGTTAAATGATGGTGATGATGATAATAATTTTTTTTTTGACGGACGAGGTAGGGTTGAAAATGCCTTCGCACTTACAGTGACCGTCGTCGACTGCGTTGAGTGGTGTTTTCCACTAAAAAACTCCCTCCTCCGTTTCTGGTGGGATGCCTTCCCGGGACTGTTTTCTACATTACTTCAAGAAGGCCCAGAAACTTCATCCTCCTAAGAAGGACTTTGCTCGTAACACCCACGTCTGGGTCCGTCATTTTCATGCTGCTGGCTCATTCTTGCTGAGTCTCCGTTGATGGGGACTCATTTTGCCGTGCATCGAGGTCTCTTTTCTTTCTTCTTAAGACATACTCGATGTATTTACTCACAGCATTCCATGTGTTTTCGCATTCGAGCATTCTGTCAACTATGTTGGCAGGGGTGAAAACGCCAATCTGATCTCTTAATGCGATTCGCTCAGTATTCCATCTGATGCAGTTGAAAAAAGTGTGTTCTGCATCGTCATTTGTTGCATCGCAGTAGATGCAACTGGAATTACCTGTTTTGCCCATACGATGTAGATACTTCCGGAAGTATCCATGACCTGAAAGGAACTGGGTCAGGAAGTAGTTAATCTCCCCAAATTTCCTTTGAGTCCACTTTTCTATGTTAGGAATGAGCCTCTTCGTCCATCTACCGGACGTTTCTGCGTTCCATCTGTTTTGCCATCGCTGGATGGTTTCAGATCTCCGCTCTGCAGCACTAATACTAATTTCCGCCCCCCTAGAGTCCCATGCCTCTTTCCGTTCGCGCGCCAGGAGATCAACCGGAATCTCTCCACTTATTACGAAGACCGCCGTGCCTGAAACTGTACGGTAGGCTGAGGCGATTCTGAGTGCCGCTGTGCGTTGGACTTCTTCTAGAGCCTTACGCTTAGACTTTGCTCTCAGTGCATTTCCCCAAATTTCGCTGCCAGAGAAGAGCACCCTGTAATGAGGGGACAACGTTAAAATCATTCCCATTTGAACCACTTCCTCATTTCATTCTTAGCATTTTCTTAAATTTGTTAAAATTTTAGATTTTCTAATAAGACCCTTCTTTTCAGCGAAACCAACACGACTATTATTCTCACTATTGTATTTCTCCAGGTACAGGATAATCGATAGTTTTCTTTTAAGAATTACCATTCTTTTCTTTCTTCTATGGAAGTTTTTATTCCCCTTCTCCCATCTTATTTAAAAAATCAATATGCTCCTTTCAATATCTCTATCGTCAGTGAAACGAATGGTCTGGCAGCTTGAAACCAATGAACTTGCAATTACAGTTTCATGTAGAATGTATGTATATATACATACATACATACATACATCGTACCTTTGCCAATAAGAAATAACTGCTCAAATCGACTTAACCTCAAAATGAGTAAACATTACCATTGTGACTCCATACTACCCCTCATCAAAGAGTCATGAGTTTCTGTTTACCTTTTTTTGATGTACGATTTGATTTAAAAGAATAATCCTTGAAATTCAGTATCACAGTTTGTAAAATATTAAATATTACAGATTTTACAGAACGTACACATATAATACGCTGCGTTAGAAGGCAAATTTGATTTTAAAAATCAAGTGCCAATTAATCTCCTGTCAAATTACAAACTCATACTTAAAACGTTCTTCTTTACTAGCACAGTGTAACGCGCTCGCTGATATTCTTGGGTTCGTGTAAACATTTCGTCGATTGGGGGTTTAATTGACACATAATTTCCCCATTTACATAAGTTTCCTTAGAAGAACAGTTTATTTCGACAACTAAATACTACAATATCTATCCAACTACCTCTGCCTGGGTGTAACACACCCAAACCTCATTGATTAAAATTATGACCGTGAAAGATATTATTTGAAAAATGGGCAAATTTTTTGAAAAACGAATAAAATAAAATTCGCATTATTGCTGTTATTATATGAACCGTATTGGTTGTGGTGCAATTCAATTGTTTAAATACAATTTTTAATTTTTATCTTACAGACTTTGGGTCATTTTCAGTTCTACATTTTTAATTATAACCAAATGCCAGAACAAGATAAACATAAACGTAACTAGAGAATTTTTTGAGAGGGGACTATAGTCTTTCAACGAAGAGGATTATTGTGCCATGTGCGTCTGGACTATAGATTCTATAGTCCGGACGTTACTTCACTAATACGGATACTGACTGCTAGCTTTTCAATACTTTCACTCAAGAACCCTCCTAATCTTAATTTCTTGAAATATTTTCGCCTTCAGTTTCTACTCCAGTATGTATATCTTACTCGAGTTACATATGATAAGCCTGGTCGTACGACTGTTAAGGAAAGAACCACTTTTCTGGTTTGATTTAATGCAACATGTGAACACAGGCAAGCGTAAAACTAAAATGATGGGCAAACGTTTGTTAGCTTTATTCTATCTGGTAACTGGTGTGAACTTTAAAGTTAAAGGAAAATAATTTTTTGCGTTTGGCTGTCAATACTTATTGCAAGCGGTGAAGGAGATTGTGAAATCTGTGGCCTATAAATGAAACGTTTAAATTTTACCATAAAGATGTTATTAACGTGGGCCAAGAATAAATAGTTAAATGTAATTCATGAAAATTTAAAAGCATGGTTGTAAATTAATACTCGAGCCACAATGGACTTTCTAAGCAAGTGAGTTCAATTATTTCCATATGATTGATGGAGGTAAGAAATCTCTGTATGTAATATTTTCATCTTTATGGTAACTTTGACAAAACTATTGCAATAGTTTTATTTTCAGTTCACTCGATTATCTGTTGTCAGTGTAAATAAAACTTTAATAATATATTCTTGAAATAATTGGAGTAGTAATGCAGCTGATCGAGATTCCAGCAAGTAGTTTCGTTTCTATTCTTAAAAGATAATGATTGCTAATCTCTGTTCTTTTGAACTAAAAATGAAACCTTTATTACTATAGTTTTATAAAGTAAAAATGATATTTACGAAAATATTGTTTGATGATCATAACAAAATCTTATCTGATGAGATAAGAAAAAAAAATTCCTTTTTATCAATTTTAATTTTATGCATGAGAAAGGCGTGTCTTGACTTTTTTTAACACAAATAATAGTTTTAGAAATATAAAAATATTAGAGAAATTCGGTAAAATAATAAATTTGTCAAAGAAATTTTCGGTGGAAATTTCATGCTTTAAATAAGGATGAGATAGAGTTGTTAGCGCGTTGACTACAAAGAAATTTATAACTGAAGAGCCTGGGTTCGAGCCCTGTTCAAAACATGTCATTAAAAAATTAACACCATTAATTTTTCTGTTTTACTTAGTGTGGTGTTGTATTAATTGTTGTTGCACTGTGACGAAGGCACTTAACAGTAACAGCGATTGGATACTCTCTACGTTAATGTACGCTAAATCACGGGTGCTCTCCTTCGTCGTTGAAGTAAAACAATTAATCCAATGGCTACACATACAGCAGCTAAATATAAGAAATATAATACGTCTCCTTAACATCAGAGACACTAAAACTATGCTATAAAAAACAACACGGAATAGTTGAGTTGTAAAACCGAAATTAAGCTCTCTCTCTTTCTCCTTACCGCCTGTCCTCTCTACCCTATCCCTTTCACAAAAAAGAAGTAACACCTTAAGTAAGCAAAAAGCAAAGACTTAAAATATCAACAGAGAAAAAAATTAGGCTTTCAGATTACGTTTTAAGGACGTTTTAAGGACGGCACGACAGTAGACGGAAATTTGCCATTTCTGAATTTCCATATTTGCTGAGTAGCGAACGTCAAATACAAAAATTGTATTGATTTTCTTCTCTTATTTCAGCTTTGAATTATTCAAATATATCGGAGAATTTTTATTAAAAAGGCGAAGAATCTTATAGAGATAATTTTATCGATAAGTGACATTAGTTTCCATAATAATAAAGAAAAAATAGGAATATATTACTTTACAATAGTTTTATAATTGACATCATTAATCAATTGATAAGAAAAATTAAAAATAATGGAACACGATCAGATATTTTCCCAGAACAAGAAATTTATAAATCGCTAACTTAAGTGACAATGACTTCTGAAAGACTAAAAAAATCAAATATTTTTTTGTAATAGGAAATATAAAATGACATTAAATATGTATATAATACAGTAAATAAATTATTCACCAAGACCAAAGATAAAATTGAGAAATTTTATTTAAATAATGTTGTTTATAAATAATAAGAGATCTGATAAGGTGTAAATATCTACCACAAAAAATAAATGTATGACAACGCTAGCAGACACAAGTCAGATCAGGAGTATACCCGTAGAAATGTTTTAAATCAGCTTTAATGAAACATTGTTTTAATTCTAATCATAATCTGGATATATGTTAGAAATTGTTAATATTATTAATGTTGATATTATTAAATATTAATATTATTAAATAATAGGATAATCTATATATAAAATAGGATGTGTGTATGTATGTATGTATGTATGTAACGTAATGGCTCCAAAACGGCTGGGCCGATTTTGACGAAATTTTCAGGGAACCTTCAGAATACTCGGGCGGGTGACACTGTGAAGTCTGATTTTTGTGTGGCAAAATACAATAAGACATAAAATGAGAACGGCTTGGCCGATTTCTGTAAAACTTTTCGTCAGTTGTTCGTATTTTCGAGGAGAAGGTTTTTATGGAAGAAAAATCCCTCCGGAAAAGTCGGAAAAATTAAATCGAGTTTTTGTATGAAATTTTGTTTGAAATATTTCCTTAATGGCTTTTCAAATGAAAAAATAGAAAGTTTGTTTGAAGGCTTAAAATTGGGGCGAGGCGAAGTTCGCCTGGTCCGCTAGTAAACAATAAAACTGATGTAGCTCAAAACTATAGGTTTTTGATTCGTGAGTTATGCATTAAACACATTCGAGACAGCAGGCTACCGACTACAACCTGTCAAAAATAGAATACATATGTGTATATGAAAATGATTCTTTTCACAACTGCACGGCTACACGACTGTAGGTTGTTGTCCATGCTACTTTTGTCGTGTAGACCAATTAAACTAATTTCTATTTTTGTTGTCTACAAAACAAAAACAGTGTTGACAATATAACAAAATATGTAAAGCAAATTACTGATTAGAAATATTTTTTTTTGCAAAATATAAAAGAAAATTTCAAAATTTATATGTTTATATATACATATTTAAATAAATATATATATTTAAATAAATAAATTTATTTGTTTTATTGTGCCAAAAATACCAACATTGTTGAAGATTAAAAAAAATCACAGGGTAATAGCCCTTTTTAACATAAATATTTTAGTTTAATTTCTTTCGGTTCTCTCTCTATATTCCGGATTTACGGCGTTCAAATCTTTAACATATTACTGATCATAAATCCTACAATATAGAACGAATAGGCTCTTCGGCTCTTTTTTAAGATATTTTATTTCTTTTTTGAGAGTTGGACGAGACTTGTATCGTTAAATATGCGCTAAATATGCACCACTGTAATATACATAAATGAATTGATGCAACAGCTGTTTACTATATATCTGTCGTTTTCAAAATAATTAAGTAGCTGGCTACATGCGAATTTGTAGCTCGCGACATTTGTAGTCGTGTAGCCGTGTAACCTGCTGTCTCGAATGTGTTTAAAGCATTAAACTGACCAATTGGAATGGAACACTTTTTTTTTTGTTTTTTGTAATATAATTATTAGAAACTTTTCATAAGGACATATTGACAGCTAAAGTTACACCAAATAAAATATTTTGCAAAAACTCTAATTGTTTGCATAATTAGTTGCGGAGAATATCCCGAAATAATAAATTTCAATATTAAATATTTTTCATTTCTTCAAAATTTAAAACAATATCTATCAAATTGTTTATTCGACACATTTTCCAGTATAACTATTTAATATTTTATTGTTTGTTGTTGGCTGAGCTGAGTATATGCCTACATATAGTTAACACTAACCAAATCATCAGTACTGTTTATACAAATCATGTTTGAAAACCATTCAAACTCATATATTTGGTTAAAGCCAGTAGAATGCAGAATGCTAGTTCTGAAATAAAAATATCCCTTGATACAATTTTTGTATTCGATGTTCGATATTCAGCAATACTGTACAATATATATATATATATATATATATATATATATATATATATATATATATATATATATATATATATATATATATATATATATATATATATATATATATATATATATATATTTCCTCTGGAGAGCGTAGGCCGTTTCCTTAAAAAATGATCTGAAAGCTTAATTAATGTTTTGCTGTGATCATCAAACTTGAATAAACAATATTTTCGTACATATCAATTTTACTTTATAAAATCAAAGAAAGAAGGTTATATTTTTAGTACAAAAGAACAGAGATTAGCAATCATTATCTTTTAAGAATAGATACCGAAATTCTACCAGAAACCAAACTACTTGCTGGAATCTCGATCAGCTACATTAACTCTAAACTTATTTAGTTTTTTCTTACCGATTACGGGGAATATGCTGGAGGAAATTAAGGAACTTTGTGAGTGACACGGAGTTTCTCTAGACCTTTGGGTCAATGTATTATGGTTAAAATCAAAGGAGCGCACAACAAGCCTTCACTGGCTTAGGTGTATGTCGTATGACATGGGCTGACAATACCCCTCCAATCAACCTAACCTAACCTAACCTAACCCTAGTTTTTTCTTATATTTTGTAAATATTTTTATGGTTTTTATCAAAAAGTATAATAAAAATGTTTTTTTAGTCATATCATTTTATAGAAAAGAAGCACCGAATTAAATAGAATTTTTAATTTAGTCTGTGTTAAAAACTCATTAAAAACACTACAAAGCTGGTAAAAGAAATGAAAATATTATTTCTAAAATTTGTTACACTATTGTGTTTTGCACATATTGTATTGGCACAGGAAAGAAACAAGAAAGTTGTATGTTACTACAACGTCGTAAGGCAACGTAAGTAAGGACAAAGATATTAAAATAATTTGATTTTTCAAAACTCTATTATTGAAATATTTTTGCAACCGTATTTAATTAATAAAACTTTTAACTGACCTTCGTAGACTAGTAGGTAGTGCACTAGACTCGTAGTGCGAGGGTCCCAGGTTCGAACCCTGCCGCAGAACTCTGGCAGTTGTGTTTGATAATTAAAGGGAGCGCACAACAAGCCTTCACTGGCTTAAGTGTATGTCGTATGACATGGGCTATCACACCCCTCCAATCAACCTAACCTAACCTAACCTTTAGTTAGTCAGACTTGAATCCTGAATGCATTTCGCAATTCAGCTTAAGAATTTTTTCAAATAATTTTTATTAAGGAAGCTCGACTTCGATTTCTACCCCTAAATTTTACAAATCAATTTAATAATTTTTTCAAATTGTTTTTGTTAAGAAAAATAAAGAATGGTTAATTACACTATAAACAGGGATCAGTACTGTTGCACCACCATTAAACAGACACATGAGCGCTGTTTTATTCTGCCAGTGTAATTAGGTTTTCCTTAAATTTCCGCAAACAAAAACAATTTGAACATTTTATTATCCTTAGTTGTTAAATTCAGGAACAAAATAATAATCAGGCTAATTACAATGAAATTGTGAAAATTATTACTTGAGATTATAATTAAATTTTAGAAAAAACTATCTGGTAAATTTTTCCATTCAATTTTACTTATTTGATTGTTGTAATTTCCCTAGTCATAATTTTAAGAAATTCATGCTCATAGAAATATTCGTTGGGAAATAATTGAGAATTTTATAAAAACATAGAAAGTTGAAAATTATTTAAAAAACAAAGCAAAACTAAAATTCAGTTAATAAACGACACACAAATCAAAAGTATTTTTTTATGATTAAGGCCGTTGGTCTTAACTTTTATATTTTATTTTTAGAAATATAGTTATAGTTCGAGTGATAAGCTCTCATAGGGACAAAGTAAAAGTTAGATATACGTGCAGATTAACCCAAAACTCACAAAAAATCAGTAAATTTATCTCATATTTTAAAAATAACTACTTTTTCGTTATCCCTATTCATGTGATGAGATGGAAATTTCAAATAAAACCAAAGAATAATTTTCCTTTGTTTTTTTTAAGATTTTCAAATTTACTATGTTCTTAACCCCCATCTGGATTATTAATATACTTTTGAATTTTTATACGCTAGTTACAATATGGTTGGACTTGCAAAGACAGCCTACGAAATAATATTACAAATATGAAAAAAGTTAAATTTAAGGAATATTTTTCTTAAAGCTTTAAAAAATATTTATAATTCCTGAAGAAGACGATATAGAAAGAGTCGGTATATTAGAATAAATAGTTTATAAAATTCATTTTATATAAATAAATATATCTCGGACTTTACCATAAATATTTATTAAAAATAAATTACTTGTTTTTAATCTTTTAGATTTGGGCGCACTACGAAGAGATGAGTTACTTGATGCTTTGGAATTTTGTACTCATCTTGTTTATGCTCAAGCCGATATAACAGCCGATCTTACCATTCCTACTGAAAATATGGAAATAAGCGTTTCTGAAATAAGAATGTTACAAAAGAAATATCCTCTGATAAAATTTTATTTGAGTTTAAGTAGTAATACAGATCGAGGTGTAGAAGATTACAGCAGGAATACTAGTCCTAGGATCAGTGATGTGCAAACGAACTTCATACAGACTTCAATTGAACTAATAAAGTTACTTGGTTTTGATGGTATGGATTTGGCATTCCCATTCATAACTAAACGAAAATATTCATTACGCTTTTTGAATAAAGCCTTGGACTTTTTGGAATATATAATCCTTGGTGATAATATCGAGTTTGATTTCAATTACAAGAAAGGTTTTGCGGACTTTGTCAAACATTTGCATAAAGCTTATGCCAAAGAGAATTTATCTTTGTCTCTAACTGTACTACCAAATGTCAATTCATCATGTGAGTAAGAAATTTATGTATCAATGGTCTAGGGAAAACTGTTTTTGATTTTTTTAAGATATGATCAGATTTTAAACTAACAATTTAATAAAAATTTTTCAAAAATCTAAAACAAAGAAAATATGGTTGGTCCTACCTGGAACTTTCCAATACTAAAAATCTCGATTTAAGAAAAATTTTTTTGGTGTGATTGAAGACAATACTATTTCCCAAGCTTTTCGATAATGCTATTTTCCCTGAAAATATAACAATATAAAAAGACACAGTTTATGAAGTCCACAAAAGTAACTGAACTCAGAGAGAATATTGGGAACCACTTTTTCAAAAAGTTTCGGCAATGGAATGAATTGCTTGAACAAAATTAAATCATTTCCGACATTTGAAATAGATTTTCGGAGCGGTAATTTTAAATTGATTTCAAAAAACTAATTTTTTGAAAAAATTTTAATCCATGCATATTCGTACGGTATCTAAGCGCAGCCATGATCTTTTGAATACCGCAAAACCTGCTTCGATCGGTAAATTAGCCTATAAGAAGCATCCTTTTCACATGCACATATCGCCATATGACATTAATAGGATCTTAAATGTCATGACTGATGAAAACCCAATTTCTACAATTGGATTCAAATTAGTAACTTCCCTCTTTCTTCTGCAAAAGCTTAAGAATTTACAAAAAGAAAAAAAATGTGGAAGCTAAAGCAATCAAACAACAATACTAAATAAGAAATATTGGGGAAACACTAGAGCCGGTAAAAATTGATAACGTAATGGAAATAATAGTAACATGATCTCCTAAATATGATTAAGACAGGTTTATTGTTTCAACTCTATCTTTCTTTATAAATACGTGATTTTGTCCCAGGGCAATACAATTAACTACAATGTTTTTGGTTCCTTTACTTTTACCCGTCAATATTGGAGGCATACTTTTAAATTTTCAGATGGTCATATATTGCATTGCGATGTTACAACCTTGTTGTATTCCAACTGACCAAAATCGCTTTAAAATCAGCCAACACTAGCGAATCGTTTTTTGAATCAATAAATCAATCTTCATTCAGCAATCTCTTAAGTAATATTAAGCGCAATATAAAAAATTCCCAATTTTTTCCAACAAAGTGTGATTAGGAAGTATAGAAACTATAATTTCTGTCTTTGTTTTGTTCCAAAGTAGTAGGAAACGGTCATATATATCGATCCTCACCACCGATCCTCACTATATATATGAAAAATGTTTATTTATACAAGAGTAATGAGTTAGGACTTGCCTCCTACCCACCGTGGAACACAAAAACCTGACATGAGCCAAGAAACCGACTTCGTATTCGGATTTACTGATTTCGAAAACATTAGAAACCGTCATGAGACTCTGTGCGATTTTCGGACTATTGTACAGTGTTAGTATGGTCTCTTTTAGCTTAATACTCAACGTATAATACACAAGTTCTAAATTAATTGAATTATTTTTTTGAGTTTGAAGAAGTTTAGAAGACCTCAAACTAAAAAAAATAATAATTCAATTAATTTAAAATTAAAGGTCGAATAATATCATCAATTTAAACAAATTCTAATGCATTCCTTAAAATATTTCCTCTTTCAGGGTGGTTTGATATTCCTGAAATCCATGATAAGTTCGAATACATAAATCTATTTGCTTTCGACTTCATAAGACCCGACGTCAATCGGCATACAGCTGATTATATAGCACCAATTTATTTTATGAATGGACGAGATCGTTTGCCAAAAAACACCGTTGATTTTCAAGTACAACATTGGATTGACAATGGCTGCCCGGCAAGTAAGCTCAACTTGGGCATTCCAACATACGCTCGTACATGGAAGCAAAACTATTCTTACTTGTCTGGTTCTTATCCGGATGGACCAGCACCAAAAGGGGCGGATTCGCAAATAGATGGTCTTTTGAGTTACGCTGAAGCTTGTTTGAAAGTACATGAAGGTGATTGTAGAGGAAACCCTGATCCTCAATTTGGTAGATCTTCCGTTTGTTTAATTGATAAGGAAAAGGCATGGCCATAGTCGATATTTCATATGATGATTTTAGCGGTAAATGTGTGTATGGTAAATATCCCATTTTAAGATCGGTACACGATACTTTGAACTCTATTGAAACTTAATGAATTTCATGCAAGAGAAAAATAATATACAAACCAGAGAAATTTTATCCTTTTTAACTGAATATATACCAGAGATCATCATTGATTATAAAAATATGAAATAAATAAAGTGTTTAACAATTTACTATTACCTTTTTGGAAATTTCGTATACTAATACTTATAGCACAAGAATACGAACGATACACAGTGTTTTAAAACTAGATCAGAAATAGCAGCAACAACGAAAAAAATGTAAGTATTTTACACAATAATTTTTGTTTTGTTGTCCCTGTTAGTAGTTCTATAAGGAGCGGATGAAACTACGCTGGGGATAGTCATGGATTAACATTGAGGTAGTGAGAAGTATAAAAATCGATCTGATGATTTTTGGCAATGATATGGGAAAAAAGTGTGTAATTTAAATTATATGCGCGTATAACATATATTTTTCTGACAAACTTACTCCCCAAAATTTGATTCTGTGACACATTTCAGTAATATTTGAAAATAAGTACGTGTACGAAAGTAATCCATAGACCCATTTGACTTATTACTGGCGTTCAATTAAATTTTGTTGTGTTCTAAAAACAATACTAAAGTTTCATGACAAATATTTTTGTCGGACATTCCAATCTATTATATATGCATACAGAGGGGTATCCTATATCCCACTTCACGAAATCGGGAAAAAACGCTACATCGAAAAATAACAGATCTAAAATGTGTAGTTAGAGTATTGGAATGTTTCTTGTAATCTTTTATAAAAAGTCATTGAGAACTCCTTAAGAATAATATATAAGGGCTACAACTGTCGCCGCAATTGAGAATAAGTAGAAATTAATCGTCAGACACATTTGAAGCTTTAAATTATTTCAAGTTGGATTTTGGGTCCTGATATAATCAAGGAATTGTAATAAAATTTTATGACAACTACTTTTGTGGGATACCTTTCCCCGATATATCGTTACCTAAGAGGATTTTGATGGCTTTTGGAGAAGTGGCAAATATTGTTCAAGAAAATTTCAACAATAATGCTTACCATGAGAAGTAAGAGGGCTACAACATTTAGCATGAATATTTTTTTGGCATTTTATATAAAGCTGCTGAGCTCATCTCTTGTCGAAAATGTAAGTATTACAAAAGGTGAAATTTAGCTCTTCCTAAAATAAAGCATAAATGAAAGGACTATCTGTAATAAGCTGAAACAACTGGGTATTTCTTTTTTACAATTTACTAGATTCGATTGTTAAAGCTATTTCATAAAAAAATTGGAATTGTTGCAGAATGTAATAATTGCATACCATCTTATTAATAGTATGTCTACATACAACAATTGACACTACACTACTCAAGTAAGTTATCGTGAAGTAATATTAAAAAAACAATCCAAAAAAGTGGAATTTGTTTCATAATGTAACAACTGATGAAAATTTTGAGAATTATTTAATTTAATTTTTTTGGCGCTATTTCATGCAGCCGTTCATTCTGTAAGCAATATAGTTCAGCTAAGATATACTTAATAGCAAAAATGTTAAAAATTTGACTTAAAACATTTTTCCATATCCAAAGATATGCGAGTATTTAATGATTTCACGATATTTATGGCAGTTTAGATATGATTTTTTTAAAATTGAGTTATTTTTTTTACAAAATAATACAATGAATGGTTTAATAGGAAAGTTTTTCATTGTAGTATCGAAGTTAATCTTTCGTAACATTTATTGTCTTGTCTAATGCACATTTCCTCTTGAAATTCAAATGACAGGCTGCAACGAAGAGTAATAAATGCGTTCCCGAAAAGCTGACCACTTCTAAAACATATTTTAGCCTGTCAGTTTTATAAGTATTTCGCATTGAGTGTAAATGCAAATGCAAAAGAGACATATAAAAATAAAATTTGTTGCTTGAAATACACAAGTACAGGAAGCGAATTAAAAAGTATTTAACATTTTAGTTTTTGTTGTTGGCTTAGCTGGGTATTTAACTGCATTTTATTCGCACTAACCAACTATGGTCAAATCTCATGCAAAAGTGGAATAGCTATACCATGTAATGTTCATTTATCGAGCCCCGCAAATCTGCACGCTACTGGTGGTCCTTGGATCGGTAATAATATTCGTATGTATATCCTTAAAAACGGTACGGTACGCAGCAGGTAAATAGATATTCTATTTGAATGTCAACGAATGTTTTGCTTTTATATGACATATAATTCCTACAACAAATCACTCATGGCAACCCAAAGTTGACATTGTGGAAACCAATAGAAAATTAGATATAAAAAGGCATACAATATTTTTATCAAGGATTGTCTAGCCAGCAATTATTCGTGCTATTAAAGAGAAAACTATTAAGTTTGTTTCCTCAGCTGCTGGAAAGCCTGCTTTAGAAAGCAAGTAACAAAGTAGTATTTTAAAATTATTTAAATGCACTGTACGCATTTTTTAATGAAAAAGGAACATATTTAAATTTTTCTACTTTAAAACTTCTCAAGAGAAATGTATTCCTTAGCGAATCTGTCACAGCCACTTAAATAATGATCTATGAACATATAATACGTTTAAGTTTTTTAAAGAGGCTGCCTGTGCTTGTTAACAGACACTTAATACCATGAACATCTCATCCTTGTTATTATTTGATCAACTTCATACATCATCTACATTCTGTCATGCTGTTCTTTTCCATTCTAAGATTTCCATGTCCCATTTCCCATTTCATGTTATTGTTTTCTTTTATGGCATGTGTGTATCTATGTTACTGTATATCCGGCTGTTTCAGTGAGAGTGTGTGTGTTTTATATTACTTTCTCGTAAAAATAAATGTCTAATCATTGTTTGAAAGCATTTTTTGGACATTTGAAAATTTTAAAAGACATTTTTTGTTGGTGTTTTGCTTGGGAAAACAAAAAAAAAAAGAAATAAATAAAACAAAAGAAAGCAAATGCATAAGAGTTTTTTTTATAGAATTCTCATATAATATATATTGATTATTGTATAGGTATATGAGAATATCTCGAATAATTATTTTAATAAATATTGTTATTATAAACTTAGTTTTGAATGTTTGCATTATAAATATTTTCATTATTACCCAAAGGGCGATTAATTGTATAAAAGTATAAGAGAAAAAAAAATGTTCTAAAACTATTGTAATTACATACATGTTTTGGGAGCCTCAAGGGGAATAATATGATTGAATTCTACAGAATTCTCATATGATATTTGCAGGCTTTTGAATGATTTTCAAACATGATGTGGCTGGAGAGTACTGATGATTTGTAGACATATACTCAGTTTAGCCAACAACAAATATTAAATTATTTAAATAATTATTTTGTACAATAACTCGAATAATGATTTTAATACATTTTTCTTTTTATAGTTACAAACAAAATTTCCTAAAACTATTCGAGATATTCTCCCAAGTAATTATTAAAAAAATTATTTGTTGTGGGCTTCCTTGTCTATATGTCTGCATTTAATTAGCATTAGTCAAATCATCAGTAAACTTCAGCCACTATGTTTCAAAAGCATTCGAATTCATATGTTTATGTAAAACTCATAAATATAATATGACAATTTAAAAAAAAAATTTAAAGCCGGCATAGTCCACAATAACTAAAATTTTTTTTATAATTTTTATTTAATAAATTTTTTTAATCTAAGATTTCTGTTAAAATTGCTTTAGCACCCTACTAATTTTTTGGGGTGTAAATATGTACATGCACGTATTCTTGTACGATTGTGTCGGTCGAAATACATACATACATATATAATCTTGAACAAAATATTTTAGTAGAAATTTTTAACTCATGGAAGTTATAATATGCCGCTTATTTAAGAGGATTGAAGAAAAGCAAAACTGTTCGAAAAGCAGTATTAAATTTCTCAGTTAACGTTGTTAAGAAAATGTTAAGTTTTCTAATGGATTTGCATTTTGTTCTCCATCTTTTATTTATAATCATGAAAAATGACAGATAAGAACAAGATTTTTTAAATTGCCGTATATGTCAGGTTGAGTTTCTTTTTTAAATTGGGTTGGGGGAGAAAGGAAAGTAAAAGTATTATTACGGCTTACATTGAACATTATATAACTTTTGAATAATCTTTTTTAAAAACTTTAGAGGTTTATTTTTATTAATTTGATTCGAAAGTTAGTTTTCACAAATACAGTGGAGATTGTTTATAATGGACTGTGTTCGGCCGGATAACATTTTCTTTTTTGATAAAAAATCAACATTTTGTTAATGCATTTGTAAAAAAATCTCTATATCACTCTTATATTAGAAACTTAAGTCCCTTCAAATTTGTTTTCTAGAATCAATTTATTTTCCCTGCAAAGGTAATCTTAAAATTGGTCCACATTTTAATACTTAATATCTCTACGACTTAAGGATAAGCAAAACAAAATGTTTATAATTTATATATATTTATATATGATATGAATTTCGCATTAATTATAAATTACTCACTGTCTAGAGTAGATAAAATTGTTGCCAATTAATTTTCTTACAAAAACTATCTTGCAGCGAAGTTTCCTTCAGATATGAAATACACTTTTAAGCACATATTTTTCGAATTTTTTTGCGTCAACATAAACTTCTTCAACTTATAATATTAATAACAAATACAAATAAAACAGTTAACATCATCAAACCATTACGATGAGTCTATATATTTCAATAATTGTCATAAGAGCCTGGTTCTGTTGGTGTATTCAGTTGTATTTCGAAAAAATGTTCACATATGATTTGCTTTCCGTAAATATATAAATTAAATAAATCTTTGACTACCAGATATTTTCCACCCTATTGTAAACACTCTTACAAAATTATTCTATTTATTTCTGGATCTAAAGCCGACGTCTCAAGTTATAGAAGTATTGCTAAGATTAGCGATAAAGCTAAACTGTTTAAAAAATCATTATATATCATCATTACACTTCCTTCATTTGGCTTCACAACAACATCGTTTAGTAAGGCTTTCGATTAAGTAATTCATGATCTTCTGCTGTATAAATTGGATCGTGATTGGTTTGGAGCTTGACTAGTCGAATATCTGTAATACTACCTAAAGAACAGAAAACAATTGCCCTTATTATGATTGTCGACGTCGACGTCACATCAAGTCGACATTAATACATTCCACAATTAATCGTTATCGAGAACTATTAAATATTATTGGTAGGATGTTATTACTAGTTACTATGGCTTATAAAATTACAAAAGGCCATTAATATTAGTTAATTCTTGCCTACAACGAGTTCAGGACTGCTGTCTTTTTTACTGTCGACTTCATGTGACGTCGACGCGACAATTATAATAAGAGGGAATGTATTAAGTTTGGAAATTAGTAGACTAATTTTGTGGATGTAGTATCAGGTGTATCACAAGATAGTCATCTAGGACTTCTTTTATTTACCTAGTCTATATGTAAGTGATCTTCCTTTTGATATTAAATTGAATTGTGCCTTTACGTTTGCAGATGATGTCAAAATACTTCTTACTGATCATAAATCCTACAATATAGAAAGAATAGGCTCTTAGGCTCTTTTTAAGATGTTTTTTTTTTGAGAGTTGGGCGGGACTTGCTTAACTATTATCATTTAACATACTGGCAATATATTATAGAATCATTATCTTAAAAACTTATTTTGAATGATAACCTTTCCTCAGGTAAATATATGCAAGTAAATGCATGCTCTATAATTATTTGTACACTCTATTAAAATTGTTAGTTAATTCGACTTAATAGTTTTAAGTTCAACTTAACTAAAAGTTCATTTCGTTGTACAGTAAATCAAATTAAAAACAGGCTCCTGCAAATAATATATAAATTTCTCCTATTTATACATAAATTTCTCCTATTTATATATAAATTTCTCCTATTATGTAATTTACGGTTCCATGTAATGGAAAGTACGATATAATAAGCTTGCACAGGCTTTAGTTTGCCTTAATATTGGTAATACCTTCAACTACCAAAATTTATTATACGACTTTGTTAGTGTGCAGACAATAAAGTTATCACCGGCATGTAATTTTAATCAGCTTTTGAAGAATAAAAAATAAACAAATTTAAGATGATCGATATATTCAAATAAAATGGCTTTTAAACTTATCTAAAGTGCTACCATATATATTTATATATTCATACATTAATAATTGCTTGTAATATAAAAAAAGAAAGTGTTAAATTACTTACTAGTGTCTTTTAATATCATGTTATTCCTGCAAATATTTTGTCATATTGAACGATTTATAAGTTACTTTTTATCTTCTAGTTTTCAAAGTATTACAAACAGTTTAATATCCTGTCTAAAGAAGATTATAATATTTTTATTATAAATAATAAATAGGCTTATGACAAGTAAAATGAATTGAAAGTCCTTGACGGAGAGTTGTGTAATGCTACAAAAAGAAACTTAAAAGCTAAGAAATGATAATATTTCATATTAATTTTATGACAAAGATTTTACATTTACAATCAAGTATGAATTTTTTACGCCTTTTTATAGGGAAAAAAATAAAATGATATTGTTGCCTATATAATTAATCGTGTATATATTCTTAATAATTATGACGAACATTTTATGAAAAATAGAACTTATCAAAGTTAATGATGATATACTATGAATTAATTAAAAAAATTTACAGAAAGACAAGATGGTTGATAGTTTACTGATGAGTTGGCTCTTGAACCAACGAAATTTAGGAAAATTTTCCTCCAACTTTTCTTCAATAAATTATATACATTAAATGTATAAATTAAAAAATTTATATTAGTTTACAAAAATAATAATTTTTTTTTATCAATGAAGGAAAAGAAGTGCAGTAATTGTGGAGGTAATCACACTGCTAACTACAGGGGATGTCCTGTATACTCTTTCGTTAAACAGGCTATGAGTCAAAAGCCTAAAGTAGTCCCAGCGCAAACAGGTAATACGTACTCCGCCAATTATCCTGTAATGGCCCAACCAATCTCTACACAAGTATCGTATGCTGACGCTGTGAAGATCAACTCCGTTCCCATGCAAAAAGTGTCACCACCAACTAATACAACAAATGCAAATGCAAGCTTTAACTTCAGTCGCCTTGAAAATACTATTGATAATTTGGTGCAAACTATAAACAACTTTACAACAAATATGACTAGTATGATGCAAGAAATGCTGCGAATGCAGAACACACTGCTTCTAGCATTAGTTAACAAGCCATGAACACGTTAAATGTATGTTTCTGGAACGCAAACGGCATTCGCCAACATAAAAATGAACTAGAGCTCTTCCTCACGGCAAATAATATTGATATAATGTTGGTATCTGAGACTCATTTGACTTCAAGAAGCCTTTTTAAAATTAGTGGCTATACCTTATATGATACAAAGGACCCGAGAGGAAGAGCATGCGGAGGATCAGCAGTTCTAATAAAGTCAAGACTCAAACACTACATTCTTGAGAATATTAGTGAGGACCATCTGCAGGCAACAAATATTTGTATCCAAAATTTTTTTACAAATTTTGTGATATCATCAATTTACTCCCCTCCCAGATTTTCAATCTCTGAGGATCAATATGAGGATTTTTACAGAACTCTTGGACCTTGTTTCGTGGCAGCTGGGGACTACAATGCAAAACATACGTTCTGGGGATCGCGTCTTATTACACCTAGAGGTCGAGCATTATTCAACACAATTTCAAAAATGGGTTTGGATGTCATTTCTAGCGGGGAGCCCACTTACTGGCCTACTGACCCACAAAAAATTCCAGATGTTATAGATTTTGGCGTCATGAAAAATATCTCTAGGGATTTAATTCATGTTGAAGCTTCTCATGATCTCTCCTCCGATCACTCGCCAACGATCGTTACAATTTGTAGCCCACTAAGAAGTGACTTACCTCACCCATATGTGAAGATGATAAATCATGTTAATTGGCTGGGGTTCAAAAAATATCTCAGTAGTCATTGTACGGGAAACATCAGGCTTAGAACTCCCGATGATATTGAACTTAACATTGCCAATCTTACCGAGAATATTAAACAGGCTGCTAAACATGCCACTACTTCCTATCCGCAGACTGGGTTTAATAGAATTTATTCTGCGGATATTGAACGTCTCGTATGTGAAAAAAGAAGAGCTAGAAGGGAATGGCAACAGCACAGATCACCCCAACATAAAATTAGACTTAGAGAATGCACAAAACGACTCCAAGAGTTGCTTGCATCTGAAAAATCTGCTTCTCTTAAGAACTATCTGGAAGGTCTCGATGTTACAGCAGCATCTAATTACTCCTTGTGGCGCGCTGCTAAAAAACTTAAAACACCTGTTGAGTCTAAACCACCCCTGCGCACTTCTACCGGAGGTTGGGCAAGAACTAATACTGAAAAAGGTAACATATTTGCTGAGCATTTAAAACACGTATTTACCCCAAACATATGTACTGGTGCTGTTGATTTGCCGAGTGTAGTTGCTCTACCCCCTCGACCCATAAAGTTTAAGATGCGTGATGTACAAAAACTAATTGCTGAAACCAACCCGAAGAAGGCCCCGGGTATTGATGGAATTAGTAACAAGATGCTGATGAAGTTACCTTGTATTGCTATTAGAATCCTCTTGTTCATTTTTAATGGCATTTTACGAGTGGAGTATTATCCACACAGCTGGAAACTTGCCATGGTCAAAATGATTCCAAAGGCGGGTAAAGATCTTACTAAGCCTGAATCATATAGGCCAATAAGTTTGCTGTCAACAATTTCAAAGCTCTTCGAAAAACTGCTCATGACAAAATTATCCCCAATTCTAGCTGAGAATGGGTGCATACCGGACCATCAATTTGGGTTTAGAAGTCAGCATAGCACCATTGAACAATGTCATAGATTGGTACATTTTATAAGAAGAGCATTTGAAGAAAAGAAGTACTGTTCTTCCCTCTTTATTGATGTTTCTCAGGCATTTGATAAAGTGTGGCATGAGGGCCTGATTTTGAAATTGAGGACATATCTACCAATGAACATTGTGAATCTATTGGAAAGTTACATTCTTGCCCGGAAGTTCACTGTCGTGGAAGGAGACTTCATGAGTGTGCCCGAAACTATCTCATCCGGTGTGCCACAGGGTAGTATACTGGGACCAGTTTTATATTTGATTTATACCTGTGATATGCCTCTGAGCAGTAATATCTTCACTTCTACATTTGCCGATGATACAGCCTGCCTTAGTATGCATGAAAACCCTCACGAGGCATCCCGATATCTTCAGAATCATATTAGCCTGTTGGAACTATGGTTGAACTTATGGAGAATAAAAGTAAATGAACAAAAGTGTGTTCATGTCACATTTACTCTACGAAGAGACACTTGTTCCCCCATTCGAATCAACAATCAAGTTGTTCCTCAACATTCACAGGTGAAATACCTTGGTATTCACCTCGACCGACGGCTTACATGGAAACACCACATCGACTCTAAGCTGACCCAAATGAAGCTCAAATTAACTCAGATACATTGGCTGATTGGTAGAAATTCTACCCTCAGTCTAGATTGTAAACTTTTAATATACAAGTCGCTGCTTCAGCTTCCAATGTAGAGAGAATCCAACGAATGCAAAACAAAATATTAAGGTTAATAACTACGGCTCCATGGTACTTGAAAAATTCTATTTTACATCGTGATTTACATATGCCACTTGTGACCGCTGAAATTGCAAAATATGCTGGAAAATATTTAACAAAACTCGAGTTCCATCCTAATCCCCTTGCTCGTAACATCTTGAACTTTCCTGGACACATCCGCTTAAAAAAGAGGGACACTACGGCATTAATACGCAACTCTCCAGATGAAATTCTTTGAAAATATTTTTTGTGCGTAACATGAATTTTATGTATTATTAATTATTATCACTAAGTTTATGTCCGACACTGGTTGGGCCTAATAATTATTTATATATTTAAGATTTGAACACTTATTGTTAGTTCAGTTATTTGAAGATACAATAAACATATATTAGCGCGAAAAAAAAAATCAATGATTTAAAACTATTTTGTGTGTATATATCGTAAAAATTATTTATGAACTAGAATTATATGTTTAAAAGATAGTTTTATCTAAACAAAAAATAAAAAGAAAATTTTTCCAAAGACAGATAATTTCTCAAATAGTTAAAACGTCTTGTATTGTTGTTGGTATTGCTATAGATCCTACAATATTTGTTGAAGCTCAACCTTATAAAAGTGAAGCAAAATCAAAATATATTGAATGAAAAGCAAACTTTGTTACCGCAATAAAATTCTCAACTTATATGTACATAAACGTATATGCACACACACACACATACATACACACCCACACCCACACACCTACACACACATACACACCAACACTGACACTCACACACTTCGAGTTTTCTTAAATAACTTTTGAATTTTTTTTATTCGAAGCTAAAAATCTAAGTAAGGAAATAACTGCACCTGGACAAAGTCACGTCAACATATTATTAACACTGTGCAACAGTAGAGCCAATTCATAAAATGGCCCATTTACAGGCAGTAAAGCTGCCTTATTGATTTTTCTTTTGTGAATTTGTATCAGTTTTAAGGGACATCGAAAATTTCATTTTAATATATTTATTTTATATCTAAGATTCTTAACGCGTCACGAAATTTCCTTCGAGTTTCTTCTAAAGAAACTAGATTTACAAGAAGGACTTAAACACTTTTAGTATATTTAGTTTCTATTGTGTGCTGTAAAGCAAAGATGAAAAACTCTGTTGGTTAGTGTAATCATACAGGTTATCATGGCAGATTTATATTGGAAACAAGTTAGTCAGACTTACACACAAATCACTCACTAAACTCCAACATTTTATAAGTTTAATGTAGTATAAAAACATATAACCTACAAAGGCAGACAATTCAAGCGTAAAGTAAAATGCCATAACGATAGACATAAAATAAAGAAAAAAATTTCCTTATTGTAAAAAACATTAGGATGGTGCAAGGATTCGATTTTTTTTTTAACATTTTTGTATGGTGGAAGAAAGTTTATTATTGGAAAATTATTGTTTTAATTAAACAAAAATTTGTTTCGATTATGTATTTGTATTGAAAACGAAGAAAGATTTGAGTTTCACATTGTTAAAATTTGTGTTTCATTTACGATAAAGGTGAATATGTGTGAAAAATGAAAATTCTGATAACACATGCCACATACGTGTTTGTAGCCCAACCAGATATAAAAGTACAGGAGATGTACAATAATACTAGAATTGGCAACACTGCTGATCGTGTTATCGATATAAACAAAAATTGCCTCAATGACACAGTAATGTGAGCAAGCGTGTGCTTAAAAAATTAATTTGTGCTCGAGTATGATCATGGTTTCGTAAGATTGTGAAATAAAACTTTCATGAAGAGAAGTAACACTCGGGTAATTAATGACTACTGTTTAAAGTGTTACTCCCTTTTGAAGAGGAAATAGTGGGAGGGAAAGGGCCAAGTTGTGAAATAAGAAAGCTTAATTCTAATGTAACTTTGCTGTTACAAAGTTTTATAATGATTTTATAACAATATTGCAGTGCCTCTGGTGATGAGTAGACGCAGTAAATTTCTTACGCTTTATGTGTTGTCGTAGCAATTTTCTTAATTGTTTTACTGCACTCTGCTAACATTTGAAGGGGTTCGCTGTGATGTAGGACATTAGCATAGAAGAGTATCAATCGATGACTTTGTTGCTCAGTGATCAATGCTATGTCTTCATCAATTAAACAGTAAATAAACCACTATCACAATGATACACAAATGTACATCTGAAAAATGTTGAATGTTAATATGACTTTATTTTAAGAAGTAACACTAAGAAGTACTCATTTCTGTGAAAGAGATCGGTGCTATGGCTTCATCACTTAAACAATTCCAGCAACAACTAACACAATGCCACGCTAATGTAAATCAGAAAAACTCATTATGTTGATGGCTTCTCTTGATCAGGGATCGATCCCAGGTTCTCACTTCAAACTTGACCTAAACAAGGATCAAACTCACGTTTTCAGTTTTAATTTCATTTGTAGTCAACACGCTAACTACTTCAGCCGATAGCACCTAGAATTAGAATTTTACAATATGTGTAGGGAAACGAGCATGGTGCAGAAAAGGTGAGAAGAGGGAGACACAGGTAGAAGGAGGGACACAAATAATCGAACAATTACGAGAAATTGATACGAGAAGATAAAGAGGTATATCGATACAAAAAATCGGACAAAAAATTAGTGTAGGGATACACAAAACCGAAAAAGTATATAAAAATAAAGAACGAGAGAAAAAGTAATGAAGATTGTTATAGCAAAAAGCGGTCTGCTTACAAAATGCGGAAAATTGTTCCAAGTTATGTATAAAGAAACAAAAATACAATAATCAGAACTATATATATGTCAAGCCAAACTGAAGTTGATAAGTGAGTATGTCGCATTGAAGAGGCGATATTTAATTTATCTAGCTTTGGACCAATTTTTTTTTTAAATTTTAACACACAAGGGTGCATCAAAAAGGTCTATGAACTGTCTTATGGAAGAATGAATAGATGAAATTGATTACCCTACCTGTTACTTAAAATTTGCCTTTTAAAATCAAATATACGAGTGTAAACATATTGATTTTATGATATAACAATATATATTTTCCATTAGATCCAACTAAAGCTTTCCTTATATTCATTGAAATACAAAAAATTATACATGAGTGCACTCATCAAAACTTTTATAGAAAAACAACGACGTGTTATTGAAAGCACCATGAGGAGAAAAAAATCATTCTTCTAATGCCGTGATAGCAAAAAAAGTCTATTTGTTCAAGCCTTTACTGTTGACTTCCTTAAGCGTTTAAGAGTGGAATATGAAGAGTGTATAAATTTAACAAAAAGATTTGTAGAAGATTGCAAACTTGCTGGTACATACATATATAAAAGTACATAAATGTACATAAATAAAACTATATAAATATTTTGTTAACAAACAGACAAACAACTCTTAACTAGATTAAATTTATGTATATATCAATGCCATTTTTGAGATGGTACTTGTGAAACTTCCACACTCTCTTTTACCAGGAGGAAAAATATTTTTCAAGATTATGATATTTTATCATACATACGTACATACATAAATTTATCTATATTTACAAATTAAATTCTGCATACTGTTTTTTGTTTGTTTGTTTGTCGTAATACATATTGAGCACCTAATGCTTTCAATAAGAAGTGTTCCCGGAAGACAAGAATTTTATTTTTGGAAATGTGTGTTTAACTGATATATAACTATTTCTGAGGGATTATCAAATATTATATATCTTAGAAATATTTAAACATTTGATAAGTATTGAACAAAAATATCAGCCCATGACACATATATATATGACGTGGCACTCAATAAGGTAATCATTTATGTGCTACAACTTGGCCAAGGTAGGGTATATGTAACTTTTTGAATTCAGTGTGACCGTAGCCACGCCCAGTCCTGCGCACTTATATACTCTCGTATTTTTTTAAACCGAATTTTTGTAGCCAGAATTAACAGAGAAATTGGTTAAGCCCTAAGAAAAAATAATTAAATCAGCCGAAACTTTTTTCCAGTAAACACATGTTTTTGTTAAATAATTTTTGTAGTCTCTTTGAAAAAAAAAAAAAAAAAAAAATATGGGAGGAATTCTCAGAGAAACGTTTTTGATAAGAACAATATTACTGTCTGAATAATGTATTGCTTAAATGAATATAAAATGGCCGTAATGGTGATTTATTAATTATATATCGTCTTTGCGGGGCATCTATTTTATTTTTCTTGCCTCGATTATGTCCTTAATATCCCCTTGGAAAACTTTATAGATTTTGGTTAACCTGAAAGTCTTTTTATAGTTATTTTCCATAATCTAATATCATTTTTCAATCGATAAAAAAATATGCCAGCAAGAATTTTGTCTCGCAGGTCATTTTTAGTGATGATACTGGAATGGTGTTGAATGGAAAAAAATTAAAATAGGAAAATCTTTTAAGGATATTGAGAGATATCGATTTTTATTCTTGTGTAGCTCTCATGAGAAATGGCTTATGTATGTCATATGTTGGCCAGTGTAAAAAGGCTATAAGAGTGTGGCTGAAAGGAAAAGATCTAATGGTAAAACTTCAGCCAGCATTACATCGAATTACAAAATTTTTCCTATAATGGGTCCTATATGATATCTCGCCTAAAAGGTACAAGTGGCACAAAATTAATGGCATAATTTAAATTGGCTGCCATTTGAATTGGCTGTTTATTAAATACATTTTCAGACTGTTTTTTTAACGCAACGTTAATTTTGGAGCCAAATATTTTGCCAGAAATAATTCAAAATGCCGAAAAACGAGCGCAATTATGCATGAACTCAGAATATGGCCACTTGAGCGATAGAATTTTTCCCAATTCATAATTCATGTCATCAGTCATGGAGTCAAGTAATCAATTATTCTTTCATGACTGGCCACACCACTTTTGCAGAATATTGCCTTGATGGTTATAAAAACATAATATAATTGTTGCAAACATGTCACAACTATAGATTTAGTATCAGTTGCTGACATTCTAGAGATATTTGAACGCGTTGTGAGAAATTGGAACTTTCGAATGCCATCTGACAAGTACAGTTAAGGGCAATAATGCAAAAGAAGTTTAAGTTTAACTAACATATTTTTTCCAAAGGGATCATGTTAGTTAAAACGATAGAGATACCAAACCACACAGGAATAATCAAACAAACTATAAAAATTAGAAGTTGTGTATTAGAAAGTACTCTTATTTGTTTGTATCTACGAGTATCTGACTCTCTATGTATTTGTCTAACATTTATTTTGTTGTTGTTCACTACTCCTGCTTGTTATTTTTGATTGTTTTCGTTTGATGGAGTATTGCTTCCATTTGTTTTAACTTCCGTTCTATTGTCTATTATCTGTTTAGTATTTATTGTAAATTATTGTATTCTTCATTGAACATTGATTGCTGTTAAATATTAAGATAAATATTTATATAGAATTTTATGTTTATGACAATATTTGAAGAGAATAAATAAATGATATTAAAAAACTATTAAATATTTAAATACATGGAAACAAATTCTTATTTCTGTGATAAATATCTCATTTTACTAAAGGCATTTATTTAGAAAGTTTGCATATTAATTAAAGAAAACGTTCCGGGAACTTGAAATTATAAAAATACATGAATATTCAAATATAATTATATTTCTATTAAAAACTTAAAACAGTTATAGTTTTTAATTAGAGAAAATGTTTAATAAAGTTATTTGAATTGAAAAAATTAAATAATAAAACTTCGGATTCAAATGGTGGTGGACTATCTGAAGAACCATTTCTTTATTTAAGTCCTTTGAGTAGATTATATTCTATATTTTTAAAAAACACACCAAGCAAGTATTTTTCAACAGAAAATAAGTTTTGTATAATGAGTTATTAATTTTAGAGTCCAAAAGATCACAAACTTTTATTAATTTATATGCTGTATAAATATTAATTAAAAATAGATGAGCACGACAGTCAACTCAATATCACTCCTCTATAATATACCTTTGATTTTAAGTCCTCTGAATTGTTATTGAATAAATTATATATGAACAAATAATGGCACGCCACCGACACATTTAACTGCTTTGGTAAATGGTCCTTAAAATATAGTACTATTCCTTGTTGTTCAACAGACTTTCTCTATTATTCAGGTGACAGACGTGATAATTGCGATAGAATAGCAAAGAGGTCAAATAAGATAGGTCGAGCTACTTGCGATAGAATAGAAAAAGGGTCAGACCTTCAACTGAAAACAATGATTTCAAGAAAGTATTTAATTATTTATTTATGTTTTAATAAAAAAACATTTAAATGAGTTTATGTGCTCATTTCTATAAATGGTAAATGTGCTTTTTTGTGGTGTTTTTTTTTCAAGAGTAAATCCTACTCAGTCATGATTTTATATTGTTCATTTAATTCCTTAATTCTTTTTTTATATTTTTATCCTAATTTTACTGAACTATTGTTGCAAGCTTCATATATCTGTTAAATTTTTTAAATAGTTTCTTTTTGTTTTGTTATTTAATAATTTATTATTATTGAAACTAGTTTCTGTATTCATTGGCTTGTACATGTGTATGAATTGGTTTTTCTACTCCTACTCGATTAGATTTCTTTTAATGAATTAAAATTTTCATACAAAGATTTATTGTAACAATTTACGCTTTCAAAATTTTTAATATTTCACCTTTTGCAGTGAGTATTATTGTTGTGAGCTTGTTGGCTTTTCACAAATGACAATAATAAAAATAAATATGTTGTTTTTCTAGCCGCTGTAAAAGTTAAACAAAAATTTACATAAAAAAATACATAAATAATTTGGTTTTCCAAATATAAAATATTACTACGAGCTATTTTTTGTCTAATTATTATTTTTATTTCAATAAACTAAACAAAATTTAAGTTTTTGGTTCGAATTTATTTGCATTTAAATCACAATTTTTTATGTTGGGAAGGTGACGTATGAGTGATATTTTGGTATCAGTTCATGTGTAATAAAAATTAATCATACGCAATGATTACATTGATTAAAAAGGAAGGAATGTGATTTAAACTAAATACATAATCAAAATATATTCTAAGATGATTTGCCATGGTGTTCTGAGTAGCGCGATGATGTTGAGAACTGTGCATAATGAATATAAAATATGTCCAAAATGTGAATACATTTCATTTATATTAGTACAGTCATCCTGATAATATACTCACAGGTTCATCAATATATCATTTAATTTATTTATTATAAGTTTATTATAGGAATAAGGGTTAGAAGATTTTGATGTATAAATTTTTATAAAATAGATAAAAAGAATTCTAATAACATTTTGTGTGAAGACTGAATTAAATGTTCCGAAATATGTGAAATATATTTTACGTTAATGAATGATTGGTGCTTTCAAGCAGGCTAATAGAATGATTGAGTCATGTTCATCCTGGACTCCGCAGCACTATAGCTATAAATGCAGAGGTTTAAAACCCGCTTAAAGAAAACATTAAAATCATATCTTTGTTACCATATTTATCGAATTGATCTCGTTGCGAATTTATTATATTTTCAAAATTGAGAAAAGGGGCTTAAAACAGTTAAATAGATAAAGATTGAGTCCCTGAATGGGATCAATAAGACTTACAAGAATCCAATAAAATATCGAAAAGATCATTCACGTACTTGGATTATAACTTTAAGGGAATATGAATATGGCTTAGCATACATTAAAATGGTTTTTAACTCAAATTTAGAAAAATTTACACAACATGAGTTCAAAATTGTAGTCGTAAGGCACCACTTCTAGTTGCACTCGTATTCAGAAAACTTTACTAATTTTATTTAATATAAATAATAAAAAATAATTTATCTTCGAGAAAATTTTACTTAATTTTAGCAAAATTTTTACATATTCGTGATTAATTTTTTCAAATTGTGGTCATGTTTTAAAAATTTGTGATTTATGCCTAAGTTTAAGTCCAAAAATTTTCTTAGATTTCTAAATGTTTTTTTGAAGGAAGAATGAAGAGTAATGTTTGTAGTCCTTTCAATTCGAAATATATTTAAGGGTTAACATAATTTTATTTTCTTTGCTCCATTGTCAGTGGCTGAAAAATCTTCCAACACTGATAATTTTTTATACACTGATATTTTTGCGTTGCGCTCTTACTGAAAATTAAACTGAAACTGAGCTTTAAAAAAAAGCTCCTTCAAATTTAGTTAATGAAGAAGAAGTTGGTTACTATTTCTTCGTGATTTTTGTTGCTTTAAATTGCTAATTATAAGACGTTTTAAACACATTATTATGAATTATAAGCTGTTCCACAAACTTATTGCAACAACAAAAAAATGAAAATGTATAAAGCTTTCCGGAATTAATTTTTTCAGGTGACCTTCAGTTTCTTACGTATTATTGTATATTCCGAATTAACGGGATTGAATAATTTGTGAGACCCACTGTAATCTGGCATCAAATACCACAGTGAATACAAGCAGCAACTGTCTTGTAGTCAAATAATTTGTTTGTCATATACTCGTACATGGTTATTCGGTGATATAGGAGTTGCTGTTACTTTAACTTGAGTTGTAGTTGTTGTGCTATTGCTTTGTAACAATGGTGTCAACTTTTCAAAAGTGAAATGCGCTAAGATAGCGGTTAAAAAGTGCTTTAAGTCTTTCATTAAGCGCCTCGTACCTTTAAATTTAAATAAAGGAAAGTGTGCGTGAGTTATGAATTTGAAATGCCTATCGATGACACTGTTGTTCGTGGGTTTTTCACATAGACTTAAGAAACCGTACAGGCCAAAGAAGCTGCTAATAATCGATCTATAGCGATCGCAGTTGAGGCAGGGTCAATCGTTTACACCGCCAAACCGAAATCCACACCAAATAGTGACTTTTCGGGATGCATCGGACGCTCTTGAATGATTTGGCTCATATGATTTGGTATCAAACCAGACTGAATAAATGACAGCGAATTGGACAGATATATCTTTAACAATATAGCCACCATAAACTGTCAAATGTTATCCCGTGTTTTTTTTAATTTTACCATTGAGTTTGGACTCCTAGATTAGCAATCCTATAATCATTTTGTATTTCTTTCTCAAGAGCATCGCACAAGGATGCAGTGAAGGGGCATTAGCATACCTGTAAATCAAGAAGTTGTAAATACATTCCTTATTTACGTTGCATAATATTTGCTCATATTCTATTTTAAAGTGGCTATAAAACTCCCTTCGTTTTCACTTAGAGTGAACTTGCTCCGACAACGCTTCGTTTTTTTAAGTCCTTTTTTCAATCCGAGTGCATTTACATAAAGACTTACGTTGCATCGATTAGGGAATAAATTTTAGAAGCAAGTGTCTTAATTATCATATGCAGGAATTATTGACCAATTTTCTAATTTTGTAAGGAATAATTCGCTGGCAACTTCTCCCATTTATAACATGACAAGAATATGAATGCGAAAAAGATGTAAAAAAGAAGTGTAAAAATTAAGGTCTCAATTCTTATTTTGTGCTCCGTAAACGATTATTATATTTGATTGAGCGATATAATTTATCTATTATCTATTAAAATTTTCCTATCATCCACATAAAATTATTTAAGCATGTTGCGTATATATTAATAAGTAATAATAATACAATTAAAATAATACATTACAGTATTAAGTTCACATATAATTTCTGTTAACTAGTTCTTCATCACTTTTGTGATCTGTATTTTGAAAAAAGTCTCAATAAATTTGAATTCTTATTTTGTGCGACAAAACACCGGCTACTCCTGTCTTTCACATCTTTATTTCTTTCGCAATTATCGTCATGTTATGAGCCCTGCTGTCATCTCCTCCCATTTATTTCATAAAATAATTTTTTTAATGATAAACTTTTTAATTTTATTTTTATTTTTATTCAGGCTCTAGGTCTGAATTGAACTTCTCCCTATTATCCCATTAGTTTGAGCGGCCTTTATTTTCATTTGCATCAATTTGATCAAGGTAAATGCCAAGGTATTCGATTTGTGTTGCGGTATTGATTGGCTATTAATTTGGATGGGAGGACATGTTTGCCTTCGCAATGTAAAAGTAATATGAACACATTTTCGTTCGATCACTTTTATTCCCCATCTTTTAGCCATTTATTTTAATGTTAAAATGTAGGGAAGCTTCTTTCGAGTTTTCATGGATGCTTAGAAAAGCTGTATGATCTGCATGTCAGAGGCATATACCAAATAGAAGATTGAACGTAATATACTGCCTTTGGAAGCTCCTGCTTCTAATGACTATGGTGCGTTCAAAAAGTTTCCTTCTCTAATAATTAATTTGCGACCACGAATAGCTTGCGAATGTTTACGGGTAACTTCTGCTTCAATTTATTTATTAAACCTTCATGTCAAACTTTATTAAAGGCCTGGGAAACGTCAATAAATAGAGCTGAGCAATACTTTTTTCTTCAAACACATTTCTTACTACATTTGAAAGTCTGTGTGTTTGTTCGATTGTGCTTTGTTTCTTCCTTAAACCAAACTGATGAACCGGTCTGTAGGATTCCACGAGCGTGTGATCTTTTCCGGGCTTAGGGATCATAGTGGTCTACGAAGCCTTCCATTCAGCTGGATAGAGTTTTTTTTTTTTTTTGCTATTCTTGGCAATTCCACGAGCAGTTTTTCTAATAATTTTATCAACACCTGGGGATTTATTTAAGATTACGCCAGCAATAGTTTTTAAGATCTGCAGAGTATCAAATACTAATGGTTTAGCGGTTACAGTAGCATTGGGTGGCAACTCGAGTATATCAGCGGATGTGTTTGGAGTGAATACTTTTCTTAAATGCTCAATGAAAAGACTTCCTTTTTCAGTACCAGTCCAGTTTCCTTACTTACTGTGGGCCTTTTAAGTCCTCTGGTGGCTCGCCATAGTGAATAATCTGTTTGTGGAGTTGCATCTAATTCTCGGAGGTATTGTTACAGTCATTTTATTTTTTTTATTTTACAGAAGTCTTTTAAGCTGTTGCGTACATTAATTTACCCTCGTTTTTAGTTGAGGTGATCGATATCGTTGCCATTCTCTTTTTGATTTTTTTCAGCTAGAAGCCTTTCCATGTATGAAGAATAAACTCGGTTATACCTCACCCGTAGATGGGTGGAAGAAGCATGCTGAGCAGTCTGCTTAAGATTTGCCTCAAACTCGTCTACATAAGTATACCCGCCGGGGTTCTTAACAGCATGTTCTCCGTGCAATGGGCACCGAGATATTTCTTATGTTTTAACCAGTTAATACGCGTGGCTGTCACTGCTAAATCGGCCGTGAGTGATGCAGATTCATACATATGTGGTTGCAATAGTGGCGGAGTGGTATGAAGGCAAATCTAAAGAAGCCTCAACTTGAATCATTTCTATAAGTACGTCCTTCTGTAATCCAAAATCAGTAACATGAGGAATTTTCTGTCGATCTGTTGGCCAGTATATTGGCTGTTTACTCGTAATTACATTAAAACCCATTTTAGATTTGCTATAAAACAAAACACGAACTTTCAAAGTGATTGATCGTGATCCCCAGAACTTATGCTTAGCATTGTCGCCAGTTGGTAAAAAAAAACGTGGCCCTAGTGATTCATAGAAAGAGCTGCATTGACTTTCAGTAATTGAAAATCTTAGGGGCAATAAGCAATCAATAGGATCTGATGGAAGCCTTCAATATAAGATGTTTGTTGCTTGAAAGTATTCTTCACCAAGGTGATCTAACGAATAATGCTTAAGGCGTGATTTTATTAGTATTGCCGAGCCACCACAAGCTCTTCCTCGGGGGTCCTTTCTGTATATCCATTGATATTAAAGAGGTTCCAGACGTTAGATGAGTGTCAGAGATAATGATTACATCAATTTGTTTATCTACCATGAGATATTGAAGTTCATTTTTGTGTTGGCGAATGCTGTTTGCATTCCACAAACTTATTTTTAAGTTCATGGCTTTTCAACATTTCCTGCATCATGCTGGACATGTTGTTGATGAAGGCATTTAATGTCTGCATTATAGCCTCTATTGAAGCTTCCATGCGACCTTACTTAGAGCTATGGTTGCGCCAACTGTGGATAATTTGTGTCTAATAGATTACCGGGCTGCATTGATGATGAAGTAGTTTTTTGGTCGAGGTACGCTTCCTTTCCTCATATTAATCAGTCAAATTTTGAAAGCACATAATGAATTGAGTAAATTTTCTTAATTTATTAATTAATAGGAAAAAATAATAATAATTTGTTAATGATAATTAATTTAATTTTAGTTTATTAAAAATATTTAGTTGGGCAACAACAACAAATTTTCCAAACCGCTGAATATTAAAACACAAAGAAGCGGAAGACGGATGTTGCAGTAGCAAGCAAGCAGATAAAAATTTTAATGTAGCATCACTGCTTTGTAATGGCACTTGTAGCATTTATATTACACTTTTATAAGGATTAGACATTAACATTATGTGTAAGTGTATGGAACGGGCTAAGCCTAGCGTTAGAAAAACAGTGGGAGGGAAATTGGGAACGAGTTTCCCTACATTAGGACTATTTTGTACTCACATAATTAATGCCTCTACTACAGTGATGGACAAAATTGTTTTGCACTTGTGTTAGTGAGATAATTTGAGGGTACAGTGACAAGCAAAACGAACCACATTAAAGCACATCACGAAACACATCTTTATATTTATTCATATCAGAGTGGAAAGAATCATAATGCCTCTCTATACCTTTTAAATATTTGGTGACATAAAAGGCATTGTACATTTCCAAAAGCATTGTTTATCATAAAAAAATCTTTTAAATGCATTGCCATTTATATTAAACACTGTAATTGAGAAAAAATTTGCACTCGCCAAAGTCTCTTGAACGATTAAACTAAAGAGCATAAGAAAAAAAGAGGCGTTTCTTATAAACAATTGTTTGATAAAAAGTCCACCGCTGTTTTAAACACTTTATACACGGTTTTTATAATAAAGATTATTTTTTTTTTATAAAATAAAACTAAATTTAATTAAAAAATCCTGATTTTTATCGAAATATAATATATATTTGTTTCGACCAATCAAAACTAATCTTGAACTCCAGGGTTGCCAAGTCTCACATTAGACTTAACAAAGTTTCGGGCAAAATTATTTATTTGTGTATACTATATATACTAAGATTTAGATTTTTTTTCACTTTTTGAGATTAACGGTTTGTTTTATTTATTATTATCTTTATTTTTGAATTAAAATTCACCAATTCGCTTTGAAAGACACAACACGACTGATATTACTTAAAAAATTATTTTCATATCAAACCATGAAAACTGACTGGGGGTGTTTAAATTTATTTTTTTATAAATAATTGGGAAAAAACCAAAAATGTTTTATTGAGAGTATATTCAGAAATAGATTTCCTACATTGCAGTTTATTGCAGGTAGTTTTTTAAAGGGAGAAAAACCCTTTAAAAATCTCTGTACATGCAATAAAAAAAACAAAGGAAAACATTGGAAAGTTACAACTATTTTTTTTATATTTTAAAGGTTTGCAGGCAAAAAAATTGCTTAAATTTATTTTTCCAAGAATTAAGAAATTGCGAAATCGTTTTATTGAGGGTGCATTCAAAAACAGTGTTTCAAACATCAAGCCCTTGTAACTTCCACAATAAGATTACAATGATGAAAAAGACCTACATTGCAGTTTATTGCAGCTGGTTTTTTTAAAGGTTTTTTCCTGACAAAAAGAAAAAGAAAACATTGGAATTTTATATTATTTTTTATATTTTTAAGGCTTACAGGTCAACTAGAGAAGTAATTGATATACTTTATAAGGCCACACAAATCAACTTGTGAAACATTAAAACCAAATAAAGTTAATTAAGTCATTGTCTTATAATTCATTATCGAAGTTCACATATAAATTTAAATTATAAAACATTACAAGTAAAGACTGCTTAATATATTTTAAATACCTTTTACAAACAAATTTTTTAAGACATTTCGTTTACAAAAATTAAAAAAAAAACCCTTTAAAATTGTTTAAACCCTTTAAAATTGCTTTAAATTGTTTAACGCTCCCACAAAGTAAAACTATTGGCAGAATTTAAAAGCAGCGTTGCCGCGCAAGAAATTCTTTTCCCACCAAAATTATAAAAAAAAATCTATAAAAACGCTTTTTTGTCTACGAAAATCGAAATTTTAAAATTTATTTGGTTATTAAAAAGAACATTGATCCAATTACACTAGTAAGTAAATATAAAGATATTAATCATACAAGATAAAAATACAGCCTTAAATGATTTTTAAATACATAGAATAGGCAACCCTTGCATGGGCTAAACTACGTCATCACTGAGTTCACCTTAAAGAGAGTAAGAAACAAAGAGGCGTTGATTTTAAACAATTGTTTCAAGAAATGTCCATCAATGCTCTACTACTAAAAGTGTTATTCCACTAGAAAGAGGAAAGTGTAAGGAGAACAGGTGATGAAATTGAAGAGAGTGAATGTTTTTTACAACTCTACTATTGCATGATTTTATTTATTTTAATAGGATGTTAAGCAGATGCCTTAAAATTCTTAAGTTGCATGTGCAACCATTTTATTAATTGATTTACTTCCCCGACGATTCCGCTAACATTACTGACGAAAGAGGGCGCTGTAGTGTAGTAGAGTATCAAACGCAAACTATTTGCGTCGGTATATCAAAAAGTAATATCAAGGTAAAGTGCAAATCTATCATGTGAATGGCATAATATTGCTACTCAATTGGAAGAGTAAGTTAAATGCTGTATTCCATCATATCAATGAAGCATTAAGTCTTAGCTACAAAATATCTTATTTTAATTTCTCAAGTGAACTTTTGTTCACCGGATGAAGAGTGTACACGGGAATATAATCGTTAACTCTTAAGTCCACAATACAGCAATAAGATATAATAAAATCCAACCAGCAACTTTCTATGTAATAATTTAGAACTCTTTCCGCTTGCCTATAGAGAATTTTTATATGAGTAAAGAAATCAGTTATTTTTAATGAATGAAGGAATATTCACCATATAACTTTTGAAAACAGTAGAGAATTTCTACTCCAAAGCTTTTAGTTATTAAAATCTAAAAAATCATGAGAGAAATATCTTATAGAATTTCTTTCTTAATTCTTAAGGAGTTTCACTACAGGTGAGGACAACTATTTACAACTTTTAAGCAGTTATAATTTAATGATCTATACCTAAATTAATCATTTTCTTTTTTGACTAAATTAAATTCACATGAATTCTATAGGTATTATAAACCTTTGTAAAATTTTACGGAATATATTTTTCAAGTTTATAAATTGTTCGCTAAATGTAAGAACTTCCTGGTGGAAAATTTTGGACTATTTTTTAGTCTAGTTTTTACTAAATTTTAGTAAAATCTTCCTTGTATTAGGAAAAAGAAGCATTTGTAGTAGTTTTAAGGCTTTCTTTTAATATATTTTAAAATACATATGTCTTTTTTTGAGTGTATAAAAGTGTTTTTGATAAAAATTAAAAATCGAACATGGTATGCATATTGAAGATTTTTGTATATGAAAGATATAAGAAATAATATAGTTGTTACCAGCGAAATGTTAATATAAAAATATTGCTCAATTAGGCCTTATTTTCGTCGTTCAGGGTGCTTATATCGTAGCATTCTTGCCAAGTGTAAACATATGACCAGATCTCTATTACACACAGTACAGACTTGCTGACTCTGTATTTGATTGATATATAAAAGTCTTATTGAATGTAATGGCAGCATTAATATATGAATTTAATCAAAATCCATTTAGTTGATATCATTTTGCATACGATAGTCCGATTTCCACAACTACGTGTGTAACTGTTGCCGTTGAAGTTACGGCAGTGCTTATCATTAAATAAATTTAAATATTTAAAGAAAGCTGTTAGTCAAAGCCATAGCGTGCTTCTTGCCTGTACCGAATGATGGGTGTTTTTTAGTAAATATTTTCTTAAATTTATTCTTCGATTCTGAAGAGATATTTATTCGTTTATCTATCCGCTATTGCTTCCAAGTAATTTAAGTTTAAGCAGCCATTGCATCACAGATGTCTTTAATTTGCATTTCTTCTTCTCCTTTGACTATATCGGGATATTGGTAATATCATGGTTTCTTCCTTATTTGTTGTAGTTTTATCTGCTGACATGTGTTTGACTTTTTTCCCACAACAATTTTTGAAACAGACAAGATTTATAATGGTTGGTTTTGTATGTATTTGCATGCATACAAATTGTTTTCTATATTGGGACACACATTTAAATAAAATAATCATGGTTGTTGCATTTTTATACCCTTCACCACAGCTGGAAAAGTTATTTATAAGTTTGTCAATCCGTTTGTAATTTATACAGTATGCATTTGATACCGACTACCGATTCGTGAATGGCTTAGATATAGTAAAAAAGGCAATTAGCAAGTAAAAAAGTGAAAAACCTGCAATCTGACTCGATATATGGAGAAGAAGTTCTCAACAACCCATAGAGCTGTACAAACATTTTCAGTCTCTTCTTTTAACGTTTTCTTCGTCGTCGTAACGAAGCCCATTTGCACTTGAGTGGGGCACAACTCATGAAATTCAAGAACAGCCATTGCATCTCCTCAAAATAACTGTCTGGTGCGGCATTTACATTGAAAAACTGATTGGCCCTTATTTTTTGAAGACGCCTCTGTCACTACCGCATTTTTAAATGCCAAGCCTTTCTGGCAGATGTTAAACAAGTTTTTTAAGTATAATTTTTTCCAATTCATGCCATTAATGTAACAATTCCAAATAAACTTTTTATGAAAACAGAGCCCTTTTTTCATTTATAGCGAAAACGTAGCCAAGTAAAAATATTATTTATTTTACGCCATCCTGTAATAAAAGATGAAATTAGGGAAAAGTTTAGTTAAAAAAAATATTTCGTAAAAACAATAGACCACCGTGTTTATCGGAGAATATCTAAAGTTTTCATTGGTAAAGGGTATATAAGATTCGGTATAGTGGAATATAGCACCGTTTTTTTATATTCTTACATACAGTAATGTTGGCTTAAGTGTGTGTGTAGGTGTGTGTGTGTGTGTATGTATGATGATGTTTGTTTTTCAACTGCTGTTATTTGCTGAGTTTCATTACTGTTGTTATTATGTTTATACTCGCATAAAAAAGTTTTGTATGATGAATAAATGCATGTATGCAAAAGTTAATGCATGCTTGTGTTTATAAAGGGTGTGCCAAAATTCATAAAACAATAATAGACTTTTGCAGATTTACATAAAGAGAAAAGATGTAGTTGCATATTCTGTATAGACAATAAATGTTTTCAGAAAAGTTAGTTGATATAAATGACGGTTGGTTGCCTGCCTACATTGATTGGCACAATTGACTTGACATCCTTTCTGATGGAAACATTTGAAAAATTAATTGATCTGCCCAGTAGAATGAGAATTTCAAAAAACAGCCCTCTGTAAGTCAAACAGTATGTATTTGAAAAAGAAAAATTTACTAAGAAGATTTATCATTCGGGAAAAGGCACGCCATGTGCCCTTTGAACATTATACATGGACTTGAAAATACTAAATACAATTCAGCAGAGAGATCAAGTAGACTAGAAGTCTATGAATTATATCTAGCAATGATGCAGTTGGTATAAAAGCGGTCCAGAAGATAAAGTTGTATGGGTAATCCTTTGATTAGTGGTGACTCATAAGTTTATTTCATGTGTTCAGTGAATGATGTACGTGGTGATTGGCTGTGTAAACTACTTGTTGGCTACGGATCATCGTCATGCAAAACATATCTTTACGGTGAATCTGAATAAATCTATTAAATTTACTTTCTCTTTTAGAGCAAAGTCCGGTTTGACGATACTTTCCACAAATGGAGTTACATCCCTCTATCTAATTAAGTCAAACACCTTAGGTTTTCATTTTATACAGAAGGTTTAATTAGAGCTAGGATTCATAAATTAGAGAACTACAAGGGCGATGTAGTTGTACTGGATGGTATAAAGCCAGAAAACATCAAGTGACTTTATCGGACCAAACATTATTTATTTAGCGACCTCACGAAGACCAATGACACAACAATATGTGGAAATTACGAAACAAATGTACATGTTTCTTCCTCCTACAACAAAGCCATGTTAAAGGTACTATCGTGCAAAATAAAATAATTCTAACCGATCCCTAGTAATGTGATATATTCCATGTCATTTTCCTTCTATCTAGGGAAATTCTAAGAAAATTTAAGGATATATGTATAAAATATATGTCATTAAGGAATATTTAAATAAATTTTTTAATATAATTTCTTTTTTAAGTATAATTTCGAAGAATTACTGGCCTCATTGGATATCAATCAATAGCTTAATTCGACTTCAACTATACAATATATTTTTTTATAAATTAAACGGCCATTATTTTCAGAAAATCTTTTAATCGCTTAGTTTGTTCCAAAGCTTCTTTATGTGTGTTCAATGATGGTAATTTTATATTTATTCAGGCAGGTAGATGATTTGCATGATCGTCAGTAAAAAGTTCTTGGTCATTAAAACACCTTAATTGACATTTTCATGTTCCACGTATAAATTCATTACTGAGAAAGCAGTTCTTATAAATGTTTTACATAAAATATCTTCTTTTGAGTCCATTCCGAAGCAAACATTTTTATAAAGGAAAAAAACAAAATTAAAAATAAGTAAATAAAATTTAAGGCCTGGATACTGTTTCAAACTTTTTAATACTTTCTGTTACTGACAGTATAGTTTTTATTTCCAGTTATTGTGCGCTTTTGGATTAAAGATATATACAGTGATTATAGAAAAAAATTTAAGGAATTTTTCATAGTTTTTGCTTATTACCCGAATAAGTGTCCAATTTCTGGAGATTTTCTGTCAAAAATTACTGTTTTATTGTGTCTATAAATGTGTGTAAGAGCATCTATTTATTGCAATGTAAATGGTTTTACTTTCATTTGAATGATTTTAGGTGTAGAACATTTACCCCTACAAGAAAGATCTTTACTCAATGGAGCTAAAGGCGAGTAAAGTTTCAAGTTTAATACAATGTATATATAAAAATTTATATAGTTTAATTACAAAATGGGTCCAATGAACATAGTTCTTCGTCGAGTTTAAATCTAGTCAAACTCCAATAGCGAATGATTTTTTTATATTTTATTCAAACATCATTACACTTTGAACAAACATTCACTGAAAAAAGAATGCGAGAAGTTTTTCAATATAAGTCATATTTTCTAGCTATAAACGAAGTTTTTATAATTGGTCGAAACTTACTCAACGTATTCTGTTTTTTCTTCTGCTATTTTTCATATATTTTGTTTGTCTCAACGTAATCCTTTTTAGCCACATATTAGTTGATTTACTATGTCAGAGATCACAAGATATGTAGATGTCTTATATATTATATATTGGAGTCATTAAACGTCCGTGAATGGCAATAATTTCAACTCTTTCCTAAATTTTGGAGACACCTTTAATATTTGACTGTTGTATGTTAAGAAGAGCAATTAAAAAAATTAGTTTACTTTCATATATACAATCGTTAGTTTTTATGACGTGTTGCAATTTATTTTGATAACAAAAGTTGTCATAAAATTCTAATTTATGATAATACACACATAAAACAAAATGTTATGTTTTAAATACGTTTTCATGCAAATAGTATACGTTTACTAATTTTTAAATACCATTTAGCCAATGAAATAGAAAAGCAAAATTTTACAAATCTTCTACGATATAATAAGTGCATTTATTTTAATCGATATCAAAAGTGATGAGAACAGGAAAAGTGAAAGAAATAAAAATAGTGTGCACCTTAATTGAATGCACGTTTATGGAATCCTGGAAGTAAATACTATAAAAGGGGCAGGATGAGAGTGGCAGGTAGAGATAAGCAGAGTTGGACGATAATTATCTAAAAAGGAGCACAGTGTCGGGCACAAAATGTTATAGTCAAAGGACTAATATTTAAAGTCGCTGTATAAAAAAGAGTCAGACTCTGTTCATGCTAATGAGATTACAGAAAGGCGAATTATACCTAAAATGCGTAGTTTTTGCCTTACTAGCATATAATGCTTTTTTTCTTCATGATGAAGGTGGTATTAACTATAGAAAATATAAAATAATTTGGCATACCAACTTGTTTCTGCACCACTCTGTGATATCGAGTCCCCGTATATTCTATTTTGAAAATTCAGTTGTATTCATATATTCTTGTAAAAGTAAGTCCAGGTTGTTGCTAAGCAAATCGAATTTATTACAAACAAATCAAATTTGCGTAAATTAATGTCTGTATCACCGCGTTACCACACAAAACGAGCTTAATGGATCGAGTTCAAACAATTTGTAATAAAAAAAACTCTCCTAAGATCCAATATGATTCAGTTTGTAGTTTTGTAGCCAATATAATTCAGTTCGTAACTTTTTAGGACTGAGAGTACATGTTTATTACAAATATTTTTTTTTACCAGAAGTTCTTTGTCGTGTTTAACTTGAATTTTTTTTTTTAAGTCTCATTCGGTAAAATGAAACCTCTCTAAACGATTTAAATTTGTATTCTGAAAATTTCAATATCAAACTAATTCTGAATATTTTTAATACAATCTTAAAACAACTACAATATTTTCATTTCACAAAATGTGATCTTTATATAATAGTGAACTTAATTCAATAAAATTAAATTTCAATTAAAACCATGGTTGCACTTTCTTTTTAAATTTATGAAAATCCTTCCAGGCCAAACGATCTAATAAATCTTCATCATATTTCTTTTATTTAAAATTTCTGCACACAACTGATTTTAAAAGTAATTTTTTAAATAAATAAATGCATAATAAATGACCATATTTTCTTATTTCTATGAATTTCCTTTTATTCCAATTAAAATGTGTGTGGTATTTGCGCTTCTTCTTCGACCAACACTACATGTGCAACGTTTTTGTTACTCATATCCCACCGAGTAGTTTCCATGGATTTTTGCTGGAATCTTGTAAAACATTTATTCTATATGAGACCATCACATAAATATTAAAAACCATAAAGTATATAAAACTAATAGGATTTTGAACTTTGGCTGCATTGAAACATTGTTGCTGCAAAATATTTTACAACGCTTAATGTTGACTACATGAATCCTGCTCCTGACTTCTGACCTCTGAAGGATTTGTTTGGATATAAAAATAAATTAAAGCAAAGAAGAGATTTTCCTTTAGACAAAAGACAAAACGTATAAAATCTATTTGAAATTAAATATTTTATGGTCGTAGCTTGAAAAACTTTATATGTAGCAAAAATTTAGAAAAGTTCTCAATTTCATAACCAAAGGTGGGATTAAAAATGAAAATAATAAAATAGATGTAAGTCTTTATGTATCAACGTGCAATTTTTTTTTATAATCTTAATGAGATTTCAACAAATTAAGCTTAAATAAACAAATTATAATCAATGATATACAGGGGACCTCCATTTTTTTGCATTTCTACAAATCATCTTACTCGTAGTTTAATTATTTTTATTGAATATTTAACTTTGCTTTGTAAATTTTTTGTTTCTATACTCGAATTTCATACCATTCAGGTTTCATTTCCTGCTTTTATCTTGTTATTGAACATCAACACGCATTCGTTCTTCACTTAAAACACATTCACTTGTGGTCGATGCGCCAGTAAATTGCACTTCGCATTATTCCTTCCATAGCCAAACAAATGGTTTGTGAAACAATCTTCCTGCAGATGTCTCTTCTCCTATTTTCAATGTCGGTTAGTACAAATCAAATGTTCATAGACACTACTTCTTCTGGCATAATATTTTGCACGAATAAGGAATATGACCCACTGTATGCTTGTGCAGTCCCCCCGGGGGCACGGATTATACATATTGTCTTGGTGGCTTGGTGTTGTGCTTCCTGGGGTATAGGGTTATCAGGTTTCCGGACCTAAAAAATTGTATGTTGCTACCCAATCCCTGAATTAACAGCGTAACAGGCGCTCATGCAAGTAAAATAAATGTAAAAGTGGGTTCGCTCGCTCGTCCGGATGGGTAACATGGTAACATGGTCTTTCCAGACCTTAACCTTTGGCCAGTTACCCATAGAACTTAATCGGATGAGTGTGTCTGCAATATGGTGCTAGTGATACTGTTGTGGATGCTCTCTTCAGGCCATATATCTCTATGTGCTGCTGCTATTCGACAGAGCTGCCCTGATGGTTGCGATTGGTGAGTGTCCATTAAGATAGGGAACATCTTACTGTTGGGCCATTGGGGTGGTAGGAGGTTAGATAGCTCCAGCAAAATGTCTGTATATGGTTCTGCAGCCTGTACAGAATTTGCTTCCATGTCGTCCCTATTAGGGACACATGTAGAACCGCACCCTATATGTCCCTCTGGAGGGGACGACGGGTACGGTTGTAAACGGCTTTATTCACCCAGTGCGAAGAGTACCCTGAGGTTAAGTTTATGACAGGTACTGACGTAAATCTTTGACATATTTGTATGCTGGTGCAAATACAAAAAAGGATATCAAGGATATAAAGTTATCTGTTAGATTTTATTTTAAGGTTTCTCAACTTGCTGTTTTCGCTATTATATATTATATGGCATATATTACACCTTCAGTTTTTCCTAGTTATTACCAAAAAGGACTTATTGATCTTATTGTTTATTATTGGTTACAGTGAGTATATGCCTGCACATCATTGGCGCTAGCGAACAATAAATTAATTTAATAAATATTGTCAAAGAGAAGTTAAATCATCTGATAATCTTTACATAGTCATACGAGTTTAGATGTTCTCCCAATATGAAAATTGATTTTTCACGCCATTGGTAGACATGTACTCTGTCGAGCATAGTTTCGTTGATAAATACGTAAATAAAATACTTGTAGTTTAATAAAAATTTATTTTCTAAAAGCGGTTTCCTAGTATATTGAAGCTGACTTCTAAATCAGTGAATTAACAGACGAGATAAAATGGCTAAAAATTATCTAAAGTCGTAATACTTCATGATCTCAATCTTAGAGTTCTTATCATTTTTTAAACTAATTTTTCACTAAAGGCTATTATTACCTTAATTCTTTACGTTTTGATATGGAAAAAAGTTGCTTTGATCTGAAGCATAATAGTGATGTTTTCACTGGCACAAAAACATTATTTGTGGTCAAACTTGGGAACATATATTGATGAGACAAATCTTATGCTTAATATATCCATACAAATGATATCACATAAGCCATTTCTTGAAGAATTCATTCTACTTAATAACATCTTCTTTACTTAGGGTAAACTCAACATGTGCCAGTGTCGTGATTATTGCAAATAGACCTTTTAAATATTTTTTCACAAAATATTGTGCAAACCTTTTGATCCTTTTCTTTCGTCGGCAGAATGATGAAATGGAGAAAATCGACTGCGAAATGCAACGATGTTTAAAAAGTCATCTTTATTGGAAAACCCTTTACTCAGAATACCATTACAAATCGTATTGGAATATATACCGACTAACATCAGTGCAAGCGTTGCGTATGATTTATTTTTATTGCCCATGAACGAATACGAAAATATCACTCATACGACACGTTACTAAAATGTCAACGCAGACAAACAACATGAGTTGAATATATGAAATCGACTGGATGTACCCCCGATATTTACAAAAAGTAATTTTGTTTTTGAACGTACGTCGTTTGGATGTTCATATGCATCACTTGTATTTAATTGCCGGCATATAGTGTGAGGAATAGAAACTGTATTCGATTACTCATAATGGTATTGGATGATTTTATTATTTTTTTGGTTTTTATTTTTATTTTATGGTATCAAATAATTTGTATTAGTGGAAAACAAACAACTAGTTAAAGTCGACACCAAGTTGTGAATATAATTGATATAGTTTTTAACATAAATATTTTTAATATTAACATCTTCTGCAACCGAAAGAATTGTTTTATATTAAAATAAAATTGATAAGAAGATTTACTATTTATACAAAGCATTAGCAATTCAGCAATATAACAATGGAGTAATAAACTTTATTCATTAAAATTATTAAGAGCCTGGCTGTTTTTATGAAGCCTTCACCGAAATATAAGCACTTTTTAAAAGAAATTTTATTTTAAGTAAAATATAAATGTTATTGAGGCATATTTATATTATGTTGGTGCTGGGCTTTTATATTAAAGAAAATTGTTTTTGGCAGACACTCTTGCTGAGTAGTTCCCTGTTTAACGGTATCTGAAGTGGGATCTCCTTACCGGTTCGAAACGTTAGACGTGGTACCCTGCAAAGTATTGGGTCTTAGATAGATATGCTAACCTTTATTATACCGACTTAAAAAATTACAAAGCCTACCAAAATGTATATCTAAGACACAAAATTAAAATAAACCAATTCCCAACAGGATTTTATTACAATATAGAATTACCCATTTAATGGTTTAAAAACGGCTAGTCTAAAAATCTGTTAGGCTTACTATTTATGAATATGGATAATTTAATACAAAAAAAAACGCGAACAAATTGTTGAAACTAACTACAAAAGTGGAGGTTCAAATCTGGTCACTTTTTGAGTATTACTTGGTGATTGTTGTCATCATGATCGACATAATCGAGCTCCTGTGCAGTAAAAGTTTGCCGGATAATCCGAATTTGTTGATTCCACCACGTTCTCTGCATTTGAACCTGTCTTACAATTCATTATGGCGTATTTTACATTTTTGTTTGTACCTTCATCGTTATAAAGTCCAACTCATACAACAATTAAAGCCAGAAAAATATAGTAAATATGCTGATTGCGTGCTAGAGATGCAGGCTTTCAATGCAGATTTTTCAAAATAATTTTCTACGGCGATAAAGCTCATTTCTTACTCGGTGATTACGTCAACAGGTGAAATTGTCACATATGGGATCAGAAAACCCAAAAATTATAAATGGCAAAGCTATCGCATACGAAAGTAGGGACTGTTTGGTGCATTTTATGGTCTAGACGTGTCACTGGGCAGTATTTGTTCAAAAACGACGCTGGAAGAACCATTGCCGCCAATTAAGAACGTTATGGCTGTATGATAACCAACTTTTTTTGGCTTGCAATTGAAGCTTATGAGCTGAATGATATATGATATTACCAAAAAGGTACCGCGAGCCACACAATGCGACCCATTTCGCTTTTATTACACTGGTTGTTTCCAGAACGCGTAATTTTACGTTTTGGCGACATCAATTGGACACCGTTGGAGCCATTTGAAAACCAACATTCGTCAAGTTATTGCTGAGATATCGCCCGAAATGTGCAAAGAAGTGGTCGAAACTGCCTCAAAATGATCCAATGCTGGTACCAATTTAGAGACGATCATTTAAATGACATTGTATTTTGTACGTAATGACAATGTCCAAGCATTATAATGAAATGAAAATTCTATCAAAATCAAACTAAATGTGTGTTTTAATCAACTTTGCATGTGAAACCTAAAAAATGGTTAGTCTTTTATTATTAACTGATAACATTTTAAACTAAAAAGCCTTCATAACAACTTCATTGCAAATATTATTTCGTTACCTGCAGAAGAGAAGCACAGAAGCTTAGTCCTATTTAATAAATCTAATTGAAGAAAGAAAATACATTAGAAAATTGTTTGCTATCAGTATATATTAAGTCTCTAAATGCATATTTTGTACTTGTATTTTTCTGCATTAAAATATTATTTTTCAAGAAATTGGCAAATAAGAAGAATAATTTCTATATTTTTGGAAGCACTGACTTGCAGTATGACATATTTGGGATCAAGCAAATTATATCGTTTGAATTTGTTTATCATAAAATTATATGTAGGCGGCATATTTTCTTCTTGAAGAAAATAGTGAAATACAGTCTGTAGTTTATTTTGCGATCTTTCATAAGTATACATATCGCACACTAAATACAAAACAGCCACAACTCAAAATTTATCGAAATCGCTTTTCTTTCACAAAACAATTCACATAACAAATCTTAAAAGACCTTCAAAATTTCCTTTCCATTAAAGTACGCTTTAGTTGGAAAACTACAGTTTTCCCTGTTTTATTTTACTTGTGTCGCTTGTAGAGCGTCAGTAGTTTTTTGCTCCTCCTGAACATTTTAGATTTTTTGAGTTGTGACTCTTTTGTATTTAGTGTACGATATGTGGGGACCAACAAGCTCTTCAGCAACTTTGTCTTCAGCTTTTTTGTCTTGTGCTGCTTTTCAAACTGGATATAAATTTGATTTTCTTCGGCAGGTGAAACTGTGTGCAAATTGATTTAAAATGTGAACTGCTTCCCAAGTTTCAATGTAATGTGAATTAACCTCTGACTTGTTCTTATTTTTGTGCGTCAGATGGCACAGAATAATACATTGAAAAAGTAGTCATATTATATGTGAATCCTAAAAAATATGTTTCAAATTGCCTTCTGCTTTTCGACAAATGTGATTGATGGACACTTAATTTAGGCCAATAAATTACTTGCAAGTTCACTACCACTAAAATAATTATGACATGTTTATATCGGCCTCTGTTATCATAAGCTTAAAAAAACCTCTTTTGGTAAGCTTATGTCCCAAACCATACCCACTTTTGTTATTTAGTTTTACCAAATACGATATGTTGCTAGCGGATTGCTTATTCTGCTATCACTTGGCTATAATTATTAGTATAACTGGCTTACTTGGCACGTATTGTCGAAGATCATCCATGAAAACGAATAAAATTTTCGACGACAGATAAGTTGTCACCTGCAGTGGAAAAAGTTTTAAAATTATTGTTGACAATTCTTAATAAGTCTGTTGTAGACTACATGTATAAAAATATTTATAACACATGTGAAAGACCAACAAAGAAGTGAAAAAAATAATTTTTTGTATGTGTCTTCGGTGACGTTTTATATTTTTGGTTAAAATCAAGATAAGAATTTGAGTTTCAATAGCTTTTTTTACAGAATTACGATGTGTTAAATAAAAGCCTTTTAATTTTGTTTCAGTATCTTATAAAGATTTGTTGTCATATTGAACTGAGCAACAAAGCGTGTCTCATAGAAACATGTTCATAAAATAAAGATTAATGTATGCTTTTATGAGCTGTTAAACATTTAAAAATATTTATTTCCATTGACAGACCTGTTTGTTTTCTCTTCTGTCCTGTTTGTTATTAAAAATTATAAATTATAGAGCCTATAAGTTCTCTTAACTATTTTAGTTTCACAAAGAGTTACAATCCGATAAAATCCCAAATGTGCAGAAAAGTCAAACAGACGTACTACGACACTGGTGGTAATAGTCATTCATTAAAGTTTTCTAAAGTAGATGTGCGTGGAGAAAAGCCGTACACAGTCGTTCCAGCTTTGTTTCGTGCGTTGGTTTATGCTAAAATTATAATAATGAGCTTTCAATTGCATCTGCTTATGGTATAGTGTGTGATATGTTGGTTATTGATATAGCTCAGAGGAGTACAAAGATCAGTTGTTGCTGAAATTAAATATGTGTTCTTAAGAGTTATAGGTCTTATGTTAAAAAAAAGGATATTTATAGCACTAAAAATTACAGGAGTTTCCTCTAGTTATAGCAGAAAGTTCTTTGCAATAACGCATGGCCCATTGACAACTAAAACTGTTCTCCCTGTAACTGTTGGTAATCAAATGGGGATTTTTTTTCTTCAATATTGGCCACGTAAAAAACTGATGATGGTTCTCAAACCTGTACAGTATTTTTTAGAGTATTTGCAACTTCATTTTTCGCTTCACGAAAGACGTCTGTGGAACTGGCTTAATTCAATGCTAGTACAGTGCAACCTCCTAGGCTCCTTGACAGGCATGCAGTCAATTAGGCCAATGGCGTTCATCCTCGCAAAATCATGTGAACGTGCTCAATTTACTTATTGGAAAAAATTCCAGCAAATCATATAAATGTCTAAAAATGTTAAACGTAACAATATACGTATATCTCAGATAAATATCTTAATAAAAATGGAACATAAATAAATAAAACAGACATTTTTAGGTAAAATTAAGTACATACGGAAGGAAAATGGTTGATCGTTGTTTTCCAAAAAATCAACACATAAACTTCTCTCCCTATTGTACCTTTTCCGATAAAAGATATCAAATATTTTATCTGCAAGACGGTAACTTTTGCTCCGCTTTTGTCTCATGACCTTTCGCCTGGTCTGCAGTTTATCTTCAAATTAAACATCTCAATATTTGATGATTCATATTTGTAGTGCAACAAACAAATATAGTGTAATTAATACCTTTTGGCTTCTTATACCTTTAGGCTATGGCTCGTTCACTAGAGCACTTTGTTCCCGCTGTAACTTTTATCAACTTTTGGGAGTCTTACTCTTGTAATACTCTTCATATAGACTAACATATAATTCTTTATCTCAGTTACCATCTCCCTTCTCTTATGCCTTCAGGCCTTTCCTCCAACACACACCTTGTGGCCGTCTTAACGTACAAAATATTAAAAAAGTCTGACCTCTGGAGTTCTTAGGATATAGTGTACCTTAAATTTTTATTTTATATCGGAGGCCCACTTCAGTTTCTTGATAGACACTAAAAATCTTGCACATTTTAAGGACGATCAACTTCCCAAGAGGAAAACTGTAACAAGACAAATGGGGGCAAGCCGGGAATTTATTTATTTATTTAAACATTTATTTATTCTGCTTGTTACTGTCAGTTTGTAAATATAATATTCTATTTTTTGAATTTGTTATTTAATTTTGGTTTTTGTTTTTGCTTACAAATATTTGTAATGCCGAAATAATTTTCAAATATTCATTGGTGTGTATTTAATTGGAAATTATTTAAATGCAAACCTCAAATATTATTCATTTATATGCAGAAACATACACATACGAGTATAAAACAATATTATCATACAACTATGCACATGTATGTATGTGTAGATGTGTGTACACATACATACATGTGTATGTGCTATTGTAAATTGTGCCAATATTGATTTATTGCATGAACTTTTATTAATTTACATCAACAAAAATTTCTATTGTATTTGTATATTTACACAACAGTGAAGAGTAAATAATTAAAACATTTTATGACTATTTTTGTGGGAGAAATCCTGTTGGTTTTATTCCATATTTTGGGTAAAAAAACAATAGAGTGTATAAAATGAAAATAGTACAATGTTGAAATGTATTAGTGAAATCAATGATAAATAAGAGTGTAACGAAAATTTTTTAAAGGAAAACAATCATGTTTTTGTATTAAATATTTATGAGGTATTGAATTAAAGCAATATACAAATTTGAATAAAAAATTCATATTAATTAATTAATCGAGGGCAGGCCAATAAGTCCGTTAGTTTTTGAAAAAAAAAAATTATTTTATTTTTCATTATGGACTCCTTTGAACTTTGTATCCCATCAATGAACTCGTAATAAAAGTAGAAACGGAAAATTATCACTTGTTTGTTCTGTTAACCATATATAATTAAAAATGTCCAGCCAAGGACAGAGCTTTGAGTAAATATGGCAAGTGATAACACTTCAATGGCTCTAAAGTTTTTTTTTTCATTCTAACTGTAGTGATGTCCTTATTAATATTGGCTGAGGGAGGCAGTCAGAATACCACCAGACTCTTGCCATTTGGTCCACTGTGATTCCACTAACACTATATCTAAGCTTAGACTAGCCGCAATTGTTTATGAAGCGGATTATGGGTTGCAGTTGAGTGTCTGAAACATCAAAGAGATCCCATGGTAACCATTTATCATTTTGATAGACTGTGATATCCATGTCATACAAAAAGTTAATATTTATCTCCTATTTATCCAAAATATTATAATCGTGCCCCTCAAATTTAGACGAAGCTATATTGGCTTTGAAATTTTTCAGTAATTTCTTTTAGCCCACCTCATGTTGGCTTCTTCCTCGGTCCTGCAGTCAAGTCTGAATTTACAAGACGACAATAGAGCACCCATAAGATCTAACACTGGAAGAATCTGCAATAACCGAATCGCTGAGAGAGCTCAAGGTCATACTGCTTTGACAATTGGAAAATAAACGCTTGCAGAAGTGTATTATATCTAAAGCGAAAGGAAGAAATTTATGAATAAATATAAATTAAAATTCACCTTTTCTACTACACATACCTCGTATTTCACATTACGCTTGCAGTATTTATATTCGCTGGAGTGTCTTCTTCATATATTTTATTTAAATTTTATTTCATATAAATTATGGTATATTTTAAAGCTTAATATCTTTTACATTTATTGTTTTAAATACAATATGACTGTGTTTGAAACCTCTGCTTTATGTTATATAAAGAGGAAAACGAAAATAAATTTTTAAAAGTACAAAAATATTTTTCCCATTTATTAATGCAATCAAGTGTAAAACGTTTGCTTTCCTCTTTGTTTGTGGGATTTTTCCAAGAAAATAATTTGTTACGCGCTTCGTTGCCCTTTTTCATTTATTATCGTTATTATTTTTATTTTTATATCTCTGATAAAAAAAAAAATATGAAAGCAAAAGACATATGGAATGAGAAAATTGCAAAGGTATGTATGACTGCCTGACTGCATGAATTTTTAATGTTGAATAATAAATTTGAGAATCTATCGCTTTACGACAAGGACCATCTTAATAGTATAATAAATATTTTATTTGATTTTTTTGCCAGAAAAATTTTAGTTTGATATTAATCACTTCCCCAAAAATAACAGCGATTGGAACGGGGCGATATAAAGAAACCAACGTTAATGTGATGATAAAAATTTTGGGGGAGTCCTATGCTTCTTTTAGGAGCTCGGCATATTTATTTATTTATTTTGAATATTGTGAATACAATCACAAACTATTTTATAGGTTTAGTTTAACCAACAGATTATCAACGATTTTTAATCATTTTTAGTGAAGAAGACCAGAGTCCTACGCACTAATAGGCTATTGAACTACCCACTAGCCTATCGAGGCACCCTGGCATATATTTTATAACACTCTCCAGTTTACGAAGTTTTAACGTAAAAAAATAGATTTAAAAAATCTTTAATTTTAGTATTTAATAAAACAAAACTTAGATTTATATGTTCCCTAACCATATTTAACAAACTTAATCAATTATTAATTGCTTTTCAATGCTGGAAGGCTTATAAGTGCAAAGCGACAAAGGTCGGGCGGAAGGTTGACATATAGATTCCATTGCAAATGTTATTGACAAAACAGCGGAATTTGTTTTTGTACTGATTTATTTGCTTGTATAAAAATTATACTGTTGGTCTTAGGGAACTCAGAATAGATCTTATTAATAATAATAAAGAGATCCTTCATTACATAAGGATCGTTGAATTTCTTCGTTCACTGTTTTTTTAGCCTTGTCTACCATCATAATAATATGAGTGTTGAAATTAAGTTTCTTATTTCTTCCGGCAAACTCCAAGATCCAAAATTGAATCAATAGTATTTCGTTTAGTACAATTAACACAATACGCATTTGAAGATGATTAATATCTTGAAAATATCACTGATTTACATTTATATAATTTCAAATTCTGGAGATCAATTGATTCTTTATTACAAGCGGTTTTTGGAAAAAATGCTAACCATATCTGCATAAATCTAAATATTACAATTGTCAATGGCATCTGGAAGGAAATTAATGAAAAGAAAAAATAAAAGGTCACTTTAATGGCTACACTATAAAATATCAGTGGTAATTTTAATGTATAAAGGCTTTGAATCATTGGACATCATACATTGTCTGCAGTTTTTTCAAACAAGATATTATCCACGTTGGGAAATTCGTGGCAAGTAGCAACCCATCCACTTAGGCAATTAGTAAATTAAGGTTTACCTTATCGAAAGCTTTAAAAAATCTTTATAAATATATAAAAACAATTTGAAGAGTGTTACAGAAGCCAGTATCGATAAGCGACGTTGATTTGAAAAGATTTGTAGACGTGGATATTCCTTGGCAAAAACTATGTTGGCCTGGAGATAATTTTAATGAAAACATTTCCGTGATGATATCTTCAAAAAGTTTAGGAATAGCACTTACTTTGGCTATAGTTCTATAGTTTATGATACTACAGCAGTTGTTACATTTTTGTAGTGGCAGTACGAAGCATTTCTTCCATCAATTTCGGAATAAGCCATATTACAGAGAAGAGCTTAATATATAAGAAATTGTAAAAAACCATGACTTTCCACAATATTTAGTATACATTTGAGAAGACCATTAGATCCAGGATTAATAGAGATTCGTAAGCTTTCTTGACACTTTCAGGGAGCAGAGGCCTTTGTAGAAGAAATATTAGCTGAATTTATGTGTATATGGTAAAATGTTATAATTTTTACTTGATAAAAATGTAGCAAAGAAATAAAAAAAAGAATTTGCAATAGCAGCATAGTTTAATCTCAAAATTATTATTGAATGGTAATGGGTGAGAATTTGATGAACCCTTTTTAATTCAGGAGTACATGCAGGAACACTAGTAAGAATTTATGAATAACATGATCAAAGTTATAGCCATTATTTTTACGTATAAGTCGGTCTACCCAGTTAATATAAAAGAACATTTCATTAATCAGTAAAAGCTTCAAACGGTTATAGCAAAAGGATTCAATTGCACTAAAAAACAATGTTCTTCTGAGGCAAAAGTGTAAATATTTGTAGTGTTGGCTTATGACGATCTTTAGTGAAACTATCCCACTCAACTCAAAATGTGGCAGATTGTTCACGAATGCTACCTCTTATATCATATTAATGTTAAATAAAAAAATGTTATTTATTAAAAAAAATGATAATAATAATTTTAGAAAAAAACTCAATAAATTCATCTGTCCAATCATTCGAACTAATCGCCATCAAAAATTCTGTGTCGTGCAAAGGCATCCGAGTCATTAAGTAAAATAAAATGCTCAGATGGCTAAGTTTGTACGTAACCAATTTTATTAACAGATCATGCGAAGATCAGAATTAGAGTGGCAACGAAAATTATTTCCAAGTTAAATCAATTTTTTATAATTATTTCTGCAGCAGGACATAAATTGGAAATTGCAAAGAAAACACCCGCTCCTTGTTTGTTAATTCTATCACATGTATGTAAAAATTTGATGTTTATCGCCGAGATTAATCGAATATTTTTTCTAGTATGAATGTGATTTAAGTTTATACAAAAAATCAAACCAAATTTCTATCACATCAAGTATTTTTAGAGTTATTGATTTCTTTGCACAGCTTCCTTCTCTTATACTATTGTTCATTTTTGATATAAGGATCGCCTTACTTTTCAAACACTTATAGTGCTTTATATTGGGTGTTACTTACTCTTTCTTTAAACTTGATGGGAGAAAATGAATAGAAGATTACAAAAAAGTAACAAAAAGTCCTAAAAACTTAAATGCAAATTAAATCCTCATTTCATAAACTGTTTTTATTCATTGCATAAACTGTCTGTTCTGAAACAAATCAAAAACAAATCAATTAAAATATCTATCAATAAATTGAAAAAGAACACACAAACTTTTTGCTAAACTCCAAAGAACTTCTCTACTGTTAACAAACTCAATTGTTGCTAAGTTCTACCAAACATTCCCTAATAGTATTTATGTATAATTTCTTGTCTGTCTTAAAAATGAAAGTTTATATGGATGCATATTAAACACAAACACATCCAGACACACACTTGCACTCTCACAGAGATAGAGCGAGAGAGAGTGAGAGTGAGAGACAGAGAGAAGGGAGACATTAAAACTTTTACTTAATATATAAATTTTCATTTTATTTTTGTAACCAAAACTATTTCATTGTTATTAAACTGTGCAAGACTAAAATACTTTACAATTTACACACCATTTAAATATTACAATGGCGGTTACTATAAATTACACACTTACACAGCCACTCACACAATTACTCACTAGCATTTGTCCAAGACAATGGAAGCCATGCACACAAGGCCACAATATCATCATGACTGCAACTATGGCGATGATGATTTTAATGATGGCGGTGTTGATGACGTTGTTGATACTGTTTTTAATGTTTGGCAAGTTGAAGTCAGATTTTCGTTTGCAGTTGTTTTTAATGTAAAATTCGTTATTATTTTAAGAAATTTTGCACATAAAATGGAAAAAGAGCAATTTGCTAAGCTGCTTAATTATAATTAAATTATGTTCTTAATGAGTATTTAGTAAAAAATGCTGCACATTTTTAAATGTGTAACAGGAATAATTATTTCATATTATATGCGTTATTTTATGTGTGTGTTGCATTGGCAAATAAGTGTGGAATTTAAAACAAATTATTCACTCTAAATATAATGTAGATAAATTTAAATTAAGATGTATTTTAAACAAATTAAATTATATGTATATAGAAATCGGATAGATTTCTCAATTAAATTGTAGTTTTTTAGCAACTTTCATTTTGGCAACACTCTTTTTGGCAGCTCAGCTGTTTTCATGTAATATTTTACTTAAACATGTTCAGTTTGATCTATAATTTAACCATGATTCGATTCACAAGCGGACAACACGTGCAATTTATTGAATTTCATTATCAAAACTCATGCTTCACTTTTTTATCGGAAAAATGTGTTCATCAATGGAGCTCATTTCTGGTTGAATGGATACGTGGACAAGCAAAATTGTGGATTATGGGCCGGTGGCATCATTGGACCATACTTCTTCAAAGAAAAAAGTTTTCTTGCCCCAAAAGAGAAGAGCTGGACTTGGCTGACAAGTGGTTTCAACAAGACGTTGCCCCATGTCAAACAGCACTCGAAACAATGGTCCAATTGAGAGGCGAGTTCGGTGAACATTTTATTGCACATTTTGGGGCGATTAATTGGCTACCTTGATCGTGCGATTTATTAAGGAATATGTCTATAGATACAAACCCGCAACGTTTGATGCACTGGTAGCAAATGTTGAAGAATTTATTCGTGAGATACAGGCCGATATGTTGGAGTGAATATGCCAAAATCGAAACCAACGTATGAACCGCGGTCAACATTTACATACAATCAACTCTAAACATTGAATCATTTTCATTAACGGTGTTAGTCCTTTAGATTAATGTACAAATGGAAAACTACAAGTCATTGAAAATTACTGACAATCGAAAATTGCGTACTAAAATATTGCATTGCTTTTCGTTAATTTTAATGAAAAAAATTTAATCCCCAAAAAGAAAATAACGTATTTTTTTCATATATTAACATATCGTTTTTCATTATTCGTGTTTCTATTTTGTATATGTAAATATGTAATATCAAAATAACACTTAACATTATATTTGATATAATGCCTTGATATAAGGCCTTATAGAAGGCAGATATTCGTCTTCTGACCGCTTGTTACTATTCCACATTTTAAGTTATTACGAGGACAAAGGAAAAGGAAACCAACAACTATAAAATATTTTTGCTGATACAACCTCATTTGAAAAATGATGATAGAAAACTTATCAAATCCATTTATAAACACTTACACACACCCCTTTTACATATTTTACATACATAAACTATGAGAAAACAGTTGTGCGGTTGGGTGTGATGTTACAAATGTGTTTATGTATGGGTGTGTGTAATTTCTTTTTACAGAAACTTGCTTTAGCTTTAGTAATGATTTGATTGTTTTTCTTTGTATATTGTTTAAAATTAGATGAGTAAGTAAAAATTATGTTAGAAGTATCAAATGGGATGTAGCCAGTTCTATTACACGTTCATGTTGTTGTTAAAAGAAAATTGTTAACATTGCTGTAATACTGTTAAGAACCAAATATTTACTTTGTAGTTGTCCTTGTCCCAGGTTTTTGTTTTTTATTAATTTGTTGTAAGGAAACTTATATATGTAATGAGGACTAATTTGTTAAATGGCTCCATTTATTTATTTGGAAATTTTCGAATTAATTTTTTTATTTTACAATTTAAAATATAATATTTTCACTAAGTAAATTAATTAAAATATTCTTTTTGCTTTTAGCCTTTAATATGACTTGGTATTGCATACTGTCTTTCAATCAGCTTTTAAAATATTATCATATAGAGATCATCCGAAGAAGAAAATATCCTTTTATATTTTCTTGCATCGTATTTCTTTAATAAACAACAGCTTCAAAATGCCTTACGTCTACGAAAAACATATACCAGAATCACAGTATAAAATTTTCTTAAAAATTGTCTAAAAATTTTAAAAGTTAAATAATTGTTGAAATGGCTGCACGAAACAGCTAAAGAAACTGAATGTGTCTATTTAACACCAGTCACGCTGCATATTTGCAATAAAAGTAAACAAAACCGCGCAACACTGGACCTCTTCCCAGTTCAATTGCCCTTCTACAATATCCACTTCACAAAAACGTAACACTTTTATTTACTTAAGTGGAATTAAATGCCCGAGTGTTACTTCTCTTTATATAAAAATTAATGGAATATAACACTGTACGAATGTCTACGGCAGTTTTAGACGCTATCGGATCTTATGTGGTTTATTATCGTGCCGAATGCGACAGTTTTGTCCTATCAAAATGTGTCTCAAAACCGAACCGAATGTGCCTCCAAGTGCTTTAACGTATATAACTCATTACCTATGGTCGTGTACCTTAGTTCTAAAGTCAGTGGAATTTTGTTCGGGTGCAGGAAAACTCGCAATTCCGAAAGTTCTGGTACGCGAAAAACCGACTTCTTTGGCAGATCTTGGTATTTGTTTGTTAAATATGGTGGCCCTTAGTTTAGCAGAGTGCACAACACGTTTACCGAGCGACTTGTTTTAAGCGGATTAGGGAAAATTTCCTAAAATTTGGAAATTAAGAAATGCCCAAGAAGCGTTGAAAACAAGTTTTGATCATTGATATATTATTTGACATTTGGTTATGTATTTACAATGAACTAAGGACCAAGTTTTATAAAAACCTACATGGTTTTAAATGAATTTCTTTAAGCCATTGAATTTTAAGCCTAAGGGCTCCCATCTCATGTTTTGTCGATATCTAGTTACACTGCGAGAATAGTTCCTTCCTATCTATATTTTTTTCGGACTTAGGAATTATTTCCTCTTTCTTTGCTGAATAGTGGCTTCTTTTTAAATATTAGGAACCTTCTTTGAACGATTCTGTGGCATGAGTGTCTTTCGTATTATAAAAATGGCTTGAGCTGTACAAATTAACGCCTAGGACAAAATCAAATGAAATTTATGAATTGTTTTAAAAAAACTTCCTTATCCTATACTTTTCTACAATATTTGGCAGACTTTTCCTAATTTTTATAAATCAATAAATCAAACAATTTTTTCCTCGACAACATTTCATTAGAATTTCGGGTGATCTTTCGTAATAAATATTGATCCTGAAATCATTTTTTTAAGTTAATTGAATTTTTTTGCATCGATTTCGTAGATTTTTTGTGTCTTACCATTGTGCAGGATTGTTCGAGATTTTGGCAGAATTCTTAATTTTGCTGCTTTAATTGGTTTTATTTTGAACAATCATTCGTAGTACCATCACTTTATATTAAAAGTTAAAAATAGTTTTTATAAGATGTAAAAAATATGTTTGGCAAAGTTTACCATGAGAGTATTTGTTGACGTGCATTTCAAATCTTTTTAAATCTCTATTAGATTTAAAATTTTCATCATTTATTCTTAAAATTAGATGTTTATTGTTCACTATAGCGAAACAAATTTCTTATGATGGTGCAGAAAAGATAGTGCACGAAATAAATTTATATTTTGCAAATAGAGGTAAATATTTGTTATTAGAATTTTTAATGAAAGTTAATAATAACATACGTATTTGGTGTATTTTTTTAATTAAATTATTTGTATATTGGACGACTGCTGATTGTTAATAGATCAGCATCTGATAAAATTTATTGCTAATCGTCCGTTTTCAACTGAAACAAAATCCCGTCATTCATTATGTTGCCAAGTGCTGTGAGATTTTTGTATATTAAAGCTAAAAATTTTAGTTAAACATCTTCATAAATCTGCAAACTTAAGAAAAAAAAAAACTAATCCCGAAGCAAGATAATATCACATCGTCCTTGCAATCACACATTATCTTGTAGAATCGTTATATCCCTTTTCTTGTAATGCTCTGATGCTTTAAAGTTATTTTCTTCACATTTTCAAGGAAATTGATTTCGATTACACTCTTTATCAAGTTTTTTTTATAAAAAAAAAAAAAATATTTTATTCGTTTTGTTCTATTTTTTTCCACATGTTTTGAAAAAGTTCTGAGCGTACAGAAAATTTATAATTTTTTTCTATTTCAAAGACAATTTTTCTAAATCTCACCCACTCCCATACGAGTACACATAAAGCTTCTTACACACTTACACACATATACTTACACACACACACACGTAAATTGTTAAGGAAGTCAAATGCAACAATAAAATAACAGCAACCATTTTATAAAAATCCACTGAGTAAACTGTGGGGCGTAAAAATTGAAAATCAAAAAACGAAAGGGCTTAGCAAATTTATGGTTGAAGATTTCTTTTAATGGCAGTATATTTCTTTTTTCCATAAATTTAAAATAGACTCAATTTGGGATACATTGTTTTTGATATTTTAACTTTAAATCAGAAGGGATTTTGCATGTTTCTCTTCAATTGTTTTTATCAAAAGTGATAATTTGAAAAAAAAAAACATTAAAGAAACTTTAACCATTCAGTTGCAATTAGGGAAAATCAGAGAAATATTCCAAAATATGAAAAATATCATTGTTAAAAATCCATAATTCCTACTCTTATCGAATCCTTATAGATTTTAGAAAAATCTTCATTTACAACTAAGTGAAATTTTTATATTATATAATTAATATTAAAATTTGTTATTTGAAATATTCTCCCCAAATAATCGTTTACGCAATTAGAGTCTCAAAAATTTATCATTTGTTGTGGATTAAGATGTTTATACCCCAACTTTTAATTGGTCACTTAACCAAATCATCTGTGATATTTATGCAGTTTGAAAATATTCATCATCATAAATAAGAACTAAAGAATTATTTACAATGCAATCTCGATAAGCACAATGCACAGTACTTTTGGTTGATTACGAAAATCGAATTTGTGGCAGCAGATATGTTAGAAAATTTTTTGGGGCAACTGTATGCACGAAATATTAGTTTCTTCTTCCAGTTGCATGTTAATATTGTCTAAGTTATTATTTTATTTTATATTGAATTTTTATGCTAGAGCAAATGTTGTTTTTCTTAAATATTAATCTTCTGTTCAAGTAGCTCTAGTTAAAGAAATTAAATTAATTTAATATGTTCATTACAAAAGCCGGAAACTTGTGTTTTTCCGCTTTGTTTTGTTAAATGAAATATTTTTCTCTACTGAAATTTTAAAAAATATTTGAAACAGCATCATCTTGCTTTATATTGTAATATTCTCCTCTTTCCATGAATGTAATACTTAGGCAGTCAGTAGAGTACAATTAAATAATCGCTGATTAAAATAGAACCCAATGATAAATTTAAAAACACACCAATTTTACAAAATTGGAAGTCATTTCATAATGAAATTACTTCAAATAGTATACAAATTTTTTCACTTTCTTTTGGAAGTTATTTGACTGACATAATGCCCAAATGAAATAACACGAGGAAATATATTTAGAAGTTATTTGATTCTGTAATTTTATTGGGAGTATTTCTTATATTTGAAAGACTTTTTTTATTGGAAGTTATTTAGTTCATCTCAGAGTTCGATTTTTCGAAATTGGCATATCCGGAGTAGTTAATTCTTATGAATAGTATTTCAAACATATGAATAAGAGAGGCCTTCATTTCTGCATATATTTTTTATTAAAAAAATCTAATGCAAAAGAATTATTTAAATAACAAAATTGCAAAATAACAAAATCACTGCTCAGAACTATCAAGCCATTACTACCGGACTTAAGTAATAAAGGGTGGTCCAACCATAATGCACGATGTTAATTGTGAGTCAGACTTTAACGTCAGGTTTTTTGCAAAACTTAATTTGACATTTTTTTCAGTGTTTGAAAATTTAAATAGGGAGAGGTACACAATTGAGCAGCGATTTAGGATTGTTAAAGTATTTTAGGAAAATAGACGCTTACATCAAAATGCATTTCGTGCATAATCGACCACACTTTTGTATCAGTGGATTCGTTAACAAATAAGTGATTGTTGAAAAGCCGATGCATTCAAGAAGAGTGATTGTATGGAGGTGTTTATGTTCTGGCGGCGTCATCGGGTAGTACTTTTTCGAAAATGCGCAAATAATTTTATTGCTATTATATATTGTGGATATTGACCTGGACAGGATAGTGCCACTTGTCACACAGCCAAAGAAAAAATTGCTCTTTTGCGCCAGAAATTCAATGGCCGTACTATCACGTCGGGGAGATGTTAATTGGCCGCCACGATCACGTGATTGGACAATTGAAGAGCTAAAGGATGAGATAATTCGGCACATTAACAGCATTGAACCTTAATTATGTCTTAGAGTCATTGAAAATATGAACATTCGGATAGAGTTATGCGACCGCAGATTCTTCTATCATAATAAAAAATATTGAGATATTTCTCTGAAATTTTTTTTTTAACATTGTGCGTTTTGGTTGGTCTACCCTTTAAAATAGAAACTGCTGCGAAATTTATCTACTAATTTGATGTATTTTTACTGTCTGTTGTGTGTCATATAACAATTCTTAATAAAAAATTCAACATCAAGTGAATTGAGTGACATGACATGAGGTGAGTTGTCAACGTTGGCAATTTATTAAGGATTCATCTTAATTTGTTGCCATGGCAAAGTCAAACGTATACAGTACAGTACATAGACATCTAATCACTTACCTAAGTACATACACATGTATAATGTCACTAAAATGTGATTGTATGCGAATGTATGTGAATCACATTACCCCATAAAAATTCTATTTCATTACTGTACAATAACAATGGCTGAAATAATAATAAAAAATACTCATATGTAACTGGAAGTGGGTGTTCCTCTGTTTGATACCTACATGCACAATACACATCTTTAAAAAACTTAGGAATTTCACACGCATACTCATGCATGCATATGGAATATGTATGCAAACATATATGTAGAACCCACTCACACTCACACACACACATTAAGTTGAGCCTGTGTTTTATGTTTAGAGTGTTCTTGACGCTTTAACCTTTCCTGTTCATATGTTTTTCTTTGCTGTTCACTCTGTATATGATGTCTTTGTGTGTATGGGTGTGTGGGTGCTTGGGTATATGTGTTTTTGACTGTAATGCTAAGCATTCCGTTTTGGTTTCAATATTTTAATGGAAACAAGCTGCGGAAGTCGACATGCAAAAACCATAATGCATTCATTTAAGTTATCACCACGAATACACATGAAGACATGTACAGACACGCATGAATACACACCACTACATGGAAAGATTTTACGTACTTTATGTGATTCTCACTTTGGGTTAAGAAGGATTTATAAGACATAAAAAAAACTCTTCAATATTATTTTTTAATTAGAGAAATAAATACTTCCGGATCATCCCAACGTGCATTGTGGCACAGGTATAATGAAGTATATTTTGGCTACTGATAGAAAAAAATTTTCAAGGATATATTTAAAAACAAATTTTTTTTTCAGAGGATCTGAAAGGAACATTTCAAATTTTTTTAGCAGAATCTCATCTCATGTTTATCATCAGTATTGCAAAAAACATTACATTGAGGCTTTGCATATTCCCTCATTCTCCTATAAATAATGCAAAAGTTTTCATTATAAGTCTACGAAAAGTTCCTCCTTAATTTTCTAGTCTTATCTTTAAATTTCTTTATTTTGTAATTAAGTAGTAGAAATCTTTCAAAATACTTTTCTCCACATCAACCGTGGCGTAGTTAGTGAGTTCTTTAACTGGTATCTAGTGCCAGAGAACTTTTATTTAGTAGGCTATAGAGGCCTTAGTATCGTCTGGGACGAGATAAGTCCCTCCTCCTACGCCTGTAACACCATTTTGGAATTTTGAAGAGAAATGAAAATATTCTAAGACTTTTTCAATATAATTTGGTTTTAATAATTGCCGCAATCATAAAAATAAAACAAAGAAAGAAATAATTTGCACTCAACAACGAATAAACGCTTTTATATTCCATCAGTTATACGACCATCATCAACACATTTAACATTTAAGCAGCTGTTGCCGTTCACATTAGACAGTCGTAGTAGTACTAATTCAGATCTAAGCACACAAACACATTTGAGCGAAAGTCCTCTTCATATGTAATAGTATTTGAATTATTTTAAATTCAATTTAAAAAAACTTAGTATACAAATAATGCTAGAGCTTTAAAATAAATTTTTATTATATTTCACCAAAAATCTCGTTAACAGTGAACTCTCGATAAAGTGAAATGTAAATTTCCAAATTGTTTCGGTACATCAGTATGCATAAGGTTTTATATCAATTTAAATTAAAATTTTATCTTTCAAACTCTAAGGTAATACTGTACTCTAATAAGGTTTACAATTTTTTATTCAGAATAAAAATAATATTTCAGTGAGTTCTTGTTTCCAGATAAACAAAGTTTTGGTAAAAGTGAAAAAAAAATTCCTTAAGTTTAAGTAGAATAATCAATGGTCTATCAATCGGAAGGATACTTATGAATTCATTATGGAAATCGAAAGTGTTAATGTTCAATGTTTTTTAAATTATCTAAAATCGATGTGATAAAATGTTCCAGATCCAGGTAACGAAAATTTGAACAATTAAACATTTTCAAGATCCATCCTGTCAGCAGTCATTGCAGCAGTTAACCAACGGGCAAATTGGGTATGTCCTTATTATATAAATAGTAAATAACCCGACACAGATAAGGAAGACATATAGTTTTTTAATTTTGTTCCCTTTCTCTGTCGTTTGTTACGATAAGCGTAACAATAATTTTAATTTAAAACTGACTGAGTTGAAACATCACAGGCTTCTGGTCGACAATTTTCAAAAGGAAACACATTTATACCAAAAACAAACACTTTCGCTAGTATATACGCGTATATGTATGCATTATGCACACAATTGTATATTAGGGACGATCACCAAAGTGGGGGAGAAAACCATAAGTTACTTTATTAATGTACATTTGCATTCGCCATTGATAGTGTTGTTGTGTTTCTACCGTCACGGATACTGGCCGTGATAATATCTAGTTGCAATGTCGCGAAAGCTGGTCAGCCATAGTTTGGATCAACGGACAGTTCATATCCTAGGAAATAAAAAACTTCATTAACGCATAGAAATGCTGTCATGGTAGGCAACTGGGTACTGTATTAGACTATCATGGGTGTGGGTTCTAGTCCCATCTAAGACCCTGAACTGATTTTAAATCTACATCAAGTAAGAGAAATAATACCATCAGTATATAAAATATTGTTTAATGGAAAATATTATTGAAGAACTAACAAAAGAGTTGCAGGAATATAGGAAACAGGTTTTGAAGCAAGTTATCCAATTTGTATCCAGGCAATATTCTGGGCGGTCTACAAACGAAGATATTTTGAACAATCTTATCTTACCCTCTGGTCACGTATTATCATCTACGGAAAAGTGGTCTGCCATAAAAAAATTGATATTTGAAAAGAGTAACGAGTAAAAGAATTTGAAATAATTTTTAGATATGAAAGACCGCGATTCGGATGTTTTAACCAAACTTTGCTCATGCCTAAACTAATAGAATATGGAATTATAAAATAAGTTCATCAATATCAGGAATAAACATTCACTGTCGAGTACTGAATGAAAATATAATTGGTGACATAATTTCGGTCAATAAGGGCTTTAGGCAGGATGTGTCACCTCTATTGTTTAATATCGTTCTCGACGTAGTTATGGTTGATGCAACACGTACCAATAAAGGTGTAAGTTGGGGATTGTAAGGATGTTTAGAAGACCTCGACTACGCAGACGATATCTGCCTTCTTGCTCATAGTTACTCTGACATGCAGTACAAATTCCATATGATAGAGGAAGTCTGCGCAAGAGTGGAAGTAAAAATTAAAAAAAAAAAAAAAATTAACCTGTGGAGAATGTAAATTCTTTTTGTTATTTGGGTTGCATTACTACAACGACAAGCGGCTCATCTCAAGCTGTGAAAACCATGTTGGCCGGCGTGGCCTTCTCTATGCTAAATCCTTTATGGCGGTTCACCCAGCTATCTACCAATATCAATCTTAGAATCTTTAACTCTATATTGCTGTATGGTAGTGAATAATGGAATGGGTATATTCTGGCCTCAAAAAATAAACAAGACAAATCTTGAGAGTACCATCCACCAAGTACTCATCCAGTTGCAGATACGCAAACGTAAATGGTGCTGGATTAGCCATACACTTAAAACCACCCGGCGACATTTGCAGAAAGGCGCTCGACTGGTATCTCCCGGGTCAATGACGATTGGTAGGCCTGCTCATACTTGAAGGAGACAGCTGGACACCGAAATAAGAATTTCTGGACGCAGCTGGAACGAAATAAAATATATCGCAAATGATAGGGAGGATTGGAAGAACTTTGTTGAGGCCCTATGTTCGTTATAGGAACTATATATATATATATATATATATATATATATATATATATATATATATATATATATATATATATATAATTCTGCCTGCATTAATATCACGAATTAAGATTCCCTCGTTAGGTTTTGCTGCATCTGCTTGCCACAAAAGTACAATCTTTTTCGATAAAAATTAATACTTAGAATAGATTGGAGCTCTTATATGAAGGGATTCTAAAAAAAGGCTGAAGGAAATATTATAACCTTTTCTCTTGTGCTATAAAATTTTTATATCTCAATATTTTCGACTTAATATAATCATTTATGAGAAAATGTTATATTTAATATTGGAAAATTAAAAATAACAATAAATATAATGCATTTTTCATGAAATTTGCTGCAACCAACATTTTTTCATTCGCTGATAGAAAGGATTTTTAAGCAAACAGGATAATAAAATTACAAGAATATGATGTAATATATCAAAAGATTCTTATTTAGATTACGACCTATGCAACAGAACATAATTCAACAAATTGCTCTATAAAAACAAACACTGCTTCTAATAAAACTTTGATCAGCTCTTAGAATGATTTTTTTCGTAGACAGCGTTGTCGAAAATTTGAAAAAAAGTTTTAAATTACTCGTATGTTGCACCAAAGACTTTTGTTAGATCGATTTTATACACCCAAAAGTTTTTGAAAACTTGAAAAAACCGAGCCTAGTGCCACAAATTTTAATCAGCTTTGTTCTGGACGTTATAGTCGAAAGCATTCGTCATCGCTCTTTTTTTATTATAACAACGAATAGTTTTGTGGAAACGGCTTTCGAAACTACGAAAGATGCTTCTTTGGAACTATTAAATTGTAGCGAATGTCATGAGTTTTATTACTTGAATTCTTAATTGGTTCAATAGTTTTAATTGTTGAAAAATTTCGAAAGCTGATTTTTTTAGCCATGGATATTAAGGGAAAGTTTGCGCATTAACTTTGTATACATTATTAATTGTTTATAACCTTCTTATAACAAATCTTTATTTGTATTTGTATCTAGAAAAATGTCTACATATTTTCTTGAAATTGCAAATTGTATTCCGCGAAGGATTCTTAGTCCTGCACGCATATTTACATCTTTTCGCTTCCAGGTGACTGCTAGCAAAAAATCACTCTCATCTAAAAATTATTCAAATTAATTACGTGAGCGGTATCTGTAACTGGTCGTTACCATGAAAATTTACTTCGCATATGAAAAATTTTGTAAGGCTCTTCAAAAAATATTGTATATTCAATTTCCATGTCTAAATTGTTAATAAAAGATCATACAACTTTGTGATTAAATAAACTTGATGAGATTTTGTCCCTTAAGAATATATTCCGCTGCTTTTTATGAATCACCCTAAAGTAAGAACATTTTCACATTAAAACCTTATCTAGAAATGTTCTACTGCAACCTTATGAGTTTCACATGAACAAAAACAAGCCTTTGGCTAAGATATGCGGCAACAAGCATATGGAAGTTTATCATAGATATGCACACATACGTGCCCATGAGTGTTTGTGTAAATTCACACCCTGGAGTATGAACTTACTTTAACCGGAAGTTGAAATGACACAACTTGTGGGAGTTTTGTAATAAACTACGTGATCTCACTCACGCCAGCCAGAGAGAAGTGCAACCGAGACGGTAGTAAGAAGTTTAATATTTGCAAGATTAGAAGGTTTTTATTTGTTTTATTTTTAGCAGTGAGTTTTGCTTCAAAAATATTTAAGAGGTTTTTATATACATAAAGAAATAAATAATAAGAAGTCACGTGAAATAACGTTCATATATTTTTGATGAGGATCCTTTAACTGATATAAAATGCGGAGAAATATTAAAAAATAGTTGGAAAATTTGCTTTGAATTATTTTTATGTCCGATTTATGGCATGCCAGTCTTGTCTTTAATTTTGATTGTGTAGTTCCAACATATACTTTTGGACACATATTGGTCCCGTCATATTGGATAAGACTGGCGTGCCATAAATCGGACATAAAAATAATTAAAAGTTCTGAAATACCAAAAGCAGCACTTGCCGTCCCTTGTGCAACAACGGGACACAAACCAGACTTTAATAATGTAAAAATATTATAAAGGGAAAAGAACTACAGAAAGAGATATACTCTTGAAATGCTACATATTATTAATGTACCAAATTAAAAGAGATTAAACTATAAGAGAGACGTTGAGAATTGCTCGCAAATATACAGAAACCTAATAAATAAACATAGACAAAATAAAAAAAGGAAAAAGCTTTTAGTCCCCTGATGATGATCAACGAAGTTGATCGAAATATTTGTGAAAACATTAATAAATGACGAAAAAAAACAAATATAAATTGGTTTTTTATTTATAAAACTTTTGAAAAATTTGACCTCAAGCCGAAGAAAAATAGCTTTAGACAATAATGTATTTTCTTTGATTTTAATTCATCTTCCTAAAAATCTTGTATTTGCCCAAAGAATCATAAAAGATTTTTGACTATTTTGATCTTTTTTATATTCAAGTGTACTTTTCTGGAAAATAATTGATTTGCTCTATCCTTTTTAATTAAATAAATCCCCTTGAACTATTTGATCCCTCTCTGCCCAATATATTTCATATACAAAATTTTAAAGGAAAACTTGAAAAATTTTGCAAGTCCCTTTCTTTTCTCTTCTTTATTATGCTGTATTGCTTTTCTGGGATTTCTACCTAATGAAAAAGGATTTATGAAAATGTATTTTAGCATTTAACATAAAAAATATGCAGTGCGTAACAAATCGATGGCAAAAAGCAAATGCACCTACACAAACAACAATGAGTGCTTAAGAGCAAAAAGGGTGACATGTCACATTGTATTTTTTTAAAGGCATTATTGACGAGGGTTTCTATTGGAACTTTAGCAATAACTGGTGTGATCTTATACTGTGATCTAAATAGGGCAAGATTTTTTTTAAATAACAAACACAAATTACCTGGATTGTCTGCAGAAACACGCGGGGTGTACGGCAGGAGTCGAACCTGCGACCTTCCAACTACTAGTCTAGTGAATTAGGTACTAGTCTACGAAGGCACTCAACTTAATTGATCACAATGTAACGTGACGTTGCAAATATATATATATATATATATATATATATATATATATATATATATATATATATATATATATGGCTACGTATACCATGACTACGACTAATACACATGCTCATGTGTTGTAAGGTATCATTTTTTGCTGTTTACACTTGAGTCAACATTGATGTGCTTAAAGATGCTAATAATTCTCTAATAGTTAGTAAAGTATATTGTATAAGGTCTCGAGTTTAAAGACTGATCGGGAGAGCAGGCCATGATACCGTGCCAATGGCCAGTTGCAAATCGTTGAGCTATTGATTAAACTACTCTTTCGGTCATCCCAGTAGGATGACATGTTAGCGCATGACAGATAGAAGTAGTTATTTGATTGCACGACCGTAAATTTTATTTAGTTGAATACGCCAACCTCTGAATGCTTCATGCATCCATTGCTTGTATTTGAAGCTACTAATGCTACAAAACTAACCGTCGAAAAGAAATTTACTTTAGTGGGCAGACTACCTGAGTGGAACGACAACAACAAAAGTCCAAGTGGATTATATTGAGCGAGTCAACGATCAGTCTGTAGCATAGGTATACTTTATGAGTTGAAACATTTCTAGACTTAGAATAAATTATATATTAATAGCACGTTCAATTATTCATATTCATGTCGCTTAAACTTTTTGGGTTTAAAATAGAAAAATATTTTTTTTTAAATGGTCACTTCCGGTTTTGCAATGCGACATTCATGTGGAACTTTAAATTTCCCATTTCAAAACTTTTTAATTATTATAAAGACATTTTAAACTAATTTTGGATAACAAATAGTAAAAAATGGTTGGAATATTATAGTTCGAAATTGTAACTTTCGACTTCGCACATGAGAAAAATAACTCCTAAAATTTAATTTATTTTGTTAAAAGTTAAAAACTTTTCTATAAGTTTCTCACTTTGAAGTTTTTAAGCTCGATAAAATAGTAAAAAAAAAAACAAAATTTCAGGAGAGACAACAATCACATTGTCATAAAAAACATTATTATAATAAAAATAACTTTTTGGTGCAAACACTAATAACTATTAGAAATCCAGCTGTACCAAATATCAAGGAATTTATGATTTTCTTTCGGTTTTCCGTTTCATATGCTTTAGAGCAATAGCCAGTCAGAATCGGCATCATCTTTAGTTTCATTTGTTTTAAGCCATTCATTACGCTGATTTTTTTTTTGACGGGCGAGGTAGGGTTGAAAATGCCTTCGCACTTACAGTGACCGTCGTCGACTGCGTTGAGTGGTGTTTTCCACTAAAAACCTCCCTCCTCCGCTTCTGGTGAGATGCCTTCTCGGGACTGTTTTCTACATTACTTCAAGAAGGCCCAGAAACTTCCTCCTAAGAAAGACTTTGCTCGTAACAGCCACGTCTGGGTCCGTCATTTTCATGCTGCTGGCTCATTCATGCTGAGTCTCCGTTGATGGGGACTCATTTTGCCGTGCATCGAGGTCTCTTTTCTTTCTTCTTAAGACATACTCGATGTATTTACTCACAGCATTCCATGTGTTTTCGCATTCGAGCATTCTGTCAAGTATGTTGGCAGGAGTGAAAACGCCAATCTGCTCTCTTAATGCGATTCGCTCAGTATTCCATCTGATGCAGTTGAAAAAAGTGTGTTATGCATCGTCGTTTGCTGCATCGCAGTAGATGCATCTGGAATCACCTGTTTTGCCCATACGGTGTAGATACTTCCGGAAGTATCCATGATCTGAAAAGAACTGCGTCAGGAAGTAGTTAATCCCTCCAAATTTCCTTTGAGTCCACCTTTCCATGTTAGGAATGAGCCTCTTCGTCCATCTACTGGACGTTTCTGCGTTCCATCTGTTTTGCCATCGCTGGATGGTTTTAGATCTCCGCTCTGCAGCACTAATAGTAATTTCCGCCCCCCTAGAGTCCCATGCCTCTTTCCGCCAGGATATCAACCGGAATCTCTCCACTTATTACGAAGACCGCCGCACCTATTTATTACGCTGTTGACTACCAACTAAATGCTGTTATTGAATACTCATGTCCCCAACATGGATTTTCAACTATGACAAATATTATCCACTTAACAACATTAGTGAATAGAGCTTTTGCCAATGGTCAGCACACTGATGTTATTTACACTGATTTTAGCAAGGCGTTTGACAAAGTTAACCATGAGTTATTATTAAAAAAATTAGACTTAATGGGTTTCAGCAGCAACTTCCTGAACTGGATTAAGTCATATCTGCTCTGTAGAACTCAATCCGTAAAATTCAATGCTGCAGTTTCTAAGAAAATTAATGTTACATCTGGAGTCCCTCAGGGTAGTCACATAGGCCCAATTCTGTTCCTTCTTTTTATTAATGATTTGCCTGAAGCAATTAAACATTGTAATGTACTGATGTATGCAGACGATGTAAAATTATTTTTGAATGTTAAAAACTCTATTGATCAGAAACTTTTACAAAATGATCTTGATAATTTTTACAAATGGTGCCATTTTAATTTGATGCAATTGAATTTAAACAAATGCAAACATATGCAATTTTCAAGAATTAATCATAGTACCTACTCTTACGTTCTTGATGGCTGTAATTTACAATCTGTTGACTCAATAATGGACTTAGGACTGTTGCTAGACGCGAAACTCAACTTTGTTCAACATATTACGATGGCTGTTAATAAATCTCGCAGCGTACTGGCATTTATTAAAAGATGGGCAAAGGAATTTAATGATCCATTTGTCACAAAAAGTCTTTTCACTTCGCTCGTTAGACCAATTTTGGAATATGGCAGCATTGTTTGGGATCCTATTTACAACACCCATAATGATCGAATCGAATCTGTCCAGAAACAATTTCTTATTTTCTGCCTTAGGAATGTTTATAGAGATTATCTGTCACTACCAGCATATACCGCAAGACTAGCGGAAATTAATTTACCAACTTTAAAAAGCCGAAGAATTATGCTAAACATATCTTTTATGGTCAACCTTATTAATGGTAACATCAATTCTGAGTTTTTGTTAAGTAACGTAGCATTTAATATTCCTCAGCGCTCGTTACGAAATTATAACCCACTATATCTTAGCACTTGTCGCACTAACTATGAGATGTCGGATCCACTAAGGAAATTATGTAGCTGTTTCAACGAAATGTATTACCTAGTTGACTTTTCATTAAATACGAATATCATTAAATGTAATGTTATTTCATCTTTAAATCCGTAATATATATATTTTATAAAATATCTGTTTTTTCCATCTAATGTTAAAGTAGTCTGTAAGGAATTTTTCTATAGACTAAACATTTTTAAATAAAAAAAAAAAAAAAAAAACAACGATAACTTCATTATCTTAAACAGCCAAAAATTTGCACTATAGTTTTTACGCAAATTAACTACGGCACTCCTATCAAGTCCAGGTCTAGAAATAATAAGTAGAATGCTACAGAATCATTATTTAAAATTTTTTCACACCCTGTACTTTTTCCAAAGCTTACAAACAAATTTTCAAGAGTTATTAAACAAACATTTCATGCAGTATTCACACTTCTATTTGTGAGGGTGTGTGTGTTAGTATTTTTAAGCAAATGCATATTGCAGTGTATGCGAACTGGTGTTGCATTAAAAGCTTTATAAGTTTCACATAAATTCTGCAAATAGGGAAGGGAAATTGCATTAGACGTAAGTTAATAACAGTATAGTCATGGGTTTTGTTATTGCAAATGTTGTTGTTGTTGCTATTTCATTGGCTACTTTTTGCCTTCGTACAAAGAGGATTTTTCGAATGTTAAAATTCTCTAGTTTCTGTTTGTTTTTTTTTCTGTTTTGTTGTACATCAATCAAAGACATAAAATATGAACGGGTAAAAATAGGACCATTACTATACAAAATAGGGGAATCAAGTATTAGAAAAAAAAGAAATAAGGAAATGAATATAAAACCAAACAGTAAAGTGATCAAATGTGTAAATAATTCTGTGTGCTACATTAGGCATTAAGAGAAGACCAAATATAAAATATTTGTATAAAAAATGTTGGCCTATTGCATTTCTGTCACTTTGAAGCGGCCGCTTACCAATTAAAGATTAGTTAATATATTAAGTGGGTTCTGACGCACCTCGATAAAGAGTGCTATGGGCTAAAGCAGTTAGTGCGTTGACCACAAAGCAGTAACACTTTAGTAGAAGACATCAATTGCCTGCATATTACTACTGTTTATTAAAAAAATATACTTTTTATGCTGGTTCTTATGACTGTCGCCTTGCATTATTGATAATCTCCAGATCTCAATCCAATTGATGGGACCAAGTGGGCTATTTGTAATATTTTCTGTGACTGCAACAGCTTCTCTGATTTATAGCAGAAATTTCGAAATGTTTGGCCAAGTATTCGTACCTCCACGTAGGAAAAATCTGTTAATGTCAACAAAATTTTTAATTTTCATAAGTCAAGGTTTCTTTGAATTAAAATTCTTTCGTCGTTTTGTTTTATTTAATTTTATACATAAACTGACAAAAATATCAGAAGAGTTTTTTGCCCGGAATGCCAATATGTAATCAATTAATTGTGGTGATTTAGTTTAAAAAATGCAGTGAAGACATTTTTTAAACGACTTTAAAAAAGAAGAGGGTCATATATTCATCAATATCTTTTTTTGTTTGTTCTTGCATCGATTTTTTCGTCGTTTGTGGACCAGTCTTAAACATGGTTTGTTTTTTGTACAAAAAGCAAGTTTTTGTTTCAGCCAGTAAGTTGTACAATTGGGGCAAGTTACTCCTCATATAAGACTAATACTTAAATATTTTGTATCCCTCACCTGTTTCACTGTACGAGAGTGAATGGTAAAAAATTATTAATATCCTGTGATCCTGTGCAGAAAAAAGTTAATTTTTTAAATTTTTCATAGAACTGATTTAATTATTTTATAAATAATTTGTCAAGAAAAATTCTCTTTTAAATATTACCAGAAACTGCTAAAAAAATTTTAATTGTTCAGTATATATGTATGTGGGTTACTATGCAGTTAATATACGGAGTTTGAAGAAAGGCTTGTTGGTAAGAGCAAGGAGTCGCATTCATGCCTGCCAAACACTTATAAATTATATTATTGTAGACCTGGCTCACTATAATCGTAAACTCTTTTCAGATGCATATGCTTTAGAGGTGAGTCCACTTTGAGCAATATGCGAAAAGAACAGGAGAAATAGAAACTGCCATACAGACTTATAAAATGCTGGAGTTCATGTGTAGCTTTTCACTAGCTCCAGAAATCCAAGTAGGTCAATCATATGCTATATATTATATCTATATCCATCTTTTTAGGGCATATCCTTGTTTGTTTGTTTTTACTACAAAATGTATAGTAATAGAATGACCGGTAAATAAGTCAGTGACTTCTTAATTTCTCTTTTCTTAACTGAAAGAGCAATACTGCTCCTGATCTGTCAGTTGACTTCTGAAATTAAAAAAAAAAACTACGTCATTTAATTTGTGTTTGGCAACCATTGATAGCAACAGAGACCAAACGGCACTCCAAAAGAGTGGGTTTCTTAAGATGAATCAGTGGCAAAGAAGCTCAAGATGGGCTTGACTGTCCATAAAGTCATGGCGTCCATTTTTTGGTAAGCACGCTGTATAATGCTCATTGACTGCCATCAAGAGCTTAAGACAATCAACGGCAAATATAATGACTGCATTAGGCTAAGAAAAAATTCTTTTCCACTATCATAATGCAAGGATACGGACATGCTCAGTTTCCATGGAATTTCCCATATCGGACCTGTTCTCGGATTACACAATATTTTTTGTTTCAAACCTGAAGTAATAGCTCTGACTCCAAATATGCAATAATTATCTTTTTTGATGACCTCGACATATTTTATTTTTGGAGAAGACAAAAAATTGGAAAAGTGTATATAGAGCTCAAAGGACACTATGTTGAGATATAAAATAACTTTTAAATTTAAAAACTCGTTTATACAAAATTACTCGGATTTATTGAGCTGCCTTCGACAATTACGTGAATATATTAAAATGAAAGAAATTTGGCAAAAAACTATACAAAATTAATAACTATACAAATTAATATCAAACAAAATATCGGATTTCTGTGACTGTCTGGTACAAATTTATTATAAGCGTTTGTATGATTTAAATCCAGTGCTAGATGCATGCTGCTATTGTACAGTACTTCCTGGATCACATAGGCTCAACAAACAGAAAAAATTTTTTGAAACTTTTGCATCATTTTGCAAGATTTTCACAGATTTAGCCCAAGAGCAGAAACAAAAAATTAATAGCAAAAAAGCACAAACATATAAACAAAGCAACTATAGTCTATGCATCCATTTATCTAACAATTTGTCAAATGGTCTGCTTACCTCTAAGCATTATCTCAAAGTCCATTTGAAATTGCAATACATTTTTGCACAATGTACTACAATGAACAATGGATTTCAGTGGTGCAGCTGGACCATCAACACAATCGTATAAAAGCCACAAATGGCATCTCCAAATGTATCCTCCTGTCCATTTGATTGTAGAAATGAATGCTTCCTTATTTGCAAAATACTTTGTTTCTATCCTTTTAAGTAGGTGAAGGCAAGAGTTCGGAAAATATTATATTGTTTCTGTTCATATATCTGGCCACAATACCAAAACCATTTTAACACCCTTTTGGTATTCGCAACATGAGTAGCAACAACAACAAAATTATCATGACTTCATTTGCATGTTGTTATTTGGATGACAATGTTTATTTTTGTGGCACATGTGCGGACGTGTGTGTGTGTTTGTGTGTGTGTATAGTGGACATTCACAAGATTTGTAATGGGATATTGTTGTCAATTGAAATGAGTGAATCATGGCTAATAAATATCTGTTATCAGTAAGCTATCCACCCTCTTTTCCTAAAGAATCCAAAACGTTGAACATTTCTATTTCAATTCTAGAAATTGTTTTGTGTTTAAGTTGTAGCTCTATTTAGGTGTTCATACTTGAGTTTCAAGTGAACTAAAAATTGTTTTTGAATAAGAGTGGATCGGTGAGGACAGTCTCTGTCCAATCTATGTAGTCATCAATGGTGCGATGCCATGTGCACTTTCGTATCACAAGATCTTAATATAAAAATGTTTGTGTAAGAATACCATTTTTCGGGCAATACAGTGCCGCTAAGAGCCGACACAATTCTAAATTAGCCAAGAATATTAAGATTTTCAGTAAAAGTTTCAATAAAGTAAAGAAATATTTTGTAATACCTGGACAAAATATTGTACAATAATGATTTCTCCCCAAATTAGAGGACAATATTACCTGTGTTTTTTAATTTTAATTTACCCCAAATTGTTTAAGTTTTTATGCTTTAAAAAGGATTTATTTTACAATTTTCTTAAACAAATCTAAATACGAGGTCTGTTCAATAAAAAAGATGAATTTTGATACATATGCTCATATATCAAACTCATTAAAAAAAACATTGCAAAAAGTTATCAGGAATCGGTTTGATATATGGAATTTAAAGTTTTGGATATACATTAAGAAAAACCTCAGCCTTCGTGGATAAGTTGATAATATTATATTATTTACATTGAGGATTTTAGGCCTCAGTAGCTTATGAAGCATTCCAACAAACTTATATATAGAACATAAAATTTGGCCAAAATAAACATCATAAAATAATATTATATGAAGTTCTCGTTACGAAATATTGATAATGTCTAATAAACTATAACATTAGTTTTATATCCTTGTAAGTAGTTTATATGTAATGAGGGTCAGGGTTGTAATGATAAGTCAAAACGTCTGATTGGTTCTACTTGATGAATCCAGATTAATCGTAATCAATTACACTTCAAGTCGACTCACAAACCTTCATGTGGTGGTCCTTAAGCGATGTTCCTGACACCCGTCAAACAGTCGCAAATTGTGAGAGGCGTCTGCAACGTCTGTTATCCTAGTTGGGGCGGTTGCAAGCGGACCTCTGTTCTTATACTAATCGCTTCGCTATATAAATGTGTTTTACACTCAGCCAGTCTATTGGCTTAGATGGCATCATCAGACTAGGATGCAGTAGACTAATCATTTGCTCACCCGAAATATAATGATTAACGAAATCTCAAACAACATTAATGAACTACCTGATCTATCGATGACGACATTTAGCATGAAAACAAGGACACGATTTGGATCCTGGAATGTATGAACGCTTTGGAGACCCTATGCTCCTCATAGGATTGATGGGAACATATAAGTATATATATGGCTGTGCAAATAACTCTCATTATGAAATGAACATTTCAAAAGTGGTACCATAAGAGAGGGGTCTTAAAAACAGAACATTTAAAAAAATAAGTGACAGTAAGAAGAATACAAATTTCCTTAAAAAATTCTAAAAATTTTTGTATCTTTCGTATGACTCATGAAAGGTAAAATAATAACACATCACAGTCATTCCGAAATGATTTGTTTGTAGCTCCTTTTTAATAATCTTAAGAAGGCAATAAGCTGATTGGCCAATATAAGGGAGAAACTGTGATTTACTTTTTATATCCTCTACACTTGAAGAAATTTATCTATTAAGCAGCTCTGACTTATAATTCAAAACATTGTTAAATCCGTGCTTAGAGCTACTTAGTCTTAAGTGTTTTTTTCTTTTTCAAAGGATATTATCTCAACGACAATGAACTAATCGCATTTAAAGCCAATTTCTCAAAACTTTCAACAGAAGAATTTGATATTAAATATAAAGGGATTAACTCATTTAAGGTTTTAATTTAATAAGAAAAAACTGTTTTGTGTCTTTAATAAAAACATATCAATGTGATCTACTTTATGGAATCCTTGTATCTAAAGGTAAGCAAGATTAACTTATAAATGCTTGATTGATTACTTACTGTGCCAAATTGAAAAAAAGCAAAAACGAAAATCCTCTTAGCAAAACTATAATTTTTTGAAGACTTTTTCATTTTATCCTCACCCTTCAAAATAGTATCTATCATAAAATGTTGATTAAACAATTTTATCATAAACTATGTCCTTCGTATATCCTTTCCAATGCTTTCCTTTTAAAATGTTTCATGTTTCTTCTGTCATGCTTCTATACTAAAAAAAGCTGACTCTTCTAAGATGTAAAAAACTATAAAAAAAGAAGGAAAGAAATTAAAATCACACAAAAATGTCATTCTCCTGATGCCATGCTCTAGTTAGTTATGATGGCCAGATGTGCAAGCACAGTAAATTTAAATTGGTAATAAAGATGGCATAAAAAGAGAGAAAAAATAAGAATGGAAAACGGCAAATGACAACTTTCAAATGTCTGCCGCCACAGAATGGCATAATCTTTTACTCAGCAAAAGAGGTAAAACAAATTTAATTGAAGATATGGTTCAGCTAGAGAAAACTATATTGGGAACAATATTATATTATTATTTTTTTCTCTAGGTCTTTCTCTATTGTCTTTAGAAACTTTTAGCTGGTGAAAAAAACGTTTAATTAAAAAGAAAAAACAAAAGCAAATTGCAATCATAATTCGAATGTTAAAAATTAAAATAGAAAAAATGGAAATAAAAAAAGGAGTGGAAAGGACACGCTGGTAAAGCCAGAAAACAATATTTATTAAAGTAATTTTTCGAGATATTCTCTAAAATAATAATTTAAAATTTCCTATCAATTATTGCAGGCTAAGCTGAGCCAAGGAATTGGAAGAAAAATATGGCAAAGAACAACCCGTTTTACTTAAGCAAGTCGAGTTTTGGCAGGTTTTGAGAAAACAATTTATACTTTTTTTTTGCTTTAATTAAATTTTTCTATATGAATTAGGCCAATGTTAATTTATTGACATCAAATCGAGTTAGGTTAGGTTAGGTTGATTGGAGAGGTGTGATAGCCCATGCCATACGGCATACACTTAAGCCAGTGAAGGCTTGTTGTGCGCTCCCTTTAATTATCAGACACAAAGTGCCAGAGTTCTGCGGCAGGATTCGAAACTGGCACCTTCGCACTACGAGTCTAGTACACTACCTACTAGTCTACGAAGGTCAGTTTTCAAATCGACTTAAATCAGATCTTTTTATAGAACGTACCCAATAACTTTTATTAAGTTGCTAAAAATTTTTATACGGTAATAATCGAAATTTTGTACAGAACGAAAAAAAATCATTCACTTTTTTGTTTCTTAATTTTATTAAAAATCTTAATATTGATATATTGATATATTCCCAAACTAATCATTTAACAATTAGAGTCTAACATTTTTATTGATTTTCGTTCAAATGCCGACATTGTATTGGTCGCTGAACCAAATCTTAAGTGAACTTTAAGCAGTTTGAAAATGTTTAATTCCTTCTTCCTTCTGTGCTTATGCCAAACAAATCAAATACATTATGAAAAGTGTCTATTGTATATGTTTATTATTAAGTATATAATCATATTATGCTTAAAATGCTTTAATATTCATATTGAGTATAACTGTTTGTTGTCTTGCATTCTAAGCGCACTACGTCCATGTACGTGATAATAAACATATTCGAGAGGGACTTTTCGAATTGTTTTGAATTTGTTTAGCATAAGCATTGAAGTTCACTGAAGATTTGGTTCAGCGACCAATAACATGTCGGCATATGAACAGCTAAGGCCACAACAAAAACAAAAACATTTTTTAAAAATTTTAATTATCTTATCAATTAGTTGAGGAAAATATTCCAAATAATTAACTTCAACATTGAATATACGATAAGTTGTTGCTATTATTCGCCCTGCAACTTGAGCAGAGCTTGAGGTCTTTTGAAAAACAATATATATATTTTTAATTATTAATAATAATCAATATGTCTGCACGCTATAAATATCTTCATCAGAAAACATAAATTATTTGAAATAAAATTAAATATAAATAATGAAAATATTTTTTTTTATATTTTAAATTTTTTGTTTGAAAATGTATAAAATATTTTCTTTTTATTTTTCCTTTAATTTTTAAGTTAATTTGGATTTGCCGAAGAATACACCACAAGGGTGTAGATATACTGAACATTATTATTAATTAAAAAATAAATATATATTTGTAACAGACCACAAAATTAATAAATAATTCAATAAATCAATTAAGTATAAGATATTAATATTCGAAAGAAAAAATTCTTTTCTCATTATAATAAAAACAGCTCCAAGTCATCGAATAGAAATTAAAACATATTTTACGTTAAAAATTTTGGATTTAAACCGAATGCACATTGTCTATGGTACCCAATACTAGTATTTTCATGACTTCATTGCAAGTGATTTTTACTAGAATATTTTGGTAACTACAAACCTTATTATGGTTTAATTATCAACTACTCTGATTCTTCCTATTTAGGGCTAATGAAGTCGGACTGCGAAACGCTATTGATTTATATTAAGAAACACCCAGAGTCCTTCAGTCTGCTAGTCTAGTGTAGTATCAATTGGTACATGATCTTATTACAATCACAAGTATGGCATTAACATGTTGCTTTTAGTTGTAAGAAGATGGCATCATAAAGTGGTATAGGAGTTGTTATAACATAGCGTAAGAGCTTAAAAGAAGGCTCCAACGAGGTTTTTTTTATCGATACATAATACTTGAACTACATCAAGGTCATTATATTAAATGCTGATGACATAGCATCTGTAATAAAAGCCAAGGATACGGAGGAAGCGATACGAAAACTCAAGCAGGTAATGATCAGGACGAGGAGCTGGCTTAACGCACATGGTTTTCAACTGGCAGTGCAGAAAAAAAACCGAAATGGTTCTCCTAACCAAAAGAAACATACCGCTGGAAATAAACATTAACATCAATAAGTACGTACAAAGAGATACGTAAACTATCTTTGCATACGACTTGACTCGAGGATGACACTCTCACATCAATTCCATTATGCAGCAAGCAAAGCGGCAAAGGTGACGGCACAACTAAGCCGATTAATGGCTAATATAGGAGGACCGCGTCAACTCAAGAGGAAGCTACTGATGGAGACAACTTATAGCATCCTTCTTTATGGTAGTGAACTTTGGGGCATGGAACTAAATAAAAGCAGGTTAAACGCCCTATTGGCTGTGCAAAGGATATCTGCCCTTCAGATAGCTTCTGCTTACCGTACTGTTTCAACAGCAGAAATTCTCGTGGTAGCGGGAACGACCCCACTTGAACAAGGGGACAGGGAGATAATAAAACAAGAGACCCTCCAAAGATGGCAGGAAAGATGGAACTAGGAATCAGCGGCAAGATGGACAAAGAGACATCTCCCAAACATAAGCAGATGGCTAGCACGGAGAGTCGGTGAGGTAAACTACTACCTGACACAGATGATGACCGGCCACGGATACTTCAGAAAATACATAAACAACATAGGCAAGTGTAGTACACCATACTGCCTGTACGAAGAAAATAATATAATCAATGACGCCAAACACACTTTCTTTGGATGTTGTAAATGGGAAGAGAAAAGAAGAGAACTCGAGGTCTTAATAGGAGAAATAAATGCTGAGTCTATTGTGGATCGCATGTCCCTGGACGAAGACAGCTGGCGAGCAGTAACAAAGTACTGCGAATACATCATAAAGAAGAAGAAACCTGATTTAGAGGCAGCAGACTAGGTAGAGACCTGGACGCAGGTACAAAGGGGAAGAGAGCTGAAATCACAGCCAAAAGGAAACCACCCCGAAGTAATGCATCATAGCGGTTCCGCGGTGGAACCATTTTCCAAGAAGAGGACATAAGGAGGTTTTTTTAGTCGGTATACCATCTTGGAGAGCCCGACGTAACACGGCCAGTGACGACTCCGTGTATGCAGTAATGCATTTAATGCATGGATTTTACCTCCTTTACGCAAAAAAAAAATTATATTAAATGCCAAGAGGTAGAGAATAAAAGTATTTTCGACGCTCGTATGAATATAAATGTAACAATATTGAACGCATTAATATGCATCTATTCAAATGGAGTGGCAGGGAAAATATAAATAAATTATCAAGGAGACGTTTTGGATATATTCAAAGGTAGTTCCATGGTCAAAATGCTTACACTTCAGATCCCAGCCCATAGCAATAAAACCTTCCTAATAACGAAACATATATATTGTAGTTATTTGTGAGGATGCATGAATGGACAATTGTCTTGTCTACTCAATTTTTATGTTTTTTTAATTGAACTTAGAAACTTTAAACTTTTTCTTTAATAACTAAAAAGGGCTTAAACATTTGATTGCTTTGGAAAGTATTTCGGACAGAACTTTCCTAATAGTTTTTGTGGTGTAGATAATTGAATATTTTCTTTATAGACATTTCTTTGGTCTCTTTTGCCATTATTTGGATACTTTTTGTATTGTAGTTTTATTATATTTTTCCTGTTAGCAGCCAGGCCTTTGTTTACAAATATTTTTCTAAAGAAAAATAACTCTACGTATCAATATAACAATTGCAACAATAGTTGCTGCAGACTACTTTACTTTTTCAACATACATATATTTTTTCCTTGTGCCTTGTCGATGAATGACACCACTAAACTGTTACAATACCACCAGGAACAGGCTATCAGTTGCTATAGCACAAAAATATTGAAGTAACAAGAAAAAAGGAAACTATTACATACAAATGGAAGGGAATAAAAACTTCTGAATAGAAATAAGAACGCACTGATATTCACATGCCGACCAGTTACAAAGTTAAAAATAATACTTTTTCCTTTGAAACTAAAGAGAAAAAGAAAATGTCCCCCTAGGGACAACTGTCGCCAACAATATACACACGTATGGATACATTTGGATTAAAAAAAAAATATTTTTAAGGAATCAAGAAACAAGCTGAACGATGGATGTATGATTTGAAAAATAAAATTTAGACTAAAAAGAGAAATTTTTTACAAAAGTTATTCAAACGTACATGTCAGCTTAAATGTAACAAAAGTAATATGGATTTTTCGTTAAATTTCCTTTTAGTTGTAGTTTTATGAAATTTTTTATTTCTAGGGTTAACAATGTTATTGTAACACTTCTGAGTAGAAATGTGAGGGCAGTGAGGAGCTGGGGAGCTTTCATGTGGCATAAGGGTTAATGATCACACAATCCTTCTTTGACGGCTGTCCATTCTTGAAAGTTTACAGGAACTGCAGAGTGCGCATACAAATGAGTAAAATAGAAGAAATAAGTTTCTATGAAATATTAGAAATTACCTTTTTTATCCAGGATTGAGCTGACGTTTTTCCATTACCTAGTTATTTTATGTTGTAGTTAACGTAGATACTGAGTGCTAACTTAAATTTTATTTTATATTTAAAAATTAATCTGTGATTGTAAGTTTATGTGTTTTTGTCCCTTCAAGGAAGTGACCATATTACGGGCCATCGAAGAATCGTCTTATCTTCTGAACTGCCATACAAAATGATTATTATTTTTTATATATCTAGAAAACAACAACAGTAACACTCAATATACGTTGCTATTGGAATACATTGTATATTTGAATAAAAGCACGGAGTTAGAGAAAAAAATCTAGTGTTCCCCATTTAAAATAATTGTTAATTATTCAATATCTGGAGAGCTAAATTAGTGAAACTTGCAAACAATTTTAGTACGATACTAATGGAAGAAGCTGTTAATTCGATGGGTACCCTCAAGCAAATTGTAAATCAGTTATTCCTTATTTAGAGAACTACAATAGACCACTCTGGAAATAAAGGGATTTTTCCAGCAAAATCCTGATATAGGAAAAGAACGATTTCCTTCATATTCAGTATCTGTTAATTAATCTCCTATTTGGGGAACTATATAATTGAAAATAATAACAGCCTCACAAATGCTAATAATGGTTCATTAGCGACCATCTAAAACTGTTTTGTTCCGTTCTGCTAAATTAAAATGCTTTTCTCCACTGCATTGTCAATAAAAATCATTCTAAAAAGTTACTAAAATGTTTATTCAGGTTAAATAATTTAAAATACAAGTAAGGATTTCCCATGTTGACAGCGTGTGGACCTCATATACATATTTGTAATGTTTATCCAATATCTATTTTAGTAACCATTTAGTAGTAATATAATGTAATGTAATGGGGGTTTGGCCCAGTGTGCCCTTTTGCACTGCGACCATTGTTGCTTCCCCTGTCCCTAACCGTCCAATACGTTCGCAAATTGGATCAGCTTCTTCAATGGGAGCATTAACAGATCTTCACTCAGCGTATATGCTTGTAGAGTCTTGTGTCTTCTGTGGCCCTATGCCCCACAATTTGCTATCAAGTGTTCCATCGACTCCTCCTCCTCACCGCAAAATCTGCAGATGTCCGTGTCAGATAAGCCCATTCTGTATAGGTGGGCTTTGCAGGTGTAATGGCCTGCGAGCGCACCTACCAGCGTCCGTAGGCTTTTCCTGTCCAGTCTTAGAGCCAGATCCGCCCTCCCAGTGTCAAAGCGTAGGAATTTCTTGGAGTGACGCAATCCATTGATGTCATTCTAATGTTGTGCAATCCTGGACGATGTCCATTTCGAAATCTCCCTCTTAAGGAGACTTTTAATGAAAAGAAGGGGTGGGTCCAATGAAGTTCTTCTCAGCCCCTCTCCTAGCACAGATGTCCGCCATTTAGTAATAATACAAACCATTAAATATTGCAAGATAAAGCTTATATTAGATGTTATTTACCAAGGATAGGCAAACGCATATAACAACAATTACACATTAATGTTAGAGGCAGCACAACACGAATTTGAAATTGTGTAAATACTTGAAGGCTCTAGTGAAAATGACGTTTGTTTCTTTATATTAATTTTTACTCCCTTTTAGTAAAAAATTTGAGAATAAAATTTTTAGGATGAAAGGCATCCAAGCCTTTGCAACAAATGACACGATATAACATATAGAGCTTAACCTAATAAAATTAAATACATTTAATATTATTGTGGCCCGAATTGAGTTTTTTAATTTTATAAAAATTTGGAAAGCTTGAAGTCTACAAAAGCAATTCTAGGACTTTTTATGAAAATTTTGCATGTTATGACAATAAATATATGTGGGATCTAGAAAAAAATCAATGGAGGATATAAATGGCCTTATCTTTAATTGAACAACAAATTTTTTTAGAAACCTTAGGGCTATAAGTCTAGACACACTTGCCATTTCTCGATATATTTCGTTCATTAGTGTGGCAAAAATTTTATAATTTATGGTATGTGGAAGGTTAACAGAGTCTGGCTCCGAATGAAATGAATTTTATGGCAAAGCTTAAAATAAAGAGTCATGATGTATGAGTGTAATTATGTCTTTCACCAATTTTCCTTTAAATAAATTAATTTTAATGTCTCAAGTTTATTAAAGTTTCTCTATGATATAATTCCAGCTAATATTGAAGCCTTTGATTTGGCGAATGTTGCACATATCATACAAAATATAGTGAGTAGTATAATGTTTGCGTTCGGATTGCTCAATAAAAAACATAATCTCTTTTACACTGGCTGGTGTCAAATAATCAGTAATTTAAGATTTAAGATTTCAGAATCGCCAGTGCACTAGAACATTTGAAAATGGTCTCTTAAATCGCTGGAAAAATAAATTTTAGCTGTAGATTTTATTTTCGAAATTTTTTATTTAACAGGCAGTACTGCCACAAATGGACTAGGTAAGAAAAATATGTGCAGAAATAATCATTAATTTCTATTTGCTTATGACAGACGAGCTTTACAGATTAATAACAGTTTACATGACTCCAACAGGAGGGCGATAAAATATTTGTAACCACATGAATGCTATAAAATGCGTTTTGTGAAATAAAAAAATTAAATTAAAATATTATACTTTAATGCTCTTGAAAGCATTTGGTTTCCAAAAAGCCTCCCCATCTTTTACGAGTTGTTGCATTTTTTTGCCTTGTAAAAGTGTCGTTGTTGTTCCAGCTAAATAGATGATTGGTCTGCTGTAACAGGTCTAGGATAACGAAGCTACCATCTGTCGTGGCTCAGAAACAACGCCCTCTGTATATTTACTGCAGTGGTAAGGAATCTTGGTAGTCTTTGATTCCTCTTTTTCAGGAAGAGGGATGGATTTCTTGTAGGGGATTGAAGGTATTTAATTTGCTTTTTAATCGAAAATACCATAATGAAAGGTTTTTGTCCTCTGCCAGAGAACGAACCTGGGGTACTTGGTTTTGTAGGCAAGCACTTTAATGACTACGCCACGCCATAGATATACCATTTTAATTCATTTTCTGAAGATTACTTCCATAGCAGCAAAATGCAATCAACTTATACCACAACATAATTAAACCAAGCAATAGTCGATTTTTTGTTCCCTCCAATTTTCGGAAAAAATCATGGAACCAGACTACTAGAAAGTTTTCAAACAAATAAATCAACATATCAAGCGGGCCATCGTTCATCCAATGTACGAAAAAATATTGGACCCACCTGCAAGCAAACCCTTAGAAAACTGAAAATTGTTGATTTTGGAAATTACAAATGAATTGATTGCCAGCGCTTGTAGAGAAACCCCTTGAAAAATTGTTCCCCTAATATTTTCTTCTTCAACTCTACCTGGTTTGTGCCGTCCCGTGGAAATGGAATTTGAACATCAAAAGTATGTGTTGCTGCTCCGGACGTGTATTTGGAAATGCACTTGAACAAGTGTTAAATAAATATATTTTGCTAAATAAATACATACATATATACATAAATAAGCACTCCTGACACATACCCGAATTCTAGAGTATTGACACTGCACTTGTAGCATAGAATATAAAAACGAATAAATACAACTACAAGAACACGTAGATATAAGAAATAAAACATAAACATTATTTAGTTTGACTGTCTGTTGACCATTATTTATTGACACGTTACATTGGCCCCTTGAGTTTGTTTCAATTTATTTTTTTGAAATCTTTTCTTTGTCCCACATGAATTTCGACAGCAATGACATTCTTTCAATGACTTTTTCTGGAATTTTATTATTTTTAACAAGATTCTATTATCGTTAGAGCTACATTTTTATTTTTTATGTGATAGGGGAAAAAATGCGAATGTTTTTTCGTGTATTTGAAAAGTAATTTTTATTTAAATGTAAAAGAATGTTATAAAATTATTTTGAAAGGTACATTTCATTGTGTGACCCACATAAGAAAGTATAAAATTTTCACTAAATGTGTTGTTTAGAAATCTGTTGAAGAAATTGTTTGTTATAAAAATAGATTTTATATACATGTTTTTAATATCAAAGAATATTTTAAATAAAATCTGGTAAACTTAACTCACTTTTTGGGCCTATTGCAAAAAGAATATTCAGTGAATGCGGAAGATTATGGATTGTTTGTTATGCCATATTTATATCAAGCAAAAGTTTATATCGTTTTTGCAAACATAAATAATGTATTTCTTAATATTTGATTATTTTACCAAAATTGTGAAGCGCTCTTGAATCTCGTTATAAAGTCATTGTCATTGAAATCTTAAGATTTTGAGGAGATATATTTTCGCCATTAAGTTTTATTCAATGAAGTCTTTAGGACGTAGCGACAACAAATTAATCGAAGTAGACATTTGTGCGCCCTACGTTAACTCTTTCTTTCTTTGATGAATCTATTGCTTACTCTTAATGGTCCTAACAAAATCTGTTAATTCTATTTGACTTTGATGAAACGTGGCCTGCATTTTCAACAAGTCACTGAATACCAAGATAGCCACATTTGGTGGCGTATACTTTATATCAATAAGATTTAGTTCAATAAATATCACGTATACGCACAATGGTACATATAACACAAATGGTGGCGAAAACTGTGTGTGATTAACATGAAAATCAATTAATCAATTACGCATACTCATACAAAGGGTGCATAATGCACACGGTGGCGTATACTTTATATAAAGAACATGGCAGTCAATTAATATTATACATACGTATACGGATATGGATGTTGTGGGAAACTCAAGTGTGATATATACGAATAATCTGAATATCAACTGGTATTACGTATATGATCATGAGGAGGGAATAACTTGACGGTGGCTGAGGTTTACATTGTATCAATATTATAAAAGTCAATTAATATTACACAAAATAATCAAAATAAAAATAAAATTATATGATGAATTTCTATCGTTTTAAAAGCAAAATCTCTTCTTGAAGTCGACTTATTCGCGATGCACTCTGCTTTTAATTAATTTCTACTTAACTCTGATATGAAAATACTATCATCAGTTAATTTTTGTATATTGATAGTACAGTGTTAGTTATTAAGTTTACCAATCTTGCTTAAAAAAGGTTGCTATGGTCTGTGATTTTACACATTATTTTAGTTGACCGCTGCCAATTTCAGTGTTTAGCCAAGAAAGTACTTAAAAAGCTTTGTTAGTACCTTCCTAGATTTGCAGACTTTTTAAGGCAATTAAGAAGTTTTAAGTAATAAAAAAGAATCAATGGCCGAGGTGCTCATTTCCTGTCACTCTGGGTGATAGATATGACCAGTAAATAAAATTTCATTATTTATGTCTATTACTGGTAGAACCTTTCCAATTTGAAATAGTTTCGATGCATACATACCTGATTTTAAATCATTGAAAAGTTAAACACACATGTTGAACGTAACATAATGTTTTTCAACTTTCGATCACAGTGAATAGAAATAGGCGCTCTTCCGATGTACACCAGTGATAGAAATTTCTAATGGTTTGCACGTATACAAAACATTTATTTTATAAATTTACTTGATTGAAGTCTGCTAGATATCTTTATAATAAACAGTTTAAAATCTTTTGCCATTGTGATCTTGTTCTACAAAAAATAGACGAGTCTCTGGATAAAGTGAACAAAAATATTCACGAAACGTCGGGTTAATATAAAGTAGATAACTTTGAAATTTATTGTCATAAAAACATATTAGGCCTTATTAGCTAAAAAAACAAGAAACTGACATAATAAATGACGTTTCTTATGGAGATGAAAGTATCCATTTAAATCCGCATCATTAAATAGCAAACATACAGAAATTAGAAATATACTGAAACAGACAACAAATTAGCTCTTTGGCCAATTTTATTAATATCAGTTAAGCCATTTTTGCGTTACGAAAAAAACCCTCAAAACATTAATATGGTATTTTTCCATAATTGGTCAAATTAAATCCTTTACCATGATAAAAAATCATCCTGTGTGCTAATCCAGGCTATAAGCTATCTCTGCCTTAAGCAAATCCATGCACATTTATACACACTCTCTCAAATTTTTAATACAATTAGAGGGAAGATTAAAATTTATTTTATTTTTGACCTAGCACTGTCGACTACTTTAATCAAATTTATTAAATATTTTCTAATATTAATGTTAACTAATTTTTGTTCACCTCTATATTAATTTTGGCAATAGTTAATTGCACTCGTGCTCATATTATAATTGAATTTGCTATTTCACCAATAAATATGGATGTTAAAATACATTGTAATTAGTCAACAGTCTTGCGCATACACATACACACTATCTCTTTTCCTCTAATATGTTGCAACATATACAATTATTGTTGCGGCATAAATTTATATTTGTTAGCACATACACATTAGTGTGTTGCAGCGGGATACCAAATGCTAACAAGGAATTGCTCAAATAATAACATTAGAGTGCTCTGAGGTTTCGTTCTAATGATCACGCATACAAACACACAAACTGTGGCTGCGATGGTCAGCAGAGTGTAAGTGTAGAAGTAGTCGTTGGTTACAAATTTAAATAATTTTTTTATATATTAAGATTACATATGAAAGTTTTAAAATTTATAATGTTTTATGGCAGAATATTTGATAATAATAAAACATCTCTTAATGTCATTGGATGGGACTGTGAAGTACCAAATTAGTGGAAGAAATTTAACTTAAACATTCTGTTAAATAATCATATAAACACATTTGTAAATAGTTTATTTATACATATATATAGTTTAAGCTATAGACTTTAATCTTTATGACAATTATGAGTGAAGTTCTTATAAAATAAATTTAAACAAATTTTCTTTAAAATCATTATTGCTAAGGAACTGAAGATAGGAAGCACCCAATAAAGAAGAAGCCAAGAGACAATATTGCTGGTCAACCAAAACTGAAGATGTATTCTTTAGAAATAGCACCTTGTAATCGTTATTGGTAATGGCAAAAATCCTGATTTTTGCTACACCCTGGGGTTTCAACAACAAACGAAGACAAAACGCAAAACCCTACGCTTTCATGACTTGGAAATTGCTTCAGTATAGTAATAAAACTAATGCATGGAAAGTAACTATGATGATATATCCCAAGGGGACAAGCTTATTATATATTAATGGCGACACGTAGTAGAGGAAAGTATTAACATTTAAATTCTAATTCTTGCGACTAGGAAGCAATACTTGTTTCGCTAATTGCTTGAGTTTTTGTTAACATCATCTTGAGTCTCTCACAGAAATCTTCCACAATGGAATGGCCTAGTGGCGCTTTGGTTTTTCAAATTATATATTTCTTTCGTGATTGAAAAGTTGTAAAACTGTTAACAAAATCAATCCTGGAAATTACGATCACTCTTAAACGATAACATTTTTCCAAAAAAAAAAAAAAACAAAAACAAAAAAAAAACAAAAACAAAAAAAAATCATATTCCAAAGCTCTAACCCATCTTTTCCCAAAACCAAAGTTAAAGGCGAAAAAAACTTGAAGTCATTAATATTGTGTTAATTCTTATTTGAATTTGTGTCATGCTCATTTACACCAAATAAAAGCCTCTCATTATACTAGACTAATTTCATAGACTAATTTTAAATGTAGTTTGTCATTAATTTAATAAAGGTATTTACATAAATGTTATTTTAAAGTGACCACTAAGGAACTCATATGGTCAGAAAATTCATTTATTTAGATTCAAGTAATAATTTAAAGTAAATTATATATAATAAGTAAATTTTCTCTAAGGTGAATGGCTGAGAGCAGATTTATATTGTTTGGGAAACGAAAACCATGCAACAGCAACAACAAAAATACCATGATACCTTCAGACATGCGAGCATTTAGTGGGATCAGAAAATATCCTCTTAAATAAAGTCATGAATCCCTTAAGAATTATGATACCACCATAACATTGTTTGTCAATATGTTATTCTTTAGTGATAAAAAGTATAATTTCGAGACCATGCAGCCAATTATTTTTAATTAAGTAGCAAACATGTAAACGTAAAAATTACGGCAAGTCTTTTTATTGTGATCAAAATGTATCATATACATTGTTGATCTAGACAATAAACTATTTACATTTTACAAGAATTTCCTCCACAAGGTCACTGGATACTGTTCTATTCGCATAAGATATGAAGCAGCTCCTGCGTCGAAATTTCCACAAGCGATGGATGAAAAATGCTGCTACATATCATGTCATCTAGACATCTCAGAAACTCTGGATGGAGTATGCGCAAAAGTCGCATATATCTGGCCAAAATCCTCAACTAGCTGTAAGATACTGATACCGTAAAAACACTTCTGAATAAGGCGGAAACAAAGGAGTGTAATTACTGGAACATGTTTGCTACACAGATGCAAACTGAGAAAAGGACCAGCTCAATATTTTTTATAAAAGAACCAGAGACAAAAATCTTCTTCCGCGTATATTACAGACAGAAAACCTTCCAATTATGGAGTGCATGAGATGGCGAAAATATCGTTACCGATTCCTTGGCACGTGGCAGGATCAGTCCCTTTTTTTGATACCGGCCCTGCAGTAATCGAAAAACGAGCAATCTAACAGCATGTCAATGAGGCCCAGAGAATTTCAGACAGAAGACTTTTTGAGGATGAAAAGTTGGGCGAAACTTGCCCACAGAACACTGTGTAATAGCAAAACTATAAGTAATTAGTAATTAGACCAAAGTTCTATGGGGCGAGCCACGCGAGAATAAAACAAGGCGCTTGTTCAGTTTAAAAAAGCCTGAGCTAAGGAAATTAGTATTTCGATGGAATACTTCAATATATGAACAAATTTGCATCGAATCGACGCTTCAGAGGAGGAAGAATACGGGCTATGTAGGGAGGACAGTGTATCACTTTCTCTGTCATTGACCACCTTATGTTAAGGAAAATATGTATTTTTGACAACTTACCAGACGTTACTCATCACAAGGAGAGATTTAAAGAATTTTTCATGACATGGACTTCCTACAGAATATAGATTTTGAATTTTTTTCTAGGTAGGAAAGCAAAACAAGCCAAAAATCTTGTCAAAGACTAATTAATTGAGTAGCGAAAATACAGCAATAATTGGTATGATATTGTGTCTATACCTGTTAAATTTGGTAATTAGACTTGATTGAGAGTACATAACAACTGTAATGATTTAGGCTATAAGATATTCTTTTACTGAGTTTAATTTCAGTCGGTTCAGTCGTCTTGGCGTGATTAATTAACACATTTTCAAATACACTAATTTGAACACTTAGTACGACTGTATTAAAAAAATTATTGCACAAAATCATTTCAGGCTTAAAGAACACTTGAAAAATTTCTTTCTTTTATGTTTTAGTAAAATTTCCTTATTATTTTTGAATAATACGTTAAGTCAGTAAACTCTTTACTAAATGTAAGAAAAATCCTTCTGGCATAATTAAAAACTAGTTTTAGGTCTAAATCATTTATGTTTAATTACATTTATACTGGCTTAAAGGAAATTATTCTTTAGTTACTTCTTAAGAAAAATTTTACATGAATTTACGACTCGATTATGGATTTGAACTGAATTTCAGTTCGGTTGCCAGTTGGCAAATGCTTATGTCTCTTCTAATGGCTCTGCTTAAAATTATAACGCAAAGCACAAAACGATAATGCAAAACATGATAATCTGATAGAACATTTTTTAGAATAATAATGCAGAGGGCTTCTGGCACCGTCTCAGTAAACGTTTTATTATCCATTTATCATGAACTCTTATATTAGCATTAGACCTCATGGCGCAGCAACACAATGCGGCCTTTTTAATTTGTTCAACCATCCTGTACTACCTTCAAAATGTTTTTGAATCAGCGAACTCTATAGATTTTCGCCTCAGTAATGGTACAGATATAGGAAGATTTCTATCCTCTATATTTTTTCGAATTAATGCCTTGTTTTTAAATATTTGATATTGCTGAAAAACATGTGTTTATATATTTTTATAATTCCTTCTTCAATCTCCTTTAGGGGGCATAGGGCCGCAAATTTATTAATTACCAATATTTTTTTTCGAGAGAAACGCTACTTCGATGCATCATTTTCGTTTATTAGACACGACCTACTATTTTCAATTGATGGGCCTTTCTTCCTTTTTTTGTCTATATTTTTATCCTTGGTAGCCGATCCATTACTTTGTTCTTATACATAGTAAAAAGAAGAGCTTAATTATATAGTAGTTCAACTGTACCTATAGACGTGTAAGTTTCTTTTGCAGGGCAGCTGGTAGGAGACCATAAATCATTAACACCAATTTCCTTTGAATAATTTTAAAATAGAATAAAATTTCTTTTTTTGTTGCCTAGTGTAAGTCTTATTAAAGTTAAGAATGTTGTTATTGCATTCTTTACATACATTCCATATGCACTCACACACTTACACACCAAGAATTGCATTGAGAAGTATAAGTTTCACTTACGGCAATAAATATTTAGCAGTAAGTGGCCAAGTTTATGTAATTGTGTGTTAATTAACTTTCGTTTGCTTTATGACAAAGGACATTTAGGATTATTTGTGTATATTTGTTTTTGAATAAGTGCATATAATTTATTTAACATACACGGACATATAAACCTACCCACACCCATTTGAAGATTCATTGCATTTATTTATAGGAGAACATGAGTACTGGAGAACCTCACACTTAAATAACTTTTCTTTTAATTAATGGTAAATAAAAAAATAAACTTTTTTACTTATAGAATATTTTTTGTTCTTAGAAAAAGCCATTGGCGCCAGATAAACATATCGTCTTGCGTTGTTATGGCAAATATCATATGAAATAGTTGCGGGATAAAATATTATAGGAAAAGGCTCCTTCTTTGAAATTGAAGAGACCAATGCACCATGCTTTATGCAATAAATATCACATTTTGTTACAAAGAATACAGTTCCAGCCGATCTCATGATAAAGCAAGTGTTCAGGGGCTCAGCAATAGAAGTGCAGGAAATGTAAATCATACTAAAATGTTAGTCTGAACTTCAAGTATTCTTAACTATTAAACTACTGGTCATGTAGTCCCCTGCCTGGTAATAGATTCTTTTCAAATACGTCTGGTTTATTCCCTACGAAAAATGATTTTAAGCTTTATCTAAAAGGTGAGGATCCCTGGTTACAAATTAATGGATCCAAATAGAGCATCGCAATGGGAGATGACCTTTTTATTTCTTCAAATTGATATAAGGATGAAAATGACGTTTTAATTCGATATAAAAAGGGGGACTAATTGACCAAGTAAATACGAAACAAAGTCGTAATTCGAAATACCTTTTTTACAGAGTCTTAAACTTTAAACTTATATGTATTGATTATTTATGAGAAGCCTTTTGTAAATTTTTAATCAATACCGTTTATAAAAAATTTAGAGTTTTAATATTAATACACCACTTTTTTGTGAAAGAATAGACGTCTGGATTTTCAAAACAAAATTTTCCTACTTGAACTCGTCGTTTCCTCATGGAACTGACTGAAGGTTTTCAATCAATAAATTAATGCGCTGAATACTTTATCTTTTATTATAGAGAAATTGCTGAAAAGTTATAAAATGAAAATCATTCTTTTATTAAGAAATACCTTAATTATAATGAACCAGCAAAAGTCAAATGGTGCTTTGCCTCTACAGTGAAACAAAGCGATAAGATTTTGATTACATCTGCAGACTGTGGAAGGTTAAAACAACATTTTTCATGATTTATTGAATTTTCAAAACAAATTGAGTTAAAAAAATATTCTTAAATAATTGATTATTTAAGTCTTGCCAATTCAATTCCTTCTGTGGATCAAAGTGTCGTCTATAGTTTTGGCTTTTGCATGCTGGTTGTCTTGGATGGTAGTCAACATGTTTTACGTCGTATGTTGTCAGATATTTGTAACAGTGTTAACCAATAGAACATCCCGGTCGTTGTGAACGCTAAAATGTTTTATATATCAGTGAACTGCAGTAATGGTACGGACTAATTTATTTTGTCAAAATTTGACTTTTTATTGCATTAGATGCCGAGGCGGTGCTCCATGATTGAATCCCGTAGCACCATCACTGTTCCAGCATCGAGTTGAACAAAGTCTTACATTGAGCGCCTTCTATGTCGAAATTTAAATAGAAAAAAAGTTTGTCTTATAATGCGTGTTAACAATTCAAAAGCGTAGTATAACGTTTCTAACATCCATTTTAACTATTTCTTTTATTAACATATTTATTGAATTTTAATGAAGGACTTTAGCAGCAACCTATTAAGAGTATTTACACTTCAACTCTAAAACAACTAATTAAAATCTACTCAAATTCGCTGTTACTGTAGTTATACCCCCTCCATTTCACTTTTTGTTTTATTATTAAGGTATAATGTCTAAACAATTATTACAAGTGCTAACGAGAAAACGTACGAAAACAAAGGCGCAACAGGAAATTAAAATTTCTAAGCGAAAATTTTTGAAATCATTAAACTTTTGTATTGAAAAGTTTGCCAAAATTCTGTAACTTGACAAGCAGTAGGACTTTATGTATTTTAAGTTTTATTCAAATATTGAACACATTCAACAATTTTAGCTCAACATGTAGTCGTACTTTAATAAACATTTTTTTAGTAAAGGGTATTTCGAAAAAGCTTCTTGCTTGGTATTGGAATATAAATTGTTGCTGTTCCCCAGAGGATTTGTAACACTATAATATAACAAAGCATGGATTGCTGACTTCGTGAATTCTTACTGAACACTCCGATCTGTTTCAATGCAACTGATTTTCTTTCCGTTTGTATTTATATTTATCGATTTTAATATAATTTTAATTATTACAGTTTGTTCTCTTGACGAAATCATAGCGAATAATTATAGTTGCGATTCAAATAGACGTAATTGTTTGGCTTTTGTCCTCGCCCTGTGGCCAAGTGTCCACCATTCATCATTTATAAACGTTCTGACTCTTGCAATCCACTGGTTATTGTTGTATTCATGTGACTGTTTTAACTATAGAATAACATTTCACTACACAGAAAATAAATTAATTTTCAGTTACCAAATTCCTTGACCAGTAAAGATTTTGTATGAGTGCGAACCTGGAGAGAATTAATTTTTTTTTTCAAATTTTAATTTAAAAAATCACTTCTTCCTGTATTCCTTAAACTCCAGCTGTCCTGACGAAAAGCCATATTTTTATTAAAGACTAAACGTATTAATTTGGGAAATAATTGTCCTTTTTGATGAATGCAATAAAAATTGTAGAATCCAAATTTTTCTTCGTATAAATCTGCGATTAAACCTGTAATTATGGTGATATGTAATTATGCATATATATAGACTACCGGGGCACCATGTGCGACTGTGGCCAGACGTGAATTGAAAATTCTTTATAGTTTAGTATATAGAGTGATTAGATAGTAATGAGAAACTTTCTCCAATTCTTTATATTTGCAAGCTGCCAAAGTATTGCCTGCGATCTTTATTTCACTACTTTAAGGTGTGGGATACCAACTGCGAGAAATTTTTATTATTTTTCCTGCAACTTGGGATAATAGTACAGTGAATTAAAGAAAGTATTTTTATAATATTTTTTTTGCTCGAAAGGTTCTAATTGGTTTCAACGACTCAAAGAAACTTCAGCGATATATCATGTAAATTTAAATAAAATTTTGATGGTATTTATTTAAAGTTAATTCCTACTCACAATTTGTTTTCTGGTTTTCAAATACTATTTAAGATTCGGCACAACCAAATTTTATTATAATTGATTTCGATGCCAATAGAATATAATCGTAAAATATGTGTATGTAAATCGATAAAAAATTTAAATAAATTTCAAATTTCATTAAATTGTGTTATGAAGTCAGTAGAATATACTCAGCTTTATAAATTAAGAACTTTACATTGAGGTGATAAGATATTCGTTAAACTTAAAATATCAAGTGTGTAAATTAATAAGAATAATTTTATAATAAGCTCCCTCAAGATCACTCTTTTAGCTTGTGTCAGAATTAACTTATTCTGTATTAAATTCTTTTGAATTGAATGCATTTTTAAAGTTGCTTTTATTAATAGTTTTCTTGGAACTATAACCATTACAAGTATTAAAGATCGTTTAATTGAAGAGTTTTGTGGCTTATCCCAAGATATAAATTTTTCCCTCCCATTATAAGGCCAGGTTTTTTTGGCTCAAAAGGTCGTCATTGACCATGTTATGTCAGTCTTTCCTGGCTGGTATACCAACCAAAAAAGGTCTTGTGTCTTATTTCTAAAAATTGGTTCCCCCGCGAAACCGGTGTGATGCATTACTTAGGAGTGGTTTCCTCTTGACTTAGTTTCCAGCTCTCACCTAAGTTTTGGCCTGCGTCTAGGCCACCGCCTAAGCTGATCTGCACTTAGCCTGTAACCTCTAGGTTAGGTTTCTTCTTCCTCAGAATGTATTCGCAGTACCTTGCTACTGTTCGCCAGCTGTTTGCGTCCTAAAACATGCGAGCAACAATGGACTTAACATTTATTTTTCCTATAGAGTTCTCGAGTTCTTGCCATATTTCCTACCATTTACAGCATCCAAAAGTTGTGTTCGGCATCATCGATTATGTTTCCTTCTTCATACAGGTAGTATGGTGTACTGCATTTGCTTATAATGTTTAGATATTTCCTGAAGTACCCATGGCCGGTTATTATCTGGGTCAGGTGATAGTTTACCTCTCCTACTCTCCGCTCTGGCCATCTTTTAATGTTTGGGAGAAGTCTTTCGTTCATCCAAGCCCTGTTTCCTGATTCCATCTTTCCTGTAATCTTTGAAGAGTTTCTTGTCTTATTATCTCCTTGTTCCCTTGGCCAAGTGTGCTAAACCGTTTCTTCATCTTTCATTTTTATTCTTTTCTGTATTTGTAAATCTGTTGGGGTTCAAGGCCAGTTTATAGTTATAGGCACTTTTACTAAAAGGATTTGAGATCAATTAGGTCCCTATATCCAAGAGACTAATCAGATGACATTATCTGTCTTATGTTTCTTTCTCCCTTAGTAAGATATACATGTTTCAATTCTAACCATTTTTACTTCAATTTCCTAGACTCTGTGTCATTTAATTTATAATTAAAACATATCAAAAACTTAGTAAAAATTATCAACCTGCAAAATGACCCTCTATTATTTATACTAGCAACGTCCATTGAACTCTTTAACCGAAACGTTTTAACAAATTAATAAAAACTTAGTTCACAATTATGTAGAATTCATGTTGTATACACTTCAAATAGCAGATGATTGTTATACATAAAAACATCATATTTAAAACAAAAATATCGTTTACTGAAGAGACTTATTAACAAAAATTGCATTTGCAATAAATACACGTTCTGTTGAGTATAAAACCTTCTAAAGGAAAATGCCACTAAAAATTTAGTTTTCAATGAAGATATTTTTCCAGAGACTAACATTTTGATTAACATATTCCAGGTTTAAATACTAGAATCACAACAATACAATTTATAATATTAAGCATCAACTCGTTTTTATAGAAACATATTCTATATGCTTAAACCTAGACGTAATCCTTGAAAGGAATTGATACAGCGATTATCATTAAGTGTGATTATCATTAATGAATGAAGTTAAATATGAAAGATTATTATCTTCTTTCTAATCTATTTTCTATACAATATTGTCTGTTTGATTTTTACATCTACTTTCAAGACAAAAGCAACAACCCATCATGTTCTACATTTATTACAAACACATTCGATTGTTGCGTGTTATACAGATAACGTAGTACCCCATGTGATATTTTTTATTGCTTTCATTATTGAAGTTTTGTATTCGTAACCACTAACTCTTTTAACCAAATCAAACCATAATTACTTACCTGATTAATGAACCAGATCAATCAACCTAAATGAAATTAAATTAAAATTTGTCTGCATTGTATTTGTATTTACATAATTATTTTCTCCTTACAATATCCCTATAATAATAGCCATATATCCTCAATAATGACCATGAAGGCTTTTATTGCATTTATATAAAAAAGCTAAATAAATAATTTTAGTTAATTAAACTAAGTAATACATATTTCCCAATAACATTCCAAAATTTTTGCAATATAAGTTTTATAACTTATTTTGCTATCAGCATAATCATACCGACTGCTGGAAATAAAACTTGTCCCACCGTACCGTGAGCAATTTTATATTTCACTTTCATTATTCAGGTTGGAGTTGTTTATTTTAACTCCACGCTGTCGAAAAATGGGCAGGCTACAGGCTTCACTCCGAATTTCTTTCAGCAAATTTAGAAATTTCAATGCTCTAGGAATCTATTCGTTCTATTTTTGCCGAGGGGTATATATGAATGAAGTTGTATGTGCATGTTCTTATAAATTTATGTAAGAATACTCATAGCAGCAGAATTAGTTGCTACCAAACCATCGTGTGATTATGTATCGATTCGAAGCTAGAAATGATGAATTTTTTCAAAATAATTTTTAAAAAGGTGCATATATTTACATTTTGTGTACAACTTCGATTAGATTTGTAATCCTTTCAGCTTTTGGCCGTATAAGTGTACTATCGGCTGCCACAAATATCCTTGATTATTTTGTTCGAAAGGTAATGTTTTAAAACAATTTTCGAAAATTTATCTTTTATTTAAATAACTCTATGCTTTCTTCCAATACGATTTTATACGAGAAAGGCTTCAAAATTTGTTTATTCGTTCTAGAAATGGCGTTTGTTTTCAAATACAAATGACTATTTCAATAATTTTAAAATTTTTTTTATTAAAATTATCTTTAAAAATTTTCGAACACTGAAAATTTTGCTAAAAATCGTTACAAAAAAGCACCCTGTCTTTCAATAACTTCGGACAATACTGTAAAATCAGGAATATGCCTCCATCTACTTATTGGGCTTCCAAGCCCTCAATTAATTCCATAAACTTTATCTAGATTGGTCTAGCTGCAGATCCTTACAGATCCTTTGTCACAACTTAGAATGACATCATCAGACAAAGTTTTTCCTGTGAATAAACTTGGGAAATTCTTTTTGTAAAAGATGACGTGGGACTATTAATACAATCAAACCGAGTGCTGCTTTTTAAATATATCGTGAGGTTCCCTGCGTTATTTTAGTTTATTTTTTTTAATTTTCTTGTGGGTGCTGTTGCGGTTTATTTTTTATACAAGACTTTTTCACGTTTCTTAGAGTCTTGTTTTTTTAGCTGAAACGGATATGAAGGGTATGAGATGTTTTATTTCGCAGCATCTTAAATGTATAATTTTTCTTAATTAACTTTCCGTTATGTTTAACCAAATCCAATATTGCGATTGAGGTATGACTTGCAGAATCCTGCGGGATTTTTTTAAGCTGCTTCTTAAATGATTTTTAGTTTATTTTTTCATAATTTTCTTTTACTTTTAGTATAAAAATTATAAACTTTTGCTATACCCTACACGATTTTTTTTTGGTCCTTTTATTTTAGCTATGGGCATTTTTTCGATTAAAATTCAATCCTTTTTGAATATGAAAGAAATGAATAAATGTAAGTCGCATTTAATAGGTGAAAATTTTTATTAAAAATCCTTCTCTACTTGAAAAGAATTGAAATTGAATTGACTGAAAAAAAGAAGGAACCACAGTCAAAATTAAATGTGATTAAAAATTATTAAAGGTATCAATTTGATTTTTTTCCACGATTTATATACTTCTTCGGCTCTTATTTTTAATCATAAAAATAAGTTTATTCTAGCAACAGAATTTTTTTATTTAAAGGATAATTTTTTTCTGAATACCTTTTTCAAAAATTCTCAAAAACTTTTTCTGGCATCTTCAAAAAAGGAAATTTTTTTAGCGGATTATTGAAAGAGGAGTTCAACCCAAAAATAATTCCTTAATTTAAAAGGACTTGCTGCTAAAATTAAGAGGTTTTATTTATTTCCATGACTTACAATGACTTTTCGAACTTTATTATTTGGTGAAGGAGTATAAAATTATTAACTGACGAACAAAGACCTCTTATTTGTTTTTAATTAATAAGGCTGTATTGGTTAACAACTTTTTTTATAAAGTTTCTATTAAAAAATTATTTCAACAATTGTGCTTTCTGGCCAAATATAAAATTTTTTCTGCCTGTCTGCTTTAAATTTTCAACAGGTCTAAACAATTTCTTGCTTCAATGAATTTTTAACTACTACAGGCTGAGTGTTTCCATAATAGAACGTAAAGGAAAATTGAATTTTCTATTTTTCTTTTGAAATTAATTTTTTTAATGCTAATTTAAGTTTTGAAAACAACTTGTGTGCTTTACATACTAATCATTTGCGGCGACATATCTCTGAGGAAGTGAGCCTTTGATAATTATTTGAAGCTGCACCAAAAAAGAAGTGGCAACTTGGTAGAATTTGCTTCAACAAAAAATTTTCGAGGTTTTTTACTTCATCTGCTTTTTAACGTTTTAGTACGAAATGAAATAGGGAGTCTTAAAAAAATTAAATTTACATAATTGGTAATTCAATTTCATCTTGTCATAAAAATATTTCTTATTAATATTTTTGTATTTAGAATAGAGGAAAAAAAAACAACTATATGATAATATTTATATATGAAAAGTGTATATAATCACACAAGGCTTTAATATCCTTTAATAATATAACATTTAGCAACTGGATAAAAAAACACACAAAAAATAATGGGATTTTAAAAGTGTAGTCCCTGCAATTTTAGATAATTTTATCCAATATTTTTTCCAATTCTTCACCATTCTTATTAACAATTTTTATTTATAAAATACCATTTTCGTAATTTTTCCAAAAATATCCTTTTTGATTCTTTGTAAATACCGTATGGTTCAATAACAAGTATTTCCTATTTTTATTTATCAAATTCGTTATTCGAGATATTCTCCAAAATAACCTATTTTTGTTATTCTAATTGATTTTTTTCGCCAAAATATTAAATATAAGTATGTGAAAAATATGGGGAAATACTGCAAACTTACAAGCAGTTCCAAATCAAATGCTGTGTTGCCCAAACTGTGAGTTTGTTAAAAAGGAGTTTTGGTCAAAATGAAGCACTAACGCGAGTGCTCTATAAAAGTTTGTGTAAAAAGTTCATAAGACGTGGCGTGACAACAGTCATGATCTTCGTCATTGTATGATGCTTAACGATGAGAATGTAGCTGCCGTGGCCAAAATTGAGTGATGCAATCCAGGAACGTCAACTGGCCAAACATAATAAGATAATAATAGCATTTGTATTAAGAAATGATTTCATGCTCCCTTATTGCAACATATAACAACAACGTATATCACATTGAAACTTTATTTTATAAATTAAGCTTAGCTTCAGACATAATTCTATTTTTTTATTTTATTACGGATGATACATATTTAGATATTTTTCTTTGAAAATATTAATTAAAACTTAGTTAATTTTACTGTATTATTAGAAATAGCAAATATTCTAAAATTGTTATTTTAATTCAGTGAACTGTACAGGATGGGTATTTTAATTTTTTTTCGCTAGAGTATGAATAAAAGGAAATCTGTTGCTTGCTAAGGAATGTGTCTAATATAATGTGGAGAGAAGAGATATTTACATTTCCTATGGCTGGCAATTTTAGACTTTATATGCGATATTAGATAAATAATAAATACTCGTACAATATTTTTCCTAAATTTACTACAAGATTTTGAAGTTGAAGGCCATAGACACTAACCAAATTAAGGGCCATTGTCAGTTTTAGACTTAATATGCGACATTAAGTATTAAATACTAGTACAGGTGTTTATACTAAATTTAGTATAAAAATTAGAAATTGAATGCCAGAGACACTAACCAAATTAAGGGCCATTGTCTATTGCTATTAAATTAATTGCAGTTTGTTTTCTTATTATTAATACTGATTTATAATTATATCGCTTGAGGTTTTAAAAATTGTAGAACATTTTGTAATATATCCTTGTTGTTCATTAGTGGCTTAGCTGTTTGCATTTTTTTCTAACACTTTTATTTAATTATATTTAGTTTTATATGAGAACATTTTTCTAAGTTGGAAAATATCAGGGGATCCCAAACAATTAACTAAAGCACTCAGAAATAATTAAGATCTTTATTTATTTAAATAAATATGTTCAAATCATATTGAGCTTTTCGAGGGTCTATTTTTTCAAGTTGTTGTGGAAAGAACAGTGGTACAAAGAAATTGTGCCCACAGGTCTCACAGCTCGTCCAACCATGGCTCTCCTGTGCGTACATTTTGACTTTCGAATAGTTTAAATTGGCCAACGTGTATGTTCGATATAATGGCTCCTAAATGATAAGCGGTATGTCAATAAACAAAAAATTATCCAACAGCTTGAGGCCGATATCTGAGTAGAAGTGAGAACGCTTGAGAATGAAACTCTAAGAAAAGCTAAGGGAACTGTTTTTGAAAAAGCACGTCAGATCAAAGCAAAAAGTAGGCGCCATGTGAAAAACATTGTCTTCAAAACATAATGTGAATATATTGCTAAACTATAATCTAAATTTTGATATCTGAAAACGTGAAATAAAAATGTTAATAAAAGTTATTAATTAAATAAGTCACCAGTTGCAGATAATATATTCGCAAGGAACCATAAATGCCGTGTAAATACATTTTTGTGATACATTCCCATTTGTATTCCCAGTCAAAAGGGATTCCCTTTCTCTTGTCTACTCTACAGGGAGTCATTTTACATACTAAAGCCCTTTTATGTAAAATATATATTAGATTGTTTGGTTTTTTGCTTGTAGCCAATAAAAAAAACAACAATAATGGTGCTTATATACACTGTTTTTAATGCGCTGTAATAGATGCAATATAGAGAATGTTTTTTATGTATAAATTGTTTGCTGTTGGGGTTTTATAATTAAGTGTTTGGTTTTTCAAATAAATTTCATACTAAGCATACTGCATATGAAATGTATTTTTCTAAAAGCTTTAATTAATAAACAAAATAAAAGTGGGGAAAAAGCTATAAACATACAAAGCAGTTTCTAATTTAATTATATGAGTCAATTGAATATAGAAAACTTATAAATAAAACAAATAGAAAAGCTGTATTCCCCAGTCACGAGACTTTCATTATTGAAGATGTCATTGCTTTTAAATATTTTTTGCAAAACTTAATATTTTGGAATTTAATATTGAGCAAATATTAGCTAATACTATAATACTCTTTTTTATTTAATTTTTCAGCACTTTGGCACAATTTCGGTTTATTTGATTCAAATGTTTATCGACTAATTCATATAGAAATTAAAATTTTTTATTACTGACAAGACTATAAAATAAAAAAAAACTTACCAACGCTTATCGGCACACTTGATCCAAACTTTTTGCTGTAACACTGTTTCACACACTATTTCGTCTTTTTCTAACAAAACTTTCTAACCGATCGCCATGTGGAAGGCCATTGAAACCTTCAGCCTTAGCCATGATGAACATAAAAAAATTTGCTTAGTATTTTCCAAATTTACATAAATTTTGATTGTACTTTTAGTATTTAAGTCTATTAATTATCGATGAACTAAGTACGTTGTCGTGTGTAATATAGTAAAGTGGTTGGTGTCATAACACTGAGAGCCAGAGTGTATTTTAAATCTTCGTCGATATGCTGCAATTTTTTCCTTAAATATATGTTTTTCTATATCTTAGTCATTCATCACCAAATTGCTAAAATTTTCGGAACGAATGGATATCAGATAATCTTTAAATGCTAATAATACACGCAGATATATCCTTTGCAATCAAACGTGTAGTCTTTCTTTCAGGAGGAAATAGGACTGACTGACAGAATGTCAGCGTTAAATAGTCGCTTCTTCTTTAAAAATGCCAGAATATACACGTTTAAGGGGCGCAAATAAATATTGTAGAGACAATAAATAGAATGGCAGACCATATCATCTGTGGAAAAGGGTATAGTAAATATTGTGTATAAAGAAGGAATAGAATCTGACTATATATGTATATTTACTATTTAGGTGTTGCCGGCATTTTATATAGACTAGTTCCATTTCTCGCTATGTGTTAAGTTTCTTTGTCGGCTAAATGAAAATAATTTGACTCAAAGACTTAGAAAGTTTGAATCTTTTAAAACATCGCAACGAGCTTTAAAATGACAGAAGAGAAAGAAGAAAATAGTAGGGCTAGATTTTCTAAAAGAAATATTCTTTGTATATATCAGACTGTTACTACTTCTCGTATGCTATACAGTTAAAAATTTTCATAAGTGGCTTTAACTATTTATCTATTGTAATCTAATTTTAGAATTTCAAAAACTCATTAAATTTGTAACTAAATATCAAATTCTATTACAAGAAATGCATATTTTTTGTAATTGCGTGCGTATGATTAATATTTAACTACATTCATGCGATATATAAAGTATACGCCACTGGTGACAATTCCTGTATATGGCTGCATGAACCCATGTTACTAAACACGTAAGATCATGTTGTATTAAGTTTGATGCGAAATAAATTTAGTTACATTATCGACAATCAGATGTTACATTTACAAGTGAGATCAAATGTAGCGTAAATGTTTGCCAGTGCGGCGAAAATCCATGATAAGATTGTGACACGGTAAACTAAATGTTGTATGACTTTATGTCACGCTCATTAGCATTTTTAACAGACTTAAAAATTGAATACAAAAAAAAGAAATTCAATGAAGAAATAAATAAAATTAATATGTATATAGGAAATTACTGAAAACTTTAAACATATAAATATAAAATTAAATATAAAATTTGATAAATATATAATCAATTTTGTATGATATATAATACGTGTATATACGCCGCAGGTGACAATTCCTGAAAATGACTGGATTAACCCATGTTACATCGCACTGCATTCATACAGAGAAATGTTGCACTTGCTTCGCAATTACGATTGTACATCTTGCTGTTCAGACGGCATATTCGCACAAAAAAATTTGCAAACACGTGCGATTGAAGACGAGCTCCTTTGTTTTATAAAAAATAATAGGAAATGACACTGGGAAGCTGATTTTTCTTTATTTTTAAGTAAACAAAAACTCTTTAGCTAAGCCTAAAAAAGCGAGATAATTACTAAGGTAATCTAAATCATCTTTGCATTATTACAAAGCCGTTTACTTTAATTCAATGCCAACGCACTGGCACGAACGACCTTTGAAAATGGTAGTTACACCAAAAATAGCTGAAGTGATGGAGGTGAAAGCTTCTTCAGCGATTGCTCACTTTTGGCATTGTTCAGGAAAAACTTAGCAAATTTTAGCACCGTTTTTGTAACTGTAGGCAAAACATGTATCCATCACGATATACTAGAGAATAGTCGAGCCAGAAGGCCATGGTCGCAGTTTTTTAAAGGGTAAAAGGGTAAAATAATTACCGCTAGATATTATTTAAACCTTTTGGATATATTCAGTATTGGTATGACACAAAAATTGCGTCATTTATTTCTATTCCATCGAAACAAAGCATGGATCCAGATATATGTAGCAACTAATACCTTAATGAATATTTTCTGTTGCAAAATGTAATGAAATGGCTTAATGGTAAAAGATTTGTACCAAATGAAAAGGTAATCATTGTAGCAAATGATTGTTTCGAGGGCCTTTAGAATTTTCGTTATATAGGTGTGAGTAAACAATAATAACACTAAACTAAATGCATTGATCTTAAAAGAAATTGTATGAAGCATAAAGATTTCTTTTTTTTTGCCAAAATTATTATCCAATATTCTTAGAAAAAGCAAATACATATTTAAGTAAAAGTGGGAAAATTAAGATGCCTTTAAGGATAATGGTAACTTGAACGCTCTCATATATTTTCGATGTCGGTTGATTCGTTGGTTTCTAAATATAGTTTTCTACTCTATGTCTGAAAATGCTTCTGGTATTAACAACACAACATGACCCTTTGAGAGACTATTTTGCTATAGAAATACTTAATGAATTGAGCAACTGCTGATAAAATATCCCACCGAAGATTTGTTGTAAAGGAACTTAATTCCTTTGTACCTAATAATTTAAGCTATTTATAACACAAGGGACTTAAAAGGGTACAAAACTGACCAAAATAAAATATTGCTTTATTTTATTTTGATGTCTTTAATTTAAACCAAAGATCCAGATTTGCTAATACCTGAAACATTCTATATATATATATATATATATATATATATATATATATATATATATATATATATATATATATATATATCCCTCTTTATATTTTCTATTTTGCTGTCGCCTATTTAAACTTATTTCAACCTAAGAAATGAGTTGCTTCATGCCATTTATTTGTATATTTTTCACGTTTGAACTTAGCTCATCTCTCTCTCCTCATCTAGGTATTTTTGTCTAACAATATTTAAATTGTGCAATCCATTCTAAATTGATATTTCCATAACGTCAAACACTATGTTTTATGTTTTTAATTTGAATCACTTTGAGTACAAAAAAGAAACACAATAAAACTGTTTTGTCAACTTTTCGTACTAATTGCCGCTTTTCCTTCATTTTATTTTCATTCTATAAAGATAAAAAAGTATAAAAAAAGCAAATGAACAGACTTGTCCCTCTTCAAACGGAAATTAGTTTTCTAATGTCTCTTTCCTTTTGACAATAACAAAAAACGGGTACATGATTTTCCAATAACCATGCTGATGTATTTTTTTATAGTCTTGTCCGTTTTTCGTTTTGTCAAACAACACTTCGTTATTTTGAGGGTTGGTTTCTGCTCGTTAAAAATTTATGTAAATTTAACTCATCAAGAGGGCAATTGCTTAAAAAGGCAAAACATCTTTAGTAACGTTGACTGCAAGTGAATTAGTTTTTGAAAATATATACTTTCACTTGGCTGATAGAACTTCTCTGTGCTACAGTGTTCAAGTGTCATTAGAAGTTAACGTTCTTAGTATGAGGGTTGGCATTTGTATGAGTCGTATAGAGAAAACTTATTTAAAATAATTCCTATTTATATTTAAAATGCTTCCTCGTATTCCCAAGTCAAATATGGGACCAATTTCTGCTATGTGCAATCTTTAGTGATCTTTTTCTTTTTAAATCGTTTTCTTATTGCTCACTATCCTTATATAGATCCTTGGGTTGAGTGTGTCCGTTCTGCATACCTTCTGATCTACTGTATGCAATTCTCTCGTCGTTTTTCGTTTTCTTGTATCCCTCCTCTTTCATGATCTCTATACTGATATTTCTTATTTCATATTTTCTATTTCTATAATTATTCATTTTTGGCTTCCTGTCTTGGCTTGGTCATGTGGTGCTGTATTGGTGGCTTTCATTGGGCTATTGTTGTGGTTTTGTGTAAAAATGTTTTGATGATTTTAATGATAATAATGAATATTATGTCTGATGCGTTGTTTATCCGCTCATTTATTATTCGCCCATAAAATGTTTTTTCTATGAAAATTTTCATGTATTCCAATATGTTTAGTCGTCCTCCTCTACCCATAATAAATGCAGCAGTTTAACCGTTTTTCTAATGGCTGCTGCTGAACGTTTGTTGTCAAATCTGGGGCCCGCGCTACTCGATGGCGGTATCGTTACGGGTTCCCATAGTTTTCTATTGTAGTTCCTTATGTAATCCTGCAGCTCCCTAATAATATTCCGTATCCTTTATCCGATGTAAATATATTGGTATTAACATATTAATTTGTATACACCCTGTTTGAGCAGTTTAATTTGGGCCGGTCTCGTTCGTACTATTCTATAATATTCTACCCAAGTTGTTTCCTATTTTGAATACTGTGTTAATATTATATTTCTTTTTCTTTCTTTTCCCCAGCTGTTATATTGTTTGGCATACATATGTCAAAGTAGTCTTGTCATTTTGCTGTTCCTTGTTAACTTCTTTGTTTGCCCTTCTTGAATCCATTATTCCCCTCCATGGTATGTATTCTTCGCATATTCTTCCTAAAAGTAAGTAAGTAAGTAAGTAATGAAATGGGGTTTGGCCCAGGATAGCCTTTTGCACTGCGACCATTGCTGATCTATTGTGCTTCCCCTGTCCTTAACAGTTTAATACGTTCGCAAATAGGATCAGCTCCTTCAGTGGGAGCATTAGCAGATCCTCTTCACTCAGCGTATATGCATGTAGAGTCCTGTGTCTCCTGTGGCACAATGCCCCACAATTTGTTATCAAGTGTTCCATCGACTCCTCATCTTCACCGCAAAATCTGCAGATGTCCGTGTCAGATAAGCCCATTCTGTATAGGTGGGCTTTGCAGGTGTAATGGCCTGTGAGCGCCCCTACCAGCGTCCGTAGGCTTTTTCTGTCCAGTCTTAGAGCCAGATCCGCCCTCCCAGCGTCAAAGCGTAGGAATTTCTTGGAGTGACATAATCCATTGATGTTATTCCAATGTTGTGCAATCCTGGACGATGTCCATTTCAAAATCTCCCCTTTAAGGAGACTTTTGTTGAAACCAAAAGAAGGGGTGGGTCCAATGAAGTTCCCCTCAGCCCCTCTTCTCGCACAGATGTCCGCCATCTCATTCCCGGCATGCCCCTGATGCCCTGGTACCCATATCAGAGTAATCTGATTATGAGTCGCCAGGTCATTGAGCCTGTTTTGACATTCCAGTAATAATCTGGACATGTACGTACAGCCTCTCAGGGCCTTAAGAACCGATTGGCTGTCCGAGAATATCTTAACCCGTATTCCCCTGTGTCCTCTCTCGGATAGGATCTCCACAGTTTCCAGTATCGCGTAAAGTTCCGCTTGGAAAATTGTCGTATCCTTGCTCAATGTTATAGACCTGTGTGCTCTAGGCCCCACTATTCCCGCCCCAACTCCTTGGAGCGTTTTTGAGCCGTCCGTGTACCACATTTGCGATCCATCTCTTAGCCATCCTGGGTTTGCGCACCATTCTTCTCTTGTGGGGAAAAGGACCCTGTATTTCCTGTCGAAACAGTATACCGGGTCCATATGGTCGCCCGCCTGAGACATATCAAGTATGTCCCCAATTCCCCTGAGGATAGCCAGATGATCAGTTAGGTTTCCCGCCCTAAGGTTCTCTTTTCCGTAGATAGAGATTGCCCTTATAGCTGCCTCCTCTTGTATAGCCAGATGGAGCGGTGCAAGGTTCAGAAGAGCTTCCATACCCAACGTTGGGGTTGTTTTCATGGCCCCTGTGACGCATAGGCATGCAAGTCTTTGTAACCTGCACAGTCTCGATATAGTTGTCCGTTGCTCAGTCTTCCTCCACCATACCAGAGCCCCGTACAGTATGGTTGGTCTCACCATCTGGATATATATCCAGAAGGTCATTTTGGGGCTCAGACCCCAGGATCTGCCAAGTAGTTGCCTCGCTGTCCAAAGGCTCCTCGTGGCCTTTCCCAGTACTGACTCGAGGTGCGGTTCCCAAGTGAGTTTCATATCCAAGACGAGACCCAGATATTTTACCCTCTCCTTGGGAACTATCTCGATGCCACCCATCCAGAGACTGGGTAAATTAATCACCCTTTTCCTGGTAAATGGTACAATGATCGTCTTCGCTGGGTTAACAGATAGCCCTTCCGAAGTGCACCATTCATGCATCTTGTCTAGGGCGTCTTGCATTTGGTCCGTAATCGTCCCTGCATGGTTCCCCCTGATTATTAAGGAGATATCGTCCGCATAGCCGATGGTTCTGTGTCCCCTCCGGTTAAGTAGCCCGATCAGGTCATCCACTAATACAGACCATAGAAGGGGAGATAATACTCCGCCCTGTGGGCATCCCTTAACCGCGGTAACTGCGAGATCCGTGGATCCAAGTGAGGCCCTAATCGACCTTTGGTTCAGCATGCAGCTGACCCATCGTTCTATCACAGGATCAGCTCCTCTAGTAGTGAGTGCTGTTTCCATTGCGTGGAAGTTCGCATTGTCGAAGGCACCCTCAATGTCCATGAATGCACACAGGGCTATTTCCTTCGATTCCATGGCCTTTTCAATATCCCGAACAATATTGTGCAGTGCCGTGGTAGTTGATTTGCCCTTCTGGTAGGCAAATTGGAGCCTATGCAGAGGTCTCATGGAAAGTACCTCCGTCCTGAGGTATTGGTCCAATAGTTTTTCAATCGTCTTCAACATAAAAGATGATAGACTAATTGGTCTGTAGGACTTGGGAGATTCTGGGGGTCTGTTTCCACCCTTGGGTATGAATATAACCCCTACCGCTCTCCAAGTCCTTGGGACATGTCCTATTGTTAAACTTGATCGAAATATGTTAACCATCTTCCGATAGAGGATGGTACCACCTCTTGACAACAGGGCCGGAAAGATACCATCCGGCCCCGGTGATTTGTAAGGTCTGAAAGAATTTACAGCCCATTTTATCCTCTCAAAGGTCACTATTTTCCTGATGACCTGGTTCGTCGCCCTTCGCTGAGCATGCGGCCATGCCGCTGGAGTTTCAGCGTCCGAAGCTCCAAACCTGCAATCAGGAAAGTGAGTTCTAAGTAGAAGCTCTAGTGTCCCTTTGAAAGTATCTGTATAGGTGCCGTCTGGCTCCTTCAGTGTGCTTATCGGGTTCGTGCCCCCCTTCGAAAGTGCTTTGTGCAGCCTGGCTGTGGCCGGGACGTCCTTAAGATCTTCACAGAAAAGTTTCCATGATTTTCTCTTGGACTTCCTTAGCTCCTTGTTGTAAGTGGTTAGGGCCTTTTTGTACTCTTCCCAATTTCCAGTTTGTTTGGCTCTGTTGAATTCCAGTCTTGCCTTTCTTCGCAGTTTCCCAAGATTTCTGTTCCACCAAGGTACCCTCTTCGTGGAGGATTTTATCCTGACAGGACAGTTGTCTTGAAATGAGGATATGATTGCATCAGTTAGTCTCTCGACTGATGCATCCAGTTCCTCAGGTGATGTAATGGAAAATGTGTTTCCAGTGATCCTAGACTGCAGATCCTGCGAGTATTTTATCCAATCTGTTGCCCTGGGGTTTCTGTAGAGCGATTGACTCTTCACCAATCCCCTAACTTCAAAAAGGATGTGTTTATGATCCGACATGGAGTCCTCTTCAGAGACCTTCCAATCCCTGATCATATCAAGTGATTTGTTAGTTATAAGTGTCAGATCGAGAACCTCTTCTCTGATGGCGTTGCAAAACGTTGGGCTATTCCCCCTATTTGCAATCCCCATGTTAGTAAGTAATAAGTATTCTAAGAGTGACTCACCTCTTTTATTTGTATCAGTGCTTCCCCATACTGTATTGTGGGCATTCGCATCACAGCCAATGATGAGGGTTTTCCTATGGCATTTACAGTAATCCACTAGTCCCTTTATTTTCAGAGGTGGTGCTTCGTCTGTGTCCCCCGGGAAGTAGGCTGAGGCAATAACAACCTCTATCCTGTTTCCATTGGAGTCCAACTCGACTAGCGCCACTGCACTGTCGCCATCCATAAATTCTGTAAGAGGCAAGTAATTAATATTGGTGTTTATGATAAGCGCAGCCCTTGGTTTGACTGCGCGCGTGTCATAAATTACCTGAGTGTTTTGTATATTGAGGCCTCGTATGCGGCCTCTTGATATCCAGGGCTCTTGTATAAGCCCTATGTTGATGGTGCCAGCAGCAAATCTTCTGCTAATTTCAGCTGATGCAGCCTTAGCATGATGAAGATTTGCCTGGATGCACCTCATTTTGTAGTTTCTGATGTGGAAGGAGGGCTTTCGTCCTCTTCTTCCAACTCCACTGCCTCCATCTGTTGAACAAGCGCATCCGCATTTATGTTCTCAGCCTTAAGCCTGAGTACAACTTGGCCAAACCGGAAGTTTAGCTTCCCTTTTGACTTCGTCACACTGGCTGCTGATTTTTGGTCCACGGAAAGAACCAACGTGACCAGAGAGCCTTTTTCGGCTCTTTCGGCTCTTCTTCCTAAAAACTCAACTTGTTAATTGTGTTCGTTCGACTTTCATTACTTATTGTCTAATCATTGTATTCTTTTGCTGTTAAGGATGGTTAGATGAACTGTACGTTATTGCATCTCGGGCCGTTGGATTTTTGTATATTTTGTATTGAACTTCTCCAGCACTTGTTTGTCTTAGATTTTAGGTCTAGACTCTCTTTCATCCACATTTTCAATTCAATATTTTTGTGTTATTTTTGCAGGAGATCTAGTATTAGTTCCACGTTATTTCCTTCTATTAAGCTTTTGATATCATCCATGTATCTTACACAGAATGACATCTAAAAACTTAATTTTAGCTACTCTACGTAATTCTTTTTACAAAATCTGCATTAGCACTTGCATGAGGCTCTGAAAGTGTTTGTTGGTCAATCCAGTGTCACTTTAGGTATGTTTGTATTACTGATAATATTCTATTCTGCTTAAAATATCTATAAAATTATAGTCCCTGAGTGCACTATTAGAATAAAATTTTTCTTCCAAAAAGTTAATTCTAATAGTGTAGTTAAACTTGACAACTTGAACAAATAGTAACCCTCGCTTATCCTTTATACTACTTCTTACTGAAAGTATTGAAAGTTAAAACAAAGAAAAAATTTTATATGGAATTTTATTAAAAGTGCTTACACAGAGCTTAAGGTTTTTTTTCCAATTATAATAGTTTTATATGTTCTACCTACTTCAGCTGTTGCTATTGTTATTGCTGACGATATTGTCGTTACCATTCTGGGCATATTTGATGCCAATTCAAATTATCAAGTTTATTTCATATTTAAGAGCTTGTGCACAAATTAAAGTCATTAAGTCGTAAAATTTTTGAATTATTTAAAATCGTTTTGCGATTTTGTTGCTTTCAGTTAATTAAGTCTTGGCTAGCAAAGCGAACGGATCTTTTCCTGAGGCATAAATTAATTTTTTTATTTCCCTTCAAACAAGTAAATATTTGATTAAAATGGTGTTTGGCTTAAAAAAATAAAAATTAAGTTTATTTATTTGTATAAGGCTTAATCAAGAATGGCTTTGTGATGCCATAGGCATCATCTGTTAAAACAACTAAATTAATTAAAATGACATGAGTATTTTTTCAAATACCACAGACAAAAATAAAAATTTGACAATCACAACAATAAAGATCGCAGCTCAAAGCGGGTCCTTGGTTAGAATCTACGATACAAGTTTGAGAGTTATAGGCGTCGTCGTTGCTTAATATAAAATTCAAGAACGAGCTCTACATTCTTGAATAGAAAAGAAACAATTCTATTCATTTGTGAATTATTTTTCGGAATATTATATGGCCTGCCTGCGCAAAATAATTTAAATGAAGCCAGTCCCCAAAAAATTTGGAAATTATTATTTTTGTTTCGTGTTGGCTTTGTGCTTAAGAAAGGCTCTTATAATAGTATATATAACTGATGATATTTTTTTTATCAAAGCATATATTAAATAAATATTTATGTCGCTAGAAACGTGAAAATTATATATGGTTACATATGTATACCATGACTAAAAGAGGTACATTATTTGATTTGATGTATGGTATCACGTTTCTACTATTAACATACTCGTATGTATAACAACTGATGTATTAACAATTGTTAATAATTCTAATTAATAATAACGCTCAAGGTCCAAAGGAATCCTCCGAGTTTTTCAACCGATTTTTCTTAATTTACAATATATATTTTGTTTACAATAAAACAACCAACTCAATCAAATAATTTTTAATTCTTATAAAAATACTCTATTATTTTTTGCAGCTACAAAACTTGAAATGTAGCGCCGTGACTCCTGCAGGCCATAAAAATATTTGTGAACCAGGATCTTAGACAAATTGTGAAAGTTTTCTGACCTGAAACTATTTGCAACAACAGACTTTGGGCTTCAGTAAACCATCAACCACTTTATACTGAATTACATAGGCAGATATGGAAAGAGATCGTATACTCTTTACGCAGACTGCATGGTGACATCGCCAGTAATATCATTGAAGTTAGAAGCATGCGAAAAAATTTTGGATATACATTGAAACTCGCATCAATGTTGAATTTCCTAATACTACCTCAGGTGTTTAAGATGTTTAGTTCTTTTGTATTAATAATGTCTACATGAACACCTAAACTAGAGTTAGCCGCCTCTCCAAAATCTTTAATAAGCACTATGGTTGAGCCTTAAGGATAAAAATATTATGTCTGCTATCATGGACAAGCTTTAAAAAGTCTACTTTAGTAAATATTTTATCCTTCAAGCAATAACAAAACACAGACCGATAATAACTATTGCAGAAAAAATCACTCATAGCAAATCTAAATTGTCAAAAATATATAAAAACGGCCCACTCAAACGTGAACACACACATATAAAAAAACAATTGCACTTGTATGCATTTCTATGGGTGTTTGCATAGAAATGAATTAATGGAAATGTTATCAGTTGCATTAAATCCATTTTGGCAAGTGTTATTTGTTATTAAAATGCCACAAACATGTGATTGCACTTTATGCAACCAATAAACTTACTTATGCAAACACACATTTTGTACAACCATCCGCACACAAACACCGATATTTATGTAAATACAGTTACTGATTATTTACTTTTACACACTTCTCGTTGAAAGAATAAAGACCGAATCCAATCAATAAATATTTAAATAGTTCTTTTTTTAATCTATATATAAAATTGGGTGTGTGTATGTATGTATGTATGTATGTATGTATGTAACGTATTGGCTCCAAAACGGTTGGGCCGATTTTGACGAAATTTTCAGGGAACCTACAGAATACTCGGGCGGGTGACACTGTTAAGTCCGATTTTTTATTTTCGGTCTGTGGGCGGAGGGGCGTGGCAAAATGCAATTTTCATATTGCACCACCAATGACATATACATATATTTATTTTTTGTGCTTTTTTTATTTTATTTTACTTTTTTTGGAAAGCCATTGTTATGTTCTTCTAAACGAGATATCAAACTCTTAAATCGGTTATGTAGTTCCGAAGATATTTTGAGCTGACGGTGTCATCTGTATGTATGTGTATATTCGTGATCGCTAAACTCAAAAACTACTGGACCGATTTAGACCAAATTTGATATGCATGCTCTATGGGACGTGAGGAGTGTTTCTGTGTAGTTTGAAGTTCGTCCGACAGATGGCCCAATATTTTATTTTTTGTGTTTTGCCCAGTAGAGATTAGCGCGATAAGCCTATGCTGCCTTTTTGCTGAAGGCGTTGGGTCCTTAACCAGCGTGTAGTGGGGTTAATTAGCCCGATACCTTTATTTGAACAATAATTGCTATGTCGATTTAGTACAAATTTGAAGGCAAAACAAGGTTTGCCCGGGTTAGCTATTATTATTTATATTTTCTCTTGCATCTTGATGATAAATTTTAATTTAAATATTTTTTAAGCACCAAGTCATATTAAATATTTCAAAAGTTTTATCTGTCACTACCGGCATTTAATTACGATATTTTAAGTATCATAATAAAAAAATAAAATATTTTAGATCATTAAATTCTAGTCATAAGAACATCAAAGAATAATAAAATAAGTCTACCAGAAATTTGTTATGAAGATCTCAAAACAATAAGCAATAGTGAACAGGAAACCCAAACTTTTTTAAAAATATCAAGGTTCTAAAAGCTGGTACTGGTTAAAGGTACCATAAGGATTCGTATCCTGGTAAAGGAAACAAAGGGATACATATATATATGTGTATCGCTTTGAAGCATTATGTTTACATTTCATTTTAGGAAGAGTTTAACCTTCTCCTCCTTAGTGTGTTCGGATATAAAATATCCAAATTTCAACAGGTTTCTTTTCGCTTAAGAAAGGTTTTCATTTAAGCGCAACTTAAATAAAGGGAACCCGGTTTTTTATTTTGTCCTGGAGTCCAAAATAAAAAACCAGAAACATACTGATATTTAGAATGATGCATTGCAATGCAAAATTGTGATTAATTTTGCCGACTGATATTCTATCGGTTGCACGTAATACGAATAAATATATTATTCTTTTAAGCGTTTTTTTTTTAATACTTTTTGATACTCTTTCCATTTAAACAACTTTTCATTTAAACAGATTTTCCTTTGAGAAAACTAAGAACATGTGTGTTGCAAACCGTGTTTCACAAAATCAAAGGATAAAACATTTTTAAGCGGGGTTCGTCTATTCGCAATTGATCTGCATAAGAACCCGCTTAGGTAAAATAAGAAAAGCTCCTTAGCTTTATGGGAAACAGTTTTGTTGAACAATTTTTACCTTCTAGTTCTTCACGGTCTCGATTTTTTGCGTACTGTTTCTAGAAGAGAAGTAAAGATATTCCCTTAAATAGAGTTGTGCTGGATACATTTTTTTATAAAAGTATTTCTCAAAACATTTTCCAATGTGCCATAGTTTGCAATGCAAATATTAGCAATATTGAAAATGTAAGCAAAAATATATAAAATAAATTAAAGCAAAAGTGGCAAAATGCTTGATCCTTCGCCAGTATGCAAGTTTTCTTATCCGGATATCATTATTATGCGAAGAAAAAATTGCTCGATAAAAGACTCTGTTGTAAGGTTTATATATCGAATCATACCAAACAATTTTTGGACGTAATTTTAATGCCATATATGAATTTTAAAGTCGTTTGTTATGTAAATGTTAGACATATTTTTTCACTATTAAATTTTTTTGTTCTATTGTGGGGCGCAAAAATATAAAGTTTTTTTCTAAATATGTTGTACTTAAAACAAGTAATTATGTACCATGCTTTGTAGTCAACTTTATTTCAGTTTTAGAACATGTCCTTTTTATCCTTTCTGCTAATTAGTAAAGTGCCACTTTCCAACACATGGAGAGACGAGGGTGGTGATCAATTAGTTTCATGCTTTGTAGCATTCCATTGGCTGCCAATATCAAGTGATGTGGCTCAACTAGACAGATTTTTGTAAGAATACGTGAAAATTTTCCTAAGCAAATACAAGGAAGCCAACATTACAGCTAAAATTGGAGAGATAAAGGGGGAAATACTGGAAAAAGTATGCCAAAACAGGAGTTCAGAGATAGACCACCCACGGCATAACTGCGGCAACATTTACACGAAATAATCTTTGAAAAGTAAATGGCGGACATTAGTTTTTTCCCCAAACTAATTATCTTATTGACTATTGCAAATTTTCTGTATATATTTTTTTTAAATTTCAAAACCCAAACGGCTAATTTCGTATTAACAAATCTATTACTGGTTTCATAGGGATTTTAAGATTTTTTAGGTCATTGTTTTATAAAATAATTTATTTTGGCATCATATAAACAAAATTTTTACTTTTTTTCTCGTGCTATTAGTTGGAAGCGATACATTTTACTCTGAAAGAACATCTTGCAAGAAGTTATTCAATAACTAATCGTGAATGGTAAAAGGCTAGAAATAATCTTAATATAGCATTGAAAATCATTCTAATTACCTGCAGTGTATAAAATATAAAAGCTTTCACGCCATTATAATAAATAAAAAACATGTGTATAAGTGTTGTTGTTGTTTATGAGCTTATAATAAATAACGAGTATTACACAAACAGCAAACATATAAATAAATACTCTTATCAGTGTGTATGTGCGTATGTGTCTTTGTGCGTAGGTGAGTGTGTATAACAATACAAATGGCTACTAATACTAACGAAAACGGCTACATAAACAAAAACAACAGCAGTTACAAATAACTAATTACATATAAAATGGGTAAATATCTGTTCATAAAATCACTTTAATTAACTAAGATTTATCGTTTATTTTTTATTTTTGTTATTCTGAATGACAAGTAGAGATTATGCAAAAAATGGCAAATATATAAACAAACAAATAAATAAATCATTAAATAAACAAATAAATGTTTCGATTTAAGAACATAGAAAATCATTAATAAGAAAAAATTTTAATTAGCCAGAATAACTTTCCTATGATAAGGAGATGAGGTAAATTATCCAGACATAAAAAACGAGTCCCTTTAATATTACACATGATTGGAACTGTAAATGTAAAGTGAAAAATAATTTTTAAAGTGGAAATAATTTTTATTTAAAAACTCGAGTCACATTCTTATCACACGTCACCAAAGAACTATGTTTCGTAATATTTAAAGGGATTTGTAATCAGAAATGCCAAAAAAAAACAATTTTACTAGCAACTGAACGTCCAGAGGAAATGGCTTAATGTGACGATATGAAAAATGGTAACACAGAAGCTTTGCCAGAGTATACAAATTAAGTTCAGAACTAAAATATATGGAATGAAGAATACAGATTCCTTGTATGCATTTTTGATAATAATTAGTAATTAAGAACCTCCCAAATTGATAGACTCGGGTAATGATGAACTCATTAGACATTAATTAACATCATCCTGAGTCTTGTTGAACCTTCGTAGTGAACAGACGTGTTAGCGGAGTTTTTTTTTTTTTTTTTTTTTTTTTTTTTTTTACATACTAAACAAACAAAAATACAAACAAAAAAATATTCATAATAAGTACTGATTCGTAATAAGTACAGTTTTTGTTAAATTTGCTTTATTTGCATTAATAATATTTTTCGTATAAACTGAAACAACAAAAACAAAAAAAAAAACAAAAACAAGACACACAAACAAAGTGACTGAGGAATACTCTGTATGAGTACCTCAAAAACAAAAAATTGTGAAGTGAGTTCTAACGGCAGAAATGCTTATTTTACTGTGAGTTCTGAAGCTCTTAATGCGAACAATAAAAATAAAAAAATTGATGATAGTCTTTTTCTAACGGCAAAGCCAATTTTTCGCGAGCGATCAAATTCGCTTACTCCGATGCCAAGTAGTGATTCTATAACATTACCGCTGCCTAGTAGTTCTTTATTTAAATCAGCACCATTATCCGCTCCGGGCTCGTGTTCATCACTTAACCCAGTTATCACTATAAACAATAATATTGAGAAACCTAAAGTGCCTGTCGGAATGGACAGATATATCACAGTAGTAAAGCGCGGGCGAAGCCCAAATTCATCTAAAATCTCATCGGTCCCCAAGATATCCAGGGATATCGACGTCAACTCGGCTAACCGTCTAAACCGTTTTAAAATTTTGCAAGATATCACCGACAAACCCGACTTACCCTCGAATAAAACCTCAAAACCACCACCAATCTATTTGAGGGAAAAAAATTCTAACACCCTTATTAAAAAATTAATTTCGGTCATTGGTGAAAAGCATTTCACATTGTCCCAATCAAACGTGGTAATATTGATGAAACAAAGATTCAAATATACGATGAAAAAGACTTCCGCAAAATGGTCACTGAATTTGAGAAAAATAAAACAAGTTTCTACACATTCCAGCTGAAGAGTGCTAAAGGCCTACAGATCGTATTGAAAGGCATAGATTCCTATGTTGTTCCTGAGGAAATAAAAGATGCTCTCACCCTCCAGGGATTTAAGGTAAAGAATGTGTCTAACATAATAAACAGGGAGAAGATCCCCCAACCTTTATTTCGCGTTGAACTGGAGCCTAATGATATTAAATTGAAGAAAAATGAGACCCATCCAATTTATAACCTAAAATATCTCTTATACCGAAAAATCACAGTTGAAGAACCACGCAAGCGTTCTGGACCCGTACAGTGCCATAATTGTCAAGAATATGGCCATACAAAAACTTATTGTAAATTACCTACTGTTTGTGTTGTGTGCGGTGAATTACACAACACTGCTATTTGCAATAAGTCGAAGGACCAGAAGGAAAAGAAGTGCAGTAATTGTGGAGGTAATCACACTGCTAACTACAGGGGATGTCCTGTATATTCTTTCGTTAAACAGGCTATGAGTCAAAAGCCTAAAGTAACCCCAGTGCAAGCAGGAAATACGTACTCCGCTACTCATCCCCTAATGGCCCAACCAATTACTTCACATGTATCGTATGCTGACGCTGTGAAGATTAACTCTATTCCCGCTCAAAAAGTTTTACCACCAACTATTACAACAAGTGCAAACCCAAGCTTTAATTTCAGTCGCCTTGAAGCTACTATCGACAATCTGGTGCAAACTATAAGCAGCTTTACAACAAATATGACTAGCATGATGCAAGAAATGCTGCGAATGCAGAACACACTGCTTCAAGCATTAGTTAACAAGCCATGAACACGTTAAAGTTATGTTTCTGGAACGCAAACGGCATTCGCCAACATAGAAACGAACTTGAGCACTTCCTCACGGTGAAGAATATTGATATAATGTTGGTATCTGAGACTCATTTGACTTCGAGAAGCCTATTTAAAATGAGCGGCTACACCTTATACGATACAAAGGACCCGAGAGGAAGAGCATGCGGAGGATCAGCAATTCTAATAAAGTCAAGACTCAAACACTATATTCTTGAGAACACTTGTGAAGACCATCTACAAGCAACAAATATTTGCATAGAAAATTTTTGTTCAAATCTCGTAATATCATCAGTTTACTCCCCTCCCAGATTTTCAATCAGTGAGGATCAATACGAGGATTTTTACAAAACTCTTGGCCCTTGTTTCGTAGCAGCTGGAGACTACAATGCAAAACATACGTTCTGGGGATCGCGTCTTGTTACACCTAGAGGTCGAGCATTGTTCAACACAATTTCAAAAATAGGTTTGGATGTCATTTCGAGCGGGGAGCCCACTTACTGGCCTACTGACATACAAAAAATTCCGGATGTTATAGATTTTGGGGTCATGAAAAATATCCCTAGGGATTTAATTCATGTTGAAGCTTCACATGATCTCTCTTCCGATCACACTCCCACGATCGTTACAATTTGTAGCCCACTAAGAAGTGACTTACCTCACCCATATGTGAAGGTGATAAATCGTGTTAACTGGCTGGGGTTCAAAAAATATCTCAGTAGTCATTGTGCGGAAAACATCAGGCTTAGAACTCCCGATGATATTGAACTTAACATTGCCAATCTTACCGAGAATATTAAAGAGGCTGCTAAACATGCCACTACGTCCCATCCGCAGACTGGGTTTAATAGAATTTATTCTGCGGATATTGAACGTCTCGTATGTGAAAAAAGAAGAGCTAGAAGGGAATGGCAACAGCACAGATCACCACAACATAAAATCAGACTTAGAGAATGCACTAAACGACTCCAAGAGTTGCTTGCATCTGAAAAATCTGATTCTCTTAAGAACTATCTGGAAGGTCTCGATGTCACAGCAGCATCTAATTACTCCTTGTGGCGCGCTGCTAAAAAACTTAAAACACCCGTTGAGTCTAAACCACCCCTGCGCACTTCTACCGGAGGTTGGGCAAGAAACAATACAGAAAAAGGTAACATATTTGCTGGGCATTTAAAACACGTATTTACCCCAAACACATGTACTGGTGCTGTTGATTTGCCGAGTGTAGTTGCTCTACCCCCTCGACCCATAAAGTTTAAGATGCGTGAGGTAAATAAACTAATTGCTGAAACCAATCCAAAGAAGGCCCCGGGTATTGATGGAATTAGTAACAAGATGCTGACGAATTTGCCTCGTATTGCTATTAGAATCCTGTTGTTTATTTTTAATGGCATTTTACGACTGGAGTATTATCCACACAGCTGGAAACTTGCCATGGTCAAAATGATTCCAAAGGCGGGCAAAGATCTTACCAAGGCTGAGTCATATAGGCCAATAAGTTTACTGTCAACAATTTCAAAGCTCTTCGAAAAGCTGCTCATGACAAAATTGTCCCCAATTCTAAATGATATTGGTTGCATACCGGACCATCAATTTGGTTTTAGAAGTCAGCATAGCACCATTGAACAATGTCATAGATTGGTACATTTTATAAGAAGAACATTTGAAGAAAAGAAGTATTGCTCTTCCCTCTTTATTGATGTTTCTCAGGCATTTGATAAAGTGTGGCACGAAGGCCTTATTTTAAAGTTGAAGACATATCTACCAATAAACATAGTAAATCTTTTAGAAAGTTACATTCTTGCCCGGAAGTTCACTGTTGTGGAAGGAGACTTCATGAGTGTGCCCGAAACTATCTCATCCGGTGTGCCACAGGGGAGTATACTGGGGCCAGTTTTGTATTTGATTTATACCTGTGATATGCCTTTGAGCAGTAATACCCTCACTTCGACTTTTGCCGATGATACAGCCTGCCTTAGTATGCATGAAAACCCTCACGAGGCATCCCGATATCTTCAGGAACATATTAACCTGTTGGAGCTGTGGTTGAACTTATGGAGAATAAAAGTAAATGAACAAAAGTGTGTTCATGTCACATTTACTCTACGAAGAGACACTTGTTCCCCCATTCGAATCAACAATCAAGTTGTTCCTCAACATTCACAGGTAAAATACCTTGGTATACATCTTGACCGACGGCTTACATGGAAACACCACATTGACTCTAAGCTAACACAAATGAAGCTTAAAATAACCCAGATACATTGGCTGATTGGTAGAAATTCAACCCTCAGTCTAGATTGTAAACTTTTAATATACAAGTCGCTTTTGAAACCCATATGGTGTTACGGAGTTCAGCTATGGGGCACTGCTTCAGCTTCCAATGTAGAGAGAATACAACGTATGCAAAACAAAATTTTAAGGTTAATAACATCGGCTCCTTGGTACATAAAAAATTCTATTTTACATCGTGATTTAAATATGCCACTTGTGACCGCTGAAATTGCAAAATATGCAGGCAAATATTTAACAAAACTCGAGCTCCATCCTAATCCCCTTGCTCGTAATATCTTGAACTTTACTGGACACATCCGCTTAAAAAAGAGGGATACTACGGCTTTAATACGCCACACTGCAGATGAAACTTTTTGAAAATATTTTTTGTGCTTAACACTACATTTATGTATTTTTAATTACTATCACTAAGTTTATGTCCGACACTGGTTGGGCCTAATTATATATCTATATTTAAGATTTGAATACTTATTGTTAGTTCAGTTTTAATGAAGATACAATAAATAAAATTAGTGAAAAAAAAAAAGAAAAAAAAATCCTGAAATGGGGTCTGGTGAGTTTTGATCTTAATTCTATACAAACAAATTATTTTCAATAAAATACCGTTTAATACATATAATGCACGATCTGGGAAATATTAATATGTTGAAAAGGCAACATGTGTACGCAAAGAAATATTGTGATTAATAAGTGATCATTACGGCCACTTGGATCGAGACAATCGCACTAATCTTATTAAAACAGTGTTTAAGCATTTATTTTATATCTTCTGCATTTTAATATTTATATGTATTTATGTGAAATCACTATATTATTGTTACTATAATAATGTGCCGTATGATTGCCTCAAGAATACTGATAAAATAGATTTTTTGTTAGTATAGGGAAAATATTTATTTTAGGTTTTATTCGCATTCGAAAGTCTAAAATTTTTTTATAAAAATCAATTTCGATGAAGGATTATTATGCTTTAGGAAAAGAATGGTTAAAAAATGTAAATCTGGGTAAAATCGATAGGAAAACTACGATTATTGAAACTGTATAAGAAGAGCACCTCCAATAAAACTTTGCATAGTTTAGCTGTACCAAATGAGCAATTACAGATGGTTCACCCCAACATTCAAAGAAATGAATGGATTTGTCAAAGACGGTATAAAATTTTTTAGAAAAAAAAAAACTGATTGAATGGTAGTATTAAAAACGTCCAGAGCAATGCTACACACCTGAAGAACATATGTGTGCTATCCCACCAAACACTTATCACATAAAGGACATTTGTTTCAATGTCCTGCAGCAAACCTTTCGGTTTTTTATGTGCTTATATTTTTTCTACAACTACTTACGATGCCAATACGGCAAGTGTGTTTGACACAGAATCAGCACTTACACAAAGCTGAAGGTTTGAATATCATTCTTGGTGTTCTCCCTTATACTTTTATTTATAATTGGATTCATCTTGAAAGCATAGAAAAAAGCAAAAACCTATTGACATCTTTCTGTTTAAAATATCAAAGGGATCCCTTCACTGACTTAGGAAATGAATTGATCACAATGTGTACCTTGCCACTCTTCCATACCTGCACGATCAATTTGATCCACTGAATTTCATACTGAAAATTCTAAAATTTTAACTTTTTAGGTTTAATCTTCGAAAGTTTTTAATTATTCAGTTTAAAATCAGAAAAATAATTTATCTATGTAATTTATTTTAGTAACAGCCACAACAAAGGAAGTCACAGAAAAACGTATAGAATTAAAAAAAAGATTGCTAAAAAAATTGGAAGCGTACAAACCACTATGATTTCATAAAAACTCTCTAGGCGAAAATAAGAATTGAAAAATTTTTTCAAAATCTTATGCAAAGAAGACAAAACGCTAATGTCTGTATTTTTCTTAGACGTTTTATAGAATTTACCTGACAACAATTTTTAGGATCAAAAATAATTTTTAGACAAAAGACGTTTTAATAAAGTGCAGAAGAAAATAAAAAAGAATATTAAAAGAAATTAGATTCTAGCACCTGAAACTTTAAAGCCAAAAGATATAAAATTTAATTTAAACATTCAAATATTTTCAGCACAGTATTTAACTGTCTAATTCTAGGAAAGTTCTGTCCTGACAGCAGCGGGTGGATGGAGGTGCTTGTCGTTCACAGAAATGCGAGTGGTTTTCTTTTCTATACCAACGCGTCTCATATATAAGAATATCTGTGAAATTAAATCTTAATGCCACTAAAAATCAAACAATAAAACTAATGCTGAGGAGATAAAGAAACGCAACATCTACATTTGCGAAACACAAACACACACAGCACACGCTTTAATAGCGTGTGCGTGTCATTTTCCTTTTAGTTGCTGCACGTATGTGTATATGTATATGTATTTATATATGCATGAGTGTGTGTAGCACAAGTGAATAAGAGTATAATTTAGTTTTACTACATTTCTATCTTCTTGCCAAACCAATCGCCAACTGTTTTTATATCTTATGAAGTGAATGTGAGGGAATGTACACTTTTCGGTTTCACTTTCTTTCTTGTGTTGTTTATCATTAAGTCACGGAGTCATAAAAATACCACAGCTCTAGATTTAACAAGGAATTTTTGTATGATTCTATTACTGCTTTGCTTATTTCGTTGGATTTTAATGCTTGATATAGTTTCACTAATGTGGAATCATTGGGTTTTTGTGGAAATTTTTGTGTGTGTTGGCGTGTGTGCGCGTGTATACATTTGCTTTATATTCATTCCATTCGTATTTTGGCAAAATCAACCAAATAGTTTAAGTAGACAAAATGCGTGTTAAACCACAGCCGTTATCGTTAAGACACCAGAAAATACTTCTCTATCTCTTGCTCTATATGTTTGTAATATAGTTCATATACACACACATACTGAATACATGATGTATATTCTTTGGTTAAACTTAGTTTTAGCCGAACTGACGAGGTATGTTGTGTAAGGATTTACTTTAATTTAATTTTTGAGAAATAAGGAAACACCATTGTTAAAAAGAAAAATTAAGTTCTTTTTTGTTAAGCACACCGGCTACGAATATATTAAAAAGTATTTTTAGAGAGAAAGATTTTGCAAACAAAAAATTTTTTCGACAAATTTTTGCTACAGTTACATTTTTCGCAATAATGAAAATTGTATATATCAATAATATTTAATAATTTATTTCAATGCTGCAATAGTCCCAAAGAAAATGTTCCCATCTAATTCTACTTGAAAATAAAACCAATGCACTTCAAAGAAAATAATCAACTGATATACAGGAAAATGTAATTAATTTGACTTCTAAATGGTTGTGGTATCGCTTCAAAGACATTATTATTCCTCGCTATTGCTAAAAACATTCGTTTACGATTTATATTATAAAAAAATTCCCTAATTCGAGGAAAATTCTACTTTGTGTACAATTTGGTAACATTTTTACTGAATTCTTGGAATTTTTATTTGAAATTTTAATTTTTTAAGAATATTAGGACCATTTACTCAAGCTTAGGAATGTTCCCTAAAGTCCAGTTACTAGTCTTTTAAGTCCATAGTACTGTTAAGGGCTACTTACACATCAAAATTTTTTTATATTATGAATTATATTTAAATTACTTTTTTTATCAAATTCTAGTTCATAAATTTTTCATATTTTCCAAACAAAATTCTTTTTTTATCGCAGAAAAATTGATCATGGGAGTATGTGCAAGTTTTTTTTTAATATTTTAAGTCCTCAATTACTGCTTCCTTCTATTACTGCTTTGCTTATTTCGTTGGATTTTAATGCTTGATATAGTTTCACTAATGTGGAATCATTGGGTTTTTGTGGAAATTTTTGTGTGTGTTGGCGTGTGTGCGCGTGTATACATTTGCTTTATATTCATTCCATTCGTATTTTGGCAAAATCAACCAAATAGTTTAAGTAGACAAAATGCGTGTTAAACCACAGCCGTTATCGTTAAGACACCAGAAAATACTTCTCTATCTCTTGCTCTATATGTTTGTAATATAGTTCATATACACACACATACTGAATACATGATGTATATTCTTTGGTTAAACTTAGTTTTAGCCGAACTGACGAGGTATGTTGTGTAAGGATTTACTTTAATTTAATTTTTGAGAAATAAGGAAACACCATTGTTAAAAAGAAAAATTAAGTTCTTTTTTGTTAAGCACACCGGCTACGAATATATTAAAAAGTATTTTTAGAGAGAAAGATTTTGCAAACAAAAAATTTTTTCGACAAATTTTTGCTACAGTTACATTTTTCGCAATAATGAAAATTGTATATATCAATAATATTTAATAATTTATTTCAATGCTGCAATAGTCCCAAAGAAAATGTTCCCATCTAATTCTACTTGAAAATAAAACCAATGCACTTCAAAGAAAATAATCAACTGATATACAGGAAAATGTAATTAATTTGACTTCTAAATGGTTGTGGTATCGCTTCAAAGACATTATTATTCCTCGCTATTGCTAAAAACATTCGTTTACGATTTATATTATAAAAAAATTCCCTAATTCGAGGAAAATTCTACTTTGTGTACAATTTGGTAACATTTTTACTGAATTCTTGGAATTTTTATTTGAAATTTTAATTTTTTAAGAATATTAGGACCATTTACTCAAGCTTAGGAATGTTCCCTAAAGTCCAGTTACTAGTCTTTTAAGTCCATAGTACTGTTAAGGGCTACTTACACATCAAAATTTTTTTATATTATGAATTATATTTAAATTACTTTTTTTATCAAATTCTAGTTCATAAATTTTTCATATTTTCCAAACAAAATTCTTTTTTTATCGCAGAAAAATTGATCATGGGAGTATGTGCAAGTTTTTTTTTAATATTTTAAGTCCTCAATACGATAATGTATTGAAGAACCACCTGTTTGATAGTTCAGCACTCTACCCACTTGTCTATCACGGCATTACACGTAATTATATAATTTATTTCAAGGGAAAGGGTGAGGCCACGTAAAAGTTTTAAAATCAATTATTTTTTGAAAACCGTAAAGATTTACTGTCTCGTAATTCTCCCAAATATCCAGTAATTCATAGACTAAGAATTACCTTTCAGAAATTGATTTTTTAATTCTACGAAAGCTTTACTAGAGTGAAGGAAACTATGAAATGAAATTTAATATAAGCATTTGCAATTATGAAGAGTGCAATATTGATCACACTATTGGGCTGTAAATCAAACAAGTGTCAGCTGACTCCCGTCAAAATTTGAATCAGCTGCGTCATTTAGTTTGACAGCCATTGATAGCAGTCTATCGAGTGATTTAAGCGGAAAATAGAAAAAGCGGTTCGTCTACTTATTGGACATGTTTTTGCGGAAACATACCATCACTTAATTAGGGCAAAGCTTGATAAATACTCGAACTACAGGAATTCAGCACCATCAATTTCAATGTGAAAAATATGGTTTTCTAAATTTAGTTGTAGACATTCAGGCAGGAAAGATGCCGAATGTTCTGGACACCCATTTGATACCTCTACATCCGAAACAATTAAAAAAATTCATGATATTGTAAAGGCCATAGGTATATCACAAGACTTAGTGGTTTCAAATTTAAATGATCACTTGGGTATGAGAAAGCTTTCAGAAAAATGGGTGCCGCACTTGCTCACAATCGAAAACAAACGCATTTTTGATGACGTCGACAAATTTTATTTTTTGGAAGCGATAAAAAAGTTGCAGAGATGTTGTACAAAATGCACAGTGCTCAGAGGAAATTTTGTTGAAAAATAAAATGATTGTTTATCCAAGAACCTGAGTTTCATTAAAAAGGTCGCGGTTTAATTGACCCACTCTCGTATTGCTACTAAAAAGATCGTCTTTTTAAATCCTTAAATGCTTTAGAATACATATTTTAATATAAAAAATATACTTTTCAAACGTGTTGCGTATGTGCAGCACAATTAAATTAAATTAGAAGATATCATAGACTCATGTTAATATGTTTCAACACTCAATCACCAAAAGTTTTTTTCATCCTGCCATCAGTAACACACATTTGGCTCCATTGCCATGACGAATCGAATGTGGAAGTACTTAAATTGCTTGTCTTTTGGTATTTAATTTGATCTGTATAATTCATTTTTATGGTTATACGAGTATATGCCTCTGGAAAAGTATTTTTTTTTTAATACTACAAATGTGGGTTGTACTTAGAAATACATGTGCGTATGTGGCGATGTTTGTCTAACAAAATTTAATGGAATTTTATTACTTGGAACATAAATTCGATGTAATTTATTTTGTTTTATATCCGTATAAGCAAAAACACTTATAAATGTTTGAAATCAGCAATTAACTGAATATAAAGGTCTTGAATAAAACAAAATTTATATGTTTCAATATTAAATAAGCCTAACGAAAAGTGTGCAGTCTTTAAAGGACGAAAGGGAAATTACTTTGCAATTGATGTTTAGTTATTCTCACAGATATTTTTATATAGTTATTTAAATTTTTAATCTTATCTTTTATATAGGACCAGTACTCAGGGTAAAGCCCCTGCACAAATGAAATTAAAGTGAAGTTTTGTAAATTGCGCTGAATTTAAGAACACAAGTCATGAGAAGAACAACAAGAGGGAGTAGTGCTTGTGGATATTCAAAATATGTTTTCACATGATGACAGTGACATGAATGATCATTACTGGGAGTATGTGACAAAAACATAGATGCAAATTGTACAACTAAAATATATATTTTGTGATTCATCAGCACATCGACCTTAAATGGATATACATACTCTTAATGAACAAAGACTTGATTGATCATAATACAGACGGACTGCGGGAGCCACTATCCAGTTTTCATAAGAACACATTCAATTATGGTTAACTGAAATGGGGCTCCAGATAGATAGCAAAATTTTGATTTAATATATACTTAAAATAAAAAAACAGAACTTTAACAACTCTATATTTATATGGAAGTATCAAGAGAGGGGCTCCCTGACCAGAGCATTTCTTTCCAAAATGTTTGTAAGGCTTATTAAAATCTGTAAAACAAAGAATTTGGAGAGAGTTTTAGTGAATGTGAGTTTGTGAAGTAAAAACTTATTTCACACATTCCTCCTATAGGCACGTCATTGAAAAAAGTTGCGTGGACCACAATTTTTTCTAAGTCATACATTTTGACAGTGAAAATAATACAGAAAATTTGTTGGCGACAGCTTTTCGGGAATTATTTTTGATGCTAGTTTAGCAAATATTAGATATATCGAAACAGCCAGCCTTTTTTTTCCAATCCTCGAAGCAGTTCTGAGTGAGCAGGTGCACTATCGTCATGCAAAATTTACGAATTGTTTTTCCACAGTTCTGGATGATGTTTGTATTGCTTCTCGCAAGAGGGGCATAACGAAAAGATACTACTCCTTATTAAGCGTACGACTACTGACCTTCGTAGACTAGTAGGTAGTGTACTAGACTCGTTGTGCGAAGGTCCCAGGTTCGAATCCTGCAGCAGAACTCTGGCAGTTTGTGTCTGATAATTAAAGGGAGCGCACAACAAGCCCTCACTGGCTTAGGTGTATGTCGTATGACATGGGCTATCACACCCCTCCAATCAACCTAACCTAAGCGTACGACTATGTGGCAAGAACTCATGATGTACTACGCCACGGTAATCGAAAAAAAACTGTGAGCAAAACTTTGACATTTAATCCAACTTGATGTGCTTTCTTGGTTTTGGCTCTCCTTGGCTCTTCCATTGGGATGATTCGACTTTGGTTTCAATTTCATAATAATATACCCATAACTCGTCATCAGTTATGACCCTTTGAAGCAAATCTGGTTAATGTCATTCAACATCTCCTTAGCGATTTCCATGCGACAATTTTTTTCTTCCAAATTCAGCAATTTTGGAATGAGTTTCACTGTCGCATGCTCCATGTCTAAAATTTGCGAAGAGATTCGACGATTTTCGATAACAATTTTCCTTTCGCAGCATTTTCATCGGTTTTTGATGTGATGGAGCTTCCAGGACGAGCGACGTCATTCATATTTACTCAACATTCTTTGAAAATCTTGTACCACTTGTATACATTTTTCTGGCTCAGAATACAATCAACATATGTCACTCTCAACATTTCAAGTGATTTTGAGCACTTAACTTCATTTTTTTAAATAAAATTTAATGGAAATTCTTTGATCACAACAACCTAAACTAAACACAGACAAACTTAATTAAGAACATGTGTTCGAGCCAAATGTTTCAACATAAAAAAAAACGGAAATCCAATTTTCATAGCACGAGAGATTTCAAAATTTACCTTTTCTATTGATTAGACCTCGTATAAGGGCAGAATGTTCATCTTTAGACTCATCTCTTCTGAAGTTATTTTCATAGCAAAGCAGTGACTGAAATAAACAACAATAGGTTACCACGTCTTTTAAGAAAGCGATCGACCACGTTCCTGATTCCATTTTTGGGTTAGAAAATAGCTTTAGCTGATGTCAGTTACCCTCATCCAATACGATACTTATTCTAATGTCTTTTACATTTAATGCTGTTTAACAGTTTAATAATGAAATGCTTTAAATTTTTGCTCTTATTGGAATGAGAAGAAGGACTGACTAAGTGACTGCACTTTGTTATGGGACTTGGCATACGAACATATCGGTTATCAGTGCAATTTTTTCCTGCAACACTTACAGAAAACAGCGAAATGGTATTTTCCACACACCTAAAATCACTATCTATGATTATGTGTACTATTATATATTTGTTTACAAACACATACGTACGTGTGCCTGTATATATGTCTTGAGTATTCGCAGGAATATAAATTTAGTCCTTATCACCATATGAATACTTTTTGATTGTTTTTTTTTCGAAAGTTCTTTTAACATTAACGGATGCATACATACGATTTGATGCAAGTGCAAGATTTGGAAGTGGGCAACAGGGAAAAGGTGTTATTTTATGCGTTCATGTGTTCCAAGTTGAAATCGCATAAAGTATAAAAAGTTTGTTTACATTTCATAATGTTGCAGACAAGTTCGTTATTGCTTTTATGCTGATGTTACTTTAGTTTTAGAGAGGAAAGATCTACCATCAAGATTAAATTTTCATTTTTAAAACGTTTGTCTACTGGCTTTCCAACTCAGCCCCTTCTGATACGTTTCCTTCCCAGTTCAGTTAAAGTTCCCTAATTTTTTTCTGATTTGTCTTGTCAAGACTTTAAGCATTTGTTGAATGAAAAAAAAAATGACTTAAGCTTGACTTGACTGATTTATTTAAGGTACGAGCACAAGAATTCATGGTGGAAAACTTTTGCTTGTAGCACTACATTATAAAATATATAATTGTTGATTTTACTGAGGCGTAAGATGCAACCTTGAAATTGGAGAAATTTTATAATAATAAAGGATACATATTTCATGGTCACACCAACAAATTCTATTCTTTGCGTGTATCAAATTTGATAGATAATCCCGCGGAGTGCTTTATTTCAAAAGCCAAATACAAATATTAGCCACAATATAAATTTACATATCCAGACTTTAAACAAAAAATGCACCAAATTTTTTGGTTGAAAGAGTAAAACAGATTTAATTATTTGTTGAAAAAAATATATACCAGAAGTTTAATTTATTTATGCATATTCATATAAATTTTTTATATTATTCGAAATTTGTCACATAAAGATTTGATTAAATAAGAACTAAATTTGGTAGAGTAAAACAAAAAATTTGGATGAAGAGGTTAGTTTTTTTAAGTCCATCCTGCAAAATGAAATATGTTTAAAAAACAACCAAATAAGCATTATAAAAGTAAGAAATATGATTAAAAGAAAAAAATATAATAAAAAAACCGCAACAAAATATCGTAACCAATAAGAAATAACTCATTTGAAATTTAAAAATAATATCGAAAAATAAAAATTAAGGCCCTTGTGGTAAAATTTGTTAATCACAGAAAGAATTTTCAATACAATTCAAATCCTCTGTCAAGCAAACAGGCTAAAACTTTAAACAAACATTTGCTTTTCGGAAGTCCAAAAATCTGCCAAAAGTGGTCAACGCGTTTACTTTTAAGAATGCCATGAGGAATTAATATTCCCAATGTGAAGGTAAAGCCCAGTCCACAAAAATATCAATTAAAAAATTTTATTGCGTGAGCAAACATTAAATGATTTATAACGATGATTTCCGCATATAAGAGTACTTTCGAATTGCTTTCAAAAATTACTCTGTCCTAACATCTTGAACATGACTTCAGATCCAATGAACAGGATTCACAAATTCTAAGCCTGTAGTAAAATCATTTGTAGATGATCCAAATTTTTACTACTTCTGGATGAGAAGTTGTCAATCTTTTTTTTATGTTAACAACATACCAGATTTCCTCTCGAAGCTTTAATTTCCCTAATGTCGGCGACTCCCTATATGTAGTCAAATGACAGTGCAATATCGTCAATAATCTCAAATACCTTTTCAAAGTATGCCGTTTATCGTGATGCACTTACATTTTTACATTTTTTTCATTTTGAATCACAACGTATATTACCTGCCAAGCTGGAGTAGGGAAACAAAAGCAATAATATTTCAGTTAAAGTAATTTTATTCTTCTTTTACCACAAAAAAAGCAAGTGATACATGCTGCAAATATAACTTACATTATACATTTCAAGTCCGCCCGCCAACAACACACAAAACAATAATTCAAGTATAAGTTGCAAATGCATCACTTGAACTTAGATACCAACCCATACACTTGGTTTTTTTATTTATTAAAATGAAAAGTTATTGTTTAGAGTTGATGTCTGTGGCAGTAGCAAGTGCGGCATGAGTATAATGTAAAATTTAAGTCAAGTAAAGACAATGCAATATTGTGCAGTGTTGAAGTAATAAATTTGAAGTGTTTTATTTGCAATGGAATAAACTCTCTTTCATTTTTCTACTTTTCAGTTATTTTTCTTCATTTTAGTTCATTTTCCATTTATCTTGAGCTAAAGCGAGAAAAATAGAAAAAGTGTTTAGGAGGACATGTCGAAACGTTAAAACATCAATATAAGTGTTCTATGGATTGTGTGGTTTCCTTTTGTCAATGAAAGCTAAATATTGCCTTTTCTGACAATTTATGCACACACACCCACATATAAGGCACACTAATGCCGTGACACACACTTAAGAAAAACGTGCAAAGTAATAAAAGAGACTTCAAATCCTTAAAAAAGCTTTTCTTGACTGCACAAGTAAGTGATGACTTTGTATAACCAACATTCAAACTTAAATGAAAACGTGATATTTAGAAACACCAGAGCTCTTTGGAAGACTACGAGAATTAAAAGTTTATAACAAAAAACTTATTTTCCCAATGAATTTATTCTGCAATACATTGAAAAATATGTTGCAATAAAAAGGAATTTCGGTGTCAGAATTTTCGAATGTAGAGCTAAAATATAAAAAAGTGTAACAAAATAATGGTAATTCTTGAATTGACTTACTTGTTGGAAATGCCGATTCAATCAACGGTAAGCGCTATGGAGCCATGATTATGGGCTTTTCATGGCGTCAAATGGAAGATATAGATTACGATAATTTTTACTTTCAAGAGGATGAGGCAGTTTGACACACAGCTCATCACCAAGTCAGCAAAGTTCATTTGTTTTAAGAAAATACCCTTGACTTATCTGTATAAAACTGCAACTTAAGAAAACCCCACAAGAAGAAGTCTAATGGATTTGAGTAGAACAAACTCACCTCCTCATGAGATGACCATGCCCTTAAACCGCTCGTGAAGACTCTTCAATATACCATGGTGTCTATGTCATCCAATTGGGATCAAAACAAATGGATAACTATTCATATAAGGCGCTCATAGTCGAGGGCTCGGCTAATGTTCCTCTCAAAGAAATATGGAAATATTACGACACCATCCAAAATCCATGCCCAACAGAGACTTTTTCGGGATGCACTAGATATTTTTGTATTCCATGTGAATTTTTATTGTCCCAAAATTCTTATTATTATTATTATTATTTTTTTTTTTGATTTGGGTCTCATCGCTTAAGATGATTTTTTGTGAAAATATAGGTGCAACAGAAAACTCATTTCGATAAAAAAATTTTATCATTTGCTCATTTTATTGATTAAATAAATGATAGCGAATTCGACAGATTTAATTTCAAAAATATGGCCGCTATTAAATGCGAAAGTTCAAAAGTCGTCATTGAAAGACCCGTTCCACATTTGGGAAAATATCTGTACATACCAAGCAATATTTTTGAATATTTTTGTGGTAGAGTAAGTAATTTCAGTTACTCAAACATACGTACTTACTTATGTACATATCAGGTATTGATTTGGGGCATATAAATATTAGCATGGATTTTACAATTTAACCTTTTTTCCCTATTTTAGGATAAATTTATATTTTCTTATTACCAAATGTTATTTATTAATTAACTATACTACAGCCAGCTTTGTGCTTAATTGGATCTATGAACTGGTCCCTTCTGTGAAATCTGTGATGGAAATCGAAAACAGAAAAGTAAAGACAACAGAAAGATTGAGTACATAGAAATAATGACATAAATAGAATCTGCTACCCTCTGACTATTAGTCTATTACACTACGCGCTAGTCTACGAGGGCACCCAATTGTTGGACATGCACGTATTAAACACGGAAATTAAATCTCTAATACAATCGCTATAAGATTATTTATTATCCGAAAAGTTTATGTTAAAGGATAACAATTACAGCATAAACTTAAATGCGAAAGCAATTTTGCAGTAGTCATACAACTCATTGCAAAGGCACTTAATAAAAACATTTTTCCTGTAGAATTTCGTGTTTGTCCCCTAAGCTTTTTTTGGCGGTTAAGGTAGGATATACACATATACATACCTGTATATGCAAATAAAAACACACACACTTGCTTTAATAGTTTTGTATCATACTGAAGAGATTTAAGTTTAAAAAAGATTTAGTCGAATAAACACAAAACGTCATTTAAATTAATTTTCTTTTAAGATTTTAATTTAACTTCTTGTATGCATTGCTTTCCATTACAATGTGTTTTTATATAAATGTTTATTACCGTTCTAAACAAGTTGACTTAATAAGTTTTCAGTTAATGTTTTCACTATTTTTTTTTTAAATCAACAGATCCTATAAGAAAAGGTATTTTTAACAAAAACACTTTTGTTGATGTTAAGAAAATTTAAATGTAATAAAATTTATAATAATTTAATTTAAAAAAAATTGTCTAATTGAAATGGCTGCTTCGTTAAGCCTTTACTAACTATTTTCGGTAGTCTTACCCACGAAATTTTATTTCAGTGTATCTCCGGCGTTCGTCTTGATTTCGAATAAAATATTTTTTATTTCGAAAAGTTGTGTACAGTTGGGAGTTTTTCGCTTAAATTTATATCTTTAAACAGCATTTAATAGTTAAAGCGATTTTTGCTAGAATTATAGCCGCAAGTATGTACCTGCCGCTTTTGTGTTTCTCGTATTTTTTCTTCTTTATGGATTTAAAAGGAGGATTCAAATATATTTTATTACGGTATTAGAAAACTTTATTCCCAAAGCGCACAGACTCCGCTTGACAAGCAAGTGTGAAGAAATGTTTCTTATTTAAATATATTAAATAAAAAATGCTTTAATGGCTTAAGAAAATAAAATGTCGCATCATTCTATTTGCCAAGATCCAAAGATACAGCATATCGTCAAAGCATCTACACACACACACACACACACATACATACATATTTATTTTAGCATTTTCTCTAATGTCATATATGCTTAATGGTTCTTTTCCTTATTTTGCGATAATAACGTTAAAAAAGAAAAAAAAAAATTGGAAGAATAAAAAAAAATCTGTTCATTTATTCTGTGTGTGTTTGTAAAGTTGCATATCAAGGCTACAAGTAAAGCCTTATGTTTGTAGTGGTATGAATATGGCAAATGTTTGTGGTTTGACAGAAAAGATAAAAAAAATTACACATTTTTCTCATCTGTAACTTGGATCACACTTGACATAACAAAACTATGCCTGTTTGTTGACTTTAACTTTTAAGGGGAATATGTAGAGACTCTTACGAGGTTTGGCCAAAAGTAGTGTTTTATTTACATGTTAGAAAAGGCAAACGTTTTTAATGAATTCACTTTTTATTAATAACGACATATAAATGGGGTTAAATAAGGGGTAATGTATATTGTCATAGATGCAACCAAATATTTATATTACTTCAACTGTATCATTTATAACCTTCTGCATAAAAAATGGGAAGAAATTGATTTCGGTCAGTCGAGTTTTCATAAACATCTGACCTTTGTGAATCAGGAACCTCTTCTGATTATTTGAGTGATAGTGCGAGTACGACAGTATGTAAATATCCCGAGAGATTTAAAGTGTTACACCCTATAGACGAGTAGCTGGTGTTCGAAACTTTATAAGTTTTAAGAATTGGGACAAATAAGTCAGCATTGTTGGTGCTTTCAATATACATAATTTAATAATGAATTTAAAAACAGCTGCTTTAATAATAATGTCTACACATTTGAAGATAAAACAGCTTGTTGCAACGGTCTCAGTTAAATTTTTAATTTTCTTTAGCCTAAAAACTGTTCAACCTTATGTTAACACAATCATTGGTAGCAAAAAAATGCATTGTCATTTCCGTTAATGTAAACGGATATAAATAATGTAGCTTTTTATCGTACTTTGGCGAATTACACCAACAGGAACTGAAGTTGGGAAACTCCTATTGCATAAAGCAAGAAAATCAAAAGGAAAGCAAGTGTTAATATGCCCGTAGTACATGTTTAAATAAAATTCATACTTTACGACACTTAAATATTCATGTCTCTCTTCAAATGCACATACAAAATTTATTCACACCAGTTGAATTCTTAAGTACAAACTACTCTCACCTCGTCCTAACTATCGTAGACAAACATTTTGTAGTTTTTTATGTGTGTCGGGGCATTAGTATATATGAGAGTGGATGTGTGTGTGTACATAAATAACTAAGGAAGTGTATGACTTTATGGCGGCAAAAGGAAATAATATTTGTTGATTGCACTACGTTCTACACTCAGTGGAAAAAGCCGAATGCTTTGAGCATAAATAGAAAGAAGAAAACTACATATTATTCCACTCTCCCTCTCCCCCCTCTCTCTCTCTCTCTCTCTCTCTCTAACGTTCATATATTATCAGTTTTTGTCTTTCTGTTTGTCATGCTTGTTGAAGAACTTTTCCAAGTTGAAAACGAACAAAATAAATAAAACGTAAAACTAAGTCATGATAGGATTCTAGGATTTCCGAATAATCATTTAATAATTTAGAGCTGGTGCAAGCGCAGAAATTAAAGTAAAAAATAAAAATATATTCTTAAGAAAACAGATGAATTTTTAATAGGCTTAAGGAAGGTATTTAATATAAAGAAGAATATTTAATGGTTTTTGTACAAGAAGCAAAAGGATTCAACACTAACAACTGCTTATAATTTAAGTTTCACTGGCGGTAAATACCAGCTGTTAATAAATTCGAAAAACTGTAGAATTTTCTTTTGCTTTTTTAAGAAATTATAACTTCTTTGAAATTATTTTCGTTGTGATTTAGCTTTTATAACCTTCATCCCAAGTACAAAAGTTTATTCACATTCTTCAGTTAAATTTTTAAGTTTGGCGACAATTGAAGGTTGTTTTACAAAAAAATTAATGGTGAAAATTCAAGATTGCAAGGAAATAGGATTTTCTAATAACATCCGTAAAAAATTTAGCTTCAGATTAGAAACCATTAAATGAATTTACTAACAAGATTCAATAAATCTGTGACTAAAACGCAGGTTTTAAAAAAAAAAACTTCTTTTAACCCCTTATACTTTGTCCAACTTATCTCTAATGTTTTTATCCTCTCCAGAAATTAAGATTTGTCGAGCTCATGAAAATAGGTACTTATTTGTGAGACGAATTTATCGTGTGAGTTATTTCGCTAGAACATTTCTTCAGATGAAGGAGCAATTCATAGCCTAATTTAAGGAATTTTGCAATGGCAATTGTACCTGTGCTGTCCTGGTAAAAACTATCTTTTTTCCTGGGCAAATGAGGTCGTATTTTTCAAATAATTGTTAACTCGACCCGATAATTTGGCATGATATTCGCCATTGATTGTTTTACTCTTTCGAAGAGTATACCGTGTGCATCGTATAAAACGGTCGCCATTACTTTTTTTTTGGCATACAAACCCACCTTGACCTTCTTTTGCGCAAACTCAGCCCAAAAAATCTAGTATTTTGGCAGCCGTTTTGTCCCTTTTGTGTTGTATTGAACAAATCATACGGTAGTCTACTCCAAGTAACAATCCAAACACAAAACTAAATGATGCAAATTGTTAAAATTTTGATAACAATTAGTCGACAAATGATTGTTGACAGGAATAGTGCTGCTCTTTCAGTTAAGAGGGGAAAATTAAAAAATTCACAGGATTATTGACCCACCCTCATATATGAAAATTTTCGTTCGCAATCTGCATAATATATTCAGTTTTGTATTGTTAAAATTTTGAATTTATTTTAAAAACGAATTTGAGTTTTTTCTTATTGTAATTTTTAAATATTTTGTAATTTGACCCTCCAAAGCTCTAGATAGGCCGGTTCTGTACACAGTCAATCAACATTGATCGACTTGTCACTTAAACCTGAGGTTGGAAGCAATTTAAGTGCAACAGACTTTGAAGCTTAAAGCTAGTGATGGTATAATAAATAAATGGAGAAATTCTGTTTAAGGACGAGTTATATTTAACATGCGATGAGTTCATACTACATTGTTACACCGCTGTGTGGTTTTTAAATATTTGAGTTCATTAAACAGCACTTTTTTTAAAGCAAAATTGGTGAGTGCAAAACCAGCAATTTCTTTGTATCAGTAGAACGGCCATAAGTGGCATATATCGAATGGTACAATAGAAATTTGCAAGTGCGGTTTTGTTTCAGAGGTCATGCCAAGTGGTAAATGACATCATGTGATTTATCGCTAATATCTTTCACAAAATTCAGAATAGGGCTCTTGTTTCTTAAATAAATATATTTTCTTTAATCCATTAAATATTTCCGTTTGGCAGTGAGATTTTGTTCATGTTGTTTTTAGTTCATTGCTGGTATTTTATGTTGCTATTACTGCAGAGCTCTTCACTATAAAATTACTGGCCTGCGATGGTAGTATTTGGAAAAATCAATCGCTTCTACTTATATATTTACACCTATAAATACACAAATATTTTGACATTTTATATAATTGCATGAGCAATTTTATTTTTGTGGCTTTTTTATTTCTGTTTGCTTGCTTAAGCTCTTTGCACTCCTTTAAGGTTTACGAAAAAAAATACCGCAATTAAATTTTAATTTCGGTCTTAATATCAATTGTGTGTATATGAGAAACTTGCAAAAATAATTCGCTGGAATAAAAATTAATATTTTTAACCTTTTCCAAAAATGAATTTCATTCGAATTGAATTTGTGTTGGCTTTCAAATGTTTAAGAGAATAAACGTGTCTGATTGTGGGCTTGTGTTGGTAATTTTATACCATATTAATGACGTTTCACATACATATACGATTAAAGTGTATTTTTGAGTGTGTATGTGTTAGTACTGAATGCTAAGCTTAACAAAATAAGTAAGCAAAGTACTTTGTTTAAATGCTTTTGAATTGTTATAAAGCTTATTCTTTTTTTTAGTGAAAGAATTATTGCGTTGGAAAAATGTTTAATTTTTTCACAATTTCTGCCTTATAAAGGAGAGTTAATTAGAAAAATTTAATTGATATATAACCTGGAAGATTTATTCATATTCAGAAAGATTTAGAAAAGAAAAATCGATAGAACATGATCTGTCTTCTACCGCTGCTTTTTTTGTCAGCGCACGATCTTTAAGTTACCTTAGGTTACTTTAACGGAAGTAATATTACTTTTCGCTAGACTAGCGAAGCTTTCAGACAATTTGAAAACATTCATAAAGTCTAACTCTAAAAACAACTCGCGGCTCAAGGTAGTTACTGCATAGAAAGTTGTACACTGTGTATTTTGTTCAAGCGTCATTTTGAAATGCACGCGGACTGATATTTTTTGTAGAAAATGCCAACCACAGTTTTAATGTCCCTAGAAAAGTTTTTAATTTTTATTGATGCTTTTTTACAAGCTAGGAGCAGTTACCGATAAACCACTTTATATAGTGACCACTTAATTAAATCCTCGTATGGAGACGAAAGTTCAAAATTTTGTGCATTAATCGTTGCGCACTTTCCTTTCTTTTTTTGAAACTTTTTAAAAAATCTGAAGTTTCGATTTACCATATGCTACACTTCGCACGTAACGTAACTTAATTTCTCTGAACTTAAACTCAGATTTTTGTTTATTGCTATCGCTCTCTCTTCACTATACCTTCACCCTCATTGCGTGGACGCGTAGTTGCCGGCGGTCTGGTTTCGTCGTGTGTTTTTGCGTTAGTGGCATCCATTTGGGCTATTGTTTAGAGTGCCTTCGTAGACTAGTAGCTAGTGTACTACACTGGCAGTCCGAAGGTCGCAGGTTTGACTCCAGCCGCAGACTCCGGGTGTCTCTGCAGATAAGCCCAGTAGCTTCGCAGTTTGTGTTTGTTAATTAATAAAAAAAAAGTTTTTTGGGCCAAAGTTTTAACTGATGAGATAATTTTCTATTCATTTACTATTATTTCGTCAAATGTTTCCATATTTTCTAATATGTTCAGTTATAATCCTTTATGCTGAAAATGCAACATTTAAACTGTTTGTCTATCGGTTGCAAATATGTAGTTCACCAAATTCGATCCCAACGTCGATCCTGGTTTTCTAAATTTTCTATTGCAGCCTCTTATGTGTTCCCAAAATCTTGTTTTGATCTTCCATTTCATTTGTCCGATGTATCATAACCGAGCTCCGTTTTGTTTACTCTTATGAGTCAGTTCTTATTTTTTTTTCTCGTAAATTCTCACATATTTTCCAATGACTCTGATACTGAACGTATACGTTATTTAGACAGATCGAAGTTCCATGTAAAGTATTCGCCGTAGTACATTACAAAATGTCATTAGTAGGGCTTGTATTTTTATGAAACTAAGACTTAATTTGTAGCACTTAAAAATTAAAGACGTACACGAAGGCATAAATTTGCGGTAGAAACATTCATAGAAAATAAAGTAATATGGAAACACTTAATAATTGTTGATTAGCATTTAGAACAAAAATTACATTAAAAAAATATAACCATCCAAGTAATAAATTTTACAGACTATTTTTAAGAAAAATGAATGTGTTAATAATTATATGTATATTATATGTACCAAGCAAAATGGAAAATAAAATTTTTGTATTAAAAACTTGATAATGAAATTTATTACATTGGGCTATTCTCCACAATGGAAGTTTAATTCCATATATATTGCAGGGAAAATTAAATAGTCTCATGTTGAGTATAGTTGTTTTGTGACCATTATATAAAAGTGAGTATGTATTTTGTAATAGAGAATTCTCATATTGTATTTGACTTGTTTGGTACAAGTAATTTCTTTTAACGATCAATGAAATGTTGGCATATGAACAGCTAAGGCCACAACAAATAATAAGTTTTTCCAAACTCTAATTGTTTAAATAAATAGTTGAGGAGAATAAGCCAAAATAAAAAAAAATCATAATTTTCAGTATTTCACAATTTCTTATTTTTAATTTTAAAAAGTAAAAATAAGTCAGTTGAGTTGCAGGAGACTATTGCGTAGTAAATAACAGCGGTAAACTTCTAATGAAGTTATAGAATCGTATTTCAATGAAGATATTGATATCAAGGGAGTATGTCTTTAAAAATTACTCGAATAAACTTAATTTGTCTTCAAAATTTTTAAAAATGTTGCAGCCACTATTTTTCTATATCACATTATAAATTTTTAATTTTTCTGCAAATGAAATTTTTACTCTAGAATTTTTTCAATATATTTTTTCTTCTATAAAATTAATAGTATTAAATTTGTGCCATAGTGCAATAATTCAACTAGGAAAATATCAATTTGAACCTTAAAATGTAATTATTTAGAACATTAATAATGATTTTGATTACGTCAAAATACTTTCTGTGAGACTTTTGACGGTTTATAACAAAGTTCTCCATTTGGTGACATCCGATATTGATGAAAGAGGCACACTGAGTGATTTTCCTCTAAATAGAAGGCCATTCTGTTAAGTGTTATGTATTATTTGAAGCCACAAAAATTAACGTATCTGCATTTTTAAAGTACAAGTGAATTTCTTCTTACTACACGATGCATTTAATCTAGTAAATAAGATACGAAAACTAATTTTTGCTGAAATATCTTTTAATGTCAACTTATTATTGATTTTTAGGATATCGTGCAGTCATCTCTGCAAGCAAAGACTTTTCAATCTATTTAAAAAAAAAAATAAGAAAGTATTCAATGGAAATAATTGAAATATGGAGTTGGTATTACATCATAAGTATGTATTTATTATAAAAATATGCATTTACCACAACACTCGCTAGAGTTTATCACTACATATGGAAGCCACTTTGCTTAAAATTTAATTACTCAGATAAATAATCTGGCAATGCCATTGTAATTTTAACCAAAAAAGATGAATTTACATGAAAATCTGTGCTCTGTTTACTACATGACTTATCCCTTGGGTGCAGATGGCCATAATCAAAACTTTAACAAGAGCACCTTTTTCGTAATTTATTTATAGAAAATAAACCGAATTTCAGTATATAAATAAACAGCAGTGTTTAATATTATAAAAATATTAAGAAAATAAATTTATGTAGAATTTCGAAAACTTGAATAATATTTGATGTAGAAATATTTCCATTCGCCCTTATTTTAATACTAAACAATTCAAGGACTTTGCTTTTTTATTAATGAAAATTCGCTATTTTTATTTCTATATCCCTCTTTTTTGTTCCGTTTCCAATTTGTACATCTTTATTTATTCAATGGTTGTTAAAATTTGTTTTTCTATCTTTGAATTTTAAAGCAGTTCTATCAAAACTAAGCAAAAAGCAACATAAAAAGAGATTGCCATCCACAATTTTCACTTTTAAAGTCAAAAAACGAAACCAGCAATCAATACCAGCAACCCACACATATACACACACACATGCACAGATAAACATACGGTCGTACGATGCAGTTGTGGAAGAGAAGAAAATGTTGAAAGACTAAGGGTAATGAATAGATTGCACAACTTTTTTTTGGCAAAATGAAATTTTAAATTCATGAAAATTTGTTTGCTGTTAAAATAAAATAAAATAAATATTAGACCTTTTAGTTAAACAAGCTACCAATACAATTCAACTCAATTCAATGCTTTACAACTTGGTTACACAACTGGCTTTATTTGAAAATTACCCAGCGAAAAATTTTGTTGCAAAACGAGGCCAGTGCCACTTCATGCTTTCATGTTTAGTGTTAATTAAAACTTGCGCCAATAACTCTTTCAATTATATGTAAATTTGCTACCAACTGGGATATTTAGTTACCAATCACTTAAACGTTTTATGGCAGAAGTTTGTAATTGTATTGGTTGAGGTAATCAAGAGTCTACACAAGATCTTAAGGAAAGTCTGCTCTCTTTGTGAATAAAGCTAAAAATCTTATAGAGTTTTAATATTCAATGTATACATCATTAAACAAACTTAAGCAAAATAAAGATATAAATTTTTTACTGTGAATGAAAACTTACTAATAAAGGATTGGTCTGCTGTAGCAGGTCCTGGGATAATGGGGCTGCCATTTGTCATTGTCTAGAAACAACGCCCTCTTTGTATTTGGTGAAGTGGTTAAGAACTTTGCTAATCTTTGATTTCTACCTTTTCTCAAGGGCTGGTTACTGCCTTACTTTTGTCATGATATTATCTACTTTTCCAGCGAAAGGAGGGGTAAGGGGTTTCTTGGATGGATTTTTTGGGAGGGCTAGGAGCCACTAAGTTTTAAAACTCGAAAAAGACATGGTGAAAATTTTTTTGTCGTCTGCCAGAGAATGAACCTGGGGTACCTGCTTTTGTAGACAAGCGCCATGGAAAATATAATTTAAGTTTATTATTTTCTTAAAAGGCCAATTAATATCATTATGTACAAATATAATAAAGTGCAAATGTCCTCACGGATTCGGTGTGCGGTGCGCTAATTTGCATAGACTTCCGACTTAAGAAAAGATCAAATGGAATTAAACCGATCGATCTCGGCGGAAACTTTTGCTAAATATTTAGGTGTGTGTTACTCAGTAACAAGTGTTTGTGATTATGAAATAAGATAAAAAAGTTTTCAATGATTGAAAACTTTAGTAGTTTTCGGAAAGGCAAAGTTCATATATAAATCGCATTTTTATCTGCTAAATCCATAAATCTTACCCTGATAATCTGCTTCTCTGGCTACAGCGAACTTCCACCGGTGGTTCCTCTTGGCTAAATCATTAACTACGATATAAACAGGGAAATGCACGGAATTTTTGTTTAAAAGAAAAACTGGTAAACAGTGTGACCGTTGAAAATTTTCTAGAAAGGATCACAAGAAGAAAAGTTGGATAAAAATTAAAAAGGAACAAGAGTTTATTTATTGTTTGAATAAGGTCAATTGGGCCTTTAGATTATTTTTTGTGAGGCTATGTTAAGGTTCATGTCCAAAGGCACAAGTCCGCCACGGTTGATGCAGTGGAAGTCAATATGTTGGAGAGTGTGCCAAAATTGAATCATTTGAGGCGTATTCGCGGTTTAAATTTTTTCATGAAATTACATTTAAACATTGAAAGCCACCTTTATTTTCTTGCACGTCATTGCTAAGTTTTGCTGGGTAATATAGAATTTCCCCTCTAAATGAAAACACGAATGGCTTTATCTTCTGTTTTCGCCATTTTTACGATTATTTTTTATTGTGTTCTAAAAAAATTAAATAAAATTGATATTTAAATTATTTACCAGAATATAAAGTGCAAAATAAACCAAGTACTTAATTTGGGGTTGTGGCAAAAGGGTTTAAGGAATCTAATTATTTATTTACAATTAAAATGTTTTATTTATTTAAAACAATATCAGAAGATAAACCATAACTTTAAAGTAGTTAATTTTAAATTAAAAATTTTGTAAATATTTCTAATAAAATAAACTGCAGTCGATAAATATCATGGGGGAAGGAGGATCGAAATGGGACTGCGGGGAAAGACAAGGGCCTGTAATAGGAAACTAAGGGACGCAGAATCGATAACGGAGACGAATATTGTAAAGAACATATTTGGAAACGGATGTAAAATGGCATTTTAAATATAAAGGACTTTAAATGAACGTATTGGAAAATATGGAATTATATAAACAGAAATTATTTGACAGAAGGATAATAATAACATTTTTACCCAAAACGAAACCATTGCCCAATTACAGCCAACGACGCAGTAACACATGACCAAGGCAAGAGAGGAAGCCATAAAACGAACATTTACGCGTATGAGGAAAAATCACCACGCAACTATTTGCTCACGCAGTGATATAGGAAATACTTGACATGATTTGGCTAAAGAGTACTGATGACTTGGTTAGCGCCAATAAAATACTGGCTAAGCTAACAACAATAACCAATGAACTTTTTTTATTATTTAATTTTATAATTTTAAATTTATCAATAAAATATGTGTACAACCGATATACTAAAACGGACGGTTTCAGTAAATGACACAAAGGAAACTTACGAAACGTATTGTAAAACTTTGCATTGAATCCACACCTGGTAGTAATCTATTTGTTTAGGCAATCCACATAAACAATTTCTGGAATAAGTTAGTCAGAATTACATATAAAAATAAAAATTTTGACAGTTGCATCGAATACTCTATGTAAAAAAATTCTATCGCAAGATGATATAAAAAAACGTGCGAGGTTTCCTTGATTTCTTGTTTCTTAGTTCAACTGTTCAAAAGTTATCAAGGGCTTTAAATACATCTATATACATGCACACAACTGTGTATAAGTATATATTTACAACAATATGAATTCCAGTGCTAAAATACTCAATACGGCTCTTTGGGTCTTCAAATTGCCAAGATATTGTACAATTTTGATTTACAAAAATTGGACTGAAGTCAATAACTTTCCACTTTTTGATGAGGAGAAGTTAAATGTATATAATTTTTATTTTGATTTTGATTCTTGAATTTTCACATCAAGTTGTTTAAAGTAGTTGCACCAGATGTTAAAAGGTTTGTTATTTTTATTATCGCTATTTTTTTATAAATATGTTAATTATGCTTAAATAATTTTTATAAAGAAGACCTTATTTATAATAAATTGTTTATTTTGATATATATTTATATTCTGGTTAAATATAAAAGATAAAATTGTTTTATTAAACCATCTAATTTCGCTAAACTTCAGGTTGGACGTCATTTATTTTTAATCTATTTTACCACGATGAATCTCTTGGACGAAGACACCAAATAAGTCCAAAATCTTTGTAATGTTTATTCATTGCTTTTGCCTCTCGGCTTCAGCTCTCTGCAAGTAAGCACGTCTCGACCAATGGATTCAGCAATTTTCCATTTTCAGTTTATATTCAATTCCCAGGAAAGAATTATCTTCTTATAATAACGAAATAGTTAAGCGATAAATAATATCTTCGGCAACCATGTTGTCTTTCCGATTTCCACTTAAAATTTTACGGAACCAAACTGCAAGCATAACTATTCCTTCCATAAATGGAGAAGTTATGCGATAATCAACATTTCGAGCAAACAAATCGTCCGTGCGATATATGGAAAGCAATTCATGGAACCGAACTGAAAGTATGTCCTTTCAAAAAATAAAAGTTTTATGCAAATCGTTCACAAATGAGAGAGTTATGCGTGTACAAACATTGAAAAAAGCAAAATTTTGAGGAATTGACAACATCCTTTTTATAAATTCGGTTAAAAATAATTCTCAATTTTGCACTTTTTACTATTGAAATCAACCAGATAAACAATAATTATGTATTCGTTTGCATGGGAAATATCTTTTATCCTGGTCCTATTTAATTAGAATTTCTTAAAGCTGCTTGTATTGGGTGTAGAATAACTGACACCAACTTCGAGTACCGCCGAGATATAGATATACTCGTACGGTAACTTTGAACTTCCTTGTAGAGATGTATCCCTTCCTTTGGTCCTATCACGTTTTGCTGATAATGGTACCAAACAGTACATCAGACCTTTTAAATAAGGAACCAATTTTGAAACTTGTGTAACAAATGATGAAGTGATAGAGCGTAAGGAAGCATTATAAAAACACATTCGTATATAAAAAACAAGGATGAATTGATCACCTCCTCCTTTTTGCAGTTGCATTTTTATTATCGCCAAAATCAAGAACCCTCTCTTGTCTTTCGCTAGTTTAAGTCTACCCCCCAACGTATTTTTCTTTCCTGCGCATTAATATTAGTGTTTACATTTGTTTGTGTTTCCTGTCACCTGTGCTCCTTTCTACGGAGGAGGCTGGCTTCCCAGTTATTTTCTGCTGGTACTTACTATAAGAAAATTTAATGAATTGCAATCTCTATGATTGTTTATTTAATAAAAAATAATCTATTATTTATTGGTCAATCCCGCAAGCAAATGAAATTTTTTTTTTTAATTATTTTTATTAAGAAGGATATTAAAAATAGTTCATTATTGGAATGGAACAAAATTTCTAAGACTCATTAAAACACATTTTGTTTTTTCTTTGTATTAAACTAATTTTTATTTATAATTAATGAAGTCTAGTTATTGGGACTAAAAGGGGATTATGGGGAAAAAATGTTTCAGGGGCTTCTAGACTTTTTATTTTAAATTTTATTTATATCATTTAATCATTTCAATATAATTATAATAATTAAATATTTATTGTTTTCAATAATAATGGACTGTGCAATTAAATTGTAATGATTTTGTTCTTATTGGATATAATTTACTTATTTGCTACAATTCTTCACAATAAATTAAAATTTAAAATAAATTTACAAATAATTTGATGTTAAAAGAAATAATGAAATGTTCTTATTCAAATTAGGAAAATTAATAAACTCCAATAATTTTCTTTTTAATATGTTTTTGGGCTGTAAAAAATCGCTTAGCAATTTAAAAAAAGTATGATTTGAACATTTAAAATCTGCCTTGTTTGAATGCAAAACTTATTTTTTAGTAAATTTGAATTTATAATTAATTTAATATCAATATTTAATTATTTGTAATCAAATTCTTTCATTTTCATGAAATTCTAATCATATTTATCAAACATTTTTTTTTTTTAATTTTTTTGTAATTAATAAAATTTATCTTAATTGTACATATATTAAATAATTTTATAAGTATATATTTGGCATTGTTTGTGTTTTTTCTTTGACTTCCGTTGTTTGTTTTGTGCTTTTTTTGTTGTAACTTTCGCTTTATATCTTGTTTCCGTTTCTTTAATGAAAATTGACTTATTAATGGTTTATTATTATTATTCTTATTATTTTTTATTTCCTTGTATGGGTTTTGTTTTTTGTTTCATTTTAATAATTCATTTTACAAATAATGGATTCTGTTTATCTTTGATTAACGTTTTTGTTTCTTGTTTTATATTCTACACATTTTTATGTCTGACATTTTCCTTTTTTCTTCTCCTTTTTGTTCTACTTTACTTGAAGAACGCTTTTTAATCCTTAAGGAAAGTTTTAATGAATTTTGTTATTAGAGATAAGCACTAATAGAACGTTGATTAATCGAATTTTTTTTAAGAAATAAAAAATATTGAAAGCAGTTTATCTTGACAATTAAATTAAATGGTGCACGTCCTTTGTTCTTGATAAACTAAAAAGTATTTGGTAAGACCTTTTTGATTTCAATCAGGTTAAACTCTGTTGTAAAGAGAAAGGGTTTCATCTTATAACTTAATTGTCTCCCTTAATTATTAAAAAGAGCTCATAAAAAATCTTAAAAAAAATTAAAATTCTTGATATTAATCAATTTGGCGTTCTCAATTAAACTTGTACCCTAGAGTTTTAGTTCCATTTTCTAATACATTTGAATCTATCAATGTCCTTAAGCTCGAGATGGTTTAATTATAACAATTTATAAAAAGATCTTTTAACCAATGTTGAAGAATATAAATCTTGATATAAATAAACTTGAAGCTACTGATTGACTTGTTGTCATAAAATGGTGTTGGTGCAAGAAAAATTTTGCCAACTGGCTTTTAAAGAAATATTCTCTAAAAAACCATTGCACACACTTTCAATTATCGAAATCAGCACATGAAAATTATATTAAAATATGCTACTTTGAATTTATGATTTTGTTAGTCCATTGATTTAAAGTTTATTTCGTACGAGTTCCCTAATTTAGTATGGAAAAAAAATCCTTTCCTCAAAGAATAATTAAGCATCATATTTTTTCACTTTAAATCAACACTTTTAAAGGCTTAAATTGTTTAAATAACACTATGCACACATCTGAAGAAAGACATCAATTCGTTCAATGCAATGCTGCTATCATACATCCGGAACAATTGGGTGAATTCCTCTGCCCACTGCAGTGGTGCATACACACTGAATAAATTGAGAGTCTTGTAATGATGTTTTACATTTCAGTTACATCATAATGACAGCTTAAAAGAAAATAATCATGCGATGTTGTCTTATTTAATTCGACCAACAATTATAGTTCTTAGAAGTTATTTCCAAGGTGCAACATTTCAATGGACTTGCATCGTAAAGCATATTTTTGCACTTATTATCAGTATAAGTTTTAGTAGTTACAGAAACACTGACCAGTTCAATGTTTCGCTTGAAATGTGCAAGGATAAAGCTCTAATAGAACTACTGGAGCAAATTTCACGCCTAATTATTATATAATCATAATGTATTGATACCCAAAGGTAGAAATAACATTCTCGTGTCATTTTTAAGAAATAAAATCAAAGTGTCGCAAGGGCGACGATAACCATTTAACTAAAACTTCCGAAAATTTTGCCAATTTGAGATTTTTATACTGAAATTAGGGAAATATTTCTTTGCTAGTTGTGAAAAAAGTAACATATGAATAAAATATAATCAATTATATCCTAGAAAGTTTTCTAAATTTTAGTATAATTTTCAGTGAATTCTTAAAATTTTTTTATTCAATATTTTTTTTAAATTGAAATCAATTAGTCCGGCTCGAGTTCGATTTATCAATTTCTCAATTAAAAAAGATTTAAATGTCTCTTTAGTCTTTTTTAATATTTTTAATACGAAAGATTTAACGAGAGGATATTTAATACCCTGGCGGAATAGAACAGTACTGTTTTCATACCATCATAATAGTTTGATTTATTTTTAAAATTGTGACATTGGCTCAAATTCAGTAAATTTCCCTTAATAATAGTTCATGAGTGTCCTTAACATTCCTGACAAATTTTTTTTGGAATAAAGAATAAATGATTTTAAATAGTCTTTTAAATCCACAATACGATGTAAAATCAGATTGGAATTTCTACCAGTTACGATTTTTACTCGAGTCCACTAATTTTTCATATGTCTTAGTTCATAAGTTTAACAGTTTGATTCTCTACCCATTTGTCTATCAAGCTGTTCACCATAAGGAATTAAATCTATAAAATATGGTAATAATTTTTTTGTTGCTAAAAATTCTAATTCAGTTAGAAGTTTGTTTAAAAATACTAAATTAGTAGAGGTTCGCTTTGCAGATCAGATCCGTGTGTATTTGCTGATCATAAGGTTCGTGGTGACGCCGAGAGGACTAGATACATATCAGAAACTCGAGGTTCATCCAGAACTTAGTAGACAAATCAGTAATACTTCCCGGGGATAGTTCATGTTCTGAAAAAAACTATTCCCTAGATGTCTAAGCCTCCGCTCCTTCAGATCTAGGCAGTCGCATATGAAGTGTTGAACCGACCCTGAAAGCAGTTCCTGTAAGGTGGTGCTATACCTACCGCCATACCACCGATCGCACAATGGCTGGTAATAATGTCCATCAAGAATGATAAGTGCCGTTCGTCCTAATGCAGGCTGGCGTAAACCAAAGATCCCCTAATGATGATTGTTTACTACATGAATGTCCAGCGCCCACTACTTAAATCCATTTAACAGATCAAAGCCATGCAGGTATTTGCGTACTCATCAACCGTGTCGTTGCCTTAGATGTCTTCATTACGGGAGTATGAATTAAAATGTAAATTTTTATGAACTACTCGTGTATTTTCTAAGCTTATGGATCTTTCATTTCTAAAAATGCGCAATGCAGAAAAAAATTTCTCTTTATAGAAAAATTTTTTTATCAAAAGGGCCAAAAAATTGTTAAATTTTTTCAAAAGAAAGCGAAAAAATTTCTTATATTCTTAATTCCTAAATTCCTCAAGCTTATGAAACACTAAATAAATTTTAGGAAATCAGTTTTCAAAGTCAATAAATATTTTATATTTATTCTGGGAAATTATGAATTATTTTAAGTCCAGTTTTTAATTGATGTACTCGTAAGTAAATTTATCCTTGTATTAGAAAAGTTTTACTTACATTTGGAAAGTTTTAGGACTTTTTTTACTTGATTTTATGTAGTATAACTTTTTTAGGTGTAGTTATCATCTGATTTTTGTTGTTGCATATTGTAATTTTATTATGCTGGTATGTATTTTAGAGGTTCCTTTTTTACTTGTATATGTGTGTGTATTTCTGTAATAATGTGCACTCTTGACTTCTTCTCTCTCTTGAAAACACATTCGTTATTATTGGTTTCTTTTGTATTTAATTGCATTTGGGTTTCGTTTAATATTATTTCCAATTCTTTATTGTTTTCATACAAATGTATATTCCGCTTTGGGAGTTTTTCTTTTGTATTTTTTTTTTAAATATAAATGAATGTATTTGTATTTCTTAACCTAAAATCTTCTTCATATAACTTACTGTTTCCGGTTTGGTAAGAGAGCGCCGGCGATTGGGTTTGAATGGTATTTCAGTTGTAAATTTTAAAAAGTTGCGAGTTGTTTCAGGTGCTGATGATGTTTGTGTTGATATTTCTGTTTTGGCTGTAGCTGTCGCCATTTCAGTGTCTATTTCTTTTTGTGCTGTAGTTGTAGTGGTTGTTATTATTGTTGGTGTTGATGTTGATGTTGATGCCGGCATTGATGGTGCAATTGTTGAGGTGTGTGGTGGTAGTGATGGTGGTGTTGCGTTATCGGTTATACTGGTATTGTATTCACTTGTAGATGTTGGTGTAGCTGTTGTTGTTGCTACTGATGCAGTAGTGCTCATAGAGGAAAAGGAAGTTTCAGTTGATTTTACTTTGTTTTGTGGCAAAGTTGTAGTAATCGGTTTAACAGTTGTAGTAGTGGTTATAGTTGCGATTGTTGTTGTTGTTTTTGGTGTTAAAATTATTCTTGTTGACGTTACATTTTCTCTTTCTTCGTTATCATTTTCTTGTTTTGCTTTTGTTATTGCTGCTGATGTTTGTAGTACTTCCGTTGTTTTTACAAGTGTTTCCTTTCCATCTTGGTGTTCTTCCTTGCCTTCTACCAGTTTTTCTTCGCTTGTTTGGTCTTTTTCAATTTGTTGTAAACTCTTTGTTCTTGTTGTAGTTGGCGCTTTTAGTGCTACTGATTGTGAAACTGTTGTTGATGTTGTTAATACTTCTGTAGCTTGTGTTGGCGTTTGTTTTTCTGTGGTTTCAGTTGTTGTTTGTAAATGTCCCTTATTTTTCTCACTTTGTCCTTGTTCTTCTTCTTGTTTTTGTTGCTCTGCTTGTGAGGTTATTTCCATAGTTGTTATGTGTAATGTTTCTTTAATTTGTTCCATACTATTCGTTACTGTCTCCAAATTATAAGGTTTTTGTGTGGATTTTAAAGATCTTTCTGTTGTTGCTTCCAATTTTGTGGTTTCAGTTGTTTCTGTTCCATCTGTGCGTGATATCTGTGATAAATTTAATTCATGTATATCCTCTCTGCGGGTTTCCTGTACAGAATTATTTTTATTAATTTCCTCGGAGTTGATTGGAAGAGAAGTCCCTTCGTCCTTTTCAACGGTTCTAGCAGACGTGGAGGCAACAGACTGCAAAGTTGTTGTTATCATTGTGGTTTGTGTTTCATCGTAGTGCAGATTTTGGGAATTTTTCGCTATTTCCATTTCCGTTGTTTGTTTTTCAGTAATTGGTCTCATGCTGCTGCTGTCTTGTTCAGTCGTTGTTATTAATACTGCTGGATAATCTTCCTGTTTACTTAAGGCAGTCCTTAAAGTTGTTTGTGCCGTTGCTTTCGGAGTTGTCACTGCCATTACTTCATGTCTTAGCGTTGTGCCAGCTGGTTCTGCAGTTGTGGTTTCTAAATGCAACTGTTGTTCGTTATGCCTAAAGTGTTGCTGTTCTTGCTCTTGCAGCTGCTGATGTTGGTGATGATCAAACTCACTGTGGCCATGTTTGCCGAAGGGAGGTACGTAATGGGACTTAACCATGAGCATGGGTGGTATAAAATGTGAATTGTCTGTGGGTTCTTTTGTATGGAGATGTTGAATTTCTTCAGTAATTACGTTGCTATGAGGCTGCTGAGGATGTATGGGATGGCCAAAGCCAGTTGATGACGTTGTTGTGACCATATGACTCCAGGTATTGTCAAGTTCTGTTTGAGTTTCATCATGTGTCTTGTGTGTATGGTTTAAACTAAGTCTTGGCAGCTCATCAGTTGTTAATGTACTGGAAGCTGACATCGAGTTCAAAGGTATTTCCGTAGTAGAGGTTGATGTAATAATTTGAGTACTGCTTTTTTCAAAAGATGGAGTTGTTGTCTCTGTTGTTGCTGTTGTGCTCACTATGTTGAATTTTTTACTTTCTATTTCCTTAGATCTTTGCAAACTTTTCTTCATAGCTGTGGCCTCCTTTTCTATTTTTTCTAAACCATCTTCTTTGTGTATATTGGTTTTCTTTATATGAGGCAAGGGCTCCAACAATTCATTTAAAACTTCTTCATTTAGTAATTGCTCGGGAATTTCTGCTTCGCCTTGTAGAGGTTGGTCGCCCATCATCATATCTTCCATTTCTAGGGGCAATCGTTTTTGATCCTTTTGCATCTGTTTCACCGATATGCCAGCAGCCTTTTGTTTGCTGTTATCCTTTTTGGGATTATCCAAAACTTTTTTAGCTGATTTTTTGACAGGCTTAGGTATAAGGCCAGGTATTTTGTACAATGAACTAACAGTTTCCATATTGGAGGGTTCATCTGCCTGCATTAATTCATCGACATTGAACTGTTCTATCAGACGCTGTACAGTGTTTTTTTCAGTTTGCGTTTCCTCGGGATAGTGGGGCCCATAGTTCACCTCCATTGGCAAAAGTTCTATATCATTGTTTTCATTATTATCTGAAGGTATGGAATTAATAATTTGCAAGGACTTGAAATGGGAATTTGTGATGTCATTAATGCGCTGAGCCTCTAAACGTTCTCTAGGACAAATCAAATCCTGCAAAGCTTTTTCTCGATCCTATGATTAAAAGACAAATAATACGAAAACTATTTAGATATACCAACTCAATTTATTAAATAACTCCTTTCTTTAATAATTTATAATTTTATTCCTAAATAACTTTAGGAATTTACAAGCCCACCTGTTTGCCTTTGCACACTGTCCTTAACAAACCCTCTTCTTGACAATTTCGTATTAATTCAATGCTGGCCGTATCAGCCATATATTGTAGTGTTAAATTTGGCATGTCCTTTAAATTGCAAGCATCTGCCCAGCTGGGTACTGTACAGAATGAAAAAAAAAATTATAAAAATATATAGTATAAAAAGCATAACAGGATAGAGGAAAGGACAATGAGAAATAAGTGAACAGGAAGTTATGTTAAATTAACTTAATCTTATTACCCCTGACATTGTTTGACTCGAATTGTGGCTTAATTAAGTTTCGTGGAAATTTTTCCCATCATTTGGTTTCCTTTTAACACACAGAGATACGTACCTGGCATTTCACATAAGAAGGATGCTGTCTCTGGTCCACCACAACGCAAGGCATGCCAACGATAATCACGTATGGGATCAATTACAGCACATAGTGGGGCATCCATTACGGGCAGAGATTCCGCCCAATAACCAGTGTCAGCCACCAGAGGTCTTGAATTGCTACTTGATATTGAAAGACAATCAAAATGAAAGAGAGCAAATTGTTAATTTGAATAACGTGAAGAGGTGAGAGAAGCATAAGCAGATAATATGACATAACGATGTTAAAATTTATATATAATTAAATTTGTAGAAAAATTGGCAGTAAAACAAAAGATGAATTAAAACAAGGTATTATATCAACTGTAGAAAGTTAAAAATAAATTAATTTTTATTTAAAAAGAACATTAAAAAATGACTGCACGACATGCAAAAGAGTCAGCAAATAAATGCGAGTTGTTAAGAAAAACCGGTGACTTTTGAAAACTTTGAAACAAAATATTTTTGCCACAAGTTTGGTAGTTAACACATGCTACTTTCATCAAAATTAGAAACATATTAAAATCGTTCCTGTAAAATATCCATTATGCCTCCTCGGTGTGATATGTAGTGCGATGTGAATGAAACCACAAAATTCTGGGGAGAGAGCGTATATTCAAACAAATCCTATAAATAAGCTACGATACACGAGTATTTAACTTTCATGTATGTATGTATGTTTCCGTGTGTCTTTGTTTACAAAAATTTGTCACAGTCATAACTCCTGAAGCATCAGGGGCTTAGGGTAATTAGAAGAATATAAAAATTATTCCTATTTTCTCTAAACAAAACAATGTTGATGTTATTGTAGGGTACTTATACTTATACGTAGTCTACTATGCAACATGTAACACATATCAGTTAATTTTTGGAAAAATTAAGATCTTATAAATATATCCCGTAAAGAAAAAGGACTATTGAAGTTAAACAAATTCATACAAAATATGTGCTTCATATATTCGGAGCGAACTCCTATAATTTAATTGTGCGACATATAGTTAGCAAAAGATATATTTAATATAATATATTATTATATTATTATTGCTATAAATATATTACTATATATTATACCTTTTATGAGAAGTGTCCTTTCCCTTGGTCCTACCAGATATTGGCAAAAATGAGATCAAGATCATTTCTACGTTCACAAATAACGAAAAATGCCTGAAATATTTATTGGCGAATTTTGAAATCGATTGAAAAGGATATAAAGAAGCCTTTTACGTAGATTGCAACTTATAGTTCGCGTCATTTTTAAATCAGTTTAAATAACAATTTATCGAAACCAATTGAGGGAGGTTTCCATATCCCTGCAGCGTTTTCCTAAGTATTTTGTTTTTCAAAAATCATTCAGCAAATTTTGGAAAATTTAGGTAATACTGCGTCTCATTTTAGCGTAAATCGGTATTTTTCTAAAAAGTTGCCAACTTTCCTTTGTGAATTTGTTCCGAAGCTCGAGGTTTTTGAGAACTTTATGATACCACAGGATTTTTTCAATTGTGTGTGTACATTTTCCACAAGTGTCTTTTAACGTTTACTTAATACGCATTGTGATTAATAAACAAACAATAAAAATAATGTCCTTGTCAAATAAGTCCTTTTTAAGGGATATGCCTAAGTACTCTTACATTTATATTTTCATATTGGGCTGCTTCCAAATGGGGAATCGATAAATATCCAGTCACATGTGAACAAAGTTTTTTTTTAACAATTTGTCGTACATTCTAAAAAGTCCTTGAACATGCAACCCATATAATTTAAACATATATTAAGTATTTTATTTTTATGTCTCCGAAGAAAATAAAGTAACATACTGATAACAAAAAAGCATAAAATATTTTTTTTTTATAAAACACAAAAAACGAAGACACTTTAATCTAATCAAAATATGTGCGTACAAATGTTTAGAACACAGAACATGCATTTGTTTGCTGTACAAATTTTGTATAAAAGTTTTTCATTTTTTCATTATACGAGTATTTGCATGTGATAGTCTTTGTGTGCACTTTCTATTTATTTTTATTTTATCATGTTAAACGTTACATGTGACATTGTTTGAACATTTACAAATAATAAACTTTATTAGACGAATATTCTATGTTGCATGAAGTGAAGTGAAGTGTAGTGTTTTTGTTTTGTTTGTTTGTTTATACACATTTTATACTTACGACCACATAAAACGATCAGAGCTTTGAGGTCTCATAAGCCCAATCCAAACAATATCATTAACATCTAATTCCCTTAAAAGGTCTCTGGTTGCATCAAATTGAAAACTGTTGTCAACTGTGGAAACATAAAAAGAAAGGAAAGCAGAAAACATTTTTAAATATCATTAAACCGATTTGGAATAAAATTTTATTCAGAATTATTTTAAAAAAAGTCTAAAACATAGAAATTTGATTTGTGATTAACACGAAAAGCTAGTCTAAAATTGTAACTACAATCGAATCATAAAGGGGCTTCCAATAAATAAATAAATTAATTAATAATTAAATTACTATTCACAAAAAAATAAAACAATCTTGGATGATAGCAATCAACAGTAAATCCCAGAGCGTCCAATGCGTCAGGAAAAATTCACTGTTTGGTTGAGGATTTTGGGCTGGCGGTATCAATGGCCCAAATTTCTTTGAGAAGGATGTTGGCCAGACCATCACCGTCAACAGCGAGCGCTATAGGCCAATAATTACCGATTTCATCTGGCCTGAATTGGACGAAATGGACACCAACGACATGTGGTTACAGCAGAAGAGACACACGTGTGAAACAGCTCATGCCACATGAAAAATTCTGCTCCAGCGATAGGAGTGAATGCCAACCTCACTTGGAGGTGATTTAAACTGGCCACCGAGATCATGCCCGTTAGACTTTTTCGTGTGGGTTTTTCTCAAGACATAGATATTTGGGAAAAAGCCTCAAGCCACAGCATTGCTACAAGCTAACATATATATGCGGTGGATCTAATTCACCTTGATTTGTGATTTATTTAGGGACATTTTGGATGCTCGTCACCAAGGAGGATATTTGCACAATATTTTATATATAGAAGATAATGGCATCAAGAGGCCTTTTAAATAACATCAGTATTATCTCACAAATATTTTGGTTGATTTAAATTTAAAGATATGAACCGCTTAACGCAAGAAATTTTTACACACTCGGCAGTAATGTATGTGTATGTCAAGGATAGTAAGGATCAAAAGAAATATATTTGAGTGTCAAAACATACATTCAATTCTAAGCACCACAGCATTAAAATGCCATTTTTAAAGAACTAATGAAAATATCGTACATTTTTAAAAGTTGAGTTAGTTTAAGCTAAAAAGACCAGATCAAGAGTCTTTATATCACAAAGAAGAGAGGAAAAAAAAGAAATAGTGTGCAACCCACATAGACGCGACGATATAGTCCTGAAACTATCCGCTGTTTATAGTGAAGAAGTCAAGCCCCTTAGGGGCTGCCACTGATGATTTTCTAGAATAGAAAATAACTGGCATCCTAAGTACATGCCTTACTGTGTCATTAGTGAAACTAAAATATACAGGAGTTTGAAGATCGTGTCCTCTTTGTTCTTTAGGAAATAAATCCTCTATTTTTTTGCAAGCTTTCAAACTTAGATATGAAAAATAGTCAACATAATACCATAAATATTAACGAATGCATTGTTTGCACTAGTTTAAGTACCACAGAAAGCTTTCGCTCACTCTGTACATAATATAGTCTCGCTATGAATCCCGAAATTGGAAACTAATGAGAAAATGAGACAGAATCCACGGCAGGAATCGTACCTGCGGCCTTCTGATTACTAGTCTAGTACACTATCCACTTGTATGCTCTGTAAATTAAAGCTGATTATAAAAATCATCTGCGATAGTTGTTCAATATAAACATTTTTTTCATTTCATATTTTTACAAAAGTATTGTTTGCTCTAAATACTAGTGATTTTATTAATTAACCTGTGGCACCTATAAAAAATCCATATAAAACACGTGTGCTCCAATTCAAGTCCAGGGAGTTTTTTGTATCGCTACAATTTGGGGTCTATATAAGGATTAAAAGAAAGCAAGTTGTTTCAAAAAAATAATTAATTTATTATTAAAACTTCTATTTGTAATTAAAACTCATATTTTTCTGCTCTCGAAAACTGCTCATCTTCAATAATATTTTTTTATTTCATATAATTTTCTACGAATTATCTTCTGTATGAAAAAAGTACTATAGCAACATAATGGTCGCAATTATTTTGTCATGTATATGTTACGTCTAATCCTGACTATAGTCTCTACAACTGATATTGTTAATTTAATGCCAATTAAGTTAACTTGTATTATTTTAAATTGAATAGATTTTCGTTATTTATTTTGCTGACATCTTTCCCAAGTCAATTATTTGCTAAATAAGCAGAAAATATTGAGTTAATAAAATAAGTGAAAATAAAGCGTCAATTTTGAATTAAGAAACAACACAACAAGAAAAATTATCTGCGATTGACAAGAAAATCTAAAAGAAAAAACCTCTGCTTGTGCGAGTGTAATATCCTTTCAACGTTTATTTTTAAAAGTTGTAAGAAACGCTGTTAAAAAAATAAAAAAGTAAAAATAATATATACTTCAATGTACAATTATATGTGTCTGGATATTCCTATTGATGTAAGTAAGTTTGTCATGTTAATGCAACTGCGACACCTTGTCGCAACAAAATACTAAAAATCACATAAAATCTTTTGTGTCATTCATCCAGTCACACAGTCATTCATTCCTTTCTATGAACATTATTTCTTTTATTTATTTATTTTTATCTCCTTTTTTCTTAATATTTTATTTTTTTTTTCACTTATTGTATTCAGCTGCTATTGAAGAAGTTTTATTTTGTTTAATTTCTTCTATTTATTTATTTCATGTACGAGTATCTGTGTCTGTTTCCCCATAAACTATTGGTTTTTTTTTTTGTGAATTTATTGTCGTTAGGTTGTCTATGCTTCAACGAATATATTTATTTCGTTACACATATAAGGACAAATATAGTTTTATATACACACCTATATATACACATATGCATAGGAATACACATATTTATATATAGACTATATGCTTAAATGCTTTTACCAAATATTAGCACTGGAAACACTGTGAAAATTGTATATGTCATCTATTGTAAAAAAAGGATCCTTTGGACCCTCAAAGAAAGGGACCGAAAAAAATTACCATATGATTTTTAAACCTATTTCATATTTTTTTCATATTCATTTCAATTGAAATTAATTTTAGAACTTTTTTTCATATTCAATGGCATATTTTCAAAGTGACTTGTTTTTTGTAAACGTCTCTTCTCTTTAGGTGGCACAGTGGTGCAACGCTATTAAATTTTTTGCACTTGAATAAAACTGATAAAAATATAATACGTAGAAAGGGGAAAAGTTAGGTTTGATTAATTTATTTGATATTTTTTTTTTTATTATTTGTGAAGAATAGCAAGTGTGCGTAACTTCAGAAAAACTCATTATACCGGCTGATTGTAATTAAATTTAGTTTCTATTAATTTTCTTCGATATATAAAAAAAATTTTGTTATTTATGGAAGACGATTTCATTCATACAACTGCCACCGTTGACTTAGCCTGTCATTCCTATTTTTCAAGAAATTGATAAAGCGTTTCTTTTTCTATCTAACGATTGGTTCGAAATCGTATGGATCATTTCTAGATTATTTACACAGCATTGATCTTAAAACGGCATCCCAAGAAGTAAGATCGCAGCTCCAATAAACATCTCCAAGATGACTAATAGCACGATTACCAAGCCTAGTGCACACAAATTCAACTATCTGACGAGTGTGACATAGTGCATCGTCTTGCTGTAACCAAAGATCATTCAATATCACATTGTTCATTCCAGACCTCAAGAAGTCCGTAATTATGGCTCTTCAAAATCCACAGCAAACTATCACTGTCACTATCGGTGGATTCATTGATTTCTCCACTTGGGTTTTTCAATCCCCAGATGCGACAATTTTATTTGTTGACATTGTTCTGAGAAGAAAATACGTTTTGACAGAAAATACGAGTTTTCGTTAAAAATCGATGACTGATTGAATCCTCTGCTAGTTTAACTTCAATTGCTGAGTCAGTAAGCCAATAATTCGAGATTGTTGTGCGAAATTCTCATCATATTGGTGTCGAATTGTTGAGATCTCTGGGGAGTCGACGTGCATAGTTTATGTTGTATACTATAGACAGACAGTAGCTGTAGGTACCTACTGAGCAACATCAAGGACTACGAGTGATGTTCACTAGCAAGCCATTCTCATTAAATTTTTGGTCGTATACAGCGTCTGCATTGAGTGCTCAATTTTGGCAAAACTTCATTGAAACAAACGCACAGTTTGGGCAACACAGCACTTATTTTGAAAAGAAGTGTTCAATATTTTTCAACGCCTATCATACGTTAGGCGACTTGTTTTGGTCCGCAAAGTTCTGATACTGACTGATAATCAATATTTTGGGGCATATAAAATCTATAAGTGTGAAAATTTGTTGTATTTAGACCATCTGGGTAAAGCCCACAAAATATACAACAATTATTATTGTTTTTTGTTATTGTAATTTTTAATTTATTAATAATAATAATTCTGTAATGTATGATAGTTGTCTATCAACTATCAAGCCTGCTCAGCAGTACTGTTGAATAAAATTAAGTTTTCTTTTGCTAAAATTTACCACAAAGAAATAAATAAATTTTAATATATTAAATAGCTCTAGTTTTTTCTTAGATTTGATCGAATTTTTAAATAAATTTTTGTTTTTTATGGCTTCAGGGTATATTCAGAAGCAAAAGCTGAAACAAACTATTTAGCTTACAATGTCTTCTTTCAATGTAACTATTTATAAAAAAGTCAATTTAGGAGAGTAGTTTTTAAATTCCCTGCCTTCCTTTACTTGACAGGTTCATGATGCACATCTATTTACTACATGTCTTTTACCATCTGTTTTGTTTTGTGTTTATCTATTATTTAACTGTCAAATGTCCTTAATAGCAACTTAGCCAAGGAGTATGTATCTGGAACTTATTTTTTCAAATGCAACTGAATACAAAGAATTCCTTCAATGTAGACAATTTTCAAACTTGTTTATTTTTTTTGTTACGCAAATTTAAATAAAATGTGTTTGTCTTTTCCTCAATCTGTGCTTTATGTTGTTGTTTATTTTTGTTTTATGGCCATATTCATCTCACCTGTCACCAGATTGGCATGATGGAACTGACAAACAGCATCGGCCTCAAACCATGATATTCGATCACGAAAGAAACGATAAAAAACATTAAGACCCTCCTGTGGCATAGTCCAAGTGTTACTAACGTTAACCTGCAAATACATTAAGAATAGAAAACAAATGAAAATGGATGAATTGAAAAAGTGAAAAGTGTATAAAACGTTGACAAAGGAGCAGAACATTATGGTCTGGCATGCGTATGAGTGATATTAATGACACCATTTATTGCTCAAACGTCATGGTGAGCAATTCATATGAATACAAAATCAAGATATATTTTTAGTAATGCGTTATGATGTATGTATATATGCATGCAATGCACAGTGGAGCAAAGACATAATATTTTGAAATTAAAAATTTAAATTTGAAATTATTTCACCGATTGAAACAAAACTTTTCGTGTCAGCAACAAAAAAACTTGTTCTTTATGTGGGTATTTTCTTTTTTAAATTTAGTACAAAACGTTAATTAAAACTCGAAAACGAATATTTTCAAATCTGTCTGATTGACACTTTATTTATAGGCTACTGAATTTATTAGAAAATTTAACAGAAAAATTTTCGATTTTGCTATTCAGTAACATTTTTCATTTTAATGGCGGAATCGTAACGCCAATAGTGTTTGTGGTATTACTAAAATGATTAAAGTTAGCTGGAAGCATATTTTCTTTTCAAACAACTCAAGCTTTTTTGTTATAAAATGTACAAACATATAATAAATGCATTTGTTATATAAATTTTATAGTTTTATTATATGATTTTATTTTTATTGACCCTAATGAGAATATTATTTTATACTATTTTTATTTTGTTATTATTTTGTTCCTCTTTCTGCTTTCCTTTCATTTTAACAAGGACGACATTTTATAGAAAAATTGATGAGAGAAGTGAATGAATCACACAAGTGTTAGTGTAATCCACAGTACCTTTTAATAAATTTCGATTCTGTGCATTCTCTTAAAGGTTCTGAATTAAACTACTAAAATCAGAGACTTCGTAACCCAAAGCAACTGACATGAGGTCAACTTGGAATACTTCAAGATGTTGTGTATTTAATTTTTAAATATATTTTCGATTTAACGATGGTGTTGATAATAATAATTTTCTGCCGTCTCCTTACCAAATAAATCCATTTAAGTAACATGTAGAAACATTTTTAGCGTATCTTCGAAAGTAACCTAAATAACAATATTTACTATATATAAGATTATGGATCTTCTGTAATACAACAAAGTATGTTCTTGTTGGCATAGTTGATCTGCAAATGGTAGTCTCATATTTAGAAGTCGTGTAGAATTTTTAAAATCAATCTTTACTACAAATACACCTTTCATCCTCGACGTGAGTACGTGGAAAGAACCTGAGAGCGATGCTGGCAGTAGCGTGGCTACTGGTAGGGCCTTCCAAACCGGTAAGGTCGAAGTGGGTCACTGAAGCCAAGAACAATACACAAAGGGGAAAGTGAAAGGTGAAGATTTACAAATCGAAAGCGGAGGAACTAACCGTTGGGGCTTTGGTTCATCATGTTAGATGCGGCATAAAGCGGATGTCTGTACTTTGAACAAGCTGTTGGCTATACAAACATGTGCAAATGGCTAGACTGGTTGCCTTACAACACCAGTTCGCTGCAACAAGCGCATTGTGGTGGCTCAGCATTGGTAGCCCAGATGTAAAAATTAATTACCCAAGAAACGGAATTCCGCCGTATGCTCTGACTAGGAGCTGTAATGTGTGTATATATGTATGAATGCATGTACACGAGAATGACAAAAGGATTTAAGGAAACCTCTCTTGTAAATAGTGATGGAAATGCCAGAAATTGGCCTCATGGGCTCATCACCACTAGCGCGAACTTGGCCAATATAATTTTTTCCACTTATTTAAAAAATATAGGACATTCAATAAATGTAATCAAAAATCATAAATAAAGTATTTAATTCATCAGGAAATTGAAAACAGGGAACATCAGGATATAAATTTCAAAAAAAAATTTATAGAAAAATCGGTTTAAAACTCCTGCGCCACCTTTTCTCACACATCAAAAAGGGAGTGGTTTATATTCTGATCTATCAGAACAAGATCCTTTCGATCTATATACATATACAATAATAAACTTATTTTTGACATAATTTTTGCGATAAGTTTCATTTCACATTTAGACTTTTTAAAATTCAAAATTTATTTTTTAAACGTTTAATTTTATGACGCAAATGCTTTCTTGCCACTTTAAAAGGTTGGGACTCTCTGTCCTTTTTAAGTCACCTGGAAGATACTGTCAATTTTAGTTTAATATCGATTGATAGAGAAGCAATTTATATTGCTAAAATCATTTTGGATTCAAGTGAAATAATATACTGATTTTTTTTGGAAAAATAAAATATTATCATTAGCTAATGTAAATGTCTCTAAATTATAAATATGTACTTACTTAGAATGAAATTCATCTAACAACACTAAAATATTATTATAAAATTCTTCCGCTAAAAGTATTAAAGAGAATAAAGTGATTTTGTTCTTCAACAATTTATTTATTTCAAGTTTCTAGTGTTTTTTTTTAAATTTACTTCTATTATTATAATGGTAGAATATTATTTATTCAGGCGTTCTGCTCCATCTTTTGCTGTGTGTGTGCATCCATCACGCTGCTTGACAGTTAAATATTACCAGACATTTATTTCTCGTCAAAATGCAAATTTGTATTTATTTTTCTTGTGAGTTTGAAAATTTGCACCCCAGAGAATAGGAGAAGGCGGAAAGCAGAGTGAATTAGAGAAATTAAAATTTTGTTGAATTAACATAATAAATTAAAAAAGTATTCTCGTTTATGAAGTTTATTATAATATTAAGGAGCAGTGAAGAAAATAGTAAAAAAAAATTCTCTAAAAGTTTCATAGTTTTTGTTAAGGTTACAGTATTTAAGCGACTTAAAAAAAGCTAGAAATAAAATATTTATTAGTCTAATATTTTTTATGTATATGGACTTTTCGGCCATTTGCCAACCGATTTAAAAAAAATCATATAATCCAGAGGTTGCACCATTTTCATCAATATTTGACAAATGCAGCGCAGAAAAAGTGATGTATTCCAAAATCATCTTGGTTTAATTTAGTTGAAGTCTTAATAGTTGGTGTGGATTGCTTCTTAGGCAATGCACATAGTGATGCATATAGCGATAGTCAAAGATGTTTTTATATAAAGCAACTAAAGTCTTTGGCATGAAGTACTTGGAACTCGGTATCTTTGGACGAGCGCTTCTAATTATGCCTCTCTCTAAAAGAAATTATTTTATAATCCATATATTAAACAGCATGTCAATGAAAGTCCTTGAAATTATTTTCAAATCACACGCTCACTATGAACTATGACAGCAAACTACTGTACAGAGTGGCGCTAACAACTACAAAATTAATTATTATATATTTTGCAGATTGTTCAGCGTAAATTGGTCTGAAAAGAGTCGAAAGTAATTTTAGTAAAGTGGTCCCCCGGGCGAACGAATTATACATCCTATCTTAGTTGTTTGGTGTTGTGCTTCCTGGGATATAGGGCTAACAACAAACAATACTTTTCTAAATTGCCACATTCTATAGGAGATAAAAAGTATTCCTCCTACAAATTTATTTAGGGTATTGGGATTTAATTATCTTAATACAAATCAATATTTTATCACTACTCTTGATACTTTTATTGACTTTAATTTTGTTTATGGGTATTTTTTATTGAAAGAAAACTTTTTTCTTTTATTAGAAACTCAATTAGATGTAATAAATGTTGGAGAGGTTGTCTCTATTTCTAAGAAAAAGCTCTTTGTTACAAATATTTCAAAGATTTACGTCAGTACCTATCATAAGACCCAACCGGACAGTGCTCTTCGCACCGGGTGAATAAAACTCTTCAGCACCATCTCCGTCTTTCCTTTCAGAGCCACGCATGGAGTAACGATCTACATGTGCCCTTGATAGGGACGACATTGTAGCAAATACTATACAGGCTTCAGAGCCATGTATAGACACCTTGCTAAAGTGATCAGCAAAAAGAATTCCCCCTATTTTTTCAGAGCCATGCATAGACACCTTGCTAAATTGATCAGCAGTAAGAATTCCCCCTATCTTAGACCACTCACAAACCGCAACTCGCAACTACCAGGAGAGTTCTATCGAGTAGCAACACCACTTAGAGATATGTGGCATGAAGAAAGCCTCTACAATACAATCACTAGCACCATATTGCAGACATACTCGTCCGACCCATAACTCTTCCCGAATATCTTTGGGCTTTAATCACAGCCTTCACGTGATACCCAAAGGGGCTTCACCAATAACCAGTCTAGACAAGCTACTAGTTCCCGCGGTACCATGTAGGATCTCTTGTCGGCTTTGTGTTACTTACACCTCCCTTGCAAACCTGAGGTATCGGTAGCACCTCTACCCAGACAAGCATAGGCAAAACTACTTCCTTAAATACTTATATACACGCTTCTTACCCTGTTATTTCAGGAATTGGGTAGCGAGATGCAAATTTTTACCCCAGGAAGCGCATCACCAAGCCACCAAGACAGGATGTATAATCCGTGGCCCCGGGGGGATGAAAACCGACAGTTTAATTTTAAGTCAATGACTCTAAAAGATGCTTTTTGATTCAGTGAATAGACAAAATTAGAGAAAATATTATAGAGCTTAATCGAAGTATCCTGATAAAGGAATATTAGTCACGAAAAATTTATTTTATTAAGAAAATTTAAGCAAGGAGAGGAATGCCCCACGGCATCTTCAATTTCAATAGATTGAATGAGTATAATTCTTTGTCCAAAATCATTCTAAGTCTACTATAATTATGGATAATGGAATATTATCATATAAGAAAAATTGTAAGCTTTCTTTCTTTTTCACAGAGAAATATTGGAATTTAATGTTTATTCACAAATGCAAAATTAAGAGGGAAGGCCGTGCAATCCTTGAAGGAAATCTAACTTTTTCTGGAGAAATCTAAGCTGATTATTTTCTGTTTTATTTAAGAAGAAAATAAACAAAAATTCTGTGTTATGTTTGAATAAAATTTTATCATTTATCTAGAAAAACATTCTAAATGCATTTGGACAACATCGCTGAAGTGGCAATAGTGACTTTTTAATATTCCTGCAAAATATATTTTGGACTTGTTAATGAAACTGAACGAATGACAGAAGCTGATGCAATTAATTTAAACATTTTGTTTTTCTTTATAACTAAAAATGCAATGTTATTCAGCTTAAAAATGAATTAAGTAGAATAATTAAATATAATGAGACAGACCATAAATTGCTCAGTAAGGACACCCACTGTAAGGACACAACTCTCTCATCTATGGTTTTTTCATGGCTAATGTGCTATTCTGTACTTTTTTGTTGTTTTAAATTAAAAGGACAATGAAAAAGAAAATTAATTTGAATGAAAAATTATGCAGTAAAATTAAAATAAAATACATTCGCAAAGGAGTTGCTGCGTAAGATTTCTTTTTTAATATTTAATGATAAATTTCTCTTACAGTCTAAAATAAAAAGAAAATTAATTACATGTGATTATAAAAAAAGGTTTAACTCAGTTAAATTGATGGCAGTGGGAAAAGTCAGATGATAAGGATTAAAAAAACTCAGTTGATTTTTTAATTGAAGAATTTGTTTAACGATTTTTTTTGTATCTAACAATTTGCTAAAACATCAATTATTTTGGTGTATTTAAAAAAAAAGTTACTCGTATATGCTTTTTCTACTCCTTTAGTAGACCAGCAAATTTTTATTTTATAGCAACATCATGTTCTGTCTTACTTTATGTAATTAATTAAGATGATGAAAACTAATCCTTCTTAGTCATGGAACTAATTATAAATAAACATTTCTACGGATTAAATGTAATTTATTATTTGACTGACAAGATCTCAATTTCCTTAGTGTAACAAATAAGGAAAAATTTTCTTCAATTGATTGATGCGTGAAAATGTTGGAGAAAAGAACTAATGGACACAAAAATTTAAGTTTTGTATACATAAACTTGGCATTAATAAATTTTAAGATTATGATAGTATTTAAAAATCTATGTGGATGGAATAGGCAATACCATGAAATGCAATGGAAAATTAGATGAGCGTGCCTGGGTATAAAGCGAAGCAGTGGATGAAACCTCCAAACAAAATATAATATTAGAGGTCTTTCAGAGAGTTCAGGACGTCTGTCCGTAAACAATACTCCCTGTTTCTTCCTTCCTTTCCTTCCTCTTAGTAGACTTCGGAATGAATTCTGAGTTCTGAAAATCTGTTCTTGGGACATATTTAATATTTTTAAGCTATTTCATAAAGAACAAATTGCATAGAATTTTTGACAGTTGAAAAAGAATTGCCGCTATTGTTTAGATCAATTCTTAAGTCGCAAAAAATACTGCATAAATAATCGTGTTTCCGTACATGCAACCTACTGCCAGTATGGCTAGAAAATTAAAATTCTTTTTAAATAAAGTTTAGTTTAAAGTCGTATGATAATATAATTCGCCCATTAATTTGCTTCACTTAAATTTTCATTGGGGATTTTTTTCAACAATTTTTATTTATTAAATTTAAATGGAACTAACGATATGTATTAAAATCTTAAATCTAATAACATTTATTTAATTCCAGCCAAAGTCAAACGAAAAATATAAAAGACACTATTTTCCAGTTACACTAGTTTCTGTTCTTTTTACAACTCTCATGTTGGGCTAAGAGCAAGTATGTCTTTCATTCATAAGCCAAATATTGTGCACTTGTGGATTCGGATAATAGTCTAGTTTATTTATGTATGTTATCACGTGTTTTGAAACTATGGTTTTAACCAATTGAACGTCTAAATATTGTTAAATGAGCGAATTTTTAACATACCAGAGAGTGACTGCATTCATAGCGAGGATTTTATTTTGGCCTCTTTAATTTTTTTCTAAATTACATGCTGAGGCAGTGTCAAACAACTGAACTCCATAGCACCAAACTGGTCTTAGGAATGCGTTATATGAAGAACCTTGCAATCTAGGCTTAGTTTTGAGTTTTTTCTTACAAGTCCATTAGTAGCTTCTAATTTCATTTGGATCAACTTGACGTCTCTGTGCGATTTCCATGTTAAGCGACGATCTAAGGGAATGTCCAGATATTTCACTTTATTGTAATTTATTATATTCAATAATTTTATGCGAAAGCTATAAAGGAATTTCTCTTGTCCCTTGTTTGAAAAAGTTCGACATTTTCCCAAAAAGGGCAACAATATCCCTTAAGCAGCGATATAGTGGGAAATACTGTTTTACAAAAATATTGAAGCTCAAAATTTAATTAAAAGCCAAGATTTATAATGTGTTTAAGGTTTAGACTTGTACTTATTTACAACTAGTCCGTTTATATTATATAAAGTGTGTTTGAATTTTATGAAAACTTTTAACCCTCTAAGTCTTAATTTCGGCTTCAAAATTTGTTTAATTTTTCCACTTTCGTGATAGAGTGACCAAACTTCTCTTAACAAATAAAATATGCATAATAAAATGTCCTACAGCAATATTGGCCATATGATTATACACAATAGGTTCTCGAAATGACCAAAGCTAAAATTCAACTTGAATGCCAGAAATAACTCAAAATTTAAAAAGCCCCACAAAACGGATCGCAGAAGCTCGAAATATATAATTTTACTTAATTATATATACAAGGTGGCATAAAAGTAATGTCATAATTAAAGTTGGTAATGTATCGTTGGTCGTATCGATTGCCATTAACAGTTACGATAATGCCCCAAAAATAGGGGCCATTCGCTTTTTCAATGCAAATGTCGCTTTGAGGGGCTGCAATGGGTCTTCATGCATTTCCTCTGGATTTTCTTTGCTTTTTTTAAAATTTTACATAATTTTAAAAATAAAAGCAGTGTTTTTATATTTATTAAATATACATTTATTTAAAAATCTAAATCAATTTTTTTATTTTTGTATATATATATATATATATATATATATATATATATATATATATATATATATATATATATATATATATATATATATATATCTATAGTATCACAATAAATAATATGTAGTATCACAATAAATAATAATCAGTGGACTGTTTTACTAATTTTTCGTTTTCTTTGTTTAGAAAACTCGTCAATTTCGATTTTTATAACTCTAATTCTAAAATGCATACGAGCTCGAAAGACCATTTTTTTTTAATTTCATCGCTGCACTCTATATTTTGGGCCCATTGCAAGTATTTTTTTTTTTTTTCAAAAAAATCTTCTGTGATAAGCAAGCTTTCTTTATTGTTTTTTTGAAAAATTGTGTGAAGTGCTTGCATTTTGCACATCATGTCTTCTGTTGGTTTTGATAAGCCCATTTCACTGAGATGGTCGACCCATGTGTAAGGTTGAACGTTCATGTCATTTCTTGGTACAGAAATATTTGGCTTATCATCTTTTAATCTGTGGCATATGTAGCCAGCCAAGTTATCAAAACCATCATATGCCATCATCATATGAAGCTAGTGTTATTGTTGGAACTTTTTAGCGAATCCTTGGAACAACACAGATTTTTGTAAACATATTTTAAAGTTCATTTTATGTATGTACGTACCCATTTCATACTGCAAGCTTTTTTCGATGTCATCAGGACAAAAATGCAACATGCACACATAAGAAGTTTTTGGATTTATGTTATTTCCTCGTCCACAAAATTTCACCCATTGCTTCTGAATTTTAGCATTACTTGGAAATAGGAAAAAAATAATTTCAAAAGCCTTGGAATTGTTAGTACTATTGCAATTAGCTACAGCGCACTTCTTTTTCGACTCTTTTGTTTTCCTTTATATATTATTATGTTTTATTTTGTTATTTTATATTAAATTCACTTCTCTTTTTTTCACTTTTTCAGTTTTAAGCTTCTTTTATTCAAATACTTTCCTTTAAACTATTCGCGCCAAGAATATTTTTAAGCTGATGTGACGTCACACATTAACAGCTCATTTTTGTTTACATTTGAAAAACATGCGCAATGCTCAATCTGTGTTTTATCATTCTTAAGTTTTGCGTACCTTTGCATTAAAGATCAGAGAGTAAGGCTGAGCTCATTTGGTACCCATAACTTGTGCCCACCCTAGTGCAGGAAATAAAATATTCTAATATAAATAATAAAATATTTAAAGGCATTTGCTAAAAATTAAAAAATTTCGCTGATGTAATTCACTAAAATTCGCCTATTCCGGTATATATTTAGTTGCAAAAAAAACAATTTCTTTTTAAATACATTATATTTCTTTCTCATCATGAGGAAAACAAACTGTTAAGTATTTATTAAAGACCACAACTTTATATAATAAAATTTTATGATTACAACATTTTAATCGTAGTTTTATACTAAAAAACAATTTAGGCAACATAAAGCCAAGCAATCTGTTGCAAGGATACAAAAGATGTTAAAATTAAAAGAACAAAAAGTGAGGCAGGCTTTTGAAACGAGTATAAGCATAAAAAATTTAATAGCTTATTATGCCATTATTAAAGAAAAAAAAAATTAATAATAAAAATAAAACAAAAATTAATACAAAAACTGGTGGAAACTAAAGTTGAGCTAAAGAAGTTCATTGTACAATAAGCATTGGTGTAGCTGCTGAACATGATGCTACATGATGATTCTTTACGTTCAGTTCACTTTCTGAGATTTTATTATTATTCTTTTTTTTCGTTTTTCCAAGTAAACAATAACAAAAATGAAGATACATAATAATGTAAAAAGTTCATAATAGAATTATTAAAAAAGAAAGTTCGGAGCACATTCACATACAGAAAATAAGCGCTGTAGTAGCAACGGGAGGTTTGTGGCATAAGCAGCTGTAGCAGGCAAAACTAATGTTGCTGCTGCTTACAAATTTAAAATTTTTCCAGAATAAATAATCAAAAATCAACAGAAGAATTAAGAAATTTCAACAGAACAACAAAGAAAGGAGTTTTCTTTTTTTTATTCTTCAAAAAGGCGTTTGGGGGGAATAACAGGAGAAAAAAAAGGTTTAAGAAGATTGATAAGAAATTAAGTTGAGAAAAGTTTCGATACACGTTTTACTTTTTAAAGCGAGAGATTTTCTATATATAGCAACAGTTACTTAAGCTTTTTCCATGGAAGGGGCACGATATTACAGACTAATCTATTCTAACTTTCAAGTCCTTTTGGATCTTTCGAATAGATCAATCTATAATATAGTTGAAGGGTATTGAAAAAAGCGAAATTTATAATAATGTAAATCAAAATAGTTTTGATTACAAATGAAAATTTTGTTGTTAAGTTACATTGTATATAATGTTAACCAATCGAATATGATTTTTCTTTATGTGCTCCAGTTCAGTTGTCAGCAGATTCTATTAGGAAATGATGTTTAAATATTTTTCCTACCATTTGCTTAAGGATTAACAATGACAGGAGAGGTAAACTTGACTACTATCCAGCTGGGTAAAAAAGAACACTTTTTGGTTGCTCCCAAACACCTCATCAACACCCGAGTGTACAAATGTTTTTGACCAACTTCAAAAAAGGAGGAGGTTATCAACTCGTGTGAATTTTTTTACTATTTTAGTATTTGTACTTGCATAAGTTTATCATTTGAGAACCGATTACAGTCTTTTCTTATTTTGTTTTTGTTTTAAAGGGTTTGCTTTTAGTTCGGTCTGATAATTTCGTTACGAAAATCACCCGAAATACAGATTTTTATAGAAATTCAAGTGAAAATCGGACGGATAAAGGAGCCACCCGTAGTGATTATTATAGTCATAGTTCTGCCTTTTGTGGCTATATTTTCAAAATTTTTTATTTAAGAAAGAATTTCAATCATTCCTGGGAGTAAAATATAAACTAGAAATGGAACATATCGGATTTTAAACTATTCCAAAGTTCGAGGCCATATGCTCCTTATAGGATCGATGGGAACATATATATATATATATATATATATATATATATATATATATATATATATATATATATATATATATATATATATGTATATATATATTCGGGTTTGAATCTCTTCGACTGGGTCTTTATATTGAAGTCGGTGTTTTTTTCAACAGAATTATATTAAAGCATTTAAACTAAAATTTTAGTGGATGAAAAATACGAGAAGTTTTTGTTACTTAACAATCATATATTTTTAATTATTAATGGAACTCATATTAAAGCTTTATTCCGCTATTTATTTAATTTCTATTATATTCCTACTGAGTGTCCCCGTTTTTTAATAATTTCATTTACACCAGGTCTCCTTTTTCCTCTATGGGCTCAAAATAAAATGAGAAATGAAATAAGTATGGTTCCTTAAAGGAGCCGAGCCCAAATACAAATATCTTATTCATTTGGTTATTAAAAATTCTTAATTAAAACTATCAGTTTTCCTATGTGTATTGAACTTTACAATGGTGTAAGCCTAACTGTACATATTTACTTATGAATCTGTATTTCTTTTATGAATTATCGTTCTTGCTTTGATACTTTGTATTTTGTGCTGATGGTTTCGGTTCTAAAGTAACGTTGGCGTGATCAACATCAAATAAAGCATTAAGCGGCAAATGGTGGTTGTTTTATTATTCGTTTACAGTCTCAGAAGTGGAATAAGAACTTACGTAGTGTGTGTGTGTGTGGAAAAAAACGACAGGCAAACAAGCAAATAAAAAAAAAACCAAATCGTGTACGGGTAAAAAAAGAACATGTACGTACATAGGTATATATGTACATAGAACACAAGACAAAAAAACAAAAACGTGTGTGAGTAGATAAGAACATGTACGTACATATTTGCATAAATATATGAGAACCATTCGTATGTGCTTAACTAAAAAAGAAACGTACATTTGTGCTTAACGGAAAAGAAGAAAAAAAAACTAAACACAAATATATAATAAAGTGCTTTGAGAATAAGAAATAAATAAAAGAGAATACTGTGAGTAAAGAAAAAACGTAAACAAAAACAAGATTGCCTTGAGAAAAAAAAACAGTTGCGACGAAAATGCTAGTAAAAGTGTCGGAATTAAAATCGGAACAATTAAAACTATTATTACGCGAACGTAATTTGATGACGACGGGAAATAAAAGTGAGTTAATTCTACGTCTTACTCAAGAAATCGGGTGCGACGAAGTAGAAATGGAGTCATCGGAAGCAAACGTTCAGACTCAAATAAATGAGCTGAAAAATATGATGCAGCAGTTAATGGCGACAGTAATGGAAAATACGGTCCACGATATCAATCCTCCTAACGTTACGGTACCTCGAGTAAATATAGGTGAAAACGCAAATGAAAGTTGCAGTCATTATTCAGTGAAGGAAATATCTGAGACCTTACCTGAGTTTGACCCTACAGATGAGACATCCTTAAGTGCTGAGCAATTTGTAAGTAGAGTGAATACGGCAATGTTGGCATATCGTTTCGATGAAAAAGCGTTGATACTGGCAGTGTACAGTAAAGTGAAGGGTTCAGCTAAATTATGGTTGGACGCATCGGATGAGATGTATTTAAATTGGAAAGAGTTGGCCGACAAATTAGTCGAGGAGTTCGGTGTCTATTTAGATGAAGCGGAAGTACATAAGAAGTTGGCGAGTGCACGTAGGGCAACAAACGAAGGTATAATCGACTACTGTTTTAGAATATCCGCTCTTGGTCGGAAATATAAGTTAAGCGATCGGGCTATCATCAAATATACGCGAGATGGGTTGAACAATCGTGAGCTTCAGTCCGCAACGGCCGCTATCCGGTTTTCATCATTGCGAGAAATGCGCGAAACATTTACAGAATTTTTACGCAATACGCCGTCGGGTAGATATGTGACTCCTTCGTTCGTCCCGAAAAGCGACCCGGGTATTACGAAAGTTAAAACGGAAACGTCGGGTTCCCCGGAAAGGAAAGACAATAAGTGCTTTAATTGCTCGGAGGTAGGGCACTATTCGTATAATTGCCCTCAACCTCAACGCCGGCCGCGGTGTAATAATTGTCAGAAAGTGCATCGTAGGGGTGAGCCACAAAATTGCGATAAGCAGTTCCCCGCTGTCCGCTGTGTCGAAACAGGGGACCACTTATTTACGCGCAAAATAATGTTGAATGGTGAGGAGTTATCCGCATTTATTGATACCGGAAGTCAGTGCAATATGATACGTCAAGCTGTGGTGGAAAAGCTACACTGCAAGATAGAATCATGTTCAATGAGAATAAAAGGGATCTGTGGTGGCGTCAGAACGTTGAGATCGTGTTTTAAAGCGGAAGTTGAAGCGGACGAGGTGAAATTTCACACAGTTTTTTATGTGACCGATGACGAGTTATTGGAAGAAGACGTTTTGATTGGCCAGAATATTTTCATGAACGGAAAAGTAAGAGGGTTGGTCGAGAATGGACAATTTAAATTCGTAAGAAACGAACCTGTGGCGTCGAGCGAAGGGGAAATCGAGGTTCAGTGCGGCGAGGTAGTCGGTTCGACTAGGGCCGTCCTTCTCACTTTAATTACCGAATATAATGATATTTTTGCGTCTGGATTAAGTCAGATTGGGAGGACGGATGTGGTCGAATTAAAAATCGAACTTGATACGGACAAGCCGATTGCACAAGCGCCATATAGAATCCCGGAGCCAAAGAGACAAATTGTTCATGAAATGGTGCAGGACCTGCTAGATAATGACATTATTGCCCCATCCGAGTCGGAGTATGCTAGTCCGATTATTTTGGTTAGAAAAAAAGATGGCAGTGAACGTTTTTGTGTAGACTATAGAAGGCTTAATAGGCACATGAAGGGTCAAATTTATCCGATGCCAAATATTGAAGAAAGATTACAAGAGGCGACAAAATATAAATTGTTTTCAACTTTGGACTTAAATAGTGGGTATTACCAAATACCAGTAGAGTGTCAGAGCCAAAAGTATACCGCGTTTGTGACTACGGAAGGAATATACGAGTTCAAGAGAATGCCCTTCGGTCTCAAAATTGCACCAGTAGCTTTTCAACGTTTAATGGCGAAACTCAAAGATAAAACTCGTCCTGGAGACATGATCCACTATATGGACGACATTCTAGTTGGAGCTGAAACCGATACCGAAATGATCCAGAAATTGAAACGTATTTTTAGCGTACTTCGAGAGTTCAACTTAACGCTGAACCGTAGGAAGTGTAACTTCTTTCAACGCACAGTGTCGTTCTTGGGTCATCAGTTGAATGAGAATGGAGTTCGGCCGGGTATAGCAAAAACTGAGGCGATAGTCAACTTTAGCCGTCCAGCAAACGTAACAGAAGTTCGCCGGTTTCTTGGACTAAGCGGGTATTTTAGCCACAATGCGAATCGATAAAGCGGAAATTGATACGGGTGATTGGCTGCTCAGCATGCAGATGCAAGATAGCCAACTTCAGGAGCTAAGAAGAAAAATTGATGGAAAGGACAAGGAGTTCAGAAAAAGTTTTGTGCTGGACCGTGGTCGTGTATGCAAAATACATAATGAGAAAAAACTCTGGGTGGTACCGAAATCTCTCCGCTATAAAATTACTTTGGATGCTCATGAAAATTACGGCCACTTGAGTGTAGACAGAACTATCGAAAGAATACAACAACTGATGTGGTTCCCACGCATGAGAAATTTTGTTAAGTCGTTTGTGAAGTCATGTGTGCAATGTGCATTTAATAAACAACCGGGAGGGACTAAAGAAGGGGAGTATCACTTCAGTAACATCGAACCGATACCGTTTAAAACGATCCATCTTGATCATCTGGGGCCGTTTCCAAAATCTAGTAAACGAAACGAACACGTTTTGGTTGTAGTGGATTCGTTTACTAAGTATACCGTTATCCGGGCAGTCCCAAGCACTGCCACTAAACATGTATTGAAAATTTTGGATGAAATTTCAAGCTTCTTTGGAACTTCAGAAAGAATCATCACGGACCGCGGAACGGCTTTTACCTCTGGCGATTTCAAGAAATATTGCAGTGACTTATCAATAACACACATTCTTAACGCCGTTCGTACACCGAGAGCCAATGGACAGGTAGAACGGATGAACCGCACAATTTTATCGATGCTGTTGCCGTCCACTCAGAACGATCGACACTGGGATACCGAACTTCGTAATATTCAATGGTCCATTAACGAAATGAAAAACTCAACAACAGGCTGTTCTCCCCACGAAGTACTGTATGGGTTTCAACCTAGGGACATCCTGGGGAATAAACTCGTATTGATGTTACATGATGATGACTTGAATTTGATGTCGCACGAGGATCGAATGATCAACCTTACTAGCTTGCGGCAATCCGCCGTGAAGAATATTGAAGCGTATCGTGAGAAGGCCAAACTAAGATTCGACAAGAAACATTCAGAACCAAAGCAGTACAAAGTCGGCGATTTGGTACTCGTTGGTAACGAAGCCCCTAGTACAGGGTCCTCCAGAAAATTAGAACCGCGTTTTAAGGGTCCATTCCTGGTCACGAAGAAGCTTGACAACGACAGATATGTGATCGAGGACATTCCTGGCACCAACCGGAAACAACGTCACTATTGTTCCGTTTATGCGTCTGATGGTCTCAAGCCTTGGTGTTGTCTGCCGCCGGTCGATGATGGTATTTTCCCCTCTGACAGCGAGGACGCTGAATAACCAGGATGGCCGATTGTAAGCCTAACTGTACATATTTACTTATGAATCTGTATTTCTTTTATGAATTATCGTTCTTGCTTTGATACTTTGTATTTTGTGCTGATGGTTTCGGTTCTAAAGTAACGTTGGCGTGATCAACATCAAATAAAGCATTAAGCGGCAAATGGTGGTTGTTTTATTATTCGTTTACAATGGGAATTTTCATCTAGTCTCCTAAAGCTTTATTAATAATAGACGATAATAAGTTATTTATTTATATAATTAGACATTCTGCCAAAACTACTAAATTTAGTGTGTTTATAGTACCCTCGTTTATATTTTTAATCAAAATTATTGAAACCATCATTAAAATAGAGTTCTGAACAAAAACGAACTTATTTAAAATTCACTTAGTGAGTATAAAAACATTTTTTTCCTTTCCATTTTATTTAATGTACAAAATTACGATGCATTATGATAAAGTATACAAACGATATTATAACATTATGAAAATGAGTCTCAAGTTATGACAGCCGTGAACTAAAATCTGCTAAAAAGAAATTTCAGGAAAAAAGCAGCAAGAAATATAAAGAAAAAAGTGCAAACAAATTTTCTCCTGCTCAACTGGTTGCACACAAATACAGACGCCCCTCTGCTTATTTTCTTGCACCGTTAAAATATTTTCTTTTGCTATTCAAAAGAAAATTCTTTTTAGTGCATAAATTAATTAAGATAATTAGATAAATTTAACATTATTGCTAAAAAATTGTTAATATTAAAAAAATTAAAAATAAAAGAATTACACTACAACTCTCGTACAACAAGTTATAATAAAAAAATTATATTTTCGCTTCATCTGCACGATATTTAGTGAGTGCGGACCTCTACGCTTTTTTAAATGTCTTTAGTTGCTTTTTATCATCCTATTTTCCCACAGAGAGTTTAAAGGTGTGTGTTTTGTGATCCTGAATTTTTATTAATTGTTTCTTTGTTATGGCTTTTTTCATTAGAGAATACAAAATGACAATATTTAACTTTCCTAACAATGTTGAGTGTGTTTTTACTGAAACTGCAAACCAAATTTATACAATTTTTCTTTATGTGCTCGAGCCTAAACTTCGTAAGCCTACATTTGAGACTAGTGTTTCTTAAATTTTAGTGCACTTCATTATTGGAAGTGATAGGAAAAGTAAATTTTATTACTAGCTGATGCAACCGTGCACGTTTTCCATGCCACCAAATGCCTCATCAGCATCCGAATAGGCCACTTGGGCAGGTTTTTGTTCAAACACCATTTTTATTACAACTGAGTATCGCTGGAAAAAGAATACGGGAAATCTCTATAAATTTGATTGACCAAATATAAACAAATCCTTAGCCCTTTGGATATTGATAAAACTAGATCTGCTAGTACTAGATCTGGGTACACAATAGTTTAAAGGTGGAAATGAGTGGCGTAGTAAAACAAATGCACGGGAACCGAAGAAAGGACCTAGTAAGATAGGATAGTATTCAGGATTCGCAGTTGAACAGGCTGAACACCGATACAAAAGGCATATTAATCGAGAAATATAAAATTGTGTGAATTGAATATTGTCTACAAAGTGTTTGCTATGTTGCAAGCATTAAAGCTTTCTAAAACTAATATGGTTATATTTATTATGATTTTCATATACGCTTAAATTGCAGTAGTATTATATTTGAGAGTTCGAATGTATTACACGCAGGGTGGTGGTTAAAGTCTGAGGAGTTGGTAATAACAATAATTATTTAATATAGAAATTTATTATTGTGGGATACTCTCCCCATATAATTTTTAAAAACAATGCAATTTTTTGCAAAATTATTATTTTTGGGGCTTCAGCTGTTCATATGCCGATATTTAATGGATTGCTAAATGAAATCGTTAGGGAACTATAAGCAGTTTGAAAAAAAATCAAACCTCGTATGCTTATGCCAAAGAAATGAAATACAATACGGGGATTATAAATATATTTAATATGGTTATTATATTATTATTATCCTTTATGTGTTCCCGATTTTCAGGAAATCGTGGAGAATTTGGGACAACATGACATATGATATCACCAAGTCGCAAGCAGTCGCCACTCTTAGACGCTACGGGATGAATGGAAAACACAGCTCATAATCAGGCTACATTAAGCGGGGTAGCTGATTGCAGTCAACTAGGAAACTAGTCCAGTCCCGGGGTGGAAATCATTTCCGGGAAAAAGTTGGTTTACAAATAAAGTGAGCCCGACTTATTGCAGATAATGACAATCCTCTATGAATGAAGTAAGGCATTTTCACCTTCACAAAAAAATTATTATTGATATATAAAAATTATTATTATTATTATTTTTATTATAAATATTATTATTATTATTTTATTATTATAATATTTATTATAATATTTATCAGCAGCTAGTATTGCCTCCACTTATTATCCAACTGCCACATTATAGGAGGCCTACTTTCCTATGAATAGTAAAATGTTTTTATCTCTCATTTCATTTGTGTATTTGATATTTTTTTTTAAAAGATAAATGCATTCAAAAAGAAAAACCATATTTAATATGCAAGATGTTATAAAAAAGTAAGAGGGGGAAAGAAAGGAAATACATTTTATGAAAAGAATTGTATAAAATTAGGTTGAGGGTAGAGGCGGCCTCTATTACAGCAGAATGTACTTTTATAAGCCATATTATTATACAAAAAAATGTTTCTTTTTACAGCAACCTAATTAGATAATTAATATAACTTTTTATATTTACACGACATACATACTTTTAAAATAAAAATATCTAAATAGAAGATAAATATTTGCGAAATTTTATTCGTACAACTCGTAATCATTTTTACATTTACTCTTGTTTTAAAAAATTTATATTCTTAAAATTTAATATAAGATCCTTTGAAAGCTTAATTAAAATATTTTAGAAAAACCATTGCGTAAAAAATGTTGTTTTTTTATTTTTCATCAAAATACTTTTGGTAATATTATGCTTATTAGAATGGCTTTTATTAAGGGAGAAACAAAATATTTACATCGATATATTAATTTCATCAAGAAGTTTATTACAACTGATTCTTCAGTAAAATCTAAGAAGATATTTAAAGTTTAATAATTTTCCTATAAATGGTGATAAATGCTAAAATAAGCAGATGATGTGTAGAGTATAAATAAAGACATCTGTGTGCCTTTATCTAGAGAGTTCAATGTCCTTTAAATGTATGTCGTAGGCTTCTCAAGGTAGGATGTACTCGATATTTCGAATTGATAATTATCCTTTGTGAAATCAAGATGAATTTCACAAGTTGACTAAATTAAATATATAAATATTGTTATTTAAGGGGAAAGTATTAGATGCAGGGGAATGCCAGTTATTTTTCTTTTTTCTGAAGCAAAATTGGCTAAGAGAATGCAGGTGAGACCACAAATTTTCTATCATTTTATTTTGCACGAAAAGTGAGACAATTTTCCCATTTTCCATGAGGCGAGTGGAATTAAGTGTTCAATTATTACCTTTGAGTCACTAGTATAGGGCATATTATCCTTGAAAAGAGCTGCATTTGTAATCTGGGTTAATAAAAAAATTAAAATAACAAGAATGAAATTTTGGAAACCTATTTAAACATAATAAATCTCTTACTATGTGGTTTCAAAATATCACACACCCGTTTTTTGATCTCAATCGCGTTAATAAGATTTTGGAACTCGCGCAATACAAAGTAGCCTAAGCGCACTTCTTCTATAATAAGGTTAATGGTTTTACAACCTAAAGATATTAAAAAAATAATAAAATCATATTAATATATGTGCAATAGCAATTTTAAGTCGGATCTGAATCCTTTCTAACAACCAACAATGCACAAGTTTGCACGTGGTCAACAAGGACAAGAACTAATATTCTATATATATGTATATTATAGCACCCACTGTTTTGCAGTGCTTGTTAAAAAATCATTAAAATTTACATCATCTATAAAATATAATTGCCTAAGGTGCTTGCATTTACAAAATGTTAAAAGCTGAAAGCTCGTTAAAAATTCACAAAAATGTTGGCGGTTATCCATTCATAAACTTTTGTTTGTAAATATATTTTGTTAAACATCCTTTACATGTAAATAAGCAACTCATGTAGAGAAGAGAGAAAGGGATAACGAAGTCCCCAACCAAAAAAGAAAAAAAATATGCTAAAGGCACCACAATAAGCCTAGAACAGGATATACTTATGTTCAACACTACACACATACACACGCACACATGCACGTATACTCAAACTCACAAAATCCTTTTTATAAAGGTCCATAAAATTAAAAATATTTGCTATGGTGTGTAAATAAAGTATGTTTCCTACTCTCCTTTTATCCTTAAAATCGCAGGACTTCAGTAAAATGAACTTTAATGTTTTGTTATACGTGAAAATATATAAAAATAATTTTTATTGCTAAAAAATTGGCAAATATTGTTGATGGCAAAGAAATAAAGAAAAGAAAAACAGAAGTAAACTTAAATCAAATTTCAACCTTTTTTCTACAAGCCAGAATTTCACTGCTTGCGTCAAGCAATGAATATTTGCCGGTGTAATGTACTGCAGCAAACAAAAAAGGCTGCTGGTGTAATAAATAACTTCAATAAAAGTAATACAACAAAACCACAAAAACAACATGCAACTAAAATAAAGATTTACTGCATTTTAAAAGTTTATATTTAAACCTCAAAGTAGAGCCACTATATCAATTTTAATGACAGGGGTGGGGAAATTCTAAAAACTCTGTCTATGGAGTTTTAAAAACATTGGCAGGTTTTCCCCTCTTAGACAGTAGAGGCAGTCAGCGTTGGATAAAATCTTATATACTTGTATTTGTTCTACGTATTTGAAACAGAAGTATGTATTTTTGTAGTTGTTTTTTAATTTACTTTTGTAAATTTAATTTATAATTTGTATTTTTAAATATTCAACGCGACTTGAAATTACAATTTCGCAAAATATATTTGCTACTTATAAATGACAAATTTAATGGCTCACGTATGAACTATAACTCTACAATGTTCACTTATTCTTTATTTAAAATTTTCAAGCATTTTTTTAAATAAAATTTCTCAGACTACGATTGTAATAAAATTTCTGCTTACAGCATGACAAATCTATAAAAGCTCGTGCAAAATTTCTATGTACAACATTAATTGCTGCAACGCCAGGATTATGTGTCGAAGGAACATAATTTTCGCTGAATTAAATTCCTCACAAACATGATAATTTTTTCCTCTTTATAAATTTTGAAGCTTGTGGCCAAGAAATTCAGTTATAAACATTTTTGCAGCTCTCAATGGTGAACAAGAAAAGCTTAGAACCAATTTTTTTTGGATATCATAAGAAGGTTCAGAAAAAATCAGGCCATTTAAATTTTTTTTTTTTTTCATTTTTAAATTAAAAAAAAACAGAATTGTCCTGAAGATGATAATCAATGAGTTTTGAAATATCGATAATTTTAAATAAAAGTGTTTAACCACACAACAAGACCTCAAGCTTGAGTAATATTTTAACCAAATTGTTATAAAAAAGGTCATAAAATATAGAGATATTATAAAAATTTTTTATATTTATGTAAAAATTTAAAAATACTTTTTTTTTTAATAAAAAATGTTTATAGGGTACAGCACTATCTGGCTCACCATCCCTATAGGTCCCCCAGATGCCTGTGTAACCTGGACACCAAATGATCCCAATATTAGTTGACAAAAAATGCGACAGAATAATTTTAGCCTTAATAATTGACAACTTCAATTCCTTGTAGTCCTTGTAAGGCGTGTGTTGAAATAAATTATTTAAAAAGCTTATGATTTCTGTGATTTGCAGTTTGTTTCAGGGTTATATTGGTTAAGCAGCATAGAAGTTCTATATTTTTTCATATTGTTATAAAGAGGGTAAATTATCGCGTCGAAAAACGGTCCCCAAACAATAATTTTTTTCGTAAACGTGGTTAGTCTTAAAAATTTGTAGATGTAAACATTTTAAATATTTTCTTTATTTACCATAATTATGGTTGTATGAAACGGTCATGTTTTTTATTTGCAACAAAGTTTTTAATATGTCAGCGAAAACTTTCAGTATATTTTGGTGAAGAGTTCTTATAAAAAAATTGTTTTCATAAATATAAAGGAATGTTTTCATAAGCAGCACTACGAAGGCGGTCCAACAACTGCGTGAATGTCTGAATGAAAATTAGTTTCCTTTGAGCCCTACACACCTTGTTCAACGTTTCTCCAATTATTTTATCCCTTCCAAAAAGTAAATTTTATCAAGTTCATGAAAATACGTATTTCTTTTTGTGAGATGATTTCATCGCCGGACTCAAATCTCTTCCGCCAAGCATAAGTATACATCGGAAAGAAAAATTACTCACTTGGGCTTAAAGCCGGAAAACAAGGCGGTTCAGGGAGCAAGTCGTAGCTTATTTCATGCAATTTCGCCAAGGAAACTGCACTCGAGTGCACTCCGCAATATCCTGATGGGAATAGAATTTTTCCGGTAATTTTTTTTAATTCCCATTGAATTGGGCCAACAATTTAACATGATATTGCCAAAGGTGGTCGAAATGAATTAACTGGCTGACAAACCCAGCTTGGCCTTATTTGGTGCCGCTTCACCCCTATAAAACCACTGTTTTGATAGATGTTGGATCTCTGGCGTGTCACGTTTCAATCATGGTTTTAAAATGGCACTAAAACTCATCCATTTTGCAGTTGAACAACACCAGACACTCCTGCAAAAGTTTTTATACGATTGGATTTTGTGGACGATTGTCAGCAAATGCGGCACCCATCTGGCGGAAAGCTTTCTAATACCCAAGTGATCATTCTTTATTGAAACCACTGAGCCATGTAATGCGTCTATAGCTTCTACAATCTCTTGCGCTTTCAGTTTTCTATCGGTTACGACCATATCGTGAATTTTTGTTCAATTATTTCGGGTATAGATTTCTCCTCTAGAATGTTCGGCATCTTAAGTGCTTGCACGTCTAAAACGAGCTTCAGAAAATAAATTTTTTATCATTGAATTTAATGGTGCACAATTTCCAAAGCACCTGTATTTATGAGACCTAGCCTTGGTTTGGATGATGGTTTTATTCCACAAAAAATAATCCGAAACCATTTTTTTCATTTTCTCTTCAAATCAGGCAGTAGTCTACTACCAATGACTGCCACATGCAAACTAAATGACTCAGGTTGGTCATATTTTAATGAAAGTCAGATGAAAAACGTCTGTTGACAGGAGCAGTGTTGCTCTTTGAAAAAGCGGGAAATTAAAAAATGCTTGGACTTATTGACTTACCCTCGTATGTTGTTATTTTTTATCAAAAAAGAAAATGGGGATATTTTATAAAGAACCAGCATTTAAATAAATTGTAACAATTTTGTTTTATTCATATTTGTGAACATTTCTTGCATTTTTAACTTTTTACATAAAACTTTTGCTTTCAACTTTTGTATCTCTTTACAATACAAAGTAAAAAAATCATGGCAAAAAAGGAACTCATTTGCATTTCAGCACAAATCGTCATCCTTTCTATACAAAAAGGAAAGAAAAGAAATCACTGTAAGTAGAGACGTGTTTAGGTGTATGTTTTCTTATGAAAAAAAAACTGAGCAAAACTTTTCAATTTCACTTAAAGAAGAACAGGATAAGAATGGCAATAACAATACACATACATATGAATGTACATTTATGTTATAAAGATAAAAGAAAACTTTTCGCTTTCATCATGGTAAAATCTACAAGTCTTTTTTCGTCCTTATCATTTTTTTATTTTATTTTAATATAAGCGAAATTATTTTAGTTCTTTAGAAAAAAGCAATTTCGTCTGTTGACAGGTGGAGTGGGGGAAAACATTCACTTTGTTATAGGAATAAATTTAAGGAATAGAAGTTAATAATTTACATTAAATATTTCTATTCAATTAACTTTTCGGAAGAACGAAATTATTGTGAAAGGGTTTTGTTGTGAAGGAATACATTTTGAAAAGAGTCCTTAAACGTAACGAACATTTCAAACAAATATAGACTACACTTTATAAGCCTTTAGTTGAATTTTTTTTCCAAAAAAGAAATATTTAGAAATAATTGCGTTAATAAATTGAAGCATATTTATTCAGCACATTTTAAATATTTAATTAATTGTACAACTTAAGTCAATGCCCAGCAAAATAATTCAAATCTACAAGTGATTGTTAGTATAATCAAATCTCCTTTGAAGGATATTATCTTATTATATATTATCAGATGTTGCATTAAAGAGAGATCCTGTATAAATATTTTTTTTCTTTTCACAACATACAAATTTTAAAAATATAAATAAATCATATAAAATTAGGTGCTGTTGATAAATTGATGATATTGTTCGACCTTTTTATTTTTATAAATTAATTGATTTTTTTTTATGATTTTTCAATATTTCAACACCCTGTGGATGGCTTCTTCAGGAAATTAAAAATTATTTTATAAAATTTAAACAAAATTAAAGGAAAAATATTTAATTTAAAAACTTTTTCTTTTGATGTTGTTTCAAATTTTATAAAATATTCTTTAATTTCCTGAAGAAATATTGAAAAAATCATAAAAAATAAATATATTGTTTTTTATAAAAAACGAAGTCCTCAAACTCATAAAAAAATGATTCAATTAATTTATTGTTGTTTTTAAAATATTTCATCAGTTATTTGAAGAAATTTATTTGAAAGTTGGATTTGAAAATATGAACAATAAATAAGAGTAGAATTTAGCATTAGTGTCAGGTTGTGGTTATAATAATATGTTTGTAGCGTAAAACAAATTAGTCCTTAAACAAAACTGAAAAAAATTAATATTCATGATATAATCTACGCCAACATCGCTCACTTGAAGAGAATAATTAAAATATTATCTGAATATCTTCCAATAGAGACTTTAAAGTTTTGACAACTGATAGCGGAGATATTTTGTTGATGTTCCATCTGTCAAATTCATTGTCATTTGTGGAAGGATATAGTATCCAGTTGCAAATAATTTTATTGTGTTATTAAAATATGTAATATGTTCGGGTGATGCTTCACGCGTTTCCGTCATTTGCGGTGATCGTAATGGTACTTGCAACATCTCGTGCGCTTTTGAGAAAAGCTAGTGAGGAGCGGGGTTTTGTGTACTATGCGAAAATTATTAGATTTTGTTTATGTGTAATTGTACTATTAGCACTATTTATATAAATAATATAATTAATTGCTGCAATTTTTTATTTCTCTATATTAAAATTATTTATATAAAGTGTTTCTCAGTAAGAATGCACTCTTTCATTTTAAAATAAAAGCGCGTATTTTTTTAAATTGTTGGGATTATTTATTGAATTGTAAAGAAGCCATATTTCGATTAAGTACGAGACAATTAACCCCCACGACTCTGATGGCAGACCATTACTCTTCTCATCGAATTTTCTATAATTTTTCACTGAGATGTGTCTGTATCTCACCGATGATACGTTGGATATCGGATTTAAGCTCAGGAATTTTTTCTGGAGGCGGAATCTTGCTGAAAATACTAATTTTCAAGATCCATGTCAACCTGTTGAGACCACAGAACTCCATCATCATCTTCCTGTAACGAATGCCGTACACATCGCGTACTATTTTGGCCTTATCTTCAAACAAAAGTAAAGCCCAATCTCGCCACCTGACCGAAATCCGCTCGAAATAGTTGATCATTGTGGAATCTTTTGTTTCTCATGGATTGCTTGACGATTTTCTGAGACCCAAGTTCGACAATTTTGATAGTCACTAAACCATTCTGTTGGAAATACGCTTTATTAGAGAAGATGATATATTGCGAAAAATTGGCATTGACCACATTTTGATTCATTACGCATTGAACAAATTGCCGGCCTTTTCTATGGTCTGCTGGTTAGAGCTCCTGAATAAGTTGAATTTTTATCGCAAAAAGATGAAGGTCTTTTGACAAAATTCGTTGTGTAGAGCAATGTTATTAAGAGACTGACCAATACATTGACACACAAAAGTCCTTTTTTTTAATTCTGTGGCCAATGTTCAAACTATTTTTCGACGGAAAATCTTCGAAGTTCGCAAACGGTCTGTGTGTGTGACAGCTGCCAAATTTCAGAGTTAACACTTGCAGAAAAAAATTAACACTAAATTTAAAAAGTGCATTCTTACTGAGACACCCATTATAAATAATTGTTTCGTATTATTATTTTCATTTAATTTAAATACATTGAAGCGTGAGGGGAGATATATTTTGCAAACATTTATTTGTATGTGTTTAATTAGTTAATGCGTATTAAGTATTTTGTTATTTTGCTACTCTATTTTAAGCTTCAGTTAATGATTTAATTACAATTATTTGCAATTTATGAAATTTATCGTGATCTAGCATAAATAAAACAATCCATATTGATTTATTATCTTGCAGTCATTATAAATTGATTGTATTTGTTCACAGTAATTTGAGCAAATAGAGATAATAATAAGAAAAGATGAAGCATTCAATAAAAATAATTGAACATTTGTATAATATTAATTAATCATACGCTCCAATACACAAATAAAAAAAATATAATAATGAATTTAGGAACTGCTTGTTTTATTTTTAAAATAATATTTCTACGTAAAAGCAGTTCTTTGCCAATTTAAAAGTAAAATTATTAAAGTTGTTTCTTTTACTTGCTAAATACAATTACAACTTTTATAAGCAAACTATAAAACCAGAAATTTTTTAAGGTATAGGACTTATATAAGAAAAACTCAAAATTTTCTTAATATTAGGAAGATATCGGAAATCAATATATATTTTAAGATTTAGTAGAGAAAAAAATAATAGTTTGATGCAACGGGGAGCTGCTACGAAATGTTAAAAATATCAGCTAATGAATTTGGTACAACAATAGCATAAATATTACTTAAATTTCTTTTCTTGGTTTTAAATATAAATTAAATTATTGCCATGATTTTTACACAATAATTTAAAAACTTTTATCAAGTACATCTTTACAAAATAAGTTTTAAATTTTGCAACTTATATGTTTCCCAGAAATCTTAATAACATTTCAATTTATACGTTATTCTCAACCACATGAAAATAATTAAGACAAAAGTCACATACATTAATGAAGCTGGCAGCCATTATTATATTTTAAGCCCAATAAATAGTGAAAGTTCTTTTTGTTTCCGCTTTTTTCTTATACACAATAACATGACTTGGGATAGTTACATGAACTGGTTAGTAAAATTTATGCTCAGTTACGCGCTCTTTGGTCCAACCAATATTTTAATCCACTAAGAGTTGGAGCTTTCCTTGCTAAGTCTTAATTGATTCTCGGCTTGGCTTATAGGTGGTGTGAATTATTGGTCAATTGTTACCAAAGCAGCAAAAAAAGAAAGTAAATGTCTTGTAGTATGTCATAAAGAGATTTTGACCTTTCCTCCTCATGTGTCCCACAACCTCTATGACGGCAGCTTCGAAAGCTTGGAAAATATTAGTAGGATTTAATTTTTATATAAAATTATGTGCAATATAGCATTTTGAAAAAATTCCATTCGAATTTTCGTGAATAACGACTTATAAACCAATTTCATTATTTTGTTTTAAATTTATAGTTCATTAATTTCCTAGATTTTAATTTTGATGAAGATTGCATCACATGTATAACACAACACGATAACGATATACAGCATACATACAACATACCTCGCGATGGAATTAAACCAGTTTATTACTCTACTCACTTGTACTCGTGTATCAACGAAGCATACAACGAAGCGGTGCAGTAGTAGCGTCACACTTTGAAATGGCTGACATTTTTGCAGACGCCAAACGCCAAATGGGTGATCTATTCGGGTAACACTCTGCGTGCTCCATCCTTTTTTAGGTAGCCTCAATTGTTTCCATTTCTAGATAAATAACTACATCAACAAACAAAACTGTGTAATTTGAGACAATAACAATCCACATTAGATCCAAGAGCGTCCAATGTGTCACGAAAAAGTTACTACTTGGTGTGGATTTTGTCCAAGCCATCACCGTCTACGGCGAAAGCTATTAGTCAATGATTACCAGTTTTCTTTGGCCACCAATCACATGTGCTTTTAATATAATGGCGCTAAGTACCAAATACATAATTCCTCATTGGTTTGCACGAGCGAAATAACTGCCTGATCAGCTCATTTGAAAGCGATGTGAGCTGCCCACCGATATCGCTCAACCTTTTCTGGTGGGATGTTTTAAGTTACAAGTCTATGCAAATAAACAAAAAACTACAGCGGCCTTCAAAGCCAACATTACCCATGCCATCTCTAAAATTCAGCTTAAAATATGGATCAGGGTTATGAAAAATTGAACATTTCAGACGCGCGCCACCCACCGAATTCGCAGTGAATATTTGCACGACACTGTAATCCATACTTAATGGCATCAATAGGAGTTTCAAATGAATAAAAAAATTTTAAAGTAAAAACTCAAGTTATTTATTTAAATTAAAAAAAATGGAAGCACTAAAACAAATATAAATTGCGAAAATATTTGTCATGTCTGCAAATACAGTGGGAAGCTACGGCAGGAATTTAATCTGCAATCTCCTGACTATTATTTAAGTACACTGATCACAACTTTACGAGGGCCAACCTAGTAAAGAACTCCTGTTTTTTCATTAATGTAGTCATTTAATAATTTTATATTTATATTTTTTAAATGGGCTTATAAAATTTCTCTGTTTATTTTATGGATTATTTTTTCAGGTTAATCATAACATGCCTTAATACGCATAAAATAAATGAAATTTTTTCATGACACATTGTAAGAGCCCAAAGTTGTTGGTTGCAATAATTGTAGCATTAATTCTCCTGAATTTTCGATCTACACTCACACTTACATATTTTCATTGCCATTGCGTTTTTGTATACATGCAAGTGAGTATGGATTTATATGAATATCCGTATTATAACTTCTTTTTATAGTCACAACTTTCCCACCCTGAAGCCTTTTGTTATTAGTCCTTTAATGAAAAAGACTTCACATTTACCTTGCATATACATATGTAAGCGGCCATGTTCATTTGAGGAGTATATTAAATTAACAACTTATTTACTTATAAATGAGTTAATGTTAACACTTTGTGGCAGCTTTATATATTAATTTATTACTATAGATCCTGTTCCTAAAATAAATTTAAGTTTTTATTTGTTTTGTTTTTTTTTTGTTTTTTTTTCCCCCTATTAATTATTGTAAGCTATTTTGTCCTTCCAATTTTACTAATTGATATTCCACCTTCCTGAGCGAGTTTATAATATCAGTCAGTACTTATGATGCCAGTGGTTGGCCTCGATATTTACGCTTATCTGCATTTGGACATTCAGTTGACACTGTGGTTACTATGGTTTTGCAGAATCAAACACAAATTAATTAGTTTTGAAAATTACGTTTGTGTTTTTATTATTTTCTTTAATGGTATATAATGTTAATGAACAGCTGTACAAACAGTTTTTATTATAATTTCAGTTTCTATAATTTACATGGACATTGTGCAATATAAATTTATAGTGGAATTTAATTTTTAATTTCAATCAACTTACCAAATGCTGCCACAAAGAATATAATTATAAAAAACAGTGGTTGGCACTTACCTGAAAAGATAAAAATTATTATTTAATAAATATTACAATAATTAATTGCCATAATTTAAATCAGAAGTGCAATAAAAGAGGAAAGCGATTTTTTCTTTGCAGAGGTGTATCCTCAGTCTGTCCAGACTTTTTAGTGGTCTGCTTCGTCGGTTTATATTTTATTGCTGCATGTTTGCTAATTGCAGTCAGTTATTATGCAATAAAGGAATTATTACCGACAGCTTGACTATGGTAAATAAACTTCTATCAGATTAAATTCTTTGGCTCTTAATTGGGTTAGTACGATGTATAATAAGATAGGATTTAGCCGAAGGATTTTGGCTATCGTTATTTTAACTATGGCAATCAAACTATAAGACAAATCCTTTGGCTAAATACGATAAATAGTATAAAAAATAATTCGACTAATTATGAAGAGTTAGTATTTGTTGTAAATATCTGAAGAAGGAGTCTTGGCCTCGCCTTTGTTTTTGTAGGTCCGGATGCAACGTATAGCAACTTTGATTTACCAAATTCGTTGTGCCTCTTTTTTTCAAGAGAAGTAACACTCAGACAATTAAAAATATCCACATGGAATCTAAGAGCATCCAATGCGTTTCAAAAATATCACTCTTTGATATATATCTTGTGCTGGCGGCATCATTATTCCATATTTCTTTGAGAATAAAGTCGGTCAGGCCATCACCGTTAACAACGAGCACTATATCTCGATAATTACCAAGTTCTTTTGGTCAGAATCGGATGATATGTTAATAAACGACATGGGGTTTCAGAGGGACGGTGCAACGAACCACATAGCCCCTGTTACATTTTACCATCAGTACGAGCGATTTGTAGGCATAGTCAAATCAAATTAAGGTGATATAAACATCGTTAGATTTTTCTTCTATGGGTTTCGTTTGCCTGTCGATACATGTTACGCGAAAAGAGCTGCGCTTCCGTACTCCGCTTGCTCCGCTTTTCGGAATTATCTATTTTTATTATTAATACTGAAAATACTACAACTACCCATGACCCAAATACGGCCAGTGTAATTTTAATTCGGTACATTGAAAGAATGATTTCTTTCATCTGCGCTCAAAACAAAACGTCATGTGTTTACTACGAGTATAATACAGTAAACAGATTTTTCAAACTTAACTCAACATTTTCAATAATTTAAGTAAAGTTTCCGCACAACTAGGAAAAAATACTTAAGCCTAAATAAAACTTGACTTAATGATAGTTAATATTTTCCAATAATAAATTTATAAAATTTAATAAAAATTAAATTTATTAGGCTGCAGAAATTTATGAAACAAAAATAACATATTTTTATTTAGCAAAAGGACTTGTGTGAAGGATATGATGTATTTGCGAACAGTTCATAAAATTGTAGGTAGTTAAAAGCTTTAAGTAATTGTCTTTAAATTTAGTTCATACTTTATTTTTTAGTTAGAAATTCGCTAGAATAACGAAAGAGGTTTTAAAAAACAATTTCAAGTTATTAGACTGAGAAGAGAATAGTAAAATTTTACTCTTTAAGCTAGTCCTTGTTCACTCTTTAATTAAAAAATAATAGTTTCGTTTCCTCATGTAAAATGTTTCTATAGACAAATGGATAGAGCTGTGAACTATTAAGCAAAACGTTGTTGGCCCCGGCATATCTTGTCCTATTTACGATATACACAATAAGGTAAAAAATAGTCCTGTCATGCAATCCTTACTCCAATAAAAAATATTTCATTTGGTTGTAAAAATTAAGGAAATTCATGAATAAAACTCAATAAAAATTTCTCAATTTGAGTAAAAGTTATTGTTAATTAACGGCGTTCAGATATCCTTTTTTGTACTTAAAAATCTAGTAAAAATATTGCGGCTTCATTTGCCATCCATTCTTTTTTCAAGCACATGTTCTAAGAATATTAAGGAAATCTACTGTGTAGTATTATGAAAAACCAACTAAATTTAAGTACATCATGGTTATTCCAAGCTTGGGATAATATTCAAAAGTGACTCATATTTAAAAAAAAATGTGAACACTAAAAAAAAAATTACGGAAAGTTGCTAAACATTTTATTAAAATTATCATAATTCTTTAGAGTTCCAGTAAAAAACGTTCTTAACAATCTTGACCATAAATTGAGTAAATTTTCTTAAATTTAATTCTTTATTTTTTGCGTGTGGGTTGAATTTTTTTCCAAGCACCTCTTCCTCTTGCTAGTCGGGTGAAAGACTTAAAATTACTATTTTTTTTGTCTTTAATATAATAAACTTAATATAGATTAACTAAATAAAATAAATAGACAATTATATTTTTCAACTTGGAGAACCATCCTTTTATTCTCATATTTGTATGCGCCCCTGAAATTATACTTCTGCTTGTAAGGCCACTAAGAACGACTGCTAAAATCACTAAATGGAATAAAATCTCTAAAAAAAATTTTAAAGAAAAAAATGCAAATATAAAAGCCTGCAAATAACCCAAAGAATTCACCAAACGCTGTTGTTGTCGGTTGCAAAATGTATGCTGACTATGCCTGGCTAAGCTAATTGAATGAAAAAGGATATTGAAAGAACACATAGACAGATACATGAAATAACGATTTCAAGTATTTTTTCCTTTTCACCCCACTACAGATCTTCATTTTATTTATATATTTTTTCTTTTTTTTTTTTCTTCGAAACAGTGTTGTTGCTGAGAAACTGAAAAAAGAACAGTAAAAACGAAGTAATTGAAGCAGACTTGTACAGAGACACTAATACACATACAAATTTGAAATTTCCTTTAACTCCCATTCAATTGAAAAGTGAAAACTAGAAGTAACAAATTGAATATTTAAAAGCTTTGAAAAATTTAATTAGAATTTGCAATTTGTTGAGGAATGGGATGGCACCATTCAAAAACTTTTTTGTAAATTAAATTCGACAGAACACATTTGCTATCCAGTATTAGAACGAAAGAAATAGAAGTATTTCTAATAACACAAATAACAAAAATACGAATATCCTGAAGATGGTACTCGATGAGTACCGAAATATCGATTATTAAAATTAAAAAAGAAGAGACCTTAAACGTGAAGAAAATAAATAAAACTTATTAAGTAAAATAAAACGGTCAAAAAGTTAGAACATATTAAATTGAAAACATTCATTTACAGCTTTTAAGTGTGAAAACTTTTATAAACTTTACGGAATAAACCATTTCCTAAACCCTAGTTCCTTTGCCATAATAAATATTTCCTATTTTAAATGTAAAAATTTCTCAAGTTTAACAGATTTTCTAAATTTTTAAGAACGTATTTTTAAATTCAGTCAATTGTTCGCTAAATGGCGGAATTTCTTATTTTCTAGTCTAATCTTTATTAGATATTTTTATATATTTTTTCTAGCGTTAGGGAAATCTAAATTAAACCAATATTTTTTAACTAACTTTTAAGAAAAATTTTATACATGAATTTAGTAGATGTCCTATTTTTCAATATACAAATACATACCATAGGATGTTTTGAATTCGATGATTTCTCGGATGTTGCATACAACATACTATTTTTCTTAATGTGTTTTGCAATCAGGTCCGGCTGGTTTGACTGTGGCTACCAAGGGCGTAGCCAGGATATGAAATAGGGTGGTGCCACGAAAATTATGATTTTTTATGATTATGATTTTTTGTGATTATTACAATTTCGATCTATTTGAGGAGTAATCTGCGTGGATCTTCTGAAAATTTTGGTAGAATTTTTTCCAAAAATTTGTCCTTCTTCTCGGTTACCAATCTTCGGTGGACGCTTAGCATACATAGTCCTGCAATATACAATATACTTATTTTTTTGATAATAAGTAAAATTGCATATTATTTTACCGTTTAAACGAGCTTCAGTCATTGTGGCACGCAACCATGTTTTTACTCGCCTTAAAGTGCTAAATGACCGCTCAACAGTTGCAGTAGTGCACGGCTGTGACAATGAAATTAATAACGCCTTCCTTATATTTGGATAAAATAATCCAGCGTCTTTCAAAATACTCACCAGCTCTAAGTCGGCTAATTCGTCTTTACCCATTTTTTTTGTTGCCAAGAATTATACCAAAGGTCAATTTCTCCTTCCAAATCATCCAACTCATAAAAATGCTCAAACGTTTTTGTGGCATCTTTAAGCTCTTCCAGCTTCAAAGAAAGCATGTTTGACAGGTGCAAACAATGAATTGCAAACGCTGGCCTATTCTCTTCATTAAATTTTCTGTCCAGTGATGAAATTAAAGAATATATATAAGGAATGTATATAGATCGCTTCCAGTATTCAGCATGTGATGAAAACGGGGGATTTGAACGATGCGTTTGACGAGAGACTATCCTTGGAACAGACATCTCTATTCCTAAATTGGCTGTGTTTTCTTTGAAGAGAAAAAAGCAATCCGTCCACAATACACTGTGCATTTTTGAATAATTTTATATTGTATGCATGTTAAAATTTTTTTTATAGAATTAGGTGGGTGCCACGGCCCTCTAGGCCCATACCTAGCTACGCTAACGGTAGCTACTCTGCTTTAGCAGAAATTAACTGGTATTGTAATGAAGCAACTTTGTGCCTGACGAAAATCTGATGATCACCTCTAATTATCTCTATGAAACTTAAGCTCAGATCGCCAAGCTTTAGAAGAAGTAGTATCATCCATTTATATTGGACTGGTTGGTCATGAATTCTCTTCTTATAATCCACGCAACCATGGGCAAAATCTGCTAGCTGTTTTCCAACAACGATGGAGATATAACAACAGTGTATATAGGCCAAGCTGCAGTTAAATTAAATGTAAACAGCAGGAAAATTCCTTCAAATTTTATTGGCTCTCTATATCATAATAAAAATGTCCTCGTAGGTTAACATTCTCTCAATTTTTTCACAATAAAGTAACAATTTCCTGCAAGTTGTGACCAAGTAAATCCCTGCAAATATCATGCTCTTCCTCAGGCGTTTATCCTTCCGAGATCATTCCATTCACATGGGTAAATAAACTGTGTGCGTTTTTTAGTATGAGTAAAATCTATATATAACAACGAATAACCACATCCTTGATCCCAAAGCCAGAAATAATTTATACCCTTGGCTTTTATTGCTCTCTGAGTTCTAATTGGAATCAAATAAAAATAAACACCAGACTTGGGCTTAATAAACAAAATTTTCATCACTTTCAAAGGACAATTCTAATTGTTCCACAAATAAATGAATTTCCTATGTACATATTGTATGTCTTTTGCAAACTTCAGTTTTTCATTTTAGTTAGAGAACTTTAATAGAAAAAAATAAAATCGTAAATAATGTAGCATAACTTTTTTCTAACGCAATTGAAAATAAAAACTTCTCTAAGCCAACTAAACAAATACAAAAAAAAAAACCCCTTGTGAAAAACTTTCCGTAACACAAACACTTGGTAGTAACCACTACTGGAAAGGCTTTTAATATTTTGATACAACTACAACAAATCAATTGTTGGTCGAAGTGGTGTGCATCGTAAGGAACAAAACTTAATAAAGAAATTGCAACAAAGTAACTCAAAATATGGAAACATACGATCTGAGACAAATGAAAAGAACTCTAATAAAATGTGCAAATATTAGAAACTTATTTGTTTGTCTTAACAAACAGAAAGGGAGAAAAGAAGCCTTTAAGATACAAACTAAGATGTCCTTCGTGTGGTAAAGTAGTCATAAAACTTTTTCTCATGCAACATCATGTTGTGTTTTTATCCTGGTTTTTTATGTTTTTCGTGATTAGTTTTTTTTATGGACGTTAGAAGAAGTTGTTTGTTTGCTTTGGAAAAAGTTGCAATTCATATTTGTTAAAGATTTTCTAATATAGGATGAGATGGACTTTTATGTTTCTGTTAAAAATTATATGCAAGGATACTAGTGGATGCATTAAACTTCGTCGGTGGCACAACAACCCTGAGGTTAGGCCGGAGGTCATTAAAATTAATGAAAAATATTGCACTTTTATTTACACGCTTTTATTCGGATTTAATAACATATGAAACTCTTTCCAAAATATATCTTTATTCTCCAGCAACGTCTTTCTTTTCCCATTTATATTCCCTTTTTAAAATTGCTTTTGTTTTAGTTCTTTGTTAAATCTTAATTATTCAAAAGTTTGTTGAAAGGTGTGACAAAGTTTCCAATATATTTTCTCTCGTTGGCTATTGTTAAATATTTTTGTCCCTTTTTGCCATCATTTACAACAATATGAATTTGGCAGTGGACAATTATTTTTAAAGTTCAACTGATGGCCATAGAATAATTTTATGGAATCTATAGATCAATAGCACTCAAGTTTATAGCAAATCTTTAACAAAGATTCTAGTGGGGCAGGACTAATTGTAAATTAAATATTTGGTTAAACTTCCCCAATAAGTTGAAATATATATTTGAATTTTCTTCGGATGAATTTTTAAATACTCTATTGTCCTGCTTGCCTTTTATTTTTCGCGCAAACATAAATATCAGAATTTTTAAGGAAATTTGTTACACGAAACTAAGGTCGAATGAAACAGTTGGAATAAAAAATGTTGTAAAAAATTACGTAAAATTGCATTTTCCATTTTTGCTTGCAATATTCCTCCTTTGAGACCATAAAAAAATTTGCATGCAACAAAATCTTTAGAATAGTTTTTTTTTAATTTCCTCATTTCATTTCTCAATTTAGATCCATATAATGTTTCTAGATTTCTATATTTATCGAAATTTTGATTTAGTATTTCCTTTTTTCTTCGAGAGAAGTATTAGAGTCCCTAAAAACCATTAGCTATAGAGAGAATTTAAAGACTTAAAGAGTGTCACGGGTAAAAGGGCATCAATCTAAGACTAAAAATTATTAGTCTTCTGTATGAATGACTGGATTTCTGTGAGTTTAAAGCAAAAAACTTAATAATACCTGGAGTTTCAGACAATGCAATTCGTGAACTCAGTTGTCCAAAACTTGTCGCAAAGGAGAGAGCGAAATAAATATTTAAGAACTTTAAAGATTTTTTTTTACTTTTAAAAAAATTCCTACAATTTTAAAAAAAATTTCCTAAAAATTTTTTCGGTGAGAACCTCCTTTAAATAATTAAAGAAATGTGAATATTGTTTTTTATTTTCTTATTTTACAAATGATATTTAGATTATGCTGTTTAGACAGTTATGTCTCCTGTAAGCTCTGTAAGCAGTATATCTACGGCATTAAGAATGGTAAGTCGGATTTAATTGTTGCATGAGTAGGACTTCATGCGGATAAACGGTGCAAGTTCAAATATAAAATACGCCATAATGAACTGTAAGATGGGCTCAATTGCAGAAGACGCCTTGGAACGGAAAATTTTGGATTAGCCAGCACACTTTAACCTACAGAAGCGATATTTTCACAGGCTAGACCACATCTATAATGCTTCCAGTCTTTACAAATTTCTTCATAGTTCTGACAGTTCCTTGCACAGTAGTTCGATTATGACGACCATAATGATTCCGTAATATGCACAAAGTGGCCATATTTGAACCACAAGTTTTGTAATAAATTTCAAAAATTTTTACGTTTCTTTAAGTTTTTTTAATGTTTTTAGGCGAAACACATTCGTTAATTGGCTAAACATTTGACAATTCAAATAACATATATTTAACAGCTGACAGCCCTACTAAATGTATAACCCGATATATCTTTCATGTCACGATCATATAAGAATCACTATTATTTGAAAGACTTTATATATAAATTATACATAATTTTGGCATTTTTCTGTACAATTATAAATATGTATAAGTATAATTATCAGTATAAGTACAATTATAAGTACATATGTCTTTGTACACTTTGTTGAATATATTTGACAACCCGTGGGCCAGTATTGATTTTACTCACATTTCGTAAAGTTAAATCTTACTGGTAATATTTAGGGCTGATTTTGGGCTTAAAAGTGGAAACAAAACTGTTCCGCAACTAATTTCTTTGATACGTATTCGCAAAATATGTTACTTAAAAGTAAATTTATATCCTTAAATAATTCCCAAGCCAATAAGTTTAGATTTTTTTTGTCTAATATAAAAAATGTATTTATTAAACAACATTTACATGAAAACAAAATTTTTTGCAATTTATAATTCAAGCTCATATTTTCAAATTTAACGATTTCATAAATAAAACTTAAATTTTGTAATATATGGTAGTCACGTATCCAATATAAGTTTATGAAATCAATTTTTCTCGAATGAAACAGATTCTATTGTTTGCAAAAAAAAACTTTATCTTTGTTAGAATTATGACTTTAAAAAAAACTTTTGATTCGCAAAGCCTTCACCTCAATGTAAAATAAACTTGTGTGATAGCAACCCATCACTCATGTACCTATTCACCCAGATAGTTGGGTCGATCTTAAAAGAAACCTCTGTACTCGTACGTATCTATGGGCAAACAAATGTTCGTCAAGCTTTTGATTAATGTTTGTTGGTAACTGTTGTTGTCATTTAAGGTTGATTGCTTGTGTCCAAACATTCGTTGTTGGCTCTAGTTTTGGTTATATTTTTAGTTTTTCTTCTGGTTTCTTGTCACTGCCACAGAACTTTTAAAATGAAAAAAAAAAAAAAAATATGTTCGTAATGTTTGTTTCTCTCTAATAGTTTAAAGGAGTAAGAGCGAAAAAATATTAACATGGTTTCCAATTATTAGGAGATACTAATTTCACTTGTGTACTGCTATCAAATTTATATTTACTTAAATATTCACGGACTTGAAAGTTCCAAGCTAAAAGGGCCCCACTGTATATATTAAAATGTGTCCAAGGACCTTATTTTGCAAAGCGAAACGTGTCTTAACGTACAAAACTTGTATGAAAAATATTCCAAAATTAGTGAATTCCCATAATTTTTCTGACAAATTACAAATGAAATAGAGAAATCGTTCTTGTTAAGCATTATTTTAATCACACTCCTGTTACGTCCAAAAGAAAAGCAACATAACTCTTGTTGGCTATTTTAAAAAGGATATAAAAACAAGACTTTTCCTCATATACATGGGCGAAAGGAAAACACACACACACACACACACACACACATACTGTCTTGTAAAAGAGGATATAATGAAAAATTAATGAATTTTTGTTATAAATTGGAAATGATGTTCTTGTTAGCAAAAACAAGAGAAATCCTCTTGCCATATGTAGGTTCTTTCCAAACAAAAAGTTTTTTTTGGCTGTAACTTATTTGAAGTTTGTTTTATCTTTGTCAAGTTTGGCTTAAGTCCAAACAATCTGCTGCAAAGCCAAAAAATTAAAATATGTCAATGTATTATAAAATCTACCGCATTGAGCATATTTTAGGTAAGATAATTTATAAAAATGGTTATTCGAGAGGAATTAAAACATTGGAAAAATTGGCACTTTTCTTTTGAGAAATCTATTGGTTTTAGATTCCAAAAAAGGAAACAATAGACTATTTGCTACTTTAAAACAATTTTAAACGTTCCGCTGATATAAAATGAGAACTTATAAGGCCCACATACCACAAAACTTTTCTGCACAAGAAATTACTGTTCCTCCCAGTGATGTCTTTGCATAACGTAATTGTATATTAATAAAATGGTTAGGTTAGGTTAGGTTAGGTTAGGTTGATTGGAGGGGTGTGATAGCCCATGTCATACGACATACACTTAAGCCAGTGAAGGCTTGTTGTGCGCTCCCTTTATTTATCAAACACAAACTGCCAGAGTTCTGCGGCAGGATTCGAACCTGGGACCTTCGCACTACGAGTCCAGTACACTACCTACTAGTCTACGAAGGTCAGTTAATAAAATGGTTCATTTTTATACTTTTATAGTCATTAGATTACTGTTAGGTTTACTTAGCAGTTGTCCAATATGTATAATGTGTTATAATAAGGTATCGAATAAAAATTGTTTTACATTTTAAAAGTTACGTATACAATTACAAGTTATACTGCAACTTTATTTACCAAATATGCCGTTTTTACCGCCATCAAATACTACAAATAAATCCATCCATCCTTCGACCACTTTCCGTTGTTACGCCTCTTAAGTAATAATTTGTATTAATTCCCAACAATGTTCAAAAACAATTTTCAAAATTGTAAGTACACATTTGTACGCTCAAACAAGTCCCAACAATTCTATGGTTGAAAGAATTGTATGAATATTATTAATCTCTAATAAGGATTTTCTGTTAAAAATATAATTTAGACTGCAAAAAAAAAATGGATCAACTATGCGAACATGATAATACATTTTACTAATTCTACAAAATATTTTGTATATGCAATTTTATTATTAGTAGAGAAGTAAACCTTAAACTTTAAACTTTAAAGCCTAGAATGAAAGCTTTACACCTGCAAAATGTAATTACTTTACCTTTTGTATTATACATGTACTAAATGTGAAACACGGTTTAGTCTCCGGAAGTTCGGTATTTTCAGCTTAATTAATTTAAAACTACAGCAACATTTTAAAGGTTCATGTACCTTTGATATTGATATTGTTAATTATGTTTTTTTTTGTTTTTTTTTTGTTTTGGATTTCCCAAAAGGGTATATACATATATACGAGTACATATTTCTGCCCAGTGGAAAGTGACATTATTTATTTTTTTTATAATTTTATATTTTTATATAGTTAAAATATAAAAATTTCCTAACTAGTGAAATTAACATAAAAACTAGCTTTGTCCCCTTTAATTAACTTTAATGTATTTCTAGGAAAATTTTCTTTATATAATAAATATTTAAAATATTAAATTTTAGGAATTGCACATTACAAATTAAAAATTGTAGTAATCGAGATTAGTTACTATTTTACATTTTAGTTTTTTACGAGGATTTCATTTCTAAAGTCACTTTTTCCTTCCATTTTTTTTTCCTTTTTTTCTTTTGAAAATAAAAGCAAAAGTATTTAAAGCACAAACTTACATTATCGTTCATTACAATCGTTTTCATGCAAAATTTACAGCACAAATGAATACGTACATGCAAACTAGAGTGTTGCATGATTTCAGCTTGATTGAACACAACTATTTACGATCAGTAAATTTGCAACACATCTCAGCATCTTGAAGTCCTAGGCTTACGTATGTACATTTGTATGTGTGCGTTTATATGGCTCTGCAATCAAAATATTGATATAAAGTGTCAAATGGGCAGAAAAAATATTGGAGCCAAAACAAAAACCATTTATTTACTTTAATTCGTAACAATACTAATTATCTTTTCTATCTAGAACTTACATATATTCAATATCAACTAAATTATTTAATATTGTGATCTTAGTGCCCTCCCGATCTAAAGCTCATTCCTTAAATATTACGAAAACATGTAGTGATGTATTGTAACTATTGTGAAAAATAATAGTATAATAAAACAGGACTTATATAATGGAACAATTATGATTTCGGGTCAATAAGTCCATGACTTTTTGAGTTTTTCATCTATTAACTGAAAGGGTAATGCTGCTCAACAGGCATACATTGGAGTCCTGCCCAAGCTTGAACAAGGTCCGACATTTAGTTTGTGTTGGACAGCCATTTATAATAGACTACCGCCTGATTTGAACATGAAATGGAGAAACATGAATTTCGTGTGCTTATTGATAAATATCATCATTCAAAACAAAACCAAGCTTGATAAATATTCGTACTAAATGAATTCTGCACCACTAAATTCAATGGTAGAAGGTGGTATAGTGGATTTCGTTACAGCTATGCAAGCACGGAAGATGCCGAATATTCTGTACGCCCAGTTCGCGTCTCTATATACGAAACAGTCAAAAACACTACTATATGGTGTTGGCCGATCGTATGTTGAAAGTGCGAAATATTGTGGAAGCTACAGACATATCACATGGCATAGTGGTTTCAATTTTGAATCTGGTATGGAGAAACCTACCCGAAGGATGGGTGCCGCGTTTGGTTACAATCGGACACAAACGTAATCGTCTGACAACTTTGCCAGAGTGTTTGACATTGTGCAATCGCACCGTCAAACACTCCGTAATCATGGACAAAACATGGATCTTTTGCAACACCTCAATGACCAAACAGATAACAAAACAGTGGATTTTTGGGTTGGTTTGTAGGCCAATAAAACCATGGCGACAGTTTTTTGTAATGAACGTGGTATTAATCCAAAATGACTATATTCAAAATATTTTGGCAAATATTATGCCAACTTATTGGGATATCTAATGAGGATTTGAAAAAAACGACTGCATTTGGCAAACTGTCCACTCAAAATGTTACGAACTCATTGAGCAGCCATCGTATTATCTGTTTAGCTAAAAATGAATTTATTAAAAAGTTAAATCTGTTAAATGGTTAAATCTGTTACTCTTTCGTTTGATTTTGAAAAAAATATGGTTGTAGAGTTCCCTTTGCTAAAACGTGAAAATCTAATTCAAAAAACAATTTAATATATTCAAAAACATAAAACGTAAGACAAGATGTTTTCGTCTTTGAATATTAACATACACATACACCCAACCGCCTTCCTTAGTGCTAGTGCTTAGACCTTCAGCTATAAAATATTGTGAAGAAAGCTTCAGCATATACACACATCAACTACGTTACAACTGTAGGATATCCTCAAGAGGACAACAATTTATTATTTTTATTTTGTATAATTTGTTAAAACTAAAGAAAGATTTTTAAATAAATTCATACTTATTGTTGTCAGAGTATCAAGTAACGTCATTTAAAATTCTTTACCATTTAAACAAAGATGTACGTATATGGTTTAATCATTCTTTAGCTTATTTTACTTCTGGCAAAAGTTCTTTTATTTTGTGATACAATTGAGATATTTTTTTAACAACGTTTTGATTGGTTGTTTCTGCCAAACGTTTAATTTATAAGTATATAGTATTATATTCTATTATAAATAGTTAGATTCATTAAAATTCGTGTCCAGGATTGGAAGATTCAGGTTATTATTTCTCTCAAATTCTTTTTATAACAGAAGAAATAACAAGAAGTCAACTGTTACACTGGCAGAACAGAATAGTACTGTCTTCGATAGCGAAGCGTTGACAGCATTAGCATTAATGTGTTGGTTTATTTATTATATTTTATATTAAAGAAAAAAAACAGTTAATTTCAGCTTTTAAAAAAATAGAAAACCCATATATTTGGAAGTAATTTTCAAGACTTTTGAAAATAGAATGGATAACAAGATTAATTTCCATGATAGTATGCTTAAAACAATGTTTTGAAGTCCCTTACAAAAAGGAGGGGAAAAATAAGGAACCTCTTTTTTATTTAATTTCAATATTTATATTAAATATAACAATAACAGAAGTGAATTTGTTTTTATTTTCAATATAAATACTCCAACATAATTTTGTTTCTTTTTATAAAAACAAATCCTTAATCAGTTAAAATTTTTTTCTAATCTAAATTAAATTAAATAAATTTTCTTTAAATCATTTATGTTAAAAAAACATTTTCTCAAGAAAGTTGCAATACTACACCATCATAATTCTAAGTTTTTTCCCTCTTTTTTTCCCCAAATTCCTTTGTATCCCTAATGAACACGCTTTCCTTCTTTAGCCATTGTTTGCCACATTGAGCGGCGAACGGAAATAGGATACAGGCTGTAGTCACAGTAAAGCATTGTTATTTGCTGTGTGACAACTAATCCATGTACTAGTTTCGTTAAGCTATTTATGTTATTATTGCTGTAAACTGCTAAATCTAAGCAAATCCCTCCAGCCACCCACAATGCTTCTCCATTACACTGGCATAAATCTTTGAGTGTAGTGGTATAACAAAATTATGTGCTAAAGACTAGAAGAGAATTATTACGTACATGTTAAAGTCTTGGAGAAAAAGACCATTTACTTAAGCATTGAAATCCTTAAACACTAGTACGTTAAATGTGGGTGTGCATGTATGTGTGTCACTTGCATAAATTTTGCATATTTTTATGGTGCGAGTTAATAAGTTTTGTTGCAGCCGGATCTGCCAGATCCTTTGTTAAAAAGCTTTTGTGTTTTATATTGAGGAAAAAATATAGCTTTTTAATGCTTGCAAATTTATATATGCAAGTTTCCGACAGACATTCATAAATTCAAGCAAATATTCATTCAAATTTCTACAACAGCAAATGTTTTTTGGAAAAGTTTGCAAATAATTATGGTTTCCCATGAATTTTCCTTGCATTAAAGTATTCCCTTAAGTTTTACATAATGTATTAGGGATTTATAAATACAAAGTTGTATAGTTTTCAAACGTGTTAGCTCTTGTGTTCATGTGTCTGAGTGTGCACTAGTATTTGTTAAGCACAGCATATTGTATATTTATGTTCATGGTACTTAGAGCTTTCAATTAAATTATAATAATGTGAAGTTGGCATCATGTGATATAAACCAAATATTGGTTTTGTTTCCTGTTTAGCACAAATACAATAGAAAATTTATATATGGATTATGTGTGTTGCGTGTATGTTTTTTTTTTTTTGTTGCATATAATTTGAACAATTAGTAGGAAAATTTTATAGCCCAAGAATTAATTTCATTAAATATTCCAGCTGATGTATTAAATATTTTTTAAATTTAAGTTAAATAAATTTAATAAAGATTGCTGCAAATAAGTATTTATTAATAGATTTTTAATTAATGTCAATTTTATAGTTACCAAATTCTTTTTCCAGTAAAAATTAAATTAACTACGACGATTGCCGTAAGGAGAGGGCAACTAAAATCGAACTAGTTGAACGATTCGTGTGAAAAGCTAAACTATCAGTCAAATTTTTAAGTCTTTCCAGAAAACTCCCTCACTTACAATGCACAGTACGTCAAATCATAGACAAAAATCAAGGAAAAGTTATAAATCTGGTTAGTGCTTTGTAATCATGCTTAGAAATGATTTTTGAAAATAGGACTTTTTAAGAATCGATGCGGTTCATTTTTTTCCTTTTGACAACTAAGTATGTCAAATACCGCTGCAGTTTATTATGTCTGTCCAAAAAGGAATTTATAAAAAGTTTTAGGATTGCAGCAGCAACAACAACAACAAATGTTAATCAAAATTTTTCTTTGCAAATTTATACAAAGATTGAAGGTCAGTACTAATAGAATTTAAAGTTACTTAATTTGTATAATAAATAACGTACAATTTAAACCCATTTTTTATAGAAAACATGACCTTTTCTAATTGTAGAGCGGATTTATTTATATAAATTGGCGTAGGACTAATATCAAACAAACAAATTATTAAAATTAATAAATAAACAAATAAAAAAGACCATATACAAATCTAAGTACTAGGAAATGTTAAATCAATCCTGTTACCGGATTGAAACAGAACAAATATTCCCGCAAGTTTTGATTATAAGCCAATAACTGCAGTCCAAGGCCATTTCCGCCTGAACCAAAATCTTATTTCCCCTTAAAAAGGCTTATATTTCGCTTAAATTCAAGTCGGAACCCATTCTTGGGTCAAGCTTTCCGCACTGGACATATGCAGATGACTTAATTCTTATTTTGATAGCATATAATTTCTTATACTGATCTTGGACAGTGACCATTAAATTTATCGCTCTTCATAGGCGAAATCTCTTAGTGTCTCAGCCAGAACTATCTTAACAATATTGGGCTCTTCTTAATTTAAGAATAAAATTCACAGGGAGAATAAATATGAAATTTCGAAAACATTATTAAAAACTATTTACATTTGTCATACAAAGTTTTCAACAAATCGCGATAACGAAATTAAATCATCTTATTGACAATTAAAAACCTTTATAGTTTATATGAGAAACAAAAACAAAGTTTTAAAGTTTTTGAAATTTTGTTGTTGTTTTCCATTAAAATTTTGCTAAAATTACAAAATTAATCAAAGATTGGACAGTATTAAATGTAAGAGGAAAATCTTAAATTTTGAACGATTTTTTCAGATAATTTCTCGTCATAAATTCTAACTCTCATGTTATTAGAGCTGGAGTCATAGAAGAGGCGATTTGACACCATTGCAAAGCACAGAAATTTCTCAAATAAAATTTTATATAAATAGAAAAAGATCCATAAATACAGTGAATATAAAGATTTTAGGCTGCTGTAAACAAATTAAGCCACGTTTATTATTATTAGATTTAAGATTTGAATAGTTATTGTTAATTAAATTTGAATTGAAGCTACCAAGCAATTTATGACTACGAACATAAATTCGATCCCTGTTCAGGTCAAGTCATCAACATTAGGATTTTTTTTATGTCATTAGTGTAGCATTGTGTTAATTGTTGTTGTACGCCTTAAGTGATGAAGGCATAGCATTGGTCACTGAATAATATCGACAACGTCTGATACTCTTCTATGCTAATGCATATTGCAACACACTCCTTTAATTAATAAAATGTCTACAGCACATACATCTGTAGAATGTTAATGCGTCTGCTTAACACCAGTGGCGCTGAAACTTGCCTATAAAATAAATAATAAAACACGAAGCAGTAGAGGTGTCCAAAGAGTTTTGCTCTCTTGTCTCATTGCACAGCTTGTCCTATTTACATCCCCCCCCCCTTTAGACGGATTATACATCTTGTCTTGGTGGCTTGGTGTTGTGCTTCCTGGAGTATAGGTTCATAAGGTTTTTGGACCTAAAAACTTATATGTTGCCACCCAATCCCTGAATTAATAGGGTAACGTGCGCGCATGCAAGTAAAACAAAGGTAAAAGTGGGTTCGCTCGCTCGTCCGGAAGGGTAACACAGTCTCTCCAGACCTTGACCTTTGGCCAGTTACCCATAGAACATAATTTGTTACTACCCAATCCCTAAAATAACAGGGTAACGGGCGTGCATATAAGTATTTAAGGTAGTAGCTTTGCTTATGCTTGCTGGGTAGAGGTGCTACCGATACCTCAGGTTTGCACGGGACCTAAAATCGGAGGTGTTTTTAACACAAGGCCAACCAGAGATCCCATGTGGTACCACGGAAACCAGTAGCCCCCCCTAGGACTTGTCCTAGACTGGTTATTGGTGAAGACCCTTCGGGGATCACGTGGTGTCTGTGGTTAAAACCCAAAGGTACGCGGGAAGAGTTATGGGTCGGATAAGTGTGTCTGCAATATGTTGTTAGGAATCCTGTTGTAGATGCTCTCTTCAGGACATATATGTGCTGTTGCTATTCGACAGATCTGCCCCGATGGTTGCAGTTGGTGAGTGTCCATTAAGCTAGGGGACATCTTACTGCAGGGCCTTGGGGTGGTAGGAGGTTAGACAGCTCCAGTACTTTAGGAAGGTGTCTGTACATGGTTCTGCAACCTGTACAGAATTTGCTACCATGTCGTCCCTATTGGGGGCACATATATTCCACACCTTGTATGTGCCTCTGGAAGGGACAACGGGGAGGGTGATGAACGGCTTTATTCACCCAAAGAGAAGAGCACCGTCATGTTGAGTTTAATAACAGGTACTGAAGTAAATCTTTGACATATTTATTTATTTGTCCTCTTTACAATATCCCTTTTAAAAAGGAATAACACTTTCAGTATAAGGCAATAATTATCTGAGTGTTACTCCTCTTAAAAACAAAACAACAAAAAATACATTTCGAAATAATATCGCCTAAAATACATATTTTGCGCAGATATTTCAGCTAATTTGGTCAATATATAAATATATTTTCTTTAGTGAACTTTAGTTAAAATACTAAACTTTTGTCAAAGATATTTCGATATTTACAGTCTAACACTATCGCAATTTTTTTAGTGTCTTCTTTATTTTATTTATCAATTAATGTTACTGACATGTTTCCGTTTCACTCGACCCTTTTTATTTATAAACATATTCACATATTGATTCCAGCAACAGGGCATTTGGTTTAAGTTAAAAAATATTTTTGATATAATCAACATACGGCTATTTTCATTAATAAGTGGCATTTTAATTATAAGAAAATTATAGTAACTAATTTCGAACTAAGTCTGTACTAATTAATTATTTGTTGGAAACTTTCTTGACACAAAATATTAAGTTGCCATTCTGTAAAAGTGTCTCTAGTTTAACCTCATTTAAGTGCAATTTTGTCAAATAAGTTTTCTTTTTAAGCGACATACATGCACTGTTTAGACAAAGGATAATTAAATCGATTACCATAACCTGTGCATATTCTTTCCCTCCTTATTTTTTGTCACTAATTGGATTGTGAAGTTTTTCAAGCGATTCCATTTACACCCACCAACCACAAAACATGGCAACATCCTTTCCACACTGAATTACAAATGCCTGCAACACTTGTCGCTCTTTTGCTAAAATTACCATTAGATTTGACATTAACTACTAAAGCCAGTAAGTTATAAATGACAACTGTCAAACAAACTGCTTGTGTATTTTATTGTCGGTATATAAATAAAATGTAACAGCAGCCACAAAAGTTAGTAAATCATTGCGACGACTTTGTAACAAATAGAAATAAATAATAATAAAGTGAAGGAAGTTTGACAAAATTGCAGAAATTCTTTTTGAAGTCAGTATGAACATATACTCGGACATTTTATATTTTACTATGCAACTCAAAGATATTGATTTGATGGAAAAATTACAGGGCTAATGAAAATTCTTAAAATTAATTTTTAACAAGATATATATATGTATATATATATATATATATATATATATATATATATATATATATATATATATATATATATATATATATCTATTTTGTACAAATTGATATCAAAAGTACTAAGATACTTTATCCCTTGTTAGAAAATTGAACAATTTATATGATCAGATATTAGATGCCATTGAGTAAAGAACTCCGTTTTGGAGTCCTTAATTTTTCAATGCAAAATTAAAGCTCCAGGAATCGATAAGTATGATTGAAGTAGGAATCAAAGTTAACAGAAAATTTAATACAAATAATAGTGCTATCCTTAATTAAAATACTATTTCAAGGAGTAAACGATCAGTCGAACAGTGTGTTTGTTAAATTTTAAGATGGTGAAACCTAAATTATTAATATTAAGGAACTCACCATAGCTCAATACTAGTCTTCTTATTAATAAAGGGTGATTTTGTTTAGCAACTTTCTTTCCGTCAACACTGTTTTTGCCAGCTCAGCTATTTGCGTGCAACATTTTACTGTTAAACATGTTCAGTTTGGTCTGTAATTCAACCATGAAACGACTTACAAACGAACAACGCTTGCAGATTATTTAATTTAATTTTATTATCAAAATTCATGCACGGTTAAGAAAGTGTATCGTCCACCTTTTTATCGGAAAATTGTGTTCAGCGAAGAAACTCATTTTGGGTATTTATTGTCCAGAGCAACCAGGAGCATTGCATCCCGAAAAATGCACTGTTTGGTGTGGATAATGAGCCGGTGGCAGGATTCGACCGTACTTCTTCAAAGACAAAGAAGGCAGGAACATTACTGTGAATGGCGAACACTAACGCACGATGCACACAATTTTTTTTTTTTTTTTGCCCAAAATGGAAGAGCTGGATTTGTGGTTTCAACAAGACGGTGTCACATGCCGTACAGCACCGGAAACAATGGTCCAATTGAGAGCCCAAATCGTTGATCAGTTTGTTTCACATTTAGGCAATTTAACATCTTTAGACTACAAGCCTACAATGGTTGATGCGCTGAAAGCCAATATTGAAGAATTTATTCGTGAGATACCGCCCGTGTGTTGGAGCAAGTATGTCAAAATTGGTCCATTTTAGGCGTAGCAGCGTTCAATATTTACATGAAATCATCGTTAAACATTGAATTATATACATTGTTTTATTAACTCAAATAAAGATTTCGCACACTTCTGAAAATTGTATGTGTGTTTTTTAATTCAAATCCAAAATCTCTTAAAAAATTACCCGTTAATCATCTGTTAAGAAGCTTATGCAGATCTGTATATCCTGGATATGGTTTTAACACAAAATTAAGGAATATGAAGCTGAAAAGAGCAAAATTTAAATTGCTAAGTGCAACTACAGGAGTAAGATCCATAAAATTTTACACCTGATCGATACTATTGTATGAGGGAAGAAATATGGGCTCTTAAAATTTCAACAATGACGGGAATCATTCGCAATGTGGGTAGAAAGATAATCTTGAATAAAATTCTAACAAGACTACCTGCCACTTGAACTACTCCCTAAAACAAATCGATCAGATATAATATTCTGGTAATGCAATACTTTGAACATCTCTTTGTATTGAACTATACAAATTGTTATAGATAGATCTCATCAAACGAGATCAAGATCAATTTGGGTATACCACAGAACTATGCTCCTGCTCCTTCTATATGTCTGTTTTACTTTTATTCATTAAGCTTAATTTTTAAATAACAATCCCATTTACGGTTTTACAGATGACAGAAGGATTTGTAGTTCATATACATTTAACAACAGGCCAAGCTCGTTGTGTTCTCTGGGGCCTTGTAGCAAAATATGAATTTTAGTGTTCGTATTGTCTAATGTTTTATGCTGAAGCATAAATGTATGATCTAACATGTTGTTCCATCTGTAATTATGCGTGATATAAATATCAAGGAGTGAGAGGCCTGCGATTTTCTTAGCGTGAAAATACAGTGTGTTTTTACGTCCCTAAAATACCATTCCAGTGCTTTGGCTCCTTAAGACGATATAGGAGATACTTCACTCCTTAAGTACTCTTTGGGGACCTATGGTTTCTAGAGAATCAATGGGAACATGTATATTAGGTTGTCTCAAAACAAAAAACGGCCGTCAAACCCGAGTTTTGGCAAAAATTCGACTTAAGCGACCTCTAAACCTTTTCCCTAAATTCTGAAAAAAAATCTCAAAAATACTTCACCCCATACCCTTTCAAATTAGGCTTGATCATCCATGAAATGAACTCCTTGCTTTCTATACCACCTACATTTGTATTAAAATGCTATAAAACTCACATGTATAGGTCTGTGTTTTAAAGTTCATTTTGAAGTTGCCCAACTGTGTACGGGAAAAAGTGAAGAGGTTAATCGGCGACGATTATATAGCCAACATTACAGCACTAAGACAGTTCGGCATTTTACCTTTTATTCAGTTGCTACTACTATACAATGTGTTCTAATAAAATAAGGATAACAACTCGTTTTTTAACAAGAGCAGATTCGTTTATGGTCGACGTATCAGCAACCTGTACTTTGCATTACAGAGAAATTTCTCCGATTCTTAGTAATTTAGTAATTTGTATATTGAAATTGCAGAAAAGCCTGCCTAGAAATATCTTTTCTATCACTTACAGTGTGATATATTTCAAATTAAAGGTCCGCTTACACTATTTCCTCTTCCATTCTTCCGAGAACTGATTTGCCTAATGCTGCTGCACAAAGCATTGCATAATTAGGTATTAACCCTTGAATGCTACTATAGTTCAAAAAAGTAAAAAAAGGCATGGGGAAATTATAAGAAATTGGAGGTGCGTATAAATAATCAGCGACATAAATTAACGGAAAGAAGCCGATTTGGATTTTTAAGAAATTAGAACATTAATGTATGGCAATTAAGCAAATAATTATTTACATGTTGCATTAGACTGATGCTTCATTCAGATTGCACAATTTAAATTTTCATCACCTTAATTTAACATATTTGTCAAAAAACAAAAGAAAAAACTCATGATAAAAGCCCTAGAGCATTAATATCGATCCGAAATCTAATATTATTTGTATATATTTCATATGGTAAGTCAAACAAAAGCAAGTATGTACATGTTGTTAATATATTCATGTGGCTTTCAAAAATTCAGAGAAGTTCACTTAATCATAAACATGATTTATTGTTAAGATGATTAAATATAATATATCTTAAGTGTATGACATGAATATCCAAATCAAGTCTGCAAAATGAATCCGCAAATCTGTAAAACTTCTAACAAAAAAATGCTCACGTACAAAGTGGCCTTTTGTGTTGTTTGCTGTAAGATTGATTTACTTCTTACGCAAAACAAACTAAATCATTTTTCCTTAATGGCGTTTAGTTATTTCCATATATTTATTCACACACGTACATTTATACGTATATTTATTTTAATATAAAAATTGTTTACTTAAATATCGCAAATGATGATAAATTTCTTATGGGAAGTGCAGGTAATGAACCATTCAAAATCTGTTTTTTACACAATTCAGCACGTGCAAACGCCTTAGAGCTTTTTTTAAGTAAATTTTTTTCTAATTTATTCATCTGAGTTTGACTCTTGCCTGTTGTGGAAATGGAAATTGTTTAGGTTTTTTTGAACGAGAATTCTAAGAGCAGGTTTCAAATTAATGCCACAAAATAAAAGTGATGAGTTTTAGCCTTCCTCGTTTAATTAATTTAATATCAAAGAGTTTCATATTAATAGAAGTTTATTGTACGTAAAAAAAGGAAAATTAAGGGGTAGATAATTTCTTGTTGCATTTTTATACACGAATGGGTGCCACTTTATTGATGAGATCAAGCTGAAAGAATGTAGGATGACTTGCTCCAACTGTAAAATATATATGGCTTCAGTTAAAAAGAAATAAGTTGGCCTTAGGAAATAATACGTTCGTTTACTAGTGCATTTTCGACTTCTTAAGATGTAAAGTTAAAAAAATCTTAATGAGGGTGAAAGAAAAATATTTCTTTAGATTTACAAGAAAACAGCATTCATCTTAAATTTTTAACTATTACCTTCACAAAAGAAAACATTAATTTTGACTATTAGGATTTCATTTCTAGCTGTATTTAGCTTATTTGTTATTTAATATAAAATTATTAGAAAAAAATATTTACTCTTTAAAGTATGTTTAGAAACCTTGTAACCTGGTGATGGGCAAGAAGTGAATGAATTGAATCAGGAAAACTGCATCATTTGAAAATAAATTTGCATCTTTCTTTGCGTTTTTATTAATTCCTTGGAAGCTCTTTTTACTGAGTTTTTTTTTTAACGATTACGCTTTCTTTGTTTAATATTATATCCTGAAATATTTCACAATGACAAGCTTTTTTTTAAATCAATGCAAACGATAAGAATTTTTACTACTCCCAGATCGAGATTTGTGCATCTTTTACTAGATTATTGCATATGAAACCATATCCCAATGCTTAGGGCATATTTAACTTTTTATTTTACTTTAAAGTTATTAGTTTGTTATATACTTCGTTGTTAAAACAGCAAGTACGAATATCCTGAAATAAACTTTGGAACGCTTGATTCAAGAACAGACTCAGAATTAATTTTAAGTAGAAAATTGAACACTTGACCTTAGACTTAAAAAGCCTTTAGTGCATATGTGGCTCTTAAAACAAGTAATGATGACATCTTGGCATATGAATTTCTCTAGCTCCATCCTGGAAGGATCATGTGTTTTTAATCTATTTTTGATATATACTTTGTATCCTTTTCTTATTTGGCATTGTTTTATAACTTTACATTTTTTTATATCACAACAACATTTAAAATGTTGACACTATAAAGTCAATATTATTTACCTGCAACTTCTAGTTTTTTTTTTAAATTACAAAATTGATTTGGAACTTTTTACAGTAAAAATCTTAAGGACGATTTTCGCTAAAGTTAAGAAGAAAAAACTTTTATTTACAACGAATTTTTTCTTCCAGTGTAACTTTCTAGTATATAGAAATTTAAGAAGCCATGATTTCATCTATATTCCATCATCATGTATTCCGCAAATACCTTAATAATATTTAGGGGTTGTTTCTTAAGACTTGAGCTTGTCAGTTTTATGAATAGAAAGGAAATCAATAGCAAATAACAAACAAATACATACACCCTAATCAACCTAATTTTTTTGTACGTATTTCTGGGAATTTTTTGTTGATTTTTAGCCATTTAAAGTAGAGCGTTTTTCAATTAAGGAGATATTAAAAAAATGTTTCTCTTAATGGGAAAGTAAATAAAGCGGACTTTATTCCCTGAAATATTTGTGCTTAGAAAACTAAAGGTTTATTCGCATATATTCGTAATAACAATTATTTAATCGCATTGAACAAAACTTTCTATACAAAAATTTTATAATAAATTACTGACATACAAAAAAAAATTTAGGATTCAAATTAAAGATTTTGTTCCAAATGTCGCAGAAGTTCATTTTAGTGGAAAAATTTTATATATAAATTTATCGTTTTTATTATGCGAAATAAATAAAACGTACTAGTGATAAAACTATTTTGAAGCTTAAAAGAATTTATTGGTAGAATATTTCCGCAGGAAAAATAGCAAAAATTTTGACATGTTGCAGCATGAAATGAGATAATACATATATAATTATGGCAATAGGGAGAATAAAAGGTTAATATATAAGAGAATAAAGAATGATTTCTTGAAGGCATTAAATTATATCTACTACATATTTTGCATTTTTGTGAAATTGTGAAGAAGGAAATTTTGGTTCTAAACAAACTGATTTTAGATTTCAAACAAATACGGAATGTGGACGATTAGATTAAAATTATAAATTTTTTTTAATAAAAATTTCATAATAAGAAGAATTTATATTTATCCCAGATTTGTAGCCTTGTTTTACTAATTAATTTTGTTTTTTATTTAAGCTTAATGTCTTTATTAGTCCTTCAGAATTAAAACATATTATATTTTTTCGATATTTCGATACTCATTGAGTTCGATTTTTAGCAAAAATATTACCGAAATATCGATAAAAATAATATTTCTTTCATTTAAAAAAATAATAAGGACCTTTAATAATAAACACAATTAAAAAAAGAGAACATCGCAAATAAGGAAACAGTAAGAAATATATAAATAAACTAGTTCATGCCCATCTGCATTAACACACAGCAAGTTATCTTGCTCAACATTTTATTTAGAATGTGAATAATGACAGCCATATGCAATTTTTATTCCCTGTCCATTACACTGTGAAAAGTTTTGAGCCAAAAAAGCTTAGCTGATGTAAATAAATCCTTGAACATATCAAAAGCACAAGATTCTATCGTGTAGGGTATTTTAATTTAATTGTACGAGAGATAAGAAATCTTGCTCATTTGGCATGTTGTTGGTAACAAGGGGTTGCAGTGCTTTTGGACGCGACACAAGATTGTTAAATTTATTCTCACAGTGGTATTGTGTTTAATATGAATAAGCAAGTCCAAGATGACACAGCAATAAATGCTTTCATGGAATTCTATAAATATGAAGGTGTCAGCAGCTTTACGAGTTCTTCTTTAAGATGTACTATGAAATTTTTCAAAAACTAGTTCAGCCTATAAATAAATATTTTTTTTTTTTTTGATATTCTTGACACAGAACAAAAATTGGAACAGTATACCTTCTGCACCCATCAATTGACATACGTTTTAAAAAACTAATGCAGCGCACCTTTAAAAACAGCCTTTACAGGAATTTTGATTTTTTTTATGTTTCTTCTGACAATCCCTGGAATAATTTTTATATGAGTACTGCCACTGTTCTCAACTGGGAATATCATTGTCGCGATTATGATATCCTTGTAAATATGTGTTGAAAGCCACTTACTCACGATTTATTTAAAAAAACAGGATGTATGCTATAAAATATATATGGAATAAAAATTTTCCTTATGAAAGGAATAAGAAACAAGAAAATGGTGTGCATACTTGAGTATGTGGAAATGCTGTAAGTTAAGACCCCCTCATGCGACAGTTGCAATTACTACACCCTAATTTTTCAATTTAATTTTTTGACAAACTAATTGACACTATGGTGACTCCGTTTGGGACAATGAAATAAATTTAGTTCTTTTAAAAAAGTTGAAGGACTAAAAGTACTTTGTTGCGGTTTCAACAATGCAGCCGATGAAAGATTTTCAATATATTTCTACTACAACTGACCATCTGATTAGTGGCAACTGAATATTAAAATAATATCCAATAATATATCTACCTCAAAGGATCTGTTTAAAAATGAAATTGTAGATGATATTTTACTCGCTGTTGTTTTAAAGTACTCAACTGGTTTATCAATAAAAGTTGTACCAATGGTCGTAGAGTGTGGTGTCTGAAACGGAATACGAAGTTGTCTCTTCATAGCCAAAGCGTGATTAACAATTAATAAATTTGTGCTTCTACGATTTAAAGCTTTTCAAAGTTTGAAACTATATATTAAAATATCCTTAAGAGCAATTTATCAAATAAAAAATAGAATTTCGACAACTTCGTACACTTTCTGGGCCTTAAAATTTCAGAAACAAATTCAAAAAATTCAACTCTTACTTTAATTAAAAATCTTTTTTAACTGCTGATATAATCAAGAGTAATAAAAATATGTTACAATTATTAAATGGACAAATTAATTTGCTTCTAAAATATTTTGAGCAGAAAAAACTTTTGCGAAAGTTTTATATCTAAACTTATATAATTGGCTATTAACAAGATCATAAATAATGTTTTTTGCTGTTTTGGTGCTTTGTAATTTATATCCTTTTATTACATATTCCACGTGTTCTATACGTTATATATCAAAATATATAAAAACGTTATATATCAAAATATTTTTTTAAGTTTGTTGCTTTTTTTTTGTTGAGTTAATGTAAAATAAATTTTGCTTTTTTATACTTTTTCTCTTTGCTAATGTTTTTTCAAACAAGGACGCCATTAGTCTAGCGGAAAGCAAAATGAAGTTAAAAAAGTTTTATTTATTTTTTAAGTATTTTTTTTTTTTTTTTCAAGAAACATATTTTGTAGCAAAGTTTCTTTTTCTTTCACTTTTTCAAGACTTTATGGCACCAGACATTCAAACGTAATTTCTTTTCAACATAATTACAAGGTCATTTCAACAATAAGAACCACAAATTTTTTTTCAATTTCTCTAAATGAATCTTTGAATTTATATATTAAGGAACCTCAAGGAAAGAAATAAATTTTTAGTATTTTGGTGCAATTGAATAAAATACTCAAGGAAGTTTTAATACCTTATTTGTTTTGCAATCTAAAGTAGAAAGGAAGCCTTTTCTAGCTTAAATTATCTTTAAAGGATATTTTTAATACTTGCAGTGTGTATTAAGTCCTTAGATGCCACCAAAATTTTTGAAATCAAGAATTTTCTCTAACCCAAAAAATAAAGTCTTGCCATTCGACTGCAGATTACAAAAATGATTAGGACAACGTTAGTTTATTTGAAGCTAGAGTTTTCCTTTGTATACCTTGACTTAAAAGTGGCAAGAAGCATGTGAAAAAGTAAAATAATATTATAATAGTTGTCAACTGTTGCACGGTGTTTGAAAAATTGCAGCATATACGGCTACACAGGTATAAACATCACTTTATTATATTCTATTCTTTTCGTAAAGCCAATTATAATTTTATGTATATTTCATGGCAATTGGATTGCAGTTCATATGAACGAAGAAATCACGTTCATAATACAGCAACTGTAGTAGTTGAGTACAGCTGAAGAAGTCGTACAGAAAAATTGCCAAGTATTGCCTTTGTTATGCTTCTAGAAAGACACAAGAGCACTTACAGGCTTATTTATATAAAAAGGTAAAAAAAAACTTTGATAATTGGGGCCACTTGCTGAAATTTTTATGAAAACATTCCTTCTGTGCACATTCCTTTTGTGCGTATTTCTATTAATGGGTAGCGGTAGTACGTTTCTATTACTCGGGGTCCTTGACCTTCAAAAATTATTTCGTAAGTAAAACTCTTATACGCTGGCTCAACTGCCCAAGAATAGGCTGTTAACAACTTTAACAAAGATCTTAAGAAAAAAGGAAATCGGAAGCAACAGGAGCCATAATAGAAAACAAAAATACTGTTTATTTAAATTATTATAGCTTTGGAAAAGAAAACGGTCAACTGAAAGGGTGAAACCATTTTTATTGATGTCAATATTTCGAAAGTGTTTCAGAACTATAACAAACCAGAATAGAGTAAATAAGTTAATTCAAATTTAATTTTAAAGCCCACCTCCAAACCATTCTACAGCAATAACGAGTCCTTCGAAAACAGTGCTGATATGATTTGTGGTATAGGGATTATTAAGAGTTTAATTTTGCTGGCTAAATTTAGAAAAATACTTCATGTTGGCTTCTCCATTAAACAAAATAAGCCGCTGCAAGTACTGGTCCGTTAATCTTCACTAAGCAATCAAAAGTTCCTTAAAGCTAAATCCCTTCAAAATACAATAAATAGTTTATATTTACAAGCACAATTAACTCTACCATATAAATGAGTATTCACCTAGAAATAACGTGCATTTCTATAACTGAGGAAATTAAAACTTTTCAATGTCTCTGAGCAACTTTTATATTAAAGAAAAAATCTGATTTAATGAGAAATTAAGAATGTTGATTTTAAAACATGGCCAAAACTTATAAATTAAAAAAAATATTATATTGATTGTGCCTTTAATTAATGGCAAAAGTGCTTAACCAAGAGGCAGCTTCAAAATTTGTGGGTAAAGTCCTAGTCCTAGTGACCTATGAAAAGGTGCCCGTTTTAATTTCAATAACACAGATAAATAAAAAAATATATGTATATTTTTATTTGCTAATAAGTCAGTTGATATGATACATTATTCGGTTTTATTTTTTGCAATTTTGCATTTCAACATTTACGTTAAACTTTAATTTTTGTTGCTGTGTTTAATAGTACTTACATATAAAAGCACACACATACAGACTTCACGACTAGCGCTGGTGTGCCTAAATAAACGCTACTAAACATGCTTTAATGCAACTGCCTGTTCATACTCATACATTTGCGAGTGTGTGTATAGTTGCTTCGAAAATACTCAGAACGACAGTTTGTTAAACATCATGTGAATTTTTTATGCATTTTGTAAAACTCATCCTTAATAAAAAGGAGTTAAAAGTTACTATAACATGAACATGAATGCAACTAAAAATAAGCACAAAATCTAAAAATTTTAACGAGTCTGTATATAAACACATTGCGGGACATAATTATATATATATTTGTATCAACAACTGCATATGTGTATGTGTAGTAGTGGTACGAGTGCTATATTTTACATAAAAGCATTTTTAAGTTATAGGATTAAGAACACGTGATGCATGTGCACGAGTATGTTGGTGTGTATGACTGTGAGAGTTTACTTCATTTATGATAGTTTATTTTATTTAAAGCATGTTCTGAGGCGTTAAGGTAAATACAATAACCCATTTTAGTATTGGGGACAGTAACATTTTATATGTCAATTGACATGCAATTGAAATTTGTTTTTGTTGTAGATCAGTCTACTAAAATTATAAATATGAAAGTTTGTGTATTTGGATGTTTATTATTCCATTACGAAAGAATGGAATAAAATTTGATATATGATTAGTCTATAGCATGATTTGATATATAATCTAGCTTTTATCATAGTAGGGTTCCAAAGGAGGCATAAACGGAGGAGCTTGTTTCTAAAGTTTTAAAGGAGACTATAAACGAGGATATTTGCTTATGCTCTAGTCTGTGGAAAATCCAAGACCGGCTTCGTAAAAATACTTTGGAAATGTTTTGGTAGGCAAAGCCAGTATTACACATAAATACAGCAAAGGAATAAGCCCTTGCGCTCTTCTGAACGTTTGTAACGCAGAAATTATCTAAAAAGCAAAATTGGACTTGGATATGACAGACAAAAGTAAGTACTGGCTCTTGGCCGAAGGACGCTGTGATAGGCTTCCAAAAACCTTTGTGTCTTTCTCCTGTGCTTTTTAGCATTTTATTTCACTTCCTGTTAGGAATTATATTTCCTAACACGGAAGCAAGAATGTTTATTATTTAAATGATTTTGAATCAGCCGCTAACACTAAAGCGGTTTAAAATCAAAGAGTGCCTTGAGAAAATAAATGTAAATTGTATTATTTAATTTACAGATTTTTTTGTCAACTAGTAGCGACATAAATTAATGTGCTGATCTCTCGTAACCTAATTACCCTTAAAAATTTGCTTTAACTTCACTTTTAACAATTTGTAAGCTCGCCATAGGTATTTACATGTAAGAAACCAAGACCAAATGCTGAAAGGAGCAGCAAATCGTTTCTTATATCCTTGCTTATCACATGCTCAACTTTATCTCGGCTAATTGAGAGCACGAGTATTAAGAGTTTTATTATAATGACTTTCTGAACTTACAATGTTCTTAAATCGAAGAGTTTTTGTTATAAAACTTGGAAGAAGAACATGAAAATTTACATAAAGGATATGCAAGTTCTCTCCAAATTAATTATTTTTGAACTAATAAATAATCAACTTCAAATGGACTGCCAATTATTCAGTTGATAGAATATACATTTAAGCCTTTAATAACAGCGATAATGTTTTCATTTATTGTAATTAGGAACTCTCTTTTCTTTTGTTTTATTATATTTTCTTGCAACAAACTCTATTTGAGCATTTAGATGTTGTATTTATAAGCTGTACTTGCAGTTCTAATAAATAAAAAAAATTTTTTTCCACGTCGGTTGTATGTATATATTTGCAGCACATCGTAAATCATGACTATAAGACTTTGCCGTAATAACCAACGTTAATGGTCAGCATATAAAATTATTTATTGTGAATAAAATAGTAACAGCAAGTATTTGAGGCAATAAAAAGAAACAACTTTATTAGACCTAATAAGCTTGTAATGTTTAACGAAATTAATACTTTCACCAATAAAAAGCAGTAAAAGGCACAAGAAGGACATAATTTGTGCAAAAGATAAAAATAAATCAACAGGATAATTATGAGTGGAAAGAATAATAAATGAAAATTTATTATGTATTAGTCTTTCTTGTGTGTGTGTTTGTGTGTGCAAGTCTTGAAATAAAAATATTCACAGTCTTCAATATTTTAAAAGAATAAAGTAGAAAATGGTGTTTATTTAGCTGCTATAAGATGTGAAGCCTTCAAAGGAGACTGCTTTAAGCAAAAAAGCTGTTGTAAAAGTCGGGCTTGGATATTTTTTTTGTGTAAAGTCTTTGACTCTTTAATAAAAACTGAAAAGTCAAAAATATAAATAGTTAAACAATAAAATGGAAAATAACAAACATGTTTTCAGCTTTAATACTGTCTTATAAAATAAAATTTACCTGCTGACCCGTTCTTGCAATTGCGAAATAAAATATTTTTCTAAAATGTCGTAACGGATAAACATAAATTCATTTTGGAAAATTTCTTTTAAAAAAGTGTATGCATATTGCTCATTGGTATTTTCCTATGAGAGAGAAAATCGTCCATTAAGGGTTGTGGTGTCCTGAGTTTACAGCAGCTGACTGAAATTAAAGCCACGATTTGGTGAAAGTTTTGATACAGTAGGTATTTGCAGACAATACAGCTTCTATAAGCCCCAGTAAATAAGAATTAAAAAAAAAACCTAAAGAAAATTTATACTAAGATCCCGAAAATGAACAATTTCGTATCATTTTCAACTATTTTAACAAAAGCTTCTCACTGCAGGAGGTTTTGCTTTTTAAATTCTCTTGTCCACTACCAAATTGTTCTCAGTACTCGTATGTTGGAAAGGAAAATTTTTTTAGAGATATTACTTTGTATTGAAGAAGTACTGGGCATTAATCAATGAGAATGGAGTTTATATCTAATGCATTTGTACACCGAAATAAAATTTTAAACACACGTTTTGCGTAAAATAAATTTTATTTTCAGTTGAACTTTTCTGTTGCCGCAATTAGTTATTATTTTAGAATCCTTAGAATACAAGAAAAAAATTATTTTTTCCGTCATATTGTTGTCAGAATTTACAAAATTCTTGGAAGGTTCGCATTTAAACAAAATTTCCTAATGAATTTGATTACTGAAAATGAAATTTAGTATTTCCTGAAGGCGGAATAATAAATTTTTCATACGGACTTAAAGATACTCTTGTAACAAATTTTATTTAGGTTAGGTTAGGGTGATTGGAGGGGTGTGAAAGCCCATGTCATACGACATACAATTAAGCCAGTGAAGGCTTGTTGTGTGCTCCCTTTAATTATCAAACACAACTGCCAGAGCTCTGCGGCAGGCAAATTTTATTTAGTAAGTAAAAGTATTTTTAAAACCACAAAGGGAGGCTCAAAGATTTGCATAAGTACTTCTTATCCCAAATCAAAAATTTATCAACTTAACTTCCCAGGAAGTCGATAAAATGCACTAATGGATTTTGGAAGTAATAAAGATGTCGTTCCTTAAGAAGGAGTTAAATTTGTTTACACTGTAACATAAAAAAATTGGTTTTAAATCCAAGATTATTGTATATTATACTGTGATTCGTTTTAAAGGGACATCAAAAGCTAAAAAAGAAAAAAAAAAGATTTTGCTTGTAATGGAAATCGTATCTAGTTAATTTTTCAAATATATTTTGCTTTCACATATTTCATTTAGGAAATGCTGTTAACAGTTCAAATTACTTTCAAATAATTTTATTTACTTTTAACATATTCTCAGTGGATGGAGGCAGGAGAGACTGTAATTCATTAACAAGGTGTAAAAGCATAAGCCATGGAAACGCCAAGGAATATAGACCAATCATAACTTTCTTCGTCTGTACGAAAAACATTGGAAAGACTGATCAAAACATATGTAAAAGAAGTCTTCCTTGGGATACAGCATGTCTATTGTAAGGGAGGTCTATGGAAACAGCTTCTTTACACAAAGTTGTTGGCACTAAAGAGCATAGTCTTGAATATACTCGGGGAGACCTTTTATAGATTGATCATTATTGCACTCTATGAGACAGGTACGATCACGTATTCGGCGGAAAAAATTGCTAAGTCATTAGTACTATATATAAAATAAAAAAAATTTATTTAGGACACGCAACTGCTCATTCGATCGATTTTTTAGCTCATAAATAGATTTCGTTGTGTTTATTTTGCATGACACTGTCAATCACAGTTTTATTTAAGTTTTTTTAAAGGCTTCTTAACGCAATCTCTTTTTTCAACGTTTAGTTTTCTCATAATAGAAAAACCTTTTTCTCTAAGGCTTTCAAACTTAAAAAAAAAAACTTCAAACACCTAAATATTTTTTCTAAAACATTTATTAATTTTTGCTGTATTTAAGTTCTTCCACTTAATAATTTTTTATATCTAAATGATACACTAAGAAATCGTCTTTGTTGGAAAGTACAAAAAGAAAAATAAAATAAATCACCGCAGGATAATAGTCGCATTAACACACATACAACCGCCTCACAAAAGCAAGGGCTGATAATTCCCATTAAAAAATGAGAACAAAGGGAAAAGGTGTACCAGCATTAAAATTTAATATCATCAGAGATGTCAACTGTTATCAACATTATTAATTTATTAATTTTTTTTTTTTTTTTTTGCAAAAAAGCTCAGTAGATTTAATTATGTTTGCTTATCACCTTTAATATTTTTCGTTAGACACACCAACAATTAATTTTTAATTCTTTTTTATATTTTGTTTTTGCCTCCTTTTTTGTATTTATTAAATGACCCCGATTCCATTTTTTTGTTTCAAGTCAGTGGCTTTTTTATTGTGATTGTGTTTCGATGTGCTGGTGGTCAAGTCATAAAAATTTTAATTTGAAATATAAAACGGAAGGGAGAAAAAAAATTATGTAAATTTATATATCATTAGCAACTGCTTAAGAGTTTCTCTTTTTATCAGCTGAATTTTATAACGTTAATAGATGGAAAACAAAAGACTTTCGTAAGTACTTTCTTTATTTAAGGAGGTAAATAAAATTTTTACCAAGTTACTAGACAAATAATTTGATATTATTATCTTTTAGTTGCACAGGGCCTTAAAGTTTTTTCTTTTCTTTGTTGTTCCATCACTTACAATTTTTCAGGTAAAACCTTCATCGATGAATTTATTCTTACAAATTCATTTGTTTCTGAGTAAAATCAAGTTCTTGAAAGGCCTTGGTTACGATGCACTACACATTACACCCTCAAAAGCTTCCACACCAGTTTGAATTAGATGCCAGCTGATCTTATGGCAAAGCTTTTTTAGAATCAAGAGCTGAAGCCTTATTATCATATCAACCGTCGTCAATACGCTGAATGGTTGGTTAAACAGACAGAAGTGTATGGTGACTTTACAAAGAAACACATCTTCAGCGACGAGGCAAATTTTCACCACATTGGATTCGTTAACAAGCAGAATGGGCAAAATGGTAATGCACTAGTGATTGTTGAGAAGTCTATGCATCCACTGATATCGCCAGAAATTTAGGATATGCACCTGGACAATATGTGGCTCTAAAAGGATGGTGCCACTTGGCAGGCAGGCAACGAAACAATGGCTCTTTTGCGCGAGAAATTAACAGATGGCATTATGAATGTACCACCCTTTACTTAATTAAAGTAATCAATTCTTTAAACTTATAAATTTCGAAAATATCCCACTATGCATTTGAAGTTGTTTCTTTAGTTGAATTTTGTATTTGCATCTTTTGCTAATTGAAATATATAAATATTTACAAAAATATTATTAAAGTTACTAATGGATATCGTCATTAAAAATATTGGTGAGAAAATTAAGGTCGTTAATGATTGTATTCAGTTAGGCAAAAAATGAAAAATAAAATCTTTATTTGAAATATTTAATATTGAAATTTATTATTTGGGATATTCTCCCTAACTAATCGTTAGAAACAATTAGAGCTTTTGCAGAATGCATTGTTTGTTGTGGCTTTAGCTCTTTATATGCCGACACTTCATTGGTTGCTAAAACCAAATCGCCAGTGAAGTTTGAAAACGACCAACGGACGTTTAATTGTATGGGTGTTGAGAGAAAAATAAAATAGACTCAGGTTGAATAAATTGTTTGTTGTGTTGTTTGTATAGAAATATTCTAAGCCTACTATGATTATGTATTTGTGTAATTTATATGCAATATTGAAATTCTCATATTGTATTTGATTTATGTGCCATAAACATCCGAGGTTGAGTGTTTTCAAACTGCTTAAACTTCACTGACGATTTGGTTTTAGCAACCAATGAAATGTCGGCATATGAAGAGCTAAAGCCACAACAAACATTTTTGATTTTTGTATGCATTTAGCAAAAGCTGTAATTGTTTCTAACGATTAGTTGGGGAGAATTTCCCAAATAATAAATTTAAATATTAAATATATTTTTGAATGATATAAAAAAGGTGTCAAAGAAATTTTTCACCCCTGAACTGCGCAGGCACAGGAAATCAAAAATTCATTTATATTACTACTCTGGTCTAGAAAACTGTAGTATATATAATGGGTGATTTTTTTTCATTTGGGTCTTGAGATTTGAAAAAAACATAGAAGCATTGCAAAAATGAACAATATATTTAGTTAAGGCATAAATGAGCGCCTATATTTAAATAATACAACGCATCTTCATAAACAATAGTTTAGTGATTTGAAACCGCATGATCTTTGTGGGAAATGGACTACAGCAAAACGTCAGATTATTTGCTTACCAAATTCGCCTGTCAACAGGCTGTGTGGCACATTGCACCATAAATCAAGTGCAATTCTTTCATTTATTGAAAAAAAGACGGTAGTCTCTTAACCGTAATGTTGCGACGTTCATCGTTCTTGCCGCCGGCTTACAAAGCGCCCCAAACAGTGCATCCTTCAGAATGCATTGGTAGCTCTTAAACTGGCTCTGGTTGCTCTTCACACCATACCATATTTGACAGACTTACAGAATTTACAGAAGTTGCTTACAATTAAGAATGATTTCTGCATAAATTCATGCAATGAGAAAAAATTGTATCCTTATTCTGAAGGTATGATTGGCCATAAAATGCAGCTTGTTAATCTCATATACTCATATACAGATACTAAGTTAACAAACTTCGAATAAACTAAAAAATGTATAGGAATTTGATGGGCACTAAAATGTATAAGTTTTTCTATACCTTTAAAGCTTCATAATATATTTATAATATAAACAAAGTCCATACCACCAAACAAAAAATATTACTTTTCTATATACACTGAGATCTATTGTAAAGGTAATAAATAGAAAAAACAACAGATAAAGTAAAAATAAATATTTAATATATAAAAGAAAGGAAAATAAAATGAACATAAAAATATAAAACAGGATACCGGAAATAAAACACCGTTGCTGTAGCACATAAACTTTATGAACGTGCACACAATTTTAATGTATCCGATTTTCATTTTCAGACTATATAAATTTTGTTACTCCTCTTCTTTGCTTTATTTTATTCCACTTTATGTTTTCAATGGCCTTAACATGAAAAAGACGACACACTCGCTTGTAAGAGGAGATGGGAAAACAAAGCAAAATTTTATTTTTTTTTTTTTTTGCAGAATGTAATTCCATTTGTGGCAGTGAAAAAATCTTCAATTACGTTAAAAGCTGAAGCATTGTAAAGTTGCTGTAAAAGTTAAAATATTTTTATCGCTTTTTATATGTGGTCGAATATCTTTTCTTATTTTCATCACGCTTGTATTGCACTAATATAAAGCGTATTTACATAGTCAGAATGTGGCTTTTTGTCAAACTGCTTTATTGGGTATTTTTAAGTAAATGCTCAGTATATGCTCATATACCGCGCATCCTAAGTGACTCTGGCACATAAATTAGGCTGAATTTTACAGATGGCATTGTTTCGTACTGGCTTTGAGGGCCGCTGTAGTTTGTGGCTCGGTTTCATAGAACCCACATGAAAAAATCGAACGCGGTCAAATCGAATGATTTCGGTGGAAAGTTTGTAAGACCTCTATGTGAGATGACCATGCCCTCAAATCTTTCGTGCAGAATGTTCAATGTGACAAAAGCTTTGTTTTACCTAATGCCGTTCTCTTGAAACCACATGTCCTCGTTGTTCCTATAATCCAATTTAGGCCAAAAGAAGTTCGTAATCATCGAACCACAGTTGATGGTGGTGGCCAGCCCAGAGTTGTTCTCAAAGAAATATGAACTAATGGGGCTGCCAGCCCAAGATCTATAACAAGCAATGAGTTTTTTGGAATGCTTTGAATGCTTCAGGATCGCTTGTGGATTGAATTAGCCTCTTGTGGTTTGTTAATGTACCCATTCATGCAAATATGGGCCTCATGGGCCGCTAAATATGATTTTTTTGATGATAATTAGGGCTTGTTTCCAATTACCATAAAGTCATTTTGACAAAACGACTGCACGTGTAGTTGAACGTTATATCTGGACATGGTAATTTGGCAAAAGAGACTGAAATGGCAGCCAATTCGATAAATGCAGCTTTATTAATATGGCCGCTAACAAACGTAAAATTTTTTATATGTTTTTAATGAATGCGAGTGTTGTTATCGATTTTTCAAAAAATACAAATATCTAAAACTTTGGTGTGCTATAACCTTGGAACCTTGAGTATTATGATGGTATTTATTCGTCCTATATAGCGATGATTGGAGGAGAGCAATTACATTGTTTAGGTGTTACATAGAGAATGTCGTTAAAATGAAACATTTCAGACGGCAACGTTAGCCAATACAGAGTTTTTAAAGCAGAGAACACTATCTTCAACTTAATTTTTGGGAACACAATTGGCCCACTATGCTAGATGGCTACAAAACTTAATCAGCAATTATAAAATTAGGAATTCGATCTTTTAAACTACATCATTTGATGAACTACCCAAGAATAATACATATTTATATCGTGTTTTATATTTTGTTATAAATTTCCCGATACTGTCCTCTATACTCTTTATTTGTAAAGAGAATATTATTTTATTATTGAATTTGATATGAACAAAAAATTGCCAAAGAATATTATATAGAAAAAAGCTGAGTTATGATGTTATTGTAGCGATTGTGTATGAGTTTTAAAGCTAATTTATCGTTTCAAATCTGTTTCTTTTTGCCTTAAAATACCATTGTATTATTAATTTTATTTTCTTTATCTACTTATTTTAATTAGTCAAATAATTTATTCCTTATAGGATAATTAAGTGAATAAGATGAGTTAAATGCGCAGAAACAAAGCAATTTTATAATCATCAAAAAGCTGCTTTATTTTCTGAAATGAAATGAAAATTCTACTAAAACACTTTTAAAAAACAAAAAAAGATTTTTTTTGTAAATTTTTCATTAAATCTGTAAAGTCAGGCTCTAATAAAAAGGAAAGTTATATGCCTTATTAAAGGCCTTTTTTGAAAATTAATCAATAATACAATTTTATTTACGAACATTTTTAAGAGATTAAAAAAAAACAAAAATAATTATTATGATAAAGAATAAAAAGATCAGCCTGGATTAAAAGAAATTTTCAGAAGCTCCTTCTCTGGAGTAGCAAACTCTGATCAGTGTAATAAAAAACATCATTAAGTTCTTTCAAAAATAACTGCTAATATACTCGTATGTAGCATATAAAGGGTGCGCCAAGATCTACAAAAGGTAAGATGTTATATAAATTTTTTTTGTTATTTTATTTTCATTTTCTTAATCAAACGTTCTATATGCTGTTGAATATGTGACTCGATGTAAACTATACTTTTGATTTAAAAAACTCAATAGAATAAAAATTTTAATTTTAATTAATCAAAATATCTGAACAACATGTCTAAAGAATCACAATGAAAGATTTTGATTTTGATAATACCTCAAGCGAAAGCTTAATATTTTGACTTGGCGCAAGCTTCACTTTATAGCTAAAATCTCAATTTGTCCGTACCAATATCAAGGAATTTCGAACTGAGTCGTGTCGCGATTTTTAGAAATTTGTATTGTTGATCATGTCATTTGAACGTTATGCTATGAAATCCAATAATATTCAAGCTTTTAACGAAAATAAATTATATACCATTTGATTATGTACCTGTAATTTACTATTTTGGATATACCGATTGATAATAAAAATGCGATGTTGATGTAAATAATTCTTGACTTTTCCTTACCATAAAATGATAGTTGCCTAAGTATTTTGTTGTTGCCCTTATTTACTAGAAAGTTACGTGATCAAAATTACGTGATCTATATTAAACAGTTGATAAATTTTATACAATATCATTTAGTTGGAATATAATATACTCTATAGTTTTTCTATTATACTAACCTTCCGTAAAAGTTATAGTTAAAAAAATCCTGCCTTCTTTAGAATTTCCCATCTTTTCACCCAAGTGCTACGAATCATAATTTCCAAATGGAACAGAAATTGCTAAAAGAAAAAGTTCACACCACTATCTCCACAAAACTTGCAACATAATAATGTTAAGCCAATAAAAATTTATAAAAAAAAACCTTGTATTACTTTAAAAGGCCAATATGAATTGCTTCAGCATGTACATGCAACAACAGGATTTTATAAAAAAGGATTTTTTTATTTTTATTTAAGGCACAATATTTCCACTACCTTCATGAATTGAAAGCACAAAGTTTACTTGTAGGTCTACGTATAAAGCAAAACCCACAACATCAGCTACCAACAGGAATTTTTATAGACACCACTGCCTGCACATCAACAACGCTATCCCCAATTCCATGTTGCCACTTTTATTGTTGTTTCATTTCGTTTTTTTTTCCTTGTTTTTTTTTCGAAGTACATATTAAAAGATTTTGTGTGTGTATATGTTTGGGTATATTATGTTGGCGTTTATTTATTTATATGTATTGATGTGTATGTGTTTTATTAAAGGAAATTTTATTTTCTCTTTAACCCAGTAGTATGTGAATGACCCACAAAGGATTACAACAATTCCAAATGTAAATATTTCAATATAAAACATCAGTTTTAATAAGAAAATTTGCACTTGTGGCACTACTTATCAAGGCGCGGGCAGTATACATACTTTAACCGACTCCAAATTGGTCTATATTTTTATATATGTTTAAATTTTATATTCTTTTTTAATGTTTGCATACGCGAAACTCTAACGATTTAGGGACGGTTTTTAAAATTTTTTCGTTTTTTTGAAAAGTCATGTCAGTGGTTTGGTCCTATTTTGACCAATATATGATGGTACTGGCAGAAGGGTGACTTTTCCACAAAGCAAATATTAATTATCGTATAACCAGTCTAAAGAAAAGCCCTGTATACGTTCGTATATGCAGTACTGTGCTGCAACACTAAATTCAAATATTCGCAACTTCTACATTCTATCACACGGTATAAAAAATATTATTTTAAGAATGGATTACATAACAAATTATCATCACTTTATTTGTATTGGTACAGCGCAGAAAGTTTGCGTTTTTGTTGCAGCGCAATACTGCATTTACGAACGTTTCCCAGCTGGAGAGTAACAGAATAAAGGCTAGCTCTTATAAAAAGCAGTACACAATTATTTTATATCTATTTGACTATATTCCTTGGAAAATAAAACAAAAATTTGTTTCTTTATTGTTGTTTTCAATACAAGTAAATGACACAAATTCTCATTTAATTTAAAAAATCAGGCCATTAAACATCAAAGAGTTATACTCTAGTACTTTTAAAATTATTGATTTTTGTTAATAATTCTTCTTAAGAGCTGAGAATCAACATTTCTTAAGAAAGTTATTTTTTTGGAGTTTATTATTTTCAATTTATACCGTCCCCGAACGCGTCAGATCTAATTTGATACAGTTAAAAATAGAGGTATTACTACAGCACCGTGGTTGATCGGGTTTCTTGATCAATTTGATTTCTTTGGATTATCAATATAAATGCACTTCTTACCAGTAGAAAAAAAAACTATATGCAGACGACTATTTTAACCGACATGCAAAACCATTTTAAGGTGCTTGAAACCTCGTGACAAGCACGATATACAAATAAGCTCTGAAAGAGTGGTGTAACAGCCTGTTAAAACAGCTTTATTGTCTTTGAAACCTTAGTTCATGATTGGTTCGCTTTTCAACCCTAATAAAGTAAGTTGATTGGCATTCGTATTTGAAACTCGAACTAATGGTCACAGCTGCATTATACCGGTGCTGCGAAGGAACACGAACACAGGACATGTAGTGAGGACACTAAGACAGTGGAGCACTCTTCTTGTCATTGGACGGCTTTTTTTCAGGCGACATTTATACTTCTTACTGACAGTATTCACCCCAAAAAAGAGAATTGTTGAACTTCTTCTATGGCATAAGGTTCCTACAGAGCTATAGGTTTTCGTTTCCCTTGTGGAAGCGAACATCTTGCCTTTTTTTAAAACTCTGTTTTATTACATGAGATGAATATTCCTCCCCTTTAACCTAACTTATCTTATTTATACGATTCCATTTTTGTATGATATTGATGAGTCAAATAGATTTTTAAGCATATGGAAATTAATGTTTGTTCTATGCCCATTAAGCTTTAAGGTATATATTGGCACGACTTTTGATTTTGCAATACTTCGTCTTCTAACACCTAGAGCTTAATAAAATTTGGTTTTTTGTAGACACCATTGAGTCGAATTAACTCAATGAGGGTATGATTTCCACAAAATTTCGTTGTGAAAGCATTTCGCAAGTTTTCTCAAAATAAATCATAATACTGAAGTAAAACTTCTCGCAAGTGTACTGTTCTGGGAATAAAACCCTTCATATTTAAAGCTTGAATAAACTTCGCTTATAACATTTTAGCAAAATAGACCAAACTTAATCAGAAAGCTCCTACACGACACATATACAAAATAGATCGATCACATGGCAGATACACTGGTAATGTAGTCCAGTGTAAAACGATTTCAAGATTCCTTAATGTTAAAAAATATATATAAATTACATTCATAATCGAAGGAGTTTTTATGTCCAGGTTAGCTTCCATGGTATATAGTTTAACTTTTCTTTAGGAAAGTGTGTCTCCAGTTCCACCGTGGTATTAACAATTTTTGTTTTACTCTACCATATTATAAACGTAAAAGGAATATATAAAATATTTATAGCTTTAAATGCAAAAAGAGAAAAAATATCACGTAATAATAAAATTTTATTCTATTATTATGTACCCTGTACTGGTTTCAATACTTCAACTTGCCATGTCAGTGAGCCAAAAAAAAAAGGTTGAATTTTTTTAGCCTGGTAGCAGGAGTTTTGACGAAACAAAATACTTTTATTTATTTATGATTTAAAACAAAGATACAACAAGACACATGTAATATAAAATGAAATAGAATAAAAAATGTATAAATAAATAATTAATATGTGTTCCAGAAAGGAGAGCTCGTGCTGTATATAAAATACTGGGACTGAATAAAACATTGTGCTCATACGATTTTTTAATTTTGTAACAAGAGTCGGTTGGATTTCGGTCAGTTTCATTTTTGTTAGCATTCTGGCATAAATTTAATATTTTTAAGTATATTGTTCAATATATGAAAAAAATGTTTTTTCTTAATTTTTCTTTTGGATGAGCTTGGCCATTTTTATATATTTACGTATCTTTTTTTATTACAAGTGGCAAGTTGATTCCCTTAATGAGACAGATAAGTGAGTTAACAACAGACAAATCCTAAGAATCATAGCGACCGCTAGTATGGTTTGAATAAATAGTATCATTTGGCTAAGGTTGTGTACCTACATATTACCAAGGCGTTTGAATAATAGTGAAAAAGGGAACCTGCTACAGAAATTGGCATTACGATTTAAAAAGAAATTTCATTCTTCAGTCGAACAGCTTGTACAACAAATAGAAGTTCTAGTCAAATATTCACAAGGACAACTGCCTATATCCTTTCTTTCATAATTTACTTTGCTAGCACCAGCGTCGTGAACTGCTTAAGTAATTGTTTTCTCCTGAGTATTGTATTAAGAAAAAAAAAACCCCAAACATCAACAGGCAAATTGACAACCAAATAGTTTCTTCACTGAAACAACACTAAACCCACTGAAACAACAACTGCTATTTGCACGAATATTGATAATGAAAAAAAACTATAAAAAAATTTTAATTGTTTTTAGTTTCAATACAAATAATCGAACGATCGACTGAACTAAATACAATTATACAAAAATTTTCACTCCAAGTAAAAGAAATTTTACCATAAACATAAATTCACAATTTCCATTTACTTTGGAAAAAAAATCTGCCATGTACTGTTTTCAAATCATATAAATTTTGCCGTCCTTATCCGCAGTTATTTCAGGATATAAGTTTTGTGAAAGTGAAATTTCAGACACTCCCCAATACAAAATTTTAACGTATAAGTAATATAAACTCAAATCAAATTAATACTCATACGCCGAAGACCTACAATATTCCACAAAAATCTTCTCTCTCCCGTGTCATTTATTGCCATTAAGTATATATTAGAAACCTTAACATTTTATTTGCAGTAGAAATATGTTTTATTGTTCGTTTTTTTATATCAAGTTTTTTATGTAAGTACTTTTATCAATTAAGAATTGGAAAAAAGCCACACAGGGGAATAATATTTTGTGACAATATTTTCTGCATCTTTTCAGAGATTGGCTGGTCCAACAACACTTATATCGGTCTTTCCTTCCTGTCCCTCTCTCTCTCAGTAGTTGGTAATTATTATTAAAATGTAAGAAATGCATGATTAAAGGTGTGTATCAATGACGATTTATGAAATTGGAGGCATTATTTGTTGAATTAATCGAATAAGGAGTGTAAGGATTATTATCTAACAAAGTCAGGTCACATTTATGTAAAAAATGTGGCTTACCATTTCATTAAAATTTTTTTTAATAGATTGGAAGACAATGATAATTTCTTAATGCTAAAGCATTGAGAAAAGTCGGAAGGACGTCATATGTAGATTAGGACAAGAACCTTTATTATACATTATTATATATAAAGTATTTTGGATTTATGTTTTAAAACTTATCGAAGAAGCTGATTTCCCTTAAAAAAAGAAGGTACAGCGGCCCTCAAAAACAGAGATTAGATTCAAAGCATAATTCTTCTTGGTTATACTTTGGCAAAAAATTCAATACAACGTTCAAAGGAATCCAGTTAAACAAACAAGAAAGAGTTTTTCTTTTGGATTTCCTTGAAAACTCAGAAAAGTTTTAGTGCTTTATCTGCTTCTTAAGCATAAATTTTATCAAATTCAGCGACATTTTCTCATGAGCTTTATTTTTAACTTTGAAAGATTTAAGATGGATTACCGAACATTTTTTATTAAGTCTTGTTCATTCTATAGCCAAACTACCAACTTATACCATTTTTCCATATAATAGGAAGTAAAATTAATTTTCAACAATTTATTCCTTCATTGCAATAAAAATACTTCCTGAGAAAATCACTTTCGAACTTTTGTTATTGTTGGAGAACTAAAATAATTTTAGTTCTTTTTTATTATAATGGATTTTTCAACAAAAAAATTTGTCAAAAAAAATTAAAACAAATCATTTAGATGAACACTATAAAAGGGTATTGTATTGCAAAGAGCAAGTCTTGGCAATTGAAGATGATATCGGACAAATGTCTACCACGAATGACTACACAGATATAAATTATTTTACAAAAATTTTCAATAAATACGCCCCATGCATGCAATCAGACCACATTTCTCAACATATCATAACACGTTCAGCATGGAAAGGTTTCTAAACAACTGCTTTTAAACTTTCCGAAGCCAAATGCGGCCAATTTTTTATTTGCATTCGCAGACAGATGAAAAAAAAATATTTTTCCAGAAAAAATCAGCGGTTCGTTCTTGAATGAATTCAGCAAATCTATGGCCGGTTGACATCATTCGATGCACCAGGTGCACGTTGTAGAACTTAAAATTCACATCCTTCGCCATGTGGTCTTTGTGGATGGCCCCAGTTTTTAAGAACGTCAACGTTGAACGGCTCCAATATTTTCACTTGAATTACCCGCTCAAAAATTATGTAGTGATATCATCGTCTAAAGTTTATATATGTATAGCGGTCTCAGAAGGATGATTCACCAGCGAAATTTAATTTATCGCAACAAGTGCCACGGCTTCTATTAGTGATATGTCTAAGAGTAAAATATCAAAATTATCATGTTTTTCCAATATGATCCAGTGGGAAATATTAAATCCATTTATTATATTTTTTTGCCAAAAAATGCAGCTAGAACTCCTCTTATATTTTAGCCTTCTGTGCGTATGTTATCCTACAAAAGCCTGAGGGATGTCACTTATTGCTCTGTTTTTACAAAACCATAAAATCTAAATGTATATAATTCAAGGCAACAAATATATTATCAAGTATTTATACAGAAGAATGATTACAATATGTTCTATTAATTTTATTAATATGCGTCAGAAAAAACAACGTTTTATGGCAGTTGTTGATTTATTAAACTCACAAGAGTGTTGCTTGTAATATTGAGTTTAATGCAAATTTAATTAAAAAATTATCATGATAAAAAACAATCAGCATTTAAATAAAACGAAAATCAGCATTTAAATGAAACGAAAAGTAGGAAAAAAATTAATTTCATCCTTAAACATCGACCTTGTCATAAGAATAACAAGAGCATTTGAAAAATCGAATATTGTATAAATAGATGTTTATTCTTAAATCAACTAAAAACAAAACTTTCTCAATTGATAATTTATATCGTAAAGCAACCACAACTTACCGCACGTGCATTACATTGCATGGTGATTGAAAATAATCCCACTAGCAAAAAATGCCAGTTGATGCATAAAGGATATTGTCGTAACATGATGCTAAGCAAAAATTTATTTATTATATTTTGTTTCTTTGCGAATTCAGTAGTTACTTTATTCTATATGGCCAATAAACTTTAATAACTCACGCAAAAATGCTTAAAAGCTCTAAATATAAATGGAAAACAAAGTCAAAGAGAAACGTAGAGAGATATTTTAATAAGAACACAAAGGAAATATTTTCACTATAAATTTCTTTTCGCAAGAAAACAATTGAACATTATAAATGTCTTTTTAATATAACAAACACAGTCTTTGGTTCCCAAAGAGTCCTTCTTTACTTGAAATTATTTTAAGGACATTTATAATTTCTTCTCTTCAATTTCCGTTATTTTAAAGTTTTTTAGTTTATCTCGTCATATATTTTAACAAAAATTACAATTTTAATAAATTTATTTAAGGAAATTTGTTTTTTTTTTTATTTGAAACACTCAGAAAGCACACCTTACGCTTTGAATATCCGTTAGAGATTGCTGCCACAACTTGTTCAACATGTCCTTAAAAGGGCCAGCAATGCAAGAGCAAAACTTATATAAACATAGAGAGCGAGAGAGACACTAATTGAGTTTCAATAATTCGCTGCGGCGAATTCATTTTCTATGAAGTTGAACGAAATTAGTGTTGATAATTGCGGATATAAAAAAAACGTTAAGGGATTATTTTACATAACAAAACGTTCAAAGGGAATCATTTTTTACATTTATACGAACAATTTTAAGAAGTTATATTTTTTCAGAAGTACTTTTTGTAAAAGTGAAGAAATACCTTTTTAAATTAAAAACCTTCGTTAATTTTTTGTTTGAAAAAAAAAAATTAAAAACCATCGAGTACCGAAATATCGATAATAATTTAAAAAGGTTACTGGCCAATTGGAATTTGAATGTACTAGCGATTGTGCAAGCCATTTGCGTGTGATATACATGGAAGTTTGAGTTACATATACTATATATGATCATATGGATGTGAGAAATATTTCTGCAAAATAGGTACCGCGTTTGAATAAAATGTGAACCCACCATAATACAGCAGAGACCGAACAGCAGTCATAAACCTGGATTTCTTAAGATGAATCGTCGTCAAAGAAGGCCAATGTGGGGTTTCTCGATGTGCACACGGTATAATCCAAATTGTCTACCTTCGAAATTGTAAGCCAATCAATCGCAAATATTACGTCAACTTATTGGATCGATAAAATGAACAGTTGATCAAAACGGCTACATTGGGCAAGGGTGCCCACATGTGAAGTTTCAATGCAAAAATGTCATGATTTAGGCTTACAATTGCAACGTCATCATCCCTACTCACTGAATTTAGCCCTGGTTTACTATATTTTGTTGCCGAAGAATTGGCTCAGGAAAAGTAGATTTGACTCCAACGACGCCAACATCTCGCAAACAAAATAACTATTTTGATGACTTCGACAAATATTATTTTTTTGGAAGGATAAAAAAATTGGGAAAATATTGAACAGAATAGACCAAAATGATTTTTAATACGGAAACAAAAGTTATGGACCAATTTACCTGTCCTCATAACTGTTTTTATATCATATTTTTATTCACAAAAAAAATTTAAAATTGTCATTATTAATTGGGAAATTTTTCTAATTAATTTAATTTAGAAAACTTACATATTTGCCAGCATATAGTATATTTTGATTCAATTATAATAACATTTTTAGAAACATTTTTAATTCTGTTTCAGAAAACCCGATACGTTCTCCTTTGTTTCATAAACTCACATTTCTTAAGCTCTCTTTGAACACATAAACATTCTCACACAACATAATAAAACTCTCTCGCTCATAAATCTCTTCTTGTTTACAGTAAAAAAAATTTTCGCTCACTTTGCTTGCATGTGTGTACTTATGTATGTGTGCGTGTGTGTGTATTTGGAGATTGTCCTGTTGTTATTTAAGTTCTACTCTCACTCAAGGACACTGTGAGCTGTCAACGTGTAAAAATTGTATTGTTACTTTATTTTTATTTATAGTTTTGTTGTAGTTTCCTTTTTTCCATGTTTTTGTTTTTATTTCATTTTTGTTAAGTTGTTATCAAAGTTTTTTATTATGTTTTCTTTAATATTCTTATTATTTTTTTTTGTTTTTGATTTTTCTATGGCCAAAACATTTTTATTTTTTAAATATTTCACTCGTTTTTGTTTGTCTTTTCTTTTTTTCTTTTTCATGTGCTGACAATCATGTTCAGCTGTTAAGCTGGTGCTAGAAGTGGCAGCATTTTATAGTAAAAGTGTATTAGGCCAGAAGAAACAGCATTGTTAGTTACAGAAAATGACAAATTAAAAAATAAAACACCATGTACATATATATGTATGTATTCAGCATGAATTTTTCTTTTTAAAATTAGAAAAACGATGAAAAGGAATATACAACAATAGTTAAATATGGCAGTAAGCAAAAGCCTGTATATTGGCAAGTACTTTCGGGGTATTGTTGTGTTTTCTTAGTGGAGCATTTGTTAGTATATGTTTATGTATTTTATGTACTTGAAAAAATAAGTAGTACAGAACATCTATTTATATAAAGCACGCATACTTATATGTCTTCTATTTCCTTACATATTTATTTAGGCCACTCTTCGTGTTGCCTACTTTCTTCTGTTGCTTTTTTTACACGTCGTTTAACCAGAGGTTTGAATATTAATGATAAAAATTAAAAAAACAATTTCTGCAAGAGATTTTTGTATACAATTTTATCAATTTTTTGAATACCTTTTTCTAAAAATAACACCTAAAGGAGAAATGGAACCAAATTTTTGTTATATATATGACCCCATCGTTCCTATAAAGAGCATAGGGCGCCAGAGGTATCATGATATGGTACAACTTCTGATTGGTTCAACTTGGTGAATCCAGAGTGCAGCTTTTCAATTACACTTCAAATCGACTCACAAACCTCTACGTGGTGTCACTGGGCGACGTTCTTAACACCCGTGAAACATCGGTGAATTGTGAGAGCCGTCTGCAGTGTCTGTTGTCTCTTCTTAAACTTTTGTTAGTGCAAATACATTTTTCAAATAGTCTTAAATTTTCTGCCTACTTTCATTTGTTTCTGGTGTCTAGGAATCTTAACAAATTTACAAGGTTTTTGAAGCGTCACGTTGAACAGACTTACATAAAGTTAGTAAAGGAAAACAAAACGAAATAAAATGAAACTATTTATAAATCATATCTCTGGCTTTTATATTTTCTTTGGATATAAAAAATATAGTGAAAATACTTTGCGGTTTCGTTTTATTTACTATAAGCGCAAAAGATTATGCTTCCTGAAGGAGTAAGAGAAATATTTATATTCTAAACTTTGCAGGCATTTTTTATATTACACCTAACAAATAGTTCCTCATAAGCTAAAGTCACATTCATGTAGTTTATTAAAACTACCGATATTTCCTTGAAATATTTTTGATGTACCTGGTAATTGGTATAGTGTCCGCTATAGCTGTGCTCTACTGTAAATGCGTTATATACTGAGATTTTAGCGCGTATTGGTAAAAAAAACATCAACCCTGAAGCATATTCATTTTAAAAAGTCTTAATCTTGTAGTAAGCCAGGTGTAAGATAATACGATATTAATTTGGATGTTAAGAAACACTATTCTTATTGCTTTACGGACAATTTTTTGCTTAGCTGCAGACTGGTCCAGGTCGATTTTGAATAGTCCAACTGTTATATAAAGCGGAATACAAGATTAGTTCATTTTATTATGTATAAGAGGTACCCTCCCAACGCGTCCTTTCACCTACACTTGAAATGCAAGCAAGTTTGGACCAGATCCTTAAATAAAATGGTTTAAGAAAACTTATAATTATATATTATCGAGTATATAACCTCTTAATATTTTTGAAATCGGCTAAAAATAGATGAAAATAGGCTTATTATAATGCCACTTTTATGTCTGACAGATCTTCCAATCAGAGCTTCAAAATTTTGACAATTGATAACGGCCATATGGCCCTGGACGAATATTGTTCAATATCACGTGTAAATGATAAACAAGTCTTACGGTTATCATAATTATTTTCCTTCTCTCTCTAAATGGTTACAAACAACAAATAAAATTGGGACCATACCAATCCACATGAGATTCAAGAATGTCGAATTCATCCCGGTATATATTTCTTTGAAAACGAAAAAGGCCAACCACATGCGGCCGTTGACACTTGAACGTAGTCACAATCATATTTATTCACACAATCATATTTATTTGTACTTCATGTAAAGTTTGATTTGTTAATTAACCTTGAAAGTCCTTGAATTTTTTTAAGACAACTTTCCTCTACACTTTCAGGTGGAAGAAGTGAAAAAATAAATCATTAAAGCAGTAAATTAAAGAAATATTAACAATGGAACTCAAAAAACAAAACCCTTTTTTGAATCAAGAATCTAATAAGTAATAAATTATTACATCAAAAGAAAATAAAGGCACACCAAAGTGTCATTTTTCGAAGAAATTGATTCTATAAATATTTCATAAAATGATTATAAAAAAATGATTAAAAAAACTTACTGATTAAACACGTGAATTAGTTGCGTGTATGTCTAACGCCTAAAAATGTTACAACATTTATAACATTAATTTTAATTTCCAGTTTCTTTGTTGTTATATATTATATTTTACGATTTCATTTCAGATTTCAAGAAATTCTTTTGAAGCGTAAAATATTACAGCATGTAGTACTAGTCCCAAGATATCGATTCGTTTGCCATAAGTAGTATTGTCTAAGTGAGCATAAAAAGGTTATAATTTTTTTAATATCCAAAACAAACAGCATATTTTACTCGACTATAATTATTTAATGGTTAGATAAATGAGAAAAGAGGTTCAAACGTTAAATAAAAATATTTAAATACAAAATAAACGACAACCGGCTTTTAAGAATTCCCTAAAGGATCTGCTTTTAACATTAAAAACAAACAAAAAATTATATACAAGCACAAGGAAGCAAGAAATCAGAAACATGACAAACATGATAATGATATATTTAATGTAAATAATTGCAAGTAATACTGTAAAAACGTGCGGTTGTACGTCTGTTAATGAAATGTAAAATATTCTGCTTTTTTTCTACAGAATTGCTGTCCATATCCGCTGAGCTCTCTTACGAATGTTTGTCATTTAAAAATGAAAAAAAGTGTAAATAGAAAAATATGTGGAATAAAAAGTTGAAATTTACTAATAGAGAGCGGGTGTAAGAAAGGCAATAGAAAATTTATCAAAAATAATTCTCAAGCTTTTGCAAATCTCGCTTGAGATGTTTCAATGACAATAAGCCAAAATAGTTAGAAAACAAATTAAATATGAATATATTATTAAGTGTTTGTTAATTAAAGACTTCATGCCTAAATACCAACAAAGACACCAGTCCAACCCACTCAAAGGACGTTATCTCTCGTAGCGTATGAGTAATAAATTTAAAGAAAAATCAATCATACGCATTTTGAATCAAAACACAAACATATTTGCTATTAATTTAGAACCTAACCATAGGACTGAATATTATTTTCAAAATAAATGAAATTAATGTTTCGCCTTTTGGGCGGAAATATCTTAAGGGCTCGGTTGGATTTTTTTCCGATTTAGCAAAATTATTTATATCGCCCTTTACACTTTTTTAAAATATAAGCTAAAAAGGCTGTTTGTCTTATTCACGGTGATATTCAAAAGTTTCAGAAGAATTCCTAGCCAGCTCTTCCCTTCACAAATTTAGAAAAATGTATTTTCTAAATGTTTTCACGGAAATGATATTCAACTTTTTTCAATTTCTAATAAATAATATGAATAATTTTAATATGCTTAACTTAAATTTATTGCATAATATCAACAAGTAGTTTCATTACTTTTTCTTTTGAAATCAAAAACAAAATTTTCATTATAATAATCAAATGAAAAACAGATACCAAACTTAATTATTGCAAAAAGAATGTAATAAAAGCAATTAAATTGAACCTTAATTAGCACGGAAAACTTTTTCCAAACACAATTAGAAGAAAAATAAAACAACAACAAAAAAAAACAAAAGTAAAATAATAAAAGAAAGCAATATGAAAAACGAATGCTGAAAATAGATTAAAAATAAAAATAAATAAAATAAACAAGAGGGCAATAAATTTGTTTGCTTCCAATTGTAAAATTTAAAGCTCTAAATGGCAATGAACTCAATAGAAATCGTCACTGGACCGCTTTTCCACTAACAAGAAAACTCATCTAACCTTAAAAGTTTTGTTTATTAAATTTTTTGCGCTAGATTCCGATTTTTATATGAAGTTAAATATTTTCTGGTCTTGTTGTTTTAAACGAAATTGTTTGGCTAATATTAGATATTAAGATAATTTCCAGCATCATGTAGTTGCTAATATAAGAAAATACTATGAAAAAATGTCTCAAATATGATGTCCGCTCGCACACTTTTTGTTTTGAAAACTTTCTCTCCTAAACATTAAAAATTACCAATGTGGTATAGTCCCTAGTATCTCACTTTTAGAAGACTTCTTTTTCATGTCACTTGGAACTAAAAAAAATAAAAAAATATTGATTTTACACACAAAAGTAGTATAGAATTTATATATTTATTTTATATAGAACATACAACTTCTTGGTATTTCCCAAGCTCTTAATTGTCTTATATCACTTTTTAGATTTTTTGCTCTGAATTATGTTTCCATATCTTACATATTATGATTTAAAAAATACGTCAAACTTAGAGAAATTTATCAAATCTTTATTTAAGTCGATAGAACGATTATACAATTCCATTTTCAAATAGGATTTCGTGAAAATTTTGATCGCCACTATGTTTCAAATGGTTCATACGTTGGGTCCAATTTTGACTCACTCTCTAACATATTGGCTTCCAGTGCCTCACATAGCCCTACAAGAAAATTGAAAAGCGTTAAATTGTACAATCCAAGTGACTAATTAACCGGCCCCAAAGGCTGTTTACCAAACTCGCCTCTCAATTGGGCCATTGTTTCGCGAGCTCTATAGCATGTCGCACCATCTAGTTAAAACGACATGTCAACCAAGACCAGTTCTTCTATTTTTAACAAAAAATTTCTAGATATCGCATGGTAGCGCACACCATTCACATTAACGTTTCTGCATTCGTCGTTTTGGGAAAAGTGCGATTCAATGATGTCACCGTCCCATAACCCACACCAAACAGTGCATTTTTCGCGATGCAATGCTTCTGGCTGCTCCTCACACCAAATTCGGCAATTTTTGCTTGTTCACGTATCCATTTAACCAGAAATGAGTTTCGTCCCTGAATACAATTTTTCGGTTTCTTCACCAAGCATGAATTTTGATAATAAAATTCAATAATCTGCAAGCGTTGTACGGTTGCAAGTCGATTCATGTTTAAATTACAGACCAAACTGAACATGTTTACCAGTAATACGTTACAAGAAAACAGCTGAGCTGCCAAAAATTAATTTTGTTGCCAAAAAGAAAGTTGCTAAAAAATTACCATTTATTTTACCTCTGTGAATTTGAGGAAATGGTGGTACAATTAAAAATACTAAAATTTATTTACGGCTTGTGCCATTATACATCATGTTTAGTCCTAAATATTTTGTCGTATCTTATAAAATTTACGAGTTGTTAAATTTGTGATTTTTTAATTAGAAATATCACATTGCGTCAAATCACACAACTTGTACCGAAGTGAAAGTTTATACACATATTATTTCCTAAAACTTCTGTTTTATTTCTTTAGTTTTTAATTTTTTTTTTTTCATGAAATGGTTCTGCCACAAGAACTCTAAATATTTTAAGCAACTGAGTTTAGCCTTTCTTAAAGTTTATGCAAAACAACAAAAATATGTACCAACCTTTCTTAAAATTAAATATTCCTTTATTTTACCATTAATTTTAAAATTTTTGCAGCATTAATTGTTTATTTTTTCTATTTTGGAATGGAACAGAAAACTAACATTTGTTAAATTTGCTTATTTTTAGGGCTTTAATTTTTAGTATTGAACAAATTTATTGTCTGAGTCAGCCCTGATTATTTCTATATCCTTTCAATTCCTTTTAACTTTTTTTGAATGAAACACAATTTTTACATAAAAACTCGGTATAATTCATGTTGAGATTTTTTCTATACAATAATAATCAGTGTGTTTTGTTGAAACAATATCTAATTGCTGCTACGGAAATTAAGTGAAATATTTAAAAAATTCTCCTCAACTCAAACATGAACAATTACCCTTCAATAAATCGAGAGCCCAGAATCCCTTTGCTCTATGGCGTTACACACGAGTATGAATGATGAAAACTCTTTCCAGCTGCTCTGAGGGGTATAACAAAAATGAAATTAAATAATACACAAAGACACACAACCGAATGTTGAGTGATGATGAACTAATAAGAAACAAGTGATAATCAGAGTTGACAGCATTTTGTCACAATTGTTTAACTTGCTGAGCACGTCGCGAAACGTGCATTGAATTCTCTGGCAAGGATGTAAACTTAATGTTTCGTTTACAATACAAACAGTAGCACATGGAAACAAAATGGCAAGGACTCCGCTAAACGCACTTTTAAACTTACAGACAAGCAGTCAAATAGTTGGTTTATATAGCAGCAAGGAGTGAGAGCAGCAGATCACAGCTTATAAACAACAATGATGCTTAAACAATGACGTCCGAAGGCGAACGAAGTGGAAAAGGATAAGGAACCTTAATAAAAGTGTAAGACAAAGTTATGGTATAGAGATGAAGGATTTATTTTTCTTAGTACTAGTCTTAGTTTTTCTTCTTTTTTTCTAGTGTAACAGAAAACGGGAAGGTTTACTTTTATTGCAGTTGAAATTATAATGAAAGAAAAGATGAAACTTAAATGAATAAAGTTGTGAAAGAGACTAGGAAGACGAGGTAGATTTTAATTGAAGGACAATATTAGTAAACTTATAGTTAAGTAGTTAAACTGATATACGAGTAAAATAGAAACATCAGATAATAACACGCCAGCTGGTACGGGTAATATTCGAAATTTCAAAGGATGTCAATGAACTTATTGGGTATATGAAAAAGTATATGAATGATCTGTTGTTCTCTTCACAATTCGAGTATACAAGATTACCCTCAAAAAATAATCTCTTTTTAGTAAGCACTAGCAACTCCAAAGAATTTTTTTTCCTTTTTAAAAGTGAAAGAAATTAATAAAAATTAAACGATTTATATTAAAAGCAAGAAATTTTTAGTATAATAATAAAGAAGCAATAAATTTTTGCAGCCAAGAACTTTTATGCTTCTGACAAAAGATAAAAATCTCGATCCAACTTTACGCTGGATGCGAAAAAGTTTTCTGCTGCATCGTTAGAGTCGTTGTTATACAAGACACGTAATGCAATTGGGAACTGTTGTCTTAATCTCGATTTTTTTTATAAAATAACCAATTGTATTAGTCATATATTTCCATCGGACTAACGTAGTCTACAGTAGTTACCCTCTACATTTGCTACATGTGTTGCTTGTTTAGTGGATGCGAGGTGATTAAAGGTGAAATATTTTCATGTCGCTAAAAAGTTGGCTGTCGATGATCAATAATGGATTTTAAGATTATCCGTCATTAGCATCTTATCTAAAGCTCTTTTTTGGGGAAGTGTGTCTAGAATTATTGCAAGTGCTTTTCATAATTGTCTTACACCACATCGGCTTCAGCAATGGGAGAATTTAATGTACAGCCCCACCACTCCTAAATATCGGACGCACTTGCGAAACACAGTGGGTAAATTTTTCTCTAAGGTAAAATGAAACATCCACAGAAGCCTTGGAATTGAGTTGGAGCTACGCTACTTAATGTGCAAAAGAAGAAAGTGGTGTATTTCCCGTATATTCAAAGCAGTTTCCCTTACTTATCAACAAGACTGAAAAACCTTAAGTATTAGTAGCGAAGATCTAAGAAACTAGACTTTAGATGTGTATTGTTACCCTCGTATTTTACTAAATTTAGTTCTTATGTGATTCTAGTTTAGAAAAAGCTCTTGAGACTACTAGTTCCCATGATGCCAGTCAGAAAAACTTTCTCATATTAAATTTAGGGAATTAGGTTTCTTAATATTACTCTCCATGCAGTCTGAGGCACTACTAGAGCTTGATTCCAATAGGAGCAGTTATAAACTCACTTTAATCCTAAGATTCTTACAGAAGTTCGCTGTAAAATATCAGCTCTTACTCTTAGTGATGCTTTATGCAATGCGATCTTCCCCATATATTTGCCAATGCTACACCACATGCCACACAGAGTTTCGTTGGCAGTCTAAGGACCGCAAAGCTTTCTTGGAAGAGAGAGTTCGCAGTCGAAATGAAGGTGCTGACACAAGTAATATATGTATGTTCGGTACACACTCTCATAACAATTAGATTAAGGATTGATTTCAAATCATCATTAAAACATTATAAGCTTCAATTCATAGTTGCAAAGATCATAATACATTTGCCGCAACCATGTGTATCGCTATTTGCCTTTGGTCGCCCTTTTCAATTGATAAATAAATAATAATATATAATAATAATATATATAATAATAATAATAATATATAAAAAACCTTTTGCCGTATTAAATTATCATTGCAGATAATAACAAATTTACTGCACTATGCGCAACAAAGGTTTTCTTTCTAGTACTTTCAACGTATTAATTTTAAATTGGCAGTCACATTTGAAAAAAAATATCCAAATACAAATGTTGCTACAACAAAACATTGTTTCACACAATATGACATGTTGCCAGTAACTATATTTCAATATGCCACTATGTTTAGTGATCCTTAAATGATATATTTTAGGAAAAAAATTAACAAAATTTTCTCATAACTTGATAATTTTGTTATAGTCACGATATAAGTATGTATGTGTTATTACACACTATTGTTTCTACGATATAGTTTCTCTGCTAATATTTGCCAATAAATCAGTTTTGATGTAGATGTGACAATATATTAAAAAATATTACTGCACTGATTATGGTATATTTGGCTACGGAGTTGTTCTTCCTTAAGTATTTGAAAAAAATATAACTATTTGTGCCACAACAAAATAATGTTTGAAGAGTCAAAATATATTTCTTTAGACCGCTTTAATGGAATGCATCTTTTTTCTTCTTCAGGGATCTACCAGTGAATTGATTTTATAACACGAAGACAAAATTTTATAATTTTGCCATTACAATTTATTGTTACAGAGATCATAACGTGGTTGGCATAACCAAGCCACTTTAATGTCTTTGTATTTAATTATTTGTACGTTTATCTGTAAAAGTCGAAAGCAAATAGCAAATATGGTAATGAATCTCTAATAACTATTTTATAGTCTTATAAATATATGTTTATTAAACAATTTGTTTATCACTTGTACCGGAGCGGACAAACCGCACTGAAAGAGAAGGCCATGAATTATAAAGGTGCAACTATTTTGAGGTTTGCCAAAAAATAATGAATTAATTAAACAGGACTTGCTGTCTAATATTCCAATATTATAAAATAACATTTGATTACAATGATGGATATAAGACTTTCAATGTTACCTGATGGACTTCAATAGAAATCCGAAATCCCTTTTCCACCTGCGAATATTTTATTTGAATAAAAGCAAATGAACCAATGCCAAGATGAGTTTGTAATCAGAATCTTTTTATCTAGAAAAATTTGGCCAGAAAAACGTTGCTGAGTTGTTACAAAAAGGTTTTGGCTAATGAACTCGAGACTCTTTAAAAATAAATTCATTGAAGTTAAGCAACTAAATACAGCTTCAAAAAGTGGCTGAATAAATATTAAACTGGACATGAACAAAATTAATAAGCAACAGCAACAAAAAAGGCTAGAATATGCTGAAAACTTTTCGCAAAGAAAGCGAATCCTTTTGTTTTACCATCATTTATTTTTTTAGCATTTTTAAAATCTAGTCAGTTTTCATCTTGTTTTAGTTATACTGCTTTTGTGTCCTTTTTTGCTTTCACTTGTCGTTTGCGTTTATAGAATTTCTGATGTCCTTAACGAGTCACGTGATCAGCAAGACAGATAAATTTTAACGTTTTTGTAAGAGAAAAATATGCATTGACGATGAGCAGAATAACAGGGAGGAAACTGTTGCTTGTTTTATTATTATTATTTTTTTTTTTAATAAAAAAATGAACACAAACTTAATACTTAAGAACTTTGTTTTATGTACACAAAACAGTTCAGTATAACTTTTTCTCAATTTCATGATGACAGTGACTATTTAGGAAGAAGTTGTAATATATTCCACATTTCTTCAAGAGTATATACTTATATAGCAAAAGCTTCATTTTATTGATATAAAAGTAAATGATTAAGATGAATTTTAAAGATTTGTTTTTTTTTAATTCTTAAAAAAAAATTTGGTAGACGCGCAAGTTTTTTTACTTAATATCAACATCGAAGTGTCTATATTTGCTATAGAGGTGGACCAATGTAATAATTTTGGACTATATTTTTTTCCTTATATATCCTTCACTATTAGTGGGGAAAGAAATGGTTTTGATCGATAAACACTCAAGAAGAATGCAATCATTTGTTTTAACTGATAATTTATTTATTGTGCATTATTTATTTTTAAATCTTAAATCTAGTTCAATAGAATGATTCGATATGATTATTTTTAACGTAGTTTCTGTCGCACATAACAAAAATTTAGTTAAGACTTTAATTTTTAATTGGTCATATCCTTTGTAATATTACATGAACATCAAGGACATGAAAAATATTTTGTAGTGCTCCAAAAAACCTGTACTCCAAATATAAATCGGGTTAATCGTATTTAAATAAAAAAAAAGAAAAGGTTGACTCAAAACCAGTATCGGGTTTGATTTTATGCAAAAACAATAGACAAGATCAGGAAAAATGAGCTTGACTTGAGGCAGTTTTGCTTATAAGCCTTTGTTTTAATAATTTCTTTTTTTGTTTTGTTTTTCAATATAAATGTTTTCTTTGATTTATAAATATGGAATGTATCGCAAATGATTTACAAGTCCCATTTATTTTTTGCATCTAGTTTTATGAACATTTACAGGGTAAATAATTTTAAGAAATTTCAATGAATTGTTAAAGTTTAAAGAAATTTTTAAAATTTAATCGATCATGATCAAAACTTACATCTCGTTCTCCATTACATTTTCAACAAGTTTTACAATTTCTAGTTTCTAGTCCTTCTAACTTTTCCAAAAAAAAAAAAATATATACATTTTCAATTTAAGTGATTCCTAACATTTTTTCCGCAAAATTTTAATGCTCTTTTATAATTTCCTCTTATACATTGGTACGCCATTAAATAAACTATAATTAATTTTTATATTTAGAATTTCCATTATATTCATTTACAGTGCAGTTGCTCACAATAACGATTTGGATCCGCCAAGACAATAATATAATGTTGACAAAAATGGTAAAAGACACTTAAGACTTCATAAATTATATTCCTTACTTTACCTTAAAGAAAAAATTATAAACCACAATCTCTCATAGTCCACTACTATAGCTTTCAAAAATCTTTGCTAATGAATTAGTGATTGATCTTAGAGAATTGCTCTCACGACTGCCTAATTTGTGGCACATTCATTGCCTTAAAATACATAAATCCCAGAAAATTTAGATCTTTGGAGTCTCTTTAAACTGTTTTAACCAGCATGATATTGATTCTCATTTGTATATCATAGTCGCTGGAGAAGAGGAACCCCATATATATTCACCTACTTTAATTTATTTGGGAATCCCAACTTTAAATAAAAAGGCAAATAATTTAAAACTTTGGTCTTTTGTTTAAACTTAACTTTTATCTTTTTCACTCAACTTGTCATCAGTTATTCCCCATCATCATAATTTCGTATTGTTCATGTTGCTTGTGTATCAGACAATCAAGTTTTTAAGTTTTCAGAAGGATACCAAACGAAGAGGAGCAGGCATGCGTGTGTATTGTGTTCAAGTTGTGAAAGTATTTTATGTATTGCTTTTGTTGTCGTTGTTGTTGTTGTTGCAATAAGCTTTTATGTGGCCTCTTAATTTAAAAAGTTTTTGCAATATAAATATTTAGAAAATATTGTCTGAAAACAAGGACATTAAAAATTTAACTTTTATACAAACAAACATAGTCACACACACACACACATACTCATATTTACCTATTTAAAAGTATAAGAAGACCGCATCATTTAATATTAAGTAGAATTATTTAAATGGAAAAAATGATAAAAGTAGAACAAATTTAGCAGAAGTTTTTATATTTTGTCGATAAACTTTTTTGAAAATTTTGGTAGATATTATTGAAAATGTTATTTTTTTTTTTTTTAATTTATTATTAATTTGCAATGATCAATTTTCTTATTTAATATTTTGCTAAAAATTGTTTGCAAAACAGTTGATTTTTTGAAATGATTACAACACAGTAAAAGCAATTAAAAATAAGCAAAGTCCTTTAAAAAAATTTAAGGCTCATACTATTTCATTTCCGCAACTTTCTACAACAATATCTTCGGAACCTTTTTCATTGCTTTAAGCAACATTTTTAGCATTTGATGAAGTCCAAGTGTAAAAACATAAAAACCAAAATTCCAAAATATCAAAAGCCTTAGAATGTGGAAAATTTGTCTTGTTAAGTGTTCACAAGTTATGGCTTACTTACACATATGTACACACATACACGTACACATCCAAAGGGTCGTATTCAGAAGAGCAAATCTAGCGATGGAATGATATAAGCGTGGTTTTTAATACAGTCGACTGAAGGCAAGTGGCGGATGAATGGCAAAAAGATGTACTGCATGTTGCCTTTCAAAATGCGTTTAACTCAGCAAACTGGGAGGTTATAGTGAATTCCTGGTCAAAGTACCTTTTAGCCATAAATGGGATTATATCAGTCAGAGAACTTCAATACGGGATACAGATGAAGGCTTACAAACGTCCTATAATCAGTGGAGTTTAACAGGGCCCAGTGGTTTGACGTTTGCTGTGGAAAATCGCTTACGATCGAGTACTTCGTCTAATTGTTCTTAATGGGGTAAATAGTAACGATTGCTGACGATCTAGCGACAGTACGTGTAGCTAATTACGATCACAACCAATGCAAGCATTGATGTTGTTCACTCGTGGTTAAATTCAGTTATTCTGTTACTTCAAGAGAATTATTAAAAAGGCTTTTCCTATATTGTTGCCATACCTACTATACTTTGTTCCTCTAAAGATTAAATTTATTGAGTTTCATTAAAGTAATACCACAAATATATGCCAATTACTTCTGCTATCTAAGTAGCATTATTAGCAAAGTTGGAGGAGCCGATTCCCATGTCAAGAGCAGGATTAATAAAGCATGAGACGCTTATGCTTTCTCAGTAGGATATGGCAGTTGTCACAAATTTCAAGAAAACACAAAATTCGCATTTTCAACACCAGTGTGAAAACCGTACTGCTTTACGGATGCGAGACATGAAAAAAGCAGTTCCATAATAAAAACGCTACAGGTCTTCGTAAACAAATGCCTCAGACGTATAGTGGCGATATTCTAAACCCAGACATACTACTTGCTACTATCTGTGGTGAGGATCCAATTGATGTTGAAGTACGGAGAAGAAAATTCAGTTATCGCTAAAAAAAAGTTTTCAATGGAACCCACAGAGCACGAGTAGTAGAGATCGGTCCAGAATAACGTGGCGTAGATCAACAGAGACTAAAATGTATTCCAATGGTTTGTTAGAAGAAGAGCTGCTGGAGGAACTTCAAAAACACAAAATGTACTCTTTTTGGGTGTGCTGGAAGCTTCAATTGAAGCAAAAAAGTTCTTATATTATTTATATATTTATAACTTCTTGAATTAAAATTAAAATAACAGCGGAGTTATTTTAATTCCTCAGACCTGTAAGAATTAATAAGTCTTTTGTATGGGGTTCTTGACTCCCTTTTTTCCAATAATACTTTCATTTTCAAATCACATTAGATAGATTATTATTTATTAATTTGTAAGTAAAATTAATTACTTTTTAGAGCAAAAAGTTAAAAATTAATCCATTATCCTTTCTTTTTTTCTTTGTGTGTAATTTATTCGAACATTTAAACATTTTCACAAAATAAAAATATTGCTACCACCGATGGTGTTTTAACGAAACCTACTCAAAGGAACACATGTTCTCCGCCTTTCATTCAAGTAAAATCTCACCACAAATATCAAGCCCAGGATAATTTCTGCCATTAATTTTCCCCATTATAAACTAAACCAAACAAATGAAAAAGAATAAAAATACAGAAGAAACATTAAAAACCAAAAGTCAAACGCACACATACACTAACAATTGCATAAATGTAAGTGTATGTGTTTACATGCTTCTACTTTTATTATTTAAGCTTTTGGTCTGCTATGTCTAGTGTCCTTTGCTGCTTTTTTTATTTCAAATCAGAGATTTTTAGGGCTTAACTTGTTTCCGGTCTTCTTTTATTTCATTTTACAACTGCTGTTTGTGTGTTAAAATGGTATTTTCTGGCTGGTATCATGTACTCGTAATAATAGCCTTCTGACCATTTTTAAACACTAACAAGCACACAAGAAAAAGGACTATTTTCTTGGTGTTTTATTTGTTTTAAATTCCACTCTAAGTGTTTCTGCAACTCTATGTGAGAGTATATCCTTAAGCTTCTTTTTTAATCTCATCGAAAATAAAATGTAGGGCATTTAGAAGATTTCCATTTGATTTTCTCTTTCCGAGATAATGGTGCAGTAGAAAATAAATTTTTATCCATTCTGATTATATATGATATATATAAAAAACTACTAAAAGGAAATGAAAACGTTGTAAGAATTTCGCAGGAGAGCAGTAAAATCAACTTGCATCTTCAAGTCATATGTGAAGTGGAGAGAGATACCTTTTATACGTTGTTTTTAATATATTAAATTATTATGTTTCCGGTGGGGACGTATTTCGAAGTTTTTGAAAAAGGCATTCGACAACATTTGGATCCAAGTCTTGATGTACAAATTAGTGAGCTATGACTTTCCTAGGCATTTTCCTTTCATCTTAAAATAAATATTAAACGATTTGAAATTTGTTGCATATTGTAAGAAAAAATGAAGCTTAATCACTTTTAAACAACGATCTCAATAGGGCGCTATTAATATACTGATATTATTAAGTTTATGTGGGCACGAGTTATAAAAAAAGTTTAAAACGTAATCGGATTTGGGGACGATATTGCGATTTCTCATTCCAACAATAGGGTCATTGAAATTAATGAACAAAATTCATATGATATTGTCGAAAAATATTTAATTGGCTGGAATATGAAAGTAAATGTTGATAAATACGTACCGAACCTTTTGGCTTAAAATTTTTAATTAAATCCAATCTTAATGACAAAGGAATTCCAAGAAAAGATGTGGTTAAATATTTGGGTAAATACCTGTATTACAATATGCAACTGTCTTTTTGGCAACACTATTTTTGGCAGTTCAGCCGTTCGGTCTATAATTTAAACATGATTCGACTTACAAACGAACAACGCTTGAAAATTAATGAACTTTATTATCAAAACTCATGCTCTGTTAAGAAAGTATATCGTGCACTTTTTCCATTTTATGGTCAGTTTGGCCGACCTTTTAAGTCGGCTATAAAGAATTTTGTAACTAAATTAAGCAACAAATTTACATTTTTGGATATTAAGCCACCAACACGCCTAAGTGGATTGTGCACAGGAAAAATATTGCAGCTGTATCCACCAGTATTGTTGATGACTCTGAATTATCAAATCGGTGTCGTTCATAGCATTCATAGCAGGCCTCTGTTACTTTACTACGTGAAAATTTTTTGGGAAGGATTTGGGTGTAAATCCTCTTAAAATGCAGCTAGTGCAAGATTTGAAGCCACACGACCTACCATAATGGCTAATTTTTAATGAATGGGCGCTGGCAAAGTGGGATGAACATCCACTTTTTTATCTTAAGAAATCATCATATAAGTATATCCCCGAAATTATTACTCAAATGTGTATATTATTGCAAATTGTCCCTCAAATAGAATACACAAATGCACCAAAAATTTTAGATTTAAACATAAGGATATAAAGGATATAGGCTTGCCTTTGCGCTGAATGAAACGAATTTTTTTGCAACTAATAACAATATAATTTCAAAAATATGTTTCACCTTAAGTTTTTTTTTTCAATATCAATTTCTGTGATTATTATAATGTTAAATTAAAAATTCATTTAAATTGTTACAAATGAATTCTGAAAGCCTTTTAGTTTAAGAATAAATTATGGTAATTTTGGTGACACAATTTTACTTGCCGCAGTCCATACACTTCATATTTTGCGTAATTAGCATTAATTGAAAGAATTTTTTGTGTAAGCGATTTTAATTTTCTTCCTCCATTCTCGTTAGAGAAAAAATACTTGTACATTCTGTTTTGCTTTTTTTCTTTTTACAAATGCTTTTAGACCGGGGATACAAATTAATGATGCTGAAATATTTAAGCCAAATAAAAAAGGAAAACAGCACGTTGATGCTTAAAATTTTAAAAGCAAGTGATTAAAGAAAGCGTGAGGAAAGAAAAGTAGAAAAAACAATCTTAAAAATATAAAAAAACAACTCCACTTTAGATCGAATAAAATTTTCACATTTTCTTCACGCATAAAAGCCACTTTACTGCATTCTTGTTAGTACTCGTAGAGTCAAGTATTTGTTTCTGGAAATTTATTTTCAAAACTATTTTGGAAGTCGCTGGTTTTCTGCTCTCATCTTATTTAAGAAAGTTTTCAACAGCAAAAGGACCTTTAAAGATAATAAATGAAGTTGCCACTTGGAACTGGCAGGAAAAAGCAGTTGTTAAAAGCAACGAGCATTAGAAAACTTAACTTAATTTTTTTTCGTCGATGTCCATTTTACTAATAAAAAATAAGTTTTTAATCCTTAAAACCTTGAAACATTTTTAAAGGAACATTTGGCTGAATGGTTAGCCTTAATGCATAAATTATATTGCTGCTCTTCATTTTTGCTTTAGCTAAAATTCCTAAAGGATATAAAATGGAGGCAATTGCAGTTGTATTTCAGACTCATAATAAAAAAGTTTAATTATCTTAAAATAATCCTTTTCTTTGTTTTGCAAATAAAAAGCTTTTTTTCTTGACCAGTCATTTAGATCCTATAATGTAACTTTATTAAGTCTATTGGGTTATGGATGTCTAGTCTTGAAATATTGTTCTTCGAAACTTTAGCGTCCATCAGTTAATTTTCTGATACATTGCACCAGTTTTGTAAACTTCCAGTAGGTCAACAGAACAAAAAATCAATGCCAATTCTAAAAGAGGAAAGGCAAAAACACATTAACAACTTGCCCAATATCTGTGTAGTTTTTGTGGTAGTCTTCATGATCCTTTTTAAGAAAACATATTTTTTTCTCCTAAGAATTTCGTCAAAAATTTTACAATTATTTTAAATATTGCCGGAGCGTATGAAAGACTCTGCAATGAAGGACTTCGAAAAAAAAAATTATTGCTCCTGACTGTAGCTAATAGCTTTAATCGAGCCTACGTGAAACTCGGAAGCTGAAGTTTTAACTCAATTTCTACTCTTTCCACTATCCATATTCTATTTTTTTAAAGAACAATCGAAGTCTTACTTTTAACGCTGCTTAGGCTACTGTAAAGCCTGTAGGTTAGGTTAGGTTTATTGGAGGGGTGTGATAGCCCGCGTCATACGACATACACTTAAGCCAGTGAAGACTTGTTGTGCGCTACCTTTTAATTATCAGACACAAACTGCCAGAGTTCTGCGGCAGGATTCGAACCTAGAACCTTCGCACTACGAGTCTAGTACACTACCTACTAGTCTACGAAGGTCAGTCAGCCTGTAAAAAATTAAAATTTTAAGGCTTAGTAACAAACTTGTAATAATTTGAAAAGGATGTTGGCTTAATAAAAAATATTGTATAGTTTTGCTTAGTCACATGACTAATGTGGCAGCTTTACTTTGGGTAATAAATGATCAGACTATTAAGAAACTATAAATAGTCGGCAATATCCAAGTTTTATAATTTTAAAGCTGTTTATTCGAAGGCTTCTTGCTTTCCTCTGACTCCCAACAATTTCTAAGCATTCCGATTTCAATGTATTGCATGACACCATACCAACGCTATTATTTTTGCTCCTGTTCTTTAGTTACTCTGAGCTCCTCTTATGATAGGGCTTGCACACATTATTTAAGCTTTTGAAAGCTAGAAACTAAAAATCTTTTTTCGTAATGGAACAAGATGATATTAAGAGCGATAATGCATTGGAATAGCGACAGACTTGGTCAGTTTGTCTATCAGGTTATTATCAAGGAAGTGGCTCTTATATCTGCTTTCTATATGTACCGCGTTTATCTGATGGGAAAATAGATTACAGCCTACTTACATCTGGTCCGGTTGTTCCATTTTGATGATTCAAACTGGAACAGCACATCCAAGGGAAGTAGATTTTTTCAGGGAAAATAAATTGTTTTTAATTCTCTAGCAAACAAAGAATATTATTTTTATTATGAATACCACTTTGGCAATTTGGAAAATATATTGTCTAAGAACTAAAACATGTATTCAATCAAGTACAGGAAGCAAACACGGTATTAACAGCAATCATATCAATTGACTTTAATGTTTTTTTCTTCTCATAATTTTGCAAGCAAGTTTCATATTCTAATATTGATGATATTAAAGTAATTCTTTATAGCTTTTAGACCTGCTTTAAAAAAATTTTGTTTGGAAACTGCAGTAACAAAAAAAAATCTCAAAATATAAAACAAATATATATTAAAGGTATATTGAAAAATGATTGCACACTTTTGGGAGATTTACATAAATGCAATTATCACTAGTATTAAGAGAGTTATTTTTGTTTGGGCATATAGAAAAAAGCACTACAAAATTTTCATATGACTGGCTGCAATGTGCTTGCTGATTAATTGTTTAATTGAATGTTTCACATCAATTATAGTATTTTTTACCAAAAAATTTAAGAAAAACGGAAATCGAAGGGAATTCAAACACATTCATTTCAAAAATTCGAGCGCAATGTCGAACTGCAAGTGGGTAATTGGGAGTACTATATCATATTACAGGAAACAAAATAAATATATAAAAACAAGTTTCCTTATTGTTCTGGCATTTTGTCATGGATCATCATTTGCTGTTTTAAACAAGACAATTGGCTGTCTCATCATTCAATGGGCAAAGGGAAATAGGGCTTCACAATAACCGCATTCAGATATACCATATTAGCCCATTGGAAATTTTTTCTGACAAATCTAATAAATAGAGAAAAGGTTTTAAATTAGTTTACTTTACAATTAAATTTAATGTTAACATTATATTGTTTGTTGTTGGCTTAGCTAGGTATATGCCTGCATTTCATTGGCGCTAACCAAATCATCAGTACCCTTTAGCCAAATCATCATTGAAAGCATTCAAACCTTGTATACTTAAGCCACAGACTACAAACAATATATGAGAATTCAAACAGAACTCAATCATATTTTTCTATTTGTAATCAACAAAAACACAAAAGAATAAATAGCTTTAGAATGCTTTTGTACAATCACAACACAACAAACAATTTGACTTGCGTCTTTTTGTTTTTTCTTTTTACGCCTTTATACAATTAATCGCCCGTTGGGTGATAATGAAAGTATTTATAAGGCAATGAAAAAACAAAATTATAATAACAATGAAATGCAGGCATATACCTAGCTAAGCCAACAACAAACAATATAATATTAAATTTGATAAATATAATTAAATTTAATGTTATGGCATAAAAAATATGGGTTATGGGTATCAAGAGAAGTACATTGTCAGCGTTCTCGCTTATACACCGACTGAAAGCTAAAAGTATGTCATACTTATAGCCAAATGTGAAATGTTAATATATATTTAGCAAAATAAAGGGAAGCTTTACATTGATCACCTATTCCAAAATACAAGAAGTTACGAATTCTGCCGATTTTCGTTAAATGTCAAAATAAGTACTGGTGGTAGGACTGAAAAGATCTTTTAACATTAATCACATAAAAAAGCCAAACCAAATAATAACGAATTGAAAAATTTCATTTTTTTTTCTTCGTAAAAAGTCTGTATCACAGCTGACTATCTGAATATTTGTGGCTGAATTACATATATTGATATTCACACACACACACACAAGATCAATTACACAGTAGCGGTCAGAGTGTCATGTATTAATTTCATCAAAATTGATTTTTCTGTTATTAATTCCAATAAACAAGTACACACATACATGTGCGAATAAGACTTCAGAGAGAGAGAGAGAGAGAGAGAGAGAGATTGAGGAATTGCTTCCACTTGGTAACTACCACAGATAGAATAAAATTGAATAAAATTCAACTGTAGTACGACAACAACATTATATAACAACAAAAAACAATAATACAAAAAGCACATGACACATAAAGTAAAACCATTTGGTAGATTTTCCTCGCACTGTATGTGGTTATTTGCCTGTCCGTGTGTGTAACTGATTGCGTGTGAATTTTTGTTACTGACTGTGTGCCGCCTAAAAGTATACATCAGTTAGTTTGCCATTGCTGTTATCGTTGGTAAAAGTACATCTGCGGTATTGGCTAAATTGAATTGAAACGATAAAAACTTCAAACAAAAGCGAAACCCAAAAGGAAAATTTAAATGTATATGTACGTACGTATTTAGCTTTAACTCTTTTTCAATTCGTGCAAAAAGTGGCACAAAATTGAAATTGAAAAATGTCAAATGAACAAAAAACCCTGTGTTAAAATCATAACATGTTGCTCTGGCATGTTATTTTTATACTCTCATTGTTTTCACCGCTTGTGTATTGAGTCAGGTATGCATGTGTGTGCCAGCTATTTTTTTAACTTATCATACTTAAATGCACACATGTCCTTTGTCCACTTTTAAATTTAACAATTGTGTTCAGCTACGTGAGTCAATAGTTTCTCTTTTTTAATTGATAAATACCTTTACACGTACGGAGAAGTTCGTGTTGGAATTACATTAAAAATAATTTTATTAAATGAAATTATTTTATTAAAAAAAAAATAAAGTCGTGAAAAAGAAGCAAATTTTATTTTAATTTATTACATAAGCCTTAAGAGATGTAAAATAAAGCATAATCGAGTGCTTTGTTGCCTTAAATTTTAACGATGTAATTTTTTTTATTCTTCAAGGATTTGACGACTTTTGCTAATGACTGATGATCTCTTTATCATGCCTGCTAATAATAAGGATTAAAATGTTGTAATTAAGCCGTGAAATGCTAAAAATCATGGAAAATGATGTCCATGAAATTGATTTTTCACATATCAAAAATGAAGACCCTGGGAAGAGTCCTAAGGGTTTCATTCTTGTGGTGAAGTCTCCACTTCAAATATATTTATTGAAGGAAACCAAAAATCCTTAATGAACTTATATCCATGTCAGGCTTCATTCCTAGAATATGTCTAACAGAGACTTCACGGTCTTCAAATACATTAATTGAAAAAGACCAAAAATATTTCTCTACCCAACTTTTTTTAGAATTTAATTCATATCATTTGCATTTTGAAATGGCAATCATAGTCAAATATTAAAAATTAAATAATGTTCATAGGCATCCAATAGTCATTAATATCATTTTTTAATTAACACTAGACTTTAGGTAAACAACAAAATATTTCTTTTCTATTTTGTGGAAAATTTCTCAAATGGAAATAAAGAAAAAATTTTAACCTTTAAACCTCAAAACTCTAAACATTTGTGCAACAAAAGAAACTAGATTTCCTTATTTAAATTCTTTTGCCAAAAACTGCTAGCAACTATTTAATTCAAAAATAATTAGAACGTAAACAACATGAGTTTTATCATGGAAAAAGGGACCAAAATGCTATAAAAAGAAACCACTACAGTCGAAAATTATTTTACATGTTTTTTTCTGCCTCCTTTCCTGTCTTTTGTGCAATTTACTTCATTTATATGCTGGTTGCACTCAAATCTTATTTAAATTGAAATTATTAATTACTGCCATACAAGCCTGATGGCAAGAGCCAATTATTTTTTTTCAACATTTTTATGTTGCTATTTCTTTCTACTAAAAAATTATAGTTGCGGCAGCCCAGCAGCCACTACAAGTAAATTTACGATTGCCGCCAGTAGCAGTGAACATTATAACCAACTTCATATCCTTTATGAGTTTGTAAAATATATATGTATGTGTGAGGGAGTTTGTTTTTGTAAAAATTAAATGAACAGAGCTAAAGCAAAAAAGGTCAGGGCTTAAGGATAAAGAAAAAAAAAAATAACACGGATTACTATATAAAACTATTTAGCAAACATATATATATATATATATATATATATATATATATATATATATATATATATATATATATATATATATATATATATATATATATATATATATATATATATATATATATATATATATATATATATATATATATATATATATATATATATATATATATATAAAGTTGGGCAACATTTGTTGTTCTGGGCAATAAAAAGTTAAACAATCGTATGTAAAAATGCTGCCTCATAATATTTCAACATGTATAACAAAAACTGCTAAAAGGGAATAAATAAACTACCCACAACACAAATGTTGTTCTGTAGTTTCTATTTTTCTCAATTTTAATTCCTGTGTTAAAAAACCACAATAATATTTTTATAAAATTTTACTAGGCATTTGCACTGTTTCCTGGACACTTTGAATAATCAAATAATATAATTGAATTTTGTATAAAAATATATGATTTTTCTCTCAATAAAGAAGAGAGTATACCACCCAACTTCATGTGTATTATTATTTTATTGTTATCATCCTCCAAAATTATAAGAACTTCCCTGCAAGTAAAAAATATAAAAAATATAAAAAATGACATAAAGTAATATACGTTTGTGTGTGTGGTTGTATATGTACAAGTAAATATGTTCAAATTATATAACTTCTATCATACCAGTACAACGAGTATAATAATTTGTTTGCCTTGCTGCTTCTGTTGAATACCACATGTTTTATTTTAGAAATTTTCCCATTTCAGTTTTAATTGTCTTTTACACCAACAGACAACATCTGGATGCTCTTTTTATCTTCAACCAGAGATTGTTAGTATTTACAATTATTCATGAAAAATAATTTGAACTGACTAGACTGTGTCTGTGTAGCCAAAATTCAAAAAATTTGCATCAAATCTCCATTTCAGAAAATTTGAAATACAGGACGGTTTACTTAGACTATAGACTATATGTCGATGAAGACGTAAGGAGGGTGTCAGATAAATCCTGTGAAACAATATCTGAAGTAACTCTTATAATGAATGCCAAAACTTAAGGACCCGCATCAAACAGCGAGAAAATTAGTGGCAACTGTGGTATACTCGCAGGTTTCTACGGAGCCCCGCGCAAGTACGCAGAGATAATAGAATTTTGTTGGAAAAGGTAAATAAATTAATGATGATACGCCGATATTAACTGACATTCCACAAAATACCTGATTATAAGAACAACACTGGAGATCCATTGATCAATCGCACACGTCAAAACAACAATTAAAATAAGAGCCATGATAAAAGTTAATTCAGTTCTGGCAAAGTCAATAGGATAAAGATAATGTCACGGACTTATCCTTAATATGAAAAAATTGATGTGTAGGCCATAGGGTTAACTGATTTCTTACCTTACACATGCTCTTTGTGGGTAATTAAATATCCATGTGCATATATGCTTAGATGGACATTAAAAAAACCGTGGAACATTCAATGAATCCCATAAATTGAACACTAAAACATGACAAGTAATATTTGCAATTTAATGCTGTAATTGATAGACACCAAGAGATAAAAAAATGGCAAGATGACAGTAGGGAGAAAGGCGCCTACAAATGGGCAATAAATGGGCTTCTACTTTAAGTTAGGAGAAAGCTATCTAGGAGTAGAAATTTTTAGGTAGAACCTGTTGTTATTGGTCAACTACTGCTAAGACCATTGAAAAAATTATACTATAACTAGAATATGACTAGACTCTATCTAGACTGTTTCTGAGCAGACCATGTCCAGTATATGCCTGTACAAGGATTAGACTCTGTTGTACTACAATTTCCAACAAAATAGAAGAATTTCAGTCTTTTATTTACCCAAAACGAATATAGTGATCAACGCTCTAATCAGCCAAGTACAAGAATAAATTGTTGTCATTCTCTGCTGAAATCTATTGCAGAATGAGGAAACAGGAATCGAGAAGTTTGCAACTGTTTAATACATTAACCTTAGCCCTGAAGTAATATGAAAGCAGAAGTTACTGCTTAAGAGCTTTAGTTATTAGCCAGCTATATCTGTTAAAAAAAACTAGACTGTGATTAGATCATGAATAGATTAGATCATGAATGTACTATTCCAAGTTCAGGCGACTATTGAAGTCAGAAGGTGGAGAATAACTAAACCTATACATTTGCAAATCAGTTGTAAAAATAAAAATAGCCCTCAAAACAAAGATAAGAATTCAAAGATAAAAAGCAGCCAGATATATAAACAGGCATCCGTCCACGGAAGCTGCACCAAAGTTTTTTTTTATCGAAATGGGTAATTTGTGATCTAAATCTGATTCGTAGTTGGCAGTAAAGTATGCAGCAGACTATTTTCAAGATAAAAACCATTTAGATCGTAATTAAAGCATACTAAACGATAGGAATATCAACGGATAAGCTCTGGACTTAACAACTGTCCTGTTGTAGAACCTCAGTAAATTTTAGTGGAACCGGCGGAAATTATTTAATTGCGAACTATTTAATTACTTCCATCATATAGAAACCTGCTACTTCACAAATAATTCCACCCGTGCTGTCCCCATTAAGCTGGAGGATCTGTAACATTTGCAATTGTGTTATCAATCTTCGATAACTAATGCTTTCATAGATGAAATATAAAATAGAAATAAAAGATCTTCAGACTTTCCGCAAAAATAGCTGGATCTCCCGGTTATAGTAGTACACTTGCACGAGCAGAGCAAAGCACTGCATGCCCAAATATTTCTATCTGGAATAAAAATTGAGGAAGAAATTACTCTTAGCCATCTTGGTGTCTAGATCAGTACTATGAACTATATTGTAGATGTTGCAAGAAATGTATATAGAAACCAAAGGAATAATCGTATGCCAGTAGTAGTGTTTTAACAAAAGTTTGAAGTGAAGTGAGAGAAAAAATTGTGTGTGTGTGTGAGAGAGAGAGAGAGTCCTAGCCGATGGCCTTGTGCAATATATAATGCTCATAGCAGAAAAGCGAATGACACAACAGACGAGGTTACTCAAGCGTTAGAAGCGCCGTAAGTAACTTTAAGTCACATTCATTGGCAAAAAAATTAAACATCTGAAGTTAAAAAAAAACTAGCAATAACAATAATACAGCACCATGACATTTAGTAGAGAAAAAGAGAAGTAATCCAGAGAAAAATTTATAACAAAGAAGAGTGCGAAACGGGACGAAGATGCTAGTTTTTAATTCCAGTAACTTTAGATACGCTCATATTTTAAGGGAGACGAAATCGTCGTTAAAATAAAGAAAATTCCAAAGATAAGAGATAATAAAGGGCATGCGCTAAGCCAACGTTTTAGCAAATGCATTAAGGGGCCCATCAATACAAGGAGTGCGAACCAGAACGCTTACGGAAAAATATCACGCATAGACCAGCGAACTAGAAGTGTCCGTTCAAAAGGAGGAAATTATTTCTAGTATATTACGACTATGAACAGTCTATAGTGGACTTTGAAAGAACTACGCATTGATAAGATTATGATTGGACTGTGACTGGACTATTACTATATTGAAGATTTTCAAAATATTTCAAACGTCTTTTGAGGCTTGCATATGGCTGTTTACATAATACTTTGAAAGAAAAAGGCCGATGAAATTTATATGTGGCCTCATAAAAGAAAAATTAATTGGTAGTTTTTAAAGATGACTGGTTTAATCTGACTTTGAAGGAAAATTTAAGCAGTCTCAAGCGGAAAATAATTTTGCGGAAATGTAATTTTCAATATAGATAAGAGAGATGTTTTTTGAATCCCTTGCACAAACTTTTGCAATGAAAGTATATGCAAATTGTAGCAGACTTTATACAAGTTTTTTTTTCTTAATTTTGTATAGAATTTTTTAATTACTGATCTCGCGTTGTTAATTTGTTTCTATATTTCCCAATGTGGTTGCAATTTCCATACACCCATTCATTTAAAATGCAAACAACGAAGTTACGAACGAACTTTTTAATTTAATGAACAATCCCGAGAACTTAAAAGTTCCTTAAATTAAGGAATTATTGTATTTAATTTCATGTAAGCGATTGTGAACTTGTACCAACTGAACTTATCTTTTTGTTTGTATGTGGTTTTTCAGCCTATTGAGCTACACAACCAAGCAAACATTTCAGCAACCACGTAACAAAAAGTCGTTCATATGATTATATTAAACACTAAAAGGACACTCGTATACTTAACCTTTTTACACTAAATAATTTGCACAAAAAGGTAAACTGTGAAAAGTTAAGTTTTGTGTGATAGTGTCAGTCAGGCAGTCAATCGGCACGTGCAAATTATCAGTATCAAATACATTGATCCACACGCATACATTCCTTTACACAACCACAAGCTTTAACACAGAAATCACCTTTCATTTGAATTTATTTAGACATTTGCATATAATTTAACACTATCAGTATTTGGTTATGCCTGCGACTCGGTTGAAAAGGTGTTGCAAAGGCCTGTCTTGAAACAGAAACGTAACAAGAAGATTAAAAGGGTGTGAACGGATAATGTTTTTAAATAGAGGCTTTTTAATTAGGGTTATAATATGAGGCCGCATTTTAGTGTAACTATAACAGGAAGTTTACTAGTATTGTTTTACCGAAAAAAAGAGTGAAAATATTTTGAAACGCTTCATAACACAAGTGTGTATAGAAAACACACTTCAATATTGCTTAAGCACTAACAATGAACATTTCTGGACGACATTAATTTGAGTGATTTTATGAGATTTCACTCAATAGCTTAACTTCAATACTTGAATTATTTTCAAAGACTGAATTTACAACCAATGCAATTCCTTATGCAATTTCTTGCATGCAACTTACTTTTTTCGCTGTTGGGCAACACAGCTTAGAGGATGTAAAATTTCATACAGTTTCTTACAACATTTGCTATGTCAATGGTTTCAATCAACTCTATATTCATGCAACAAATGTCATGAAAAAGAATTCAGTGTAAATAAAGTGAGTGTTACGAGGTCTGTTCAATAGAAAAGGTGAGTTTTCATTTTTCCCATTTTGGACTTGGTTCTTCTGGCCTCTTGCATTGGGACGATTGGACTTTGGTTTCAATGTCCTAACCATATATGCATGATTTGTCATCAGTTATGACATTTTAAAGCAAATGTGGATCATCGGTAATGTTATTCAACATTTCCTGAGCGATTCTCATGCGACGAATTATTTATTCAAAATCAGCAATTTTGGAACGGGCTTCGTTGCCACTCGCTTCGTGAACCAAAATTTCCGAAAAAAATTAATGGCATAAGCCAACCGATATGCTGAAATCCTTTACAAATTTTTTTAATAGTGATTCGAAGATTCTATATAACAATTTTCCTTAAATTCTTAAATTATTGACTAGAGAGTGAAAAGGATGTCAAAAAACTAGGTTAGGTCAGATTAGGTTGATTGGAGGGGTGTGATAGCCCATGTCATACGACATACATTTAAGCTAGTGAAGGCTTGTTATGCACTCAAAAAACTAATAGATCAAATATATTTATAAATTTTTAATTCGTAAAATTTCTTAGTTGAAGAAAGTATTCAAATATTTATTTTATAAATTAAGTTTAGAAAATAATACCGGTAAAATGGAAATTTCACAGTTTTCCAGAATAAAACAATATATTGAATTCATTCTGTGAAAAATAAATTTCAATTAAACGTAGCCAAGCCGCCATCCAAACAAATGTCTTTATATAAATAATTTCTATTGATAAAACTAAAAAAATATTAGGAATTTTTTCTTTAAAATGTTTTTGCCGATTTTGCTTCAAGAAATTATGGCAACATTTTCGACGCGCCATTCATTCATAGTAAAATTTATATCTAGTCATAGCCTAATCAGTCTAGTCCTATTGTATTCACAGCAAGTAGTGGTCTAGCCACCATCCAGTATTTTTTGCATCGTGTATTTTTCATACTAAAAATCTGATTATGTCCTGTTAATACCGTTTAAAGGTGTTAATATTGATTTAAAAGATTCAAATCATATGGGGTAATAATAAATATTTATGAACTTAATTAACAGTAGCCTTTATTTAATTTTTTGCTTTAGTATTACTTATATTTCATAAGAGAGCTTTAGATATTTTTATAAAAAACAAATTTATTTTATTCAATATTTCGATGCCTCTTGGGGCGTCTTCTTCAGGAAGCAAATTTTCAATATTTATTAAAATTTTATAAAGAGACCTGCTAAACATAAAAATATTAATATTTATAAACTTTATTAAAGATCTTAAGCTCTAATATTATTATTTTTTTAATATTTAGTAGAAATAAGAAACAGTCTTTTTAACTTTTAATATTTACAAGTTAAAAATATTATTTCTTTTAGTGCTTTTAAGCTTGTTGTTAATTAGAAGCAAAGAATGCAAAAGTATACAAAACTTTTTTAGAAAACCATTACAAAGTCATAAAAGTAAAATATCTTTTCAAAAATATGTCTTTAAATTTAGGACAAACCGCAGTGCTTACAAAAGCACATAAAAAAGTTTGAAACAAAAAAACAACGGATGAAAATTAAAATAAATTAAAAGCTTTCGTAAAATTCCACAAATTCATTCTCTACTTTGAACTAAAAAAGGAAATGGAAATGTGGTTTGAACATTTTTATATAAATTTTATTTTCGAACCCAATTTGGGATTGTGAAACATACAAAAATTATTAAAACAAAAAGGATTCATTATGCCCAAAAAAAAAAGATATTAGGAGCTTGTGTTAATAATTTTAAGATAAAAATATAAATTTAAAGAAAAGGCTTTCAAATTTTATTCGAAGGATAATTGACAAATATTTTGAAAGTTTATTTATAGATTTGCGCACGCTGGCAGGGCGGATCTGGCTCTAAGACTGGACAGGAAAAGCCTACGGAAGCTGGTAGGGGCGCTCACAGGATATTATACCAGCAAAGCCCACCTATACAGAATGGGCTTATCTGCCACGGACATCTGCAGATTTTGCGGTGAGGAGGAGGAGTCGATGGAACACTTGATAGCAAATTGTGGGGCATTGGGCCACAGAAAAAACAGGACTCTATGTGCATATAAGCTGAGTGAATAGGATCTGCTAATGCTCCTATTGAAGGAGCTGATCCTATTTGGGAACGTATTGGACGGTTAGGGACAGAGGAAGCACAATAGATCAACAATGGTCGCAGTGCAAAAGCCCACCCTGGGCCAAACCCCAATTCCATAACATAGACACATATAGATTTGCGTAACGCATGTATTTAATTTCCAAAAATTTTAAAATATTATATCTTTAAAATATTTTGATCCTGTTATTTTAAGAAATTATTTCATCAATACTTAGTGCATTTTCTATAATGGACTCAGTACAGTTTAAAAAAAATGGCAAAACTTTGTCATGAACTCAGTAAACAAGAAACTTTTCTTGTAGTCATTCGATTAGGTTATAAGTCCATTACCAACATTTTTCATTAAATGATTTTCTTCACAAACACTTCAAGGTAAACAAACAAAATGTTCCTGGTTTTTATAGTGTCCAACAAAATATATATAGGAGATAAAATATTAAGAAAATTTCAGGCTCTAATTTGATTTTAAATTAAGGCGAGAACATTGTTAAACATCTAAAGTCCTTTTTGAAGGACACATGTTTTAAACTGAGAAATAATCTACACTTCATATCAAAGAAATTAAAATCAGATAATTTAAAACCTGTGAAGTCAACGATTTCATGACAGGAAATGATGAATTACTTTAGCGAAAGTCTTCCAGTAGGACAATAATTTATCCGATAAGATGTAAAAGTTGCCTCTCGGCAAAGAGGGCCAAAGTATTAAGCAAAACTTTAGAACACATTGCACAGCTTCCATTGTATTTCTGAATATTAAAGAGTGTAGTCTTGAAGCCATATCTTCCAAGTAACATACTTATAATATGGTGACAGGTAAGGAACTTACCTGAAAATGAAAATTTACCTTTTCTATAGAACAGACTTCGTATGTGGCTAATATGGAAAAGCAATCAAAAAGAATCAAAAGAAAATTAGAATAATTATCATCTTTCTAATTGAGATTTGTTTTGTTTTTCTTTCTACTGGGCGTGCTAGCATTTGGAATGATATTTCGGCATGCTTCATCATAACACATAGACGAAAGCGGCCTGTTTAAAAACTGAATTTGACGTTGAATGACAGCAAATCGTTGTAAGAATCTTTTAAGCACAATATATTAAACGGATTCCAGAAGAAATGTAAACTTTTTTATATAAAAACTGTTTGTTTTGGTCTTCTAGCTGTAATAGGTTGTACTAGTGGACTGCAACAATCTGTATTTACTTTTGGTAAATTTTAATATATCAATTCTTTTTAATATTTTGCAACAGCAAAAACAAAATTTTATCATAATAAGCCAACACGACTGTACCTTTAATACTATTCAAATATTAAAATAGAATTATTTTCAGACTCCCTTTTTCCAGTCGCACAAGGATACGTGAGTAAGTTAATAAAAATGTCTATGAATAAATATATTTTTATAACTCTCTCTAGTACCTAGAAAAAAATTTTTCTTAACACATTCTCCATCAACAATTTTTTTCTTTTTGGTTTTTGCAGACTACGAATGCACTTAGTGCGATTATGCAGTATCCTGTCATAAGTCTGTGTGCACTACTCAATTGCGTTACTTTGTTTGCTTAATCTTACCAATAGGAGCTTGCATGAGTGTGTGTGTATATATTTTCATACTTATGAATGCATATCAAGTTGTACTATTTACATAAATATCTGCCAGCATATCCTTATGCCATAACAGGTAAGATTCAGGGCTGCATAATAGAATAAGGTTGCCTGCATGCAAGCAGTTAGTTTCAGTAGCAAAGCTGCATTTACAGCTGGTGTGTGTGTGTGTAAAGTAAACCAACACTTCCAGCAAAGCGGATGTATTTTTATTCATATGCACACACATTGCTTTGATGCTGTATTTTTTATTGCACATACTTAGAAACAAAAGCTTTTTATTATTATTAAGTCATAAAAGTTAAGCACCCAAAAAAAAAAGTGCTTTGAAATTGGAAGCAAATCTTTTCTTCGATACTTCTACAATGCTACGCTTTTGAGATCCTAGTGCTCTGGCCAAGTTTGTGAAAAACTTTGAGTATCATTAATTTTATTTACCTGTAAACATGTTATTTCTATTTAGGGATTTAAAACATATTTTTATTTTTACTAATTTCAAGTACAAAAGAAAACTGTGCTTTTCATTATGCGATATATGAGGCTGAAGGCCTCCGAACTGTATAAAGTTAACTTGCGATTTGGCTTGGAGACCATCAAAATATCAGCATACAAACAGTTAAAAGCACAACAATAATATGGATGACCGCAAACGTAATTGTGTGAAAAATTATCAGAAGTGTTTGACATTGCTCAACCCTAATGCGGACAAGTTTTTGAGCCGTTTTGTAACCGTGAACGAAACCGCAAGAGAACAGAGACCAGACAACAGACAAAATAGTGAATTTCACGGTGTAAATTGGCGCCAAGGAAGGACGAGCTGTTTGTCAGAAAATAAAATCGTTGCGATCTTTTTTTTGGATGCACGAGTTATAATCCACATTGACTACCATCAAAAGGGTAAAACAATCAAAGGCGAATATTATGCCAAATTATTGGGTTAACTCATTGAAGGTCTGAAAAAACGACCGGATATGGCCAAGAAAAAAGTTCTGGTCCACCATTCCATTACAAGTTTGGACAAATGTATAGTCTCTATGGCGAAATTTCATTAATTAGTCTATAAATTGCTCCCTCATCTGACCTTTTCTCGGCGCTTAGCCATGACGGATTATTTCATATTCCTAAACCTCATGAAAAGGCTCGGATGAAGAAGATTTAATTGTAACGACACAAATCTCTCACAAGCAAATGCTTATTTTAATGAGGGATAAAAAAGACAAAGAAACTTCAAACATAGAGTACAGAGTTCAAAAGAGGCCAGGTTGATAAACAATATATCCTGCAACCTTCACCACTACAATTTCTAAATTATTCCATACCAATTTTTAGGACTCTCGCTTTTGTTGAGCTCCAGATATCGACTAAAATATACTTTTGTTTTACACAGGCAGCCATATCCTTGCTTCTATAGTGTCAGCTGTTATTTTAACTAAATATTTTGTCTGCACCGTAATCATTTTTAGGCTTCATTGTACAACTTTGAGTTTCCTTTGTCATCAGATGTAGTATCCGTCTCCCCCTTTTACATCAACAAGCATTTGTTTAAATATTCTTTTTATTCTTAGAATGACGTATATGAGGAAAAGAGAGCCTTAATTTTGAAGTTATGCATGTATAGGATGTATTAAAAGTTCTTTTAAAGATGATACCAAAAAAATTACTTTTCCATTTAAATTTTACCATGGCCCATCCGGCAGTTCCTTAATTTCAAAACGATAGTCGAGGCCCACAAACTTACAAGCATAAATCGATATTCACATTTGTATATACGGCTTTAGTTACTTGTCTTTTTCTCGTCTCTTTCCTTGTGCCTTCGTGTATAGTACATGTTAAAATTTCCTTTTAGTTCAATACCCTTCGGACGTGAAACAAAATTCAATTAAATTTTCTTTGCTTGAGCAATTATTCCCATCCACTAAGGCATTAAGTTTCAATAGAAAATATAACAATAATTTCACTTGAAGCATATTTAAAATAATTTTTATTTTCCGTTTTCTCCTTTTAGCTGCAGCTGGCTACAGGTTCAAGTAACAAGGTTCCCAGTTACTACTTCAATTTTTATTATTTCTTCCTCTATTGATATGACTTTTTATGTTTATGTTGTCTTTGTTCCTTCCCTTTTTTCCATAGACACTTTGGTCTCATTCTTTGTATGTGTAAATATGTATTTATTTTTGCAGGTGTGCATGTGTGTAGTATCTTTTATTATAATGTTGAAAGAATGTTCATAGAGGCAGCAATGATGGCTGTATTGTGTGGCATTAAAAAGAAATGTTCTTTTAATTACAAGCTTTTTTATGTTCGCATGTGTTAGAAAATGTTTGAAAATGCTCATATGTATGTGTGGTTTAAACAAAGAAAAAAAATATCATATGTCTGGCGAAATGTTGGCTTGAACTTAATGCCTCAGTGATTTTACTAGAGGATAGTATTGTAATTATTTTTAAGGTTAGAGGAGTTCGATTTTGAGAAGCATTCAAGTTTGAATAATTTTCCTGATCACGATAATTTTGAAAGAACTGTATGCAAAAGTATTACTGAAATTAATTGTTGATAAAAATAGCAATGCGGAAAAAAACTAATTTAATATATTTCGGTGAAGCCACGACAGGTAGTCCATTGGTATAATAATGATATGAGAATTTTTTAATGGCAGTAAAAATATTTAAAACAAAAGATTTGTACGCCTAATGGAATCAAAATTAATACTTGGATTCTCACATGCGCACTAAAAATATTGTTGCAACATGATCGCTAGAACTTTATAAAAACTGTAGTTTATTCCGTGGAATAAGGAGGAAAAAATTACAACAATATTAGGACACGTAGTGAGACTTATCTGTTGGTGTAGATTAATTTTAAAATTAAGGTAAATCAGACAAATGGAAGCACAAAAATAAAGACGAATCAGCGAGTAGCAGGATGAAGCTGAGTGTGAAGTTGTAGGTGAGCACTAAAGAAAAATTAGAAGTGATCAACACATAAAGAAACATGTCAAACAAAACATTTACATCCACAATAGTAGAAATGTTTCTCAGATTAACCTGGATACCTGCCTTCCAATTTAGATCCGTGGTAATTCTAACACTTGGTGCACTCAATGAGTCCATCAACGCCCCCGTATGCTGCTGCCACTCCACATATAAGTGGTAAGTTTTCTACATGGCAGATAGGGATCATGCAGTAGAACCTTCCTAGAAAGCTGTTTGTATCTCTTCTGTACGGGCTGCAGGCAGCGGTTTCTATTTTTTAGTAGGAAGCCAATCACTAACTCCGACCAAAACCCTTAAATTTAGCCAACAAACTTCTTCTTGGCTTAAGCTGCACCCATCACTTGATTCTGAAAGGGGTCTTACCAACAACAAATCTATGACAAGTCCTATTTGCCACCGGTTTCCATGTTATCAAAAAAATCTTTAATCGCCTGAGATTTAAAGGCCCTAAAATTAAGAAAAAAAATATTTCACCAAATTTTTGGCGCTTTGCATGTGGCGTTGGTATGACCTCATTTGTAGATTAGAAAGCATAACGTAATTTTACTTTAACATTGTAAAAGTGACAAGGTTTTAAGACCTTTTTAATGCCGACCTTGCAGACAAAGTAAAATACAATGACCACGGGCGCTCCACTTTTTTTCTACACCCAAGAGTAGCTAATAGTTAGTGTTCAAGGGTTATGATTGGTATTACGATGGATGTAAGACATATGCTCACGATGTGGGATCCACAGGAGAGCTAACTGCCTTATGTCCCCCATGCTTTTCAACCACCACAAAATATATGGGATAAGAGTAAAACAGGAGCATCAAGCAGTTGAGAAATTATACTTAATATAACCATCAGCATATCAAACCTCTGTATAGAAAGTTATAGAAATAGCAATCAGCGTTTTCTTTGAAGCTGTGTAAAATAAGCCCATCCGCAAAGACGTGCTGACAAGGGTGGCAAAAAAATTATTTCAGAAAAGTGAAAATGATCAATTCTATTGTATATAGTGACACTAAATCTAATGCAGAAGGGAGCTTAGAATAAGGGATCACATCCACTTCATATTGCAATCGGAAAAGAGCATTACAGGGCATTAACTCAAGAGGTTCATGCCCGACAGTCCTAGGGGAAAGCATAAGCCTCCATAGCATTTGGAACGTGACTAGGGACAAAAATTTGGTAAGTGTTACAATTAATGGACGCTGAGCATCATGCATTAAAGGAAAGTGGCCTTCAATTACCAAATGTCTTAAATCAGGTTTTAGCTTTAACTCGACTAAGTGGCAGTAAATATTTTTCATTTCTTTAAAAATTTCTGTCTGTTCCACTGTAAATACTTCCCAAAAATTATATAGTGCTTTGCTTGCAAATTAAAGTGAGGCAGAAAAATTTGAGTGCAGATTCAAAAAATACCACACTCCATAATTTGTGATTTGAAATACTTAGACTTAGAAACAATTTATGATATTTTTGTCATTTAGATTAACAAGCCTGTCACTTTCTTCTCCTTTAATAAACATAATTTGATAAAAACAACAAACAGACTTTAATTGAAGTGTAAAATCCTAAAATGTTTGATCCTCCGTTTTTTATGAAAATATTTTTTTTTAATAATCTTCTCTAATTCTTTAAACATGTCTTGATTATGAAAAAATTACTTTTAAGTGTTAATAATATTGACTTGACTTTTGTTTTATTTTGTAGTAATGGAAAACTCTTGATAACAATATACCAATATATTTAAACGGCTTATATACATATCATCATATTAATATATATGTTTTTGTTTTAAATTAACAATATGACAGTTTGTAAAAAATTATTTATTAAATATTTTTGTTTGTTGTGGCTTTAGCTGTTCTTATGCCAACATTTCATTGGTCGCTAAACCAAATCGTCAGTGAACTTTAAGGAGTTTGAAAACTTTCAACATCGTATACGATTTGGTTTAGTTACTAAGAAAATGTCGACATATAAACAGCTAAAGTCACAACAAACAAAAAATTTTTTTTAAACTTTAAGTGTTAACACTTTGGGACAATATCCCAAAATTATAAATTTTCAATATTAAGTATATAAAAATATTTATTAGTATTTTTGGTTTTATTAATATATATGAAGGTCTTTGAGAGGTGTATGATTTACCACCACGTGGCAAATTATATTTCAAAATTACACCTGGTTAATTAAAGTTTGAAACAGCAATCAAATATTTCATCATTATTAATAGTTTGAGAAACACTGGACACACTGAGCTAAGTTCCAGTTGGAAACCGAGAGTAACCATAACGGAGAATGTCGTGCATGTTGTCATAAATTTCTGCAACTTATTTCTAAGTGCTACAGTCAATTTGACGTTTGTATTTGATCTTTCAATCTTTATTTAAATTCTGTAAATACTACCCTACGCTTTGTCTTCACAGCTGCCCTTGCTATACAGCATTTTTTCAATTGGATTTTTTAATTTCAGACACCCTTTAACGACAGTCATTTTCCTTCTGAAGTCTTTGCTGAATCAATATTCCAACGAAATGATTATGCAGCTCATTAAATTCAATAAAAGCACATGAGCCCAATATTAAATATTTATGACAACTTTCAAAAAGCTATTAAGCAGATTTATTTCTTAATGTATTTAATATATCAACGTACAAGAAAATTAGCACCAAAAGTTTAAAAAAATGGAATAAATAAAAACAAAATTGCTTTTTTTGCACTTAAAGCCCATTTAGAAAATGGATATAAAGCAGAGGATAAGCCCAAGGAAAAAATTCAACTAAATGTGGCTCACAGCCACGTTTATTTTGACATTGATTTGCTGGAGACAAGAAAAAATAACAAATTTAAAATCTTTACTGGCACTTTTAACCACTTGCAACGTTTTTTCGAATCTGCCACATTAAATTGTTAAAGGGAGATTGTATAGAGGACATGCTGGTAAGAATGGTAAAGACAAATTTAATGATTGTCAACTAACGACACTTTGTGAAGCCACAAATTTTGCTGGTAGCAAGTATAGCCATTCGGTGAAAATGATGGCTGTGTTTCATTTGCTTTACACAAAGAACTATGTGATGCCAACACTCGGCTGTAAGATACCAGACAGAGTAGTACATGGAAATGCTAAGGAAAATGAAAGCGGGGCAAAATATAAAGAAAGCCACTTGAGTAATTGTTTCATAAATGTTGCATAATAAATCGTGTCAATGATGAAATTTTGTTGAACACGCCATATGCCACATCATGGTAATAAGAAAGGAAAAGATTTCACTTAAGTACAGTGAGCAAAAAATCAGCTATATTAAAAGGAAAAGCAGAGTTGGATCAAAAATAATATATAATAGGGATGGAAAATGCTCCATTGGATAGTTTCCATTTCAAAAGCTCCAAGTAAATTGTTACTTTAGTCACATGTAAAATCTATCTTTAGTTTCTATCACATGTAAAGCTACAACAGTGGCTCTTGGTCTTGTGGTTACTATATCCTAGCCTGGGCTGTACTTTGAATAGTCAGCTCAGCTCCTGACTCCTATCTGGTACCACGCAACCTACAAGAGTTTGTCTTAGTTAATTGTAAAAATTCTAACTGATTATTAAGTGACTTTGGCTCATTGTTTCTCTTAAAATTTTTTATTGGATGCAATGACACGCGTGATTTGTGGTTTTCAATAGTAGTCAACAGTGCAAATAGTATGAGGGACAAAGTTCGTGGACAATTTGTTGAGCAATTTATAAAAAAAAAAACTTTTAAGTGACATATTTAACTCCATTTTTCAAGTAAGTTATGCCAAAAAACGGAACCACAGAACTGCTTTTTATCCAATTGAAGGGTAAAAAAACACTTCTGAAAGGGCATAGAAATATTATATATCTTAAGTACTATATACAAGTAACTGCAGCTTGATAACAGAAAGCTGTGTAAAAATTAATTATATTTTTATATAAAAATTATGCAGCATAGCCCTGCCAAAACAACTACAAGAATTATCTTAGAGCCAGCCCATATTGATCTCACTCATGTCTTGGCTTGAAAATATTATATTTCTAACTTTTTAAAGTTAACTAAAGAAATACAAGTTAATTAAAATATAATAACACATACATCTTCACTAAATTTTTATCTTTTCTAGTTGACTTTTTCTCTGTTTTACTGTTTATATCCCTGTTTTACTTTTTATATCCTTTAGGGCCCTGCTTTCCTTAAGGACAAGCTCTTGTTATAATGCTCACCTTAACTGTAATACTTTACACTGCTTTTTAATCTTTCCTGAGTTATTAATTATTACAAAACTACTTTAATATATGAAAAGCAAAACAATTTTATACCCCTTGTTCTCAATAGTAAAAAGAACATACAAGGGAAATTGTGAAGAAAAGGCCAAAACGTCTAAAGAACCAGCCGACCATTAATTAATATTCGTGCAACCATTTAGACATTCATGCATCCAGTAGCAGTCAAGTCAAGTCTTGTTGCATAAAACAACAGCCGAACAAAAAAATATAGCAGCAAAATAAAAGAACGTGCATTTCCTTGAAAGCAGAAACTTTAAGGTATTGAATGTTCTAAGGTTGTATAAATTATACCTTTTGGATATGGAATCTACAACAATGTTACATATGAATTATATGATAAAAATAGGATTTTATGACTTAATAGTTTCATTAATGCCACACTTAAATAAAATTCAATTTATTAAAAACATTAACCCGACTATTGTGTTTTTTATATAAAGCATAATACATACTTACAACTTACCAATACTTATGTATTGCCTATTAGGAAAGTTGTGCGTGGCTTAAAAATTTCTAACTTGATAGAGCGGAATTTTAAACTTTGTTCTTTTGTAATTACAGTTATTTTGGCAGGAAGTGAAATTTGAATTCAATCGTAATTTTGAATCGTTCGTTCCACCACAATCACAATAATAATGGTTTATGTTAATTTCTATACTTAAATTTTATAATACAATAATATTTGTTTATACAAATAATGCTTTATAGTTGTAACACATTTAAAATAAAATTATTGGGAGCTTTCATAATTCAAAAGTAAAGTAAAGCCAATCAGCAAATTAACTAATTTGCACTAGCATCACGTTTACAGGGACTCAAAAGTTATTGTTTTGGTCACACGTTTTTGCCTCCCATCCTAATCGCGATTAAGAGACGACATTTTGGAATCGAATTCATTTTAAATCTATTTACGGGTGACTAAGAAATCTTCTGTTTATATCTAGTTTATCTAAACTAGATTCAAAAACGAAATATATGAGACAAACCAAACTTAAACTCACAGAATATAAAGAATTCTAAAATTCAACTGAAGCTAAAAGTTTATTAAAAATATTATAAAAACTTCTTTCTTTCCGAATTTTTCTGCTTTAATTATGTTAATTTAATTTTTAATTTTAATTTTTTATATAAAATATTTCGTCATACTTTATATAAATTCTTCAAGGAGTAATAAATTATAATAAAATAAAAAACAAAAGCTAAATGCTGTTTTTTGTTAAAACTTATCCTTATTTATTTGTTTCAATCTCTATCCAGCAATCATTGTGGTGGTTTTATTCTTAGATTTACATACTCCCATACATGTTTTATTATCCTTACAATTACGAGCAGTTTTATTAACTATATTAAATTTATCTAACTATTCTATTTTATCCTTACTTCTTCCAAATAATTTACCCATTGTATCTTAAAGTTTACGTAACATCTTATTTACATATATATGATTTTTCAGCCTTTCTGGCATTAATGGTATATAACTAATGATCTGTATATTCTTGGCTCAGATATAATGTTGACATCATCAACTTTATTTTGTCATACAAAATATCGAGAGTTATGAAAGTAGACCAGATTTTCCAAAACGCTTGTTCTTGGATGTTTTCTTCTCTCTTTATATTGAAGTGAGGCCTTAACATTATAAATTGAAATCTCTGTTAGTTTCTTAAGCACTTTTGTTAGAAATTCGCTCAGTTCATGAGATGAATAATTAACGCATAAATATTTTGGTCTTAGAGAAAATTTACAAAAACACATCACAAATTTAAAATGTATGAGAAGTAAATAAATAATATATATGATGTAAAAAGAATCGCCCAAACTGTTTGTGTATGCCAACATGCATTGGTATATAAAACAGCGCATGCTCGCCCAGGAAAACATTGCTCTTGTTTGTGATAATGTGGCGGAAGAGCCGTCAACCACTGCTTGTCGTCATACTCAACAATTTCACATCTTATTGATGTCAACGAAGCGCATTTTGGATAAACATTTGAATTTGCACTCTAGGTTCAATTGAACCAAAAGCTGAAGCTTAATGATCATTTGAAGCGTCGTCAATACGGCGAATGGTTGGTTGAACTACAGAAGTGATTGTTGACTTTATAAAAAAACTCATCTTCATCGACGAGGCACACTTTCACTTCAATGGATTTATTAAGAAGCAGAGTTCCCGCATTTAGGCAAATGAAAGTCCACAAGTGATTGTTAAAAAGCCGTTGCATCCACAAGGAGTGGCTATTTGGTACGGTTTATGGGATGCCGGCGGGGGTAATTTCTTCGAAAACGGGATCGGTCCAGCAGTTACCGTGAATGGTGGTCGCTATCGCGAAATGATAATGGATTTCTTGTGGCCAGAAGTTAAGAATATGAACCTGGACGGTATGTAGTTCCAAGAGGATGGTGCCTTTTGCCACACAGCCAACAAAACAATGACCATTTTGCACAAGAAATTCAATGGCTGTGTTAGCTCATGTCAAGGCGATGTTAAATGGCCGCCACAATTATGTGATTTTACACCGTTGGACTTATTTCTTTGAGGACATTTAAAAGAGAAAGTGTACGTCAATAAGCCTAGAATAATTCAAGAGCTCAAGGATTAGATAATTCGGCACATTAATGACATTGAAAATCAATTATGTTTCAGAGTCATTGAAAATATGGACCATTGGATAGAGGTATTCCCCCGAAATCATGGCGAGCATTTGGCCGATAGTTTCACATATAATTGTTATAGTTCCTTCCATCATAATAAAAAATATTAAGGTAATCCTCTGAAAACTTTTTGTTTTATTTACAAGTAACACCGTTCGTTTTGGTCGGACCACGTTATATGTACATCAAAAGAAGTGTCAAGGAAGCATGATTCGCAAACATATTTGAAAGAATGTATACAATTAAATACGATCCCTAAATATAAATCCAAAAATGTATGCAATGCTTTTTATTAAATTTTTATACGTATGATTAATATTTGGACAACTCGAAATGGATATTAATCATACGCCAATATAGACGCATGTTTATATTAATGATGCAACCAGGCAATAATCTGGAATACTTATACAAATTCGAATACTAGATTTGAAATTTGGAGATATTTACCTATGGCTTGATTTATAAGTCTGTAAAATGGAATATTAAAAATTTAATTGAAAAAAAACCATGTTGTGATCAATAAACGTTGTCGCGTACTATATAATTGGTACAATTTATCACAGAATTTTATTAGATGTCATACGATTAATTTACAATTTGATACCAAAAAAATATCTATCATAAAATTACTGGTTTACTACTGCTAAAAAAATACCGAAATCTACTTTATAACAATAAATTGGGAAAAAGTTACCATTATATCTAACATTGTTAAGACATGCCAATAATGAGTCTCTTTGTTGTTTTTCATAATTAATATCTTTTGATTTCGTTGACGAAAATATGCGACTAAATATACGCCTGAATTTGGCTAAATTGAATTTAAGGCCGAATGTCATGAAATAGGCAAATATTCAGAAATATAATATTTACATTTTTAACATCACTAGGATCACTTACAACGTATCATAAAATAAAATTACTCTATTTACAATACACCATACCACTCATTTGTTACAAGAATGACAATTATGTTATTAAAATAAATATGAAAAATTAATTGTCATATAGTTCTTCATATTTTGTATAAATTTTTTACAAGTATTTTGTATAACTTAAACAATGAAAAATAAAATCTTTTTCTTTTTTTCGTTATAATGTGAGTGTAATGAAAACTTTTTCTTCTACAGAACGAATTTTTTTCTTGTGTCGAGCGTAAATATTTATTTATATTTATAATTATTTGCAATCTTTAAAATCTCTGCTTGAAATATAAAATAAAGATCCCTTCACTTGCTTTCGTTGACACCATGAAAAAGAAATTTATATTTATATATTTTTTTTTAAATACGACAGGGGCAACTGCAATCAAATGCATTTAAAGCCACAATCATGATGATGACGGTTGGTGGTGGCAAGACTTCTAAAACGATATTGCTGAGATAAATGACTATTATGGCGATGTGATGATGCTGTTGATGATGAAAAATTTTTGTACAAGTTTTAGTTTGTAAAAGTGAATAAAAGGGAAGTATAAAAAAGAAATTTGAAGGGAAAAAGAAGCAAAATAAAATGTGCAAATTGAAGAAATGTTAAAAGTGAATTGCTTTCTATTAAAATAACTCATGCAAAAATAAAAGCGAAACATGAAATAGAGAAAATTAACATCCACAAAAAATTGTAATTTGTAGAATTGAAAAAACTAGATTTAAATTAAAATTCTATTAATGAAAAACTTTTATCACTGTCAGTAATAAATTATCATTTTTAATGAGAATAAATAAAAAAAGGTGAAAGAGACTGAAAAAAAATTAATAGTTTGAACGGTTCTAATTTAACGTCATGAGATTGATTCTAAAAATTTCAATTCTGTTTGCTTGACATGTAGAGCTATTTAGTAAATTAATTCTAAATTCGGTAAATTTCTGTTGTTGCAAATTGAAAATATTTGGTATTAAGTTTGGGGATTCAATCTCATTTGCATCATATTTAAAATATTCTAGAATGATTATATTTATATTATTTGCTTTAAAACTATTTTAACAAGGCCGCAAATGAGCTTGCAATAGCTTTTACGAAATTGATGGATAAATAATTTTTAAATATATAAAATTTTAAAATGGAAGAATGTTTTAAATAAGACAATAGCTCCCACAAATAATATCAATATCAAAATAGGCAATGGAACAGATTAAAAAACTCCTGCAATTACGGATGAATTTCATAGCCAATATTAGTATAAGACGGATCTATGCGATAATCAATATTTTGGGCGCTCACTTTTATTTGAATATCTATGGGAGCAGATATATGGATATCAATACTTGGGTTGGGGTCTAATTTAAAAAAATAATAATAATAATTGGAACACAAACATGCCCTCTAAAACAACCAAAAAGAACCTTATAAAATATTTTCATAAATGATCCTGCACGTCGATAGAAACTATAAAATGTGTTGGAGTCCTAAAGTTAATTGGCTGGCAAAATTTTTTCTAATACATTAAATTGAATGCATGTGGTATATATTGCAATTTCATAAATTATTATAAATATCTTTTTACTTTTTTATTGTATTTGAAAAAAAATTATAATCAGTTTCGATGAAATTCTGATTTGAAGTTTTAGGAATTTTTATATTTTTGATTATTTTTGTGAAACGAAACGTTTTCAAATATTTATAAGAAAAACGGAAGAATCATGTTCAAATTTCGAACACTTGCTAACCTTGTACTTTACAAAAAGGAGGCTTTACCAAATATTAATGCATTTTGCAAAAGGGTTGTGTTCGACTTTCTAGGAGGGTTTGTTTGAGTACAAAATGATTTTCCGTCATCCAAAGTCACAACAAAGCGGTTTCTTCTATGTTGTTAATTTTCATATATAAATATAGTTCCTTAAATTGTCTATGTCCACTAGTGTGTCTCTGTATACCTTAGAAATTATGCATCCTTTTTAACTTAAAGTCAAAGCGAACTAAACGAAAATAAAAAAAGACGTTTATCGGCAAATAAAAAAATTTAAATTAAATTTAAATTTAAATGAGACTCAATTTTTTGGGGTGCCAAATTTCAATTGAACTTGGAGTCTCTGGTTTCTTTGAACTTTTGCGAATGTTGATATTTTTAAAAGCCTGAGGGCGCTTGATTTAAGAACGGACTCAGTGTTAAATTTGAGCACTTGATTTAAGGCAATTATAGCATTCGAAAAAATTTTGTGCGATACCATACGGAACCTTGAATCCTTGGACAGCCTACATTTAACAATTAATACTTAATACCTGATATCTCTGTTGGGTTTTTTGCGATCCTAATCCTAAGCTTTTTTGTCCGTTGCATCTTTATAAGCAAACGCCTTAACTCATTCAGAAACAAAGTCAATATACACATGAAATATACAAGACTTTTCGCACTAGAATTAAGAATTCAAGGAAGATTTTAATTTTAATTATGCTCAAATTTTCAACAAGTAGATTTACTATATGTGAAAATTAAAACTTGAATTTTGAATGAGTTATTTTTTCTCTGCATATTTTCTTTGGTATTAAACTTTTTATTAATTTGTTCTTTTGCAAGTAAATTACAATGAATTTTGTTGATATAAAATATGAAGTTCTTTAGTTGAGGATCTCAGAAATAGGAGGAGTCCTGAGAGAATTGATTTTAAAATGACATTGTTAAATCAAACCTTCTACTTTGTAAATAATATTCAGCAAGATGATGTTGATAGAAGAACGAATAAAAATAATAAAAAAATTAACATTTTGTTAATCTGGCTCAAGGTCGCTGCTGGAATTTAATATTTTAAATTAATAATCAATTTTTATTATAGAAGAAACCAATCACACTATAAAAAATCAAACAATACTAATGGCTCTAGTTCCTGCACCATCATCGCTAGCTTTCTAGTGTTTGTTGGTTTTTATAATAAAAAGAAAAACACTAAAAGTAGTAAATAATAAGAATAAAAAATTTAATTTGAAATAATTTTTCGAAATATGTCCAGACATACATTAAATTAAAATTAATTAGTCTGACTCGAGTTTAATTACTAATATTGTCAATTTATATGAATAGGTTTTTTTTATTTTTATTAAGAAAGAAAAGAACATACAAGAATAGAAAATGGCACCAGCAGAACGTGATAGTACTGTTTTTGATGGTCATCACACCATCATCATCAGCGTTCACGTGATAGTTTTTTTGCCATTGCTGCTGGTATTGATGACTCTCAGCTATTTAACATATTTTTCTATAAAACTAAAATTAAAGAAGTGTTATGCTAGTGTTATGGATTTTTCCTTAAGCTTTGCTCAACAGAAAATAACTTGAAAAAATTATTGATCTGAGTTGACAAAGTTCAGCAGTCAAACTCAAGATGGACTAATTAATTTCAATAATAAATCCTTTTAATAACTATACACATAATCTACTCTTATCCTGCTCTAAAAATTAGAAAATTTATCCTCTTTTGTCAAAATATTTAAAGCTTAATAAAACACATTACAAAATAACACTTAAAAATATTTTAATTCGTCTTCCACCTTCTCTTTAGTCATTATTAACACTCGGACTCAACACTTACATTTCCATTAACGCCCATTATATCAAATCGGTGAGTTTAATACAAATACTACAATTTGAGTTTTGAAAACTTTCAAATTCTGCTTAATAATTTCATCTTGTTATTTTTTTTCAGCACAACAATTGTCTCATTTAGATGTTGATTCCCTTCCTTTGCCAACGTTCATCTATCCCTCCCAATATCTGCCAGCATTTTAATCGTATTTCAGTTTGTTATCTTGATTGAAATTTGAAATTGTGTTTTATAATTTTGTTTAAAATTTATTTTCTATTTCGTTTCATTAACATAAAATGTTTGCAAAAGTTGTGCTCAAACTCATTTATTTTATTGAGAAACATTTTATGTTGTTTGTGAAATGGAAGGAACAATTTAACTGCTTGTAATGGACGAAGATTGATAATGATGATAATTTAGGAATTTTGTGTGTGTGTATGTTTGTTTTTATGTGTGTGTCTTTCTAAGGACTTTGACATATTTTATTTTATATTCACTAGAATATTACAATTTATGTGAAGAGAAAGTTTAATAAAAATATATTTTTGGCATAATATCACTATAAGAAGAATTGGATCAAAGAATTATTTAGTTTTTTTTAATTTCTAATGAAAATCTGCAACAAGTCCACAATATATATATAAAATTTTAGATATAACTTTATATTGATATTCTTATATTTTTCGTAAAAAGAAGCAGTATTTGAAAACTTCAGCAATTTTTATCTCCAATGATACGCAGTACATCGAAGACACAAAATATAAATTTGTATAATTTAGTTTTGGTTTCACAGCCCACCAGTTAGTTCTTAGATATAACCGGCAGACTTGAGCCCTAATAGGTTCCATTGAGCTGCATGAGTAGAAGAAAAAGGCTAGGAAGATGTGCATTATCAGCATAAGTCCCTCATTAGACCCAATCACAATGAGGATCGGATAAAAGAGTTTGCCCATCTTATTACAACAAGATATTTCTGCTATTTTTTGCCGCAGATTGCTTCCAATATGAGTCACCTTCTCTTGTAAGAAAGCAAAACAATGACAGAGGAGTATTCAACAATTTCCATGTCTCGACAGCTTATACATAAGTCTATGTATTGAAAATAAAATCTCCTGGCAACGACCCCTATATAGCAGACAGAGTCCAGTCAAAAACACAACAAGTATTCACAGTTGGTCCCTCATTATTGCAGATCTCACGCAGTCATATCAGGGCAAGGTCATTTTCGATATCCCACAGGTAACCTCCACAGATTATCTGTTGTGTGTAATTCCACTGATTTAGCTCCTCACAATTAGGTTATCAATATGTCCACCGGTTGATCCACGTTCCAGTCAGATAACCAGCTCATACACAACTCCATTTTAACAACTTGAATTTTTATAAAATCAATTTATCGAAATTCGTTTGTGTCCGTGTTACAAAATTATATTATACGTTTCAAATTAAAATGACCAAAGGACTTCAGGTAGTTATATAACCTCCAGAAGAGGTTAAATGTAGTGTACAGTATAGTGACAACAATGTAAATACTATTTAAAACAATTAAAAAAGAGACGTCCCAGCACCTATTTTGAGAAGAACTTAAACCAAATGTTCTCATACTGAAAAATAAATAATAAACGGCATACAGTAAAGGAAACACGCAATCGAGCAGGACTAAATTAATGCCTTAACTGCCATTATAGAAACTATTGATTGTGTTGTTTGCGTTGTGGCATATGGTACCGCAAATTGTCCTGTTAATGGAGACTTTAAGCATTTCTCAAGGAACAAGCATTCTTCTTCTGCACCCTCTCGCGCTATGAATCTATTTAGCAACAACGACCTCAAGGAAGCCCAACCATCGTCGACAAGACAGTCTTCATATGCCAATACCTTAAAATTTATTCTGACTATAACACAAAGCCTTTCTACCAGCCATATTTGATACGTTAATGTGCTAAAATTGAACAAAATTAAGGCTCAAAAAGTCCCAACAGTGTATTGGGGTACCGTAGAAGCTTTGCATCAGCCATTAAACATTTTTGTAGTAAACATGGCCATGATGATGCATGATATGATGAAAATGCCATTTACATTTTTAAAGGCGGTATAAAATAAATCATGAACATAATTTTTTTTGCTGGTACGCAAACGTCATCGGCAACATAAAAACGCACTTGAATGTTTCCTGATGGATAAAATTAAATTTATGCAATGCTGATCTCTGAAAGTCATCTGACGTCTTGGAATTACTTTATAAATAATGGATATACCCTATATGGCACCAAAGTTTCCCGCGAAAGAAAATGTGGCTGCTCGGCAATATTGTTTTAATCCCGACTCAAGCAATATTTATTGGGTGATCTTCATGAAGTGTATTTATAAACAATGAATACTTGCATTAGAAGTTTCCATGAAGATTTGAATATTTCATCCATTTATTCTCTTACCAGATTTTCAATTACTAAAAGTCAGTTCAACACACTGTAAACTGGCGGCAACAACGCTTATGAAGAGAGGGTAAATAATCCACTGAGGAAAAAAAAGCATGCTGCCACTCAAAATTGTTGCGAAAAACATCCTCAAATTTAAAGGACCTGCCATAAATATTTGTTTAGTTAAATTATATTAACAATTTTCTTAATCGAAGTTGTGAAAAGAATCCAACAAATGAACAGCCTTCGGGATAGATTATTTATGCCAAGCAAAACTGAGTTGACAACCAGAAGAAGAAATCTAAATTTCTATATTTTATTTGCCAATTGTCATCTGAGATACCATTCTAAGAAAATAAAAAGTCAAATAAGGCTTCCTCACCGTCCATAATCACATTCACATTTCCGAGAGTAAGGACTAAATCTTTTATATATTAGAGAATAAGTTTTAACAAACTTTACAAAAAGGATATAAAGCTATATTATTATATATAATTAATTTACGATTTTAACTAGAATAAATTTTTTCTTTTTTTTTTAAATTATAAAAAACTTTTGTTTTTATTTTTATTCCGGCTCTAGGTCATATATTAAATAAAACTCTTTTTTTTTTTTTTTGTTTTATTTAAATTTTTATTTTTTATTCCATATTTCGATCACCATCGGTTCTCTTCTTCAGGAATTTTAAGTAAAGCAAATTACATGTGATAGTTATTAAAGAACAAATTACAACAAAGATCAAAATGTGTAAATCATTCTGACAAACACTAGCAGAACGGAACAACATGCTGTTTTCGAAAGCCGCTACACTTTCATCATCAGCGTTCTTGTGTTTGGTCCACTTCTGTGGTGTCAGTTGATGTATATTTCAGCTATTCATACAAATCTTCACTGTAAATGTAATACGAGAATTGTTTTTATTCATCGTATCATAATTTGTGAAAACTTTTTTTTTTGTAATGAAGATCTCAAATTACACCTCACTAACTTACAACAGTCTTACCATTGTTATTTATTCTTTACCAACCATACACATGCTTATTTTTAATTTGCTTTATTTTATTTTTTACTTATGACAAACTTGTTTGGTTTGTTACTATAAGTATGTATATTTTATTAATTTCATATTGATGTTCTTTCGGTGTGCCCTCCGTTAGTTAAGTATATATTTGTTAATTTTTCCGACCTTATGATATGTAATTTTTGTTTTTATTTTTATTCCGGCTCTAGGTCATATATTAAATAAAACTCTTTTTTTTTTTTTTTTTTTTTTTTTTTTTGTTTTATTTAAATTTTTATTTTTTATTCCATATTTCGATCACCATCGGTTCTCTTCTTCAGGAATTTTAAGTAAAGCAAATTACATGTGATAGTTATTAAAGAACAAATTACAACAAAGATCAAAATGTGTAAATCATTCTGACAAACACTAGCAGAACGGAACAACATGCTGTTTTCGAAAGCCGCTACACTTTCATCATCAGCGTTCTTGTGTTTGGTCCACTTCTGTGGTGTCAGTTGATGTATATTTCAGCTATTCATACAAATCTTCACTGTAAATGTAATACGAGAATTGTTTTTATTCATCGTATCATAATTTGTGAAAACTTTTTTTTTTGTAATGAAGATCTCAAATTACACCTCACTAACTTACAACAGTCTTACCATTGTTATTTATTCTTTACCAACCATACACATGCTTATTTTTAATTTGCTTTATTTTATTTTTTACTTATGACAAACTTGTTTGGTTTGTTACTATAAGTATGTATATTTTATTAATTTCATATTGATGTTCTTTCGGTGTGCCCTCCGTTAGTTAAGTATATATTTGTTAATTTTTCCGACCTTATGATATGTAATTTTTGTTTTTATTTTTATTCCGGCTCTAGGTCATATATTAAATAAAACTCCGTTCCGTTCTGCTAGTGTTTGTCAGAATGATTTACACATTTTGATCTTTGTTGTAATTTGTTCTTTAATAACTATCACATGTAATTTGCTTTACTTAAAATTCCTGAAGAAGAGAACCGATGGTGATCGAAATATGGAATAAAAAATAAAAATTTAAATAAAACAAAAAAAAAAAAAAAAAAAAAAAAAAAAAAAGAGTTTTATTTAATATATGACCTAGAGCCGGAATAAAAATAAAAACAAAAATTACATATCATAAGGTCGGAAAAATTAACAAATATATACTTAACTAACGGAGGGCACACCGAAAGAACATCAATATGAAATTAATAAAATATACATACTTATAGTAACAAACCAAACAAGTTTGTCATAAGTAAAAAATAAAATAAAGCAAATTAAAAATAAGCATGTGTATGGTTGGTAAAGAATAAATAACAATGGTAAGACTGTTGTAAGTTAGTGAGGTGTAATTTGAGATCTTCATTACAAAAAAAAAGTTTTCACAAATTATGATACGATGAATAAAAACAATTCTCGTATTACATTTACAGTGAAGATTTGTATGAATAGCTGAAATATACATCAACTGACACCACAGAAGTGGACCAAACACAAGAACGCTGATGATGAAAGTGTAGCGGCTTTCGAAAACAGCATGTTGTTCCGTTCTGCTAGTGTTTGTCAGAATGATTTACACATTTTGATCTTTGTTGTAATTTGTTCTTTAATAACTATCACATGTAATTTGCTTTACTTAAAATTCCTGAAGAAGAGAACCGATGGTGATCGAAATATGGAATAAAAAATAAAAATTTAAATAAAACAAAAAAAAAAAAAAAAAAAAAAAAAAAAAGAGTTTTATTTAATATATGACCTAGAGCCGGAATAAAAATAAAAACAAAAATTACATATCATAAGGTCGGAAAAATTAACAAATATATACTTAACTAACGGAGGGCACACCGAAAGAACATCAATATGAAATTAATAAAATATACATACTTATAGTAACAAACCAAACAAGTTTGTCATAAGTAAAAAATAAAATAAAGCAAATTAAAAATAAGCATGTGTATGGTTGGTAAAGAATAAATAACAATGGTAAGACTGTTGTAAGTTAGTGAGGTGTAATTTGAGATCTTCATTACAAAAAAAAAGTTTTCACAAATTATGATACGATGAATAAAAACAATTCTCGTATTACATTTACAGTGAAGATTTGTATGAATAGCTGAAATATACATCAACTGACACCACAGAAGTGGACCAAACACAAGAACGCTGATGATGAAAGTGTAGCGGCTTTCGAAAACAGCATGTTGTTCCGTTCTGCTAGTGTTTGTCAGAATGATTTACACATTTTGATCTTTGTTGTAATTTGTTCTTTAATAACTATCACATGTAATTTGCTTTACTTAAAATTCCTGAAGAAGAGAACCGATGGTGATCGAAATATGGAATAAAAAATAAAAATTTAAATAAAACAAAAAAAAAAAAAAAAAAAAAAAAAAAAAAAAAGAGTTTTATTTAATATATGACCTAGAGCCGGAATAAAAATAAAAACAAAAATTACATATCATAAGGTCGGAAAAATTAACAAATATATACTTAACTAACGGAGGGCACACCGAAAGAACATCAATATGAAATTAATAAAATATACATACTTATAGTAACAAACCAAACAAGTTTGTCATAAGTAAAAAATAAAATAAAGCAAATTAAAAATAAGCATGTGTATGGTTGGTAAAGAATAAATAACAATGGTAAGACTGTTGTAAGTTAGTGAGGTGTAATTTGAGATCTTCATTACAAAAAAAAAAGTTTTCACAAATTATGATACGATGAATAAAAACAATTCTCGTATTACATTTACAGTGAAGATTTGTATGAATAGCTGAAATATACATCAACTGACACCACAGAAGTGGACCAAACACAAGAACGCTGATGATGAAAGTGTAGCGGCTTTCGAAAACAGCATGTTGTTCCGTTCTGCTAGTGTTTGTCAGAATGATTTACACATTTTGATCTTTGTTGTAATTTGTTCTTTAATAACTATCACATGTAATTTGCTTTACTTAAAATTCCTGAAGAAGAGAACCGATGGTGATCGAAATATGGAATAAAAAATAAAAATTTAAATAAAACAAAAAAAAAAAAAAAAAAAAAGAGTTTTATTTAATATATGACCTAGAGCCGGAATAAAAATAAAAACAAAAATTACATATCATAAGGTCGGAAAAATTAACAAATATATACTTAATTATAAAAAACTTTAATATGCATTTTTTTAACTTAGTAAACAAATTTTTATAAAAGACATAGCAGTTTTTCATTTCACGCATTTTATTACCACTTAAAAATAACACATGCAGAAAAAAATATAATTTTGTAAGGAAATTAACAGCGTTATTGGCAGGATATTAATATTTTCACACGGCCAGCATAGAGCACAAATAACCAAGGAGAGGCCTGTATTACTTTCATCCTCCAGCTCATCCAACCTTCAATACATGCAGAAAGTGGGAAACAAAGAAAAAATTACCATGAAACATCTACTGATTTAAAAAAATTTAAAAACAAAATGTAAATTCAAAATATTACATACATTCTTTTTTATTTTATTTTTTGTTGCCAGTTGCAAAAGAGAAAAAATTACTCATATAAGAATAATCCAATGAAATTTCCTTTTTTTCTCTTTTATGTAAAAAAAAAATAACGAAGAAATTTTAATAACATTAAAAAAGTCATTTATATTCATAAAAACATGTGTGTGGATGTCAGGATGTTCGAGCATGTAAATACACTCAAAAAAAATTTCTCTTTAGTTCAAAATTAGTGAAAATTTTCTTATAATACGATGAAATAACTATTTCAAGTTTTTGTTTTTGTTGTATTAAAAAAACTACCATAAATTAGAGATCTTTTGCAATCGAGTTGTTCAGTTTTTCTAATTGTTAATTAAATAAAACAAAAATGTGTTCGTATGTATGTATGTATGTTCATAAATATATACAATGTCTTTCAATAGGGCCGGGGAAACTAACATAATTGAAAAAATTATTGTACCAAAATGGGTGTTCTGTTTGGATTACAATCCATTTGATTCTCCGTTTTGCAGTCGCCATAATCGCCCTCCATTTCTGGACGAATGGATACGTCAACAAATAAAATTATTGTAATCGAGACGATACCAATTCATATGAAATCCAAGAGTGTTCAATAGATACTGAAAAGAATCACTGTTTAATTACAAATTTTCAGGTGGCAGCGATTTCTTTGAGAACGGCGTTGGCCAGTGCATCACCGTCAACGACGGGCGCAATAGGTCGATGATTATCAACAATTTTTTGCCCTAAATTGGACGATATGGACACGATATGAAATTTAAACAGGATTTCACTATATATACACAGCTTATACCAGATTAAACATTCTGCACAAGCAACCAAGGCCATGGTCAGCTAACGTTAGCGTGATAAGAACTAGCCACCAAGGCTTTTTCTTGTCTATGCGAATAGTCCAAAAACTACAAACGCCACAAAACCAATATAATTCGTACCATCGGTCAAATTTAGTTTGATCTATGCGCCAGAATCATAGAAACTTCTTGGTTCCAATTTGGCTTACTCTTTCCAAAATATCGGCCGGTATCTCACGAATATATTCTTCAATATTGGCTTCTAGTGCATCAGCCGTTGCGGGCTTGTCCCTATAGACATGAGCCTTAACATCGCACGATCTAGACAGATTTATGGTTAAATTATAGATCACACTAAACATGTCTATCAGCAAAATGTTACACGAAAGCAGCTGTGTTGCCAAAAACAGTGTCACCAAAAAGAAAGTTGCCTAAAACTCACCTTTTAAATGTGTAGTCTTAGAAAATTTTGCCTTTGCGTTATGAATCTAGAATTTTTAGTAACAAAAATTATTACTAAACAGTAAGTCGAACTGTTTTCATAATTTATTTTTTGTTGGTCAAAAACATTAGTTTTTATTGTTTTAGTACATTTTTTTTCGGTTGTCAATTGGAACAATAAGACAGTTGTTTTCAATGAGTAGTATTTTGCTTTCTGTAAATTAGTTTAAAAGCAAAATTATTTAGTTTTCATTTACTTCAATTAAATATGAAAGTAGTTCGGATAAAAAGATTTGTCACTCGAATTGACCTAAAAAACAATTTGAGTGTACAATTTTCTGTATGTGGGATTGATGAAGATGTGTATTCCAATGGTAAACGTAAACAAAAATATTACTTATTATACTTATAAGACATACACAGTTAAAGGAGAAAGCATCCTTTATTATTCGAACTTAAAGAGAAATATAAGAAATTTCTCTCTCTTAAAACTTTGAGCGTCTGAGGAAAAACTCGTTACTTAAAAGGATTTCGAAAGAACTCAATTTAATCATAGATCTACATATATAATAAGTCCATTAATCAGTTACAGTCAATGGACGAAAAACGTTTTTTTTTATTATTTTAATAAGTTTTTTATAAAACTTCATACCGAACAAGGCCAAGGCACTCATCAGGTGGTACTGAGGACACCTTTGAGCTCCTTTTTTCGCATAATTAAATGCTTGTTTGTAAAAAAATATAGCAAAAAAAATTTCAAAGAAATTTGAGAAAATTTTGCAAAAATCTTTTAAAAATTTATCAAAAATATGATATTCCAACTACACCTACCTCTCGCTGTACACGGAAAATAGATTCCTCAAAGATACGTGCAAGCCGAAAAATAAATTTTTATATGAATAAACCGCAGGCAAAAATAATCATTATAAAAAAGCTTTTTTAACAAACAACTGTGGTAACTTTTTATATTTTATATTGTATATGTGATTAACGAGGAACTCCGTTCTGTGGTTTAAAGTCAACTTATTTTCAGATCCATAAAATTTTGTTTGAAACAGTATGTTTTTATCAAAGGACGTATGTATTTATAGATATTCGACGGTATAGTATGCATTTTAAATGTCACCAGAATTATAATTAAGTATAAATAAATTCTAGTGGTCAAAATTAAAAAAATTAAAATTAAAATATTAGTTGATTTCATAAAAAAATAACAACAATCGCTTTATTTGTTTGCTCTTCTATCAATTTTTTTTAATTAAATCAATTAAGTTTTCATTGCACCTAGCCATCCTTATGCCCCCTCGATATAGAAGAAAAATTAATTTAGAATTCTTAAAACTAAACTTAAAAAATTGGAATTAATTAATATCTTGTAGGAAAGATTGCATTTACCTCTGGCTTCAAGATTATTATTACAATAAAATTTGATTTAGCAGCCTCTGCTTTCCCATGTTTGCCATTGACTTTATTTGAACAAGAGAAAAAAGAGCAGATAAATGTGAACAGTGTGACCACAACACAAATTGTTTGCTTATTTCGAACAATTTTATTTAAACCTGAATCAACTTATTTGATGAAACTCTTTCTTCCATTTGGCTGTATTCTTACTTTACATTAAAAGTTTTCTTATATTTCTAAAAACCTTTAAATCACTCCAAGTAGAAAAATTTTCTTAAAAAAAAATTTCATTTTTACAATTTTTATCATTCTAGAAGTTGTTGCTTATTTAAGGTTAAGCTCTCTATATTTGTAGCTGCATTCCACTTGACCATAATAATATCAATAAATAAATCTGTAGCAATAAAGTATAAGTGTTTAAGTCGATTTTAGTATAAAAAAAGGAACTTCAGTCATATTGTTACTTTTCAAGAATTTACTGCGTGATTTATTTCTGAATGTCTTTTATTTTGATGAGGGTACAATTTAATTTGGAACAGTTTCTTATAAAATTGCATATAATAGGTTGTGCAATACAGAAATATTTATTCCTAACATAATAATCTACAGAAAATTTATAAAACCTTGCGTTGAAAAGCGAATTCGTATTTAAAAATCAACTACAGAATTGAAGAATGACTTCCGGTAGAAGCAAAAATTTAGCATTAAACACTTTTTCTTATTATATATATTGAGTCCTTTGGCTCCTATAAGAAGCAAAGGGCTTTTTCCTTATTAGCACAGATTTATTATCATTACTTTTTATGTTGTTGATGCAACATGATGGAGTTGAACATAAAAAATATTAGCGAATGCAACTTTGAAAAACCTGCCTCATTGCAGTCAACTATTAATTTTCAGGTCATGAATTGGAGTCGTTTAGTAGCCGGAGTACTATATAATAAGTCTAAAAGCCATATACCCCAATCCAAGCGAAAACTCTTGGTGTTTCTGCGGACAAGCCAGTTAACTTTGCAGTTTTTGCTTATAAATTTTATTTAAAAAGAAGGTATTTTTTCATCTCGGAGATTCACAGGACCCTTAACTAAATTTTGTTTCTCGAAGATTTTTTTTACTCAAAAAACTCTCCGCTTTATAAAACGGTGGGCATAAGAATTATCTGATCCTTACAAAGAAAATTATTGATCATGATCCTTAATGCAACATTTACAAGTATAAATGAATCTGTACAAAACAATTTTTTCCTTGTTCTGTTTTCATGGACTTCAGTGGAGTTTCTCCGCAAATTTTTTCCTTTCTATACCAGTAAAGTAGTATTAATAAAATTAGCTTCTTCCCAAAAATATCGAACTATGCTAAATGTAGCCCTAATGGTAAACTTTATCAGTGGTAATATTTGCTCTGAATCTCTTTTATATTCTGATAAATTTAATAATCGTTGTCGTAACAGTCATTATTTCAATTCTTTTAATATTAAGTTTTGCAGATCTACTGATTCTATTGCTGATCCTTAAACGGAGTCTTGTGACCAATACAATTATTAATCTGATTTTTTTGTTGTTTTTCTTTAAATTCTTTTGTAACAATGTTTTAAAATATTGTTTTTCCTAATTGATAACTATCGTATTTAAATCATGTTATTATTTTTGTTGATAGTCTGAAAAGATTATATAGACTGACTTTTAAATAAATAAATAATTAATCTAATAAAAAGGACGAAAAAATAATAATTCATATATGATTCGTAAGTTAAAATCAATCCTTTCAAGAAGCCTTGTTTGAACTCCTGCAATAGCCCTCGTATCGTAATAAAAAACATCAACCTTCTTAACACAGTTTAAATGTGTGTATATGACCATAATATGTTTGTATTGGCTTCAGTTTGTATATATCATTTTGGGTACTTATGTGCGTTCATTTATGTGCATGAGTTTGTTGTTATATAAATTGAGATTTATGATAACGACTCGAAAGGAATCAGATAAGCAGACAAAGGAGAAACATTTATTTATGTAAGTGTTTATTAACATTCTCATAGGCCTTCTAAATACATTCTGTTTATGCAGATGTGTCAAATAAATAAATAGAATAATTCATGGGAAATTATTATTGTTGTCCTCAAATGAATATTATTATACTTAAGTTCGTTTAAAGAAAATATTATGATAATATTTAAGATTTATACATTTTAAGAAAAACATTGTCTTTATCGATAGTCTTTTCATTGCTGCAATTTTTTCAATTAATATTCCTTTTTAACTTTTCATATTTTTATTTTTTTTTATTATTTATTTTTGTTTCCTTGAAACAATTAGTGATTTAAGGAATTTTTAAAGAAATATTTCATTACAAGCGCGCCAACATTGAATATCAATAATTTATCTACGCGCGACTGCAAAATTTTAGAGAAAAGCATTTTCACATTTTGAAATTCGATTTGAAAAAAAAACGAATTCGCTTCTTAACGCGGCGTATTATATACTATACGTTCGATATACGTTTTGTATACGTTCCTTATAACACAAGTAAATTATTCTTAGCCTTTTAAATGATGTCATACACAAAATCAAAATATCCAAATAGAATTATAAATCGGAAAGGAACAAAATTCGTTACACTGTAACTTCCCAAAAACTGTGGGCTAAATGACTGAGAGTTTTAAGAGGGCCACTTTTGAAGCTGCAAATCACCATGGCGCTAGTGACTCCTTTTGAGATTGAAACGATTTAAGCCCGTACTTAAGCACGTACGTCTGCAGAAAAATTTCCATCAAAACTTAGCATTAATAAAAGTGTCTTAAGGAAATTTTTAATACGCTTTTAGAATTAAAAGAAGGTTTTCGCACTATGTGTTGTAAAAAAAATTGTCATGAAATAACAACCTTTATAATATTGAGCTCAAATATAGTTTTTTTTCCATAAGTTTCCTTTGTTGTCAGGGAAGGTGTTGAATTCAAGCTACTTGCTCCGTATTACTGGTATAATTGGCAAGAAAATTGTTCTTCCTTGTAACTGATGCAGAAAAGTATTTGTTGAAATTTTATTTTATTATTTGATTTTTTATGAAGTGGTTTAATTAAGTTATTTTAGAATGTTTTGAATTAGATAAAAAAATACGGTAAGTAGTTTAATTATAACTAAAATATTTTCCTTGCATTTTCTTATTCTTAAAATTTGTTGGGAGGAATGAAAATAATACTTGAAGTTTCCATTTCTTGGAATTAAAACAATGTTTCTTTTTAAGCCACAAAAAAAAAATGTAACCAACCTTTTCCCAAAAATTTTATAATTACAAGAAATAGTCGGAAGCTAACAAAATTTCATTTGTCTATGACATTTGCTTGGAAATCATAGGAGATGGAGTGGAATTACCTCTCCTCTGGATCTCATAAAATGTGTATAGTTGGACACATACTAACGACACTTGTATTTTTGTCTGTCTTTTCTATGGGAATAACAAACTGTTTATCATTGATAAGAAGCTGAAACACATATGAAAACTGAAAAGGATGTGTAGCGGCCTCCTTTGTTCTCTCATATATAATTATATTTTAATGGCAAAATGTATGTATAATTTTATTAATGTTTATTAGTAAAATTATATATGCCAAAGGATTTACTATATTGTTGTAAAACGGCTAAAAACATTTTTATTGCTCTTTTCCTAGTTTTTATTCTACCACAAAATAAACACTTACCAAACCCTTTTGGCTTGTTCGCAGAATAATAAAAAAATTTAAGAAGAGAATCGAAACTGCCGCCTTCCTACTGAATTTGTGTGATATTTGTTATACCAAAACATTTATCGCTGTTATTAAAATAATTATAAATATTTCTATAAAAATTTTAAATTAAAAAAATGTTTCAACAAATAATGCTTTTAATTTTTCTCCGACTCTTTTGAATTTAACGAAATAAGTATTTGAATACAAATGTTTTCTCGACAATATCGCTCGATGTCGTGGCAAAATGTTAAAAGAAATAATATTAAAATAAATATTCCGAATAGACATAGTGCTACAATAAACATTTATTTCATTTTTAAAAAATTTTAACCAGCAAGAAATGGAAGCCTTTATCCTGCATGGATTCTTGCCATTTATTTTCATACACTCCTGCTGGTATACGTGCACTGGTACTCATTACAGATATTAAAATTATTATTATAATTCTTTTAAAACTGAACTCTTTATATTTATTTCTAGTTGTATAGTCAGATCGGATGGTCTGCCGAACTATTTTTTGTACTCATATCCTTAAGTTATATTCTCCTTCCTTTGACAGTTTTAGTTTTGTATTAATTTTTATTATTATTTTTATATTGTGTTTAACCATTTATTGTGTTCCATATTTGTCTATTTCTGTTTATATTAAACCCAAAGCTGTATGTAAACAAGGATGTGTTTCATACGGGATTATCGCCCATTTTTCTAAATATTTTTTCCTGCAGATATAAAATAAAGAAATAATAAGTTTAAAAGTTTTAATGGAACTATATCTCTAATTAAAAGTTTATTAATGAATACTCTAATCCACATTATCTATTTTTCTACGCTTAAAGCCGGGTTGACTGAACGCATAATATTTATTAGAATTATGCCCTCGTATTAGAGGATAAAATAAATTATAATTAGATTTTCAATATACTGTTTTATTTTAATTAATAACCTTAATTTATTTTTTAAGTTTAAGGTCTCAAATTATTTTTAATTTTTATCGAAATTTCGGTACTCATCGAGTATCATCTTCAGGATATAAAATAAACAAATATCCTGAAGATGGTGCTCGATGAGTACCAAAATATCCATAAAAATTAATAGACCTTAAGCTGAAAAAATAAATTAAGTTTATTAATTAGATTTTTAATGTATATACAGTCAAGTCAACTTGAGTTAAAATTATCACGAATATTACTAAAAAAATTTTTCCATTTTTCATTTTCGCATGAACGTTGATGAAACTCGAAAACAGTACCTGTTGAAGTCTGCTGTTTTTTGAAATTATTCGATTTCAAACACGATTCTATTTATGGAACGTTGCTAATAATTTTTACTTTCATTAACTGATTGCTACAGCGTTTCGAATAATTCTGCTAAATTTATCCTAATTTTCAAAATACTTTTCCTAGTGAAATAATTTTTAAAACGAAACTCATTTACAAATAGAAAAACAAAAACTTTGTTCCATCAGTTAGAATACAAACCAAATGAAATTTCAAGAACTCTTTAGCAAAACTAATGATTGATTATATCTGCCGTTTAAAAAATTATTTGCTCTATAGGGTTAGAAATTTTCAAAGTTTATTAAAATTTTTTAATTTATTGAAATTCTTCCGAAAATATACCATGAAGGCAATAAGTAATGGCACATTAGCTTTTGCATTGCAAAATAAATATTTGGCCGATTTTTTCTTTCCCAATTATATAAACAGGTAATTAATTTTATAATAATTATAATTAATGACATTTGCACTTCTAGAAAAAGTGTATTATTTTCTTCTTAAATTTATCGCTCTAGTTTAAAAAAATTTAAATCTCTTACAGAAACACGAACACAAAATTTTAATTTTTTTCTTTAAAAAGACAAAAAGTTTTATTTTTTTCAGAAACGAAGACAAAATAAGCCAAGGTTGTGTAAAAAATAACTTTAAGAATTTCAAGTTTATTTGAAAAAATATATGACAACAGAAATAATCACTTGATCACTTGGGGCCACTTTTGATGAATTCGTGTTGACCAAAAAACGGGATAAAATTATCTAAAAGTGAAATATTCTTTGCATGACTTTTTGATGATTTTTGTATCACTAATAAATTTATGAAATATTTCACTTACGATAGTTCAGTGCTAAAGAGTTAAATTTTTTATAAGCGGTAAATTTATTTTAACTTGTCTTGAAAAAATAATAAATACTCTACTGCAGCTGCAGCAATTTTAAATATTTTTTTTATGAAAATCATAATTTGAGTAAAAAAAATTAACAAATACTGCAATTTAAAAAGAAGAAAGTTGTTGTTATGCTTCGAAATCAATTTTTAAACATTAATATGTTTTTATGCTTTTTTACAATTCATATTACGTGCTTTGCAAACTCTAGTGTTAAAAAATTTGCCTGAAGCATAATAAAATTAAACAAACTCACATTACTTTTTTGAAAGAGAATTTAAATTTTTTATTATAAAGAAATGTTGGCGAAATTTTAAAGAATTCCTGAACAGTATTGGACTTTGTATACAATTGGCCACTTTTCTTAACTTATAGAGCTTTAAAGCTGTAATAATTTGGATGAAATCAATCTCATTATCCTTTATAAAAGTCCTTTAAAGGAAGCTACATTTGTCTAACTTTCTGTTTGGAACACGCCTCTGATGGAAAGCAGCAGCACTTAGAGGAACGAATCACCGAAAAATCTAGCCACACATCCCGTAACTATTATTATGTGCACTAGAGTAGCAGTCTGACAATGTGCCGAAAGTGTGACTTAAGATGATGGAAGATGGTTTCCAAATTCAAGAAGACCACGTCGGAAGAAAATTAGAACTCTCAACAAAAAAAAAATCATTTAATATAGTAGAAAAAATCATATTGAATATTACAGGAGTAGTAATGGTTAGGAATCACACTTTGAAATGTTTCAAGGCCAAAAAAACAAATGTCCAAACGTAGTTGTAATAAAAATAATTTTATTGTCTCAATTACGTATTGGTTAGATGAGCACAAAGTGGCCATAATGATTATATGTATATCCTTCATATTTCTTCTTTGCATAATATATATGTATATAAGTTCCCGTAGTTCCCACAAGGAACATAGGGTCATAACAAATTTGTTCCATTCAGATTTGTCCGATGCAAGTGTTCTTATCTCGTTCCATCTCTTGTGTTGGTTGGCCGCTGCTTCAATTTCGTTCTTTCGCCGCCAGGTGTGTAATGGTCTTCCTTTTCTACGCTTTTCTTGCGTCAATGCGTTTTCGTAGGGTATGCCCCATTCAGCGCTATTTTCTTTTCCGGATCTCGTTATGTACGGGGTTGTTTGAACACATAGCCTTTTATTGGATATCGTAACTGTCCAGAATATCTTCAAAATTCTACGCAGGTAGCAATTTATGAAAACCTGTATCGAGTTAACATCCTTCTGCTCTGCATTCCACGATTAACTTCCATAGAGATGATTTCATGGAGGAGTTAAATATATTTAGGTAGGTTCCTTTCGAGATATGTTTCGTTCGCCATGTGGTGTTAAGAACGCGAAATGACTGTTTATCAGCTTTTATTCGGTTTCTTACATGATCTGCTGAACCATCTGTTATAGTCAAAAGAATCCTTAGACAACAAAACGTTGATACATCTTCAAGATTTTCCTTGTCTGTTGAGAATTCTTTGTTGTTAGAAGCATTAATTCTCATTGCTTTAGTTGTGGCAGTACCTATTTTCTGTTAGTCAACATGTCATTAAGGTTGTGCGTTAGGAGACATATATCGCAGGCATAGTCGGGAACTTCTAGCCTTCTGTTGAGTCCCCAAGTAATTCCCCTCTGTTCACATATGGTTCTTCTCATTATGTTGTCCACAACAATACTAAAAGGAAGTAAAGATCAATGTAAAAAACTTTAAAAATCTTTCAATTATAAAGATTAATTGAAATAGATTTTAATTTACTTAACATTTTTAGCTCTTAAAGAAGTCATGAAAAGCCGAAAATATTATTTGACCGTTCTTCTTATTACCTCAAATATGCGTATTAAAACTTTATACTATTTAAATAAGTTTCCGCATTAAAAAATGTTAATGACAATCAAAATTTCCCCAACATCAATCATCGAATCTTTCAATAATAATGTAATTCAATGATTGTATAATATTCACATTTTTTTATATGTATTTCATCAATTCATAAAATCATACGAGTATTACAAAATCTACGGAATCAAATTAACTTTTTTTCCATAATGTGCATCATTATTGCGGCAGTATTGCAATAATTTTATTTAATTTGCCAGCGAAACGTTGGCAATTTGCAAAAGTATTATTGAATCGTTCAATTGCATAAGGAAATTGTGTGCAAAAACCATCAGTTTTAGCAATTGGAAACATTTGATCATGCATGCATGAATGCTGCAAAAAAACAGAACACACGCGTATACAATGATAATGTAACGTAACCCACATAATCGTACGTACGTACTGATATCAGGAATAGGGCATGGCAAAGCATGTTCATGTTGCTTTTAGCTGAAGCTTTGCGAAAAATTTAAAATTTTTCTTTCAAAGAAGACGGGGGTGGTAAATAATCAAAGAAAGTTTCGATTGCAATTTTTCTTATCTTCAGCAATAGATATTCGGATAAGCTTGTGTTACGAAAGAAGCGACACATCTTGGTAAATATTCTAATACATGACAGAATATGTATATATACATTCACAAAAACGCACACACACACACACAGATATATGCAATGTTTCCGTTGACTATTTCCGCCGAACATCTGAATGCATCAAGCAACCTGCAAATGGCATGATTGGGTAGCAACATGTAAGATAAAAAATTTGTATGAATTTGTTTTTTTTTTTTTGTGGCAAATTTGAACGATTTGGAAATTTTTTATATCTATGTGTGTGTGTGTGCGAGTTTGTTGTAGGAAACTGACACCATGATTATTTTGCGTTGTCATGTAGAGAATTTCAGGAATATGAAATAGTTTTTACTTTCGGCAAGTAGACTTATAAAAAACAGTGGGCTCAAATACTTAACTTATTTTTCGCTAAAATTGATACAAAACTTAACTATCTGCTCAGCGAATATTCGCACAGGTTATGACAACTCAAAATTTAAAAATGAAGTGTTACTCAAAACTGTTGTTGAAAAAAAATTGGCCCATTGTTCTATGACTTTGGGCGATCATATTTTATTTAATCATGAAGGCACCAAGTTATAAATCCAAGTAAGTAAGAGCTGCCTGTTGATCTTTACCTTATGAGAAATCTTATGTTTTTCACAAGTTGGATTTTTTTTGTGACCCAACTTTCGTAGTGTTTGAAAATGTTTAGTCATTGAAATAAATTTACCTTCGGAGAGCGATCATTGCTATTTTGGGCAATTATTTGTATATAATTTTAAGGTAATTGGGTGGGTTTTATTTTAATACTGTGATGGATGAGCCAAAAATTTAACCGATTTTGTAATTAAAATTTCTTTTTCGAATTGGCAAATAACTTCTTCCCCCAAACATATTAACAAAAGCTTTTGCTTTGCTCTTCTTTAAGGAAAAAAAGTTAAACGGCCGCTATTGAAAATATCAAGAAAATTCTTAAGCCCAGTTGAAGTCCACTTACACAGAAAAATAATACTTCCTTTGCGACTAGCTAAAGGATACAACTCCTTAGATTGACGGAAGGCCAATCGTACATTGTAAAGTTGTAATTAAAAAAAAAATTATAAAAAAATTTAAAAATAATTCCACTCCCTTATAGATCTAATTCTAACTCATTGGAAGGACAAAAATACATTCTTGGAAGACAGAAAAGCCTTTACAAGATTGTAAAATCAATAAACTTAAAAAGTAAGTTAAGCTTTGAAATCGATAAGGATATGATAGCCTTAATATTTTACATGTGTTTGGTTCAAAAAAAATTATATCCAACCCTGATAAAATTTAAAATGCAAACCATTGTCAAATTTTATTTAGGCAGCCCATCGTCGCTCTGCAAAGCGCAATAACACAAAAATAAAAACGATTTTGCTTGCTTAAGAAATCGTCAACCTTCAAAAACTGCTGACTATAACATAGGGTATCAGAGATGGGAATACTCCCTTATGTCACTTTTTTTGGTATGGCCCTAATTTTCTTTTTACAGGTTCTTGCTATGCATATGATGTAAAAATGTGTATGGCGATAAGTGAAATCAAAACTAGTATAGTAATTGAATTTGAAACAATTGCAAGAAATTATTATTTCAAGTTCTATGAGCGAAATTCGATTTTCAAATCCAAACTCCAAAAGTGGCTCAGTAAAGTCGTCTATTTACGAGGAATCGCAAAAATTTTGTTAACGCAAATGTTCAATTCAAATTTGTTACTAATGCCAAAATATTGGAATTTTAGATTAATTTAAGTCAGGGAAGAAGCAATATTTAATACTTTTATATGCTGCTCACTGTGTTGGCAAAAGTGTTCCGAATCGCTGTCTATTCCTCTAAGGACAGAGTTGCAAAAGATTCACGTCAGTACCTAAGGCCTAACCTGCCGGCGCACTATTGCACAAGGGTGAATAAAGCACGTTCACCACCGCCCCAGTAGCCCCCGCCAAGGGCACATGACTGGAGCGCCAACTAACATGCGCCCCTGATAGGGACAACATGGTAGCAAGTTCCGTACAGGCTGCTGGACCATGTACAGACACCTTGCTAAGATGCTTGGAGCTATCTAACCTCCAACTACCCAAATGGCACAGCAGTGGAACTTTTACCTCCATCTGACCTGAGGCTTCACGTACCGTAACCATTAGAGCAGCTCTGTCGAATAGCAACAGCACCTAGAGATATATGGCCTGAAGAGAACATCCACATCATGCCACTAGCCCATGATTGAAGACACACTCATCCAGCCCATACCTCTCCCCGCATATCTTTGGGTTTTAACCACAGCCACCACGTGATCCCCGAAGGGGCCTCACCAATAACCAGTCTAGGACACGTCCTAGGGGCTACTGGTTCCCGTGGCACCAGATGGGACTCTGGTCAGCCGCGTGTCAAAAGCACCACCGATTTTAGGTTCCCAGCACACCTGAGGCATCGGTAACACCTCTACCCAGACTAGCGTAGCAAGCTACTTCCTTAATTACTTATATGCACGCCCGTTACCCTGGTATTCAGGGATTGGGTAGTAACATATTAAGTTTTAGGGCAATTGGCCAAAGGTCAAGGTCTGGAAAGACCAACTACCCCTCCGGACGAACGAGCGAACCCGCTTTTACCTTTAGTTTACTTGCATGCGCGCCCGTTGCCCTGTTGTTTCAGGGATTGGGTAGCAACATACAAGTTTTTAGGGGTTATCAGCAAAAAGGCCTAGGTCCGGAAACCTGATAACCCTATACCCCAGGAGGTTCAACACCAAGCCACCAAGACAAGATGAATTGACCGCGCCCCCTGGGGGGAGTCCTCTAAGGACAGAAGAAAGACTTGGTTTCAACAAATATTTTGTCTGAGCAAAATGAGTTTATTATAAAAATGTTTATGTTTTTCTATAAAATACTAGCGGGCCCGTTGCCTGCTTCGCACGTCAAAACAAAATAAGAAAAGAAACACACTTGTTTTTAATAAAGTTGGTTTTGTTCCCAAAAACACACTCATTTCACATACGCACCGCACACACATGAGTTATCGGATTTTAACCAAACTTCATATAAACCATATATGGGCCACTGCCTACGTAGTGTATAAGTTTGGTTGAAATCGCTCGACGCGTTTATGATTAGTTCGGCGACGTACATATACGGACTTATTTTTATATATATAGATTTAAGTATAAATACAATGGATATCTTAAGTGTTTTTTATTTACGCAGAAAAAGTCTCCCCTTAGCACTTGCGATGATCTGTATAAATATACATTGGCTTTAGTATCCTGTAAGGTCGACGAAATTAATAAATATATATTAGTTTTAAATAATTACAAAATATGAAGGGGCATGAGCTGATTTTTTGCCATGTATGTCAGTCACATATGGTAAATATACATTAAGCTTTAGTATTTCCTTCAGTCCCACTGTGCTCACCTTTTTTCACATAGTTCTTTTTCTCCATTTTTTAGATTTCTTATGCTCAACTTTTTTCTTATTTTTTATTTTAATGATTCAATTGATAAAACTGCTGGTAATTTTGCTTTTTAAATCTCGTTGTCATTGATGACGATGCAAATGATTACGAACGATGCAACGCGAATGCATGCCAAACGGCTTTTTTCCTATATTTCGATTAATGCATGAACAAATTTGATATTTGAAATTTTATTTGATATATTAAACTCAAATTTTTACATGCAAAGGAGATGAGATTAATAATGTTTTTTTTTTTAAGCTAAGATTTATATTTTAGATAATTCTATGGCGTTAGTAATTGATTATTGTCACATAGAAATGGGTACGTATTTCACCTGATCAAGTCTATATTATTTATAAGCACCTCGTGTAATGGCTCTTAAGTGTTAAACTTGCTATTATCTATCACTGTAATCATGCAACAGTGTAATCATATACAATGCTAGAAAAAGTGATCTCATGGAATAGGATTACGAGTACGTGAAGGAGATCTTACAGCAACAAACTAATTTCGTAAACTATGCTGTTCAACATAACATGAATTACTTTGAAGCATTACTACTGCCAAGAAAACCTCTGCACACACATGTACCATAAATAGAAAAGCGAATAGTTTAAGTTTTTCTGCTTCTAGAAAATAATCATTTTATTGCAATAATAATCGTACTTATATTTCTGAAAAACTCACTAATCATGACAATTTTTTTAACTTTTCCCATCACTTCTTTCACTATTGCACGTTTTATTGTTGCTAAACTTTGTTTTTTTTTACAAGCAACCGATTTTATTTCGTAATACATATATATTATTATCATGTGGCATGTTTTGCAATACATACACTTCCCACACTCACTCATCTCTATAATGTGATTGTTTGCGGTAAGCAATCATGCGAAAACCTACCGACATTTATTACACTCTATTCCATTACGAAACGACAAATACATCAACAAATATAAACACAACCCCACAACGTCATTCTAACGTTCAGTCAGATGGATATGCGCGGATATGAATAAATTTGCAATTTTGTTGCTGAAAATGTGAGTTGTGTGTATGTGTGTATATATACGTTTTTCATATGAATGACTATGTATGCGTTTATTTGTTTTCTCCTTTTTTCATTAGTATTATAGAAGTTTTTGTATTGGTATTATCAAATGACAATCGCAAAAAACGATAAATTGCCTTATCGGTTTAAATCGCACAATACGCTTTTGTATGTGTATAAATGTAAATAAAAAAATATGTAAATTCAACCAAAGTGCATATAAAATATACATTTTTTATTCATGTCGTTTAATAATATGGTTTTCATTCAAATATAATAACAGTTTTTCTATTAAAATTTTTATTAACATAAAAAGTACCATAAATTTGAATTCTTAGTATTTTTATTTTATTTTATTAGTGATTAATTGATAAATAAATTTATTTATTATGCAAGTACATTTTTTACTACTTAATATTGAAATTTATTATTTTTTTAGAATATTCTCCCCAAATTAATTGTTAAAAACAATTAGAGTTTTACAAAATGTATTGTTTGTTGTGGCTTTAGCTGTTCATGTACGGCAATTGAATTGTCTGCATATATATATATATATATATATATATATATATATATATATATATATATATATATATATATATATATATATATATATATATATATATATATATATATATATATATATATATATATTGACCCTTAAGCAAGATAAGACCACTCAAAGCTATCAGTATTCGAGATGAGTCTAAGATAAATGACTGATTCGGTCAAATAATCTGATATTGGTGTAAGGACTACCAAATTAACTTCCAGCGTTGCTAACGATACGCAGGTATTTAGTCCGCTATATATACACAGTTCACAGTTGCCAGAGCGAGATGTTGAAAATGTGACTGCTTTTAAATATGTTCAATTCTACATTTCATTTCGCAATTTAACTTAAAAAAACTCTTCGTAGAATATCTCAATACATGACTGGCTAGAGTACTAGAATACTAAGCAGAAAGTTGCCTGCTCAAGCCCATTACGGGGTTGAAGTTTAACAAATCCTTATCATATGGGGTCTATAAGCAATTAATTAACAAAATTATTTCTGTGATGCATTATGAAAAAAGCATACCAAATTTTATTAAATATCGTCATTTAAGATATTGTAGGCCAATGAAAAAGCACTTCTTATTAAAAAATCATAATGATTAAAAAATGGCATAAAAAATTATATCTGTGAGAAATCCAATCAAAAACTATTAAGAAAGACAGCAAATTGCTTGCAATGTTTTAATGAAAACTGTCCATAAAATTAATCGTGATTGATCCCTCATTAAATTGTAGGCTGCTTTTATTATTCCGACAAAAATATCCATTTATGATTTTTTCTAAATCACGTACATGAGTAAAAAATCGCTTAAATATGATTTTGTCTTTTCAATAATTACAAATTAAAAATACTAGAAAGTCCATTTAAATTAATTTTTACATATTTATTAAAGGTTTAAGACTCTTACGACTGAATTTTTGAAACGTTTCGTTTTAATTTTTTTATTATCTATTCTAATGCTGGTGTCATTACCACGGCCTATACTTAGTATTTAATTGCATTCCGTATTACTTATACGCCCAAGCAGCTGATTTTTTTATTAACTCTGTTTCAGTTCAGCTTTATGCCATTCTATTAAAAAGCATGACATCTTAGTTTCATATTAGCAGTTGTATTCTTTAAAGGGTAATTGTCGACAGTGAATTATACCAACACTAGGCTTCAATAATTAATGTTCGATGGCGCTTCATATTATAATAAAAATCTATAGATTTTCATTGGATTTTGCATAAGAGAAAACATAAAAAAATTGTTTTGATAGTCAGAAAATCTAACGTATCATCACATTATGTTTTCATACTTCAAGTACAATGGAAAATATTAGCAGAAAGTGAAAAAATTTTATCAGAAATAAAGTACATACATATTTTTTTCATACTGTTTTGTTGGCTTGTTTTTATTTTAATTTTTACCCTCTGCATGAATACAATCCAAATAAAACTCATTAAAAATCTAATAATACAACAATTTTATAAGGATGACACGCAAAATCGTGAAGCGTTCCACATTTTTATTTAAAAAAAAGGCTGACCTTCGTTGACTAGTAGGTAGTGCTCTAGACTCATAATGCGAAGTTCCCAGGTTCGAATCCTGCCGCAGTACTGTGCGAGTTTGTGTTTGATAAATAAAGGGAGCGCACAATAAGCCTTCACTGGCTGAAGTGTATGTCGTATGACATGGGCTATCACACCCCTCCAATAAACCTAACCTAACCTATAATACATTGTCCATATAATTTTCTATTTCAGCAAGTCCTAGTGCTCAGTATTATTTAATAATGATAGATCAATAACTTGCGCTATAAAGCTATTCATACTTAAATGTTTGAGCATAATTTAAACTAAGTGTTGGGAGAAAAAAACATTATTTTAGAAAGAATTTTTTTCTCTATCTCTCTTCTGTATGGATGTCCAATGATTTTATTATTATCATTGAATATAAGTACCTCTTGCAAGAACTTTTTATATGGTTAAAATCATTATGTTGCAAAGTGGAAAATAGTGCATTGAAAGTTCGAATTAATTGGCCACATATGTATTTAACACCATTATTCTATTAACTATTTTGTTATTTTAACAGAATACCAAGCACTTTTTATTACTCTCTGTACTGTACTCTCTGTACTGTACTTTAATAATTGTGTGCTTTACTCTCGTATATTTTATAACATGATATTGGCCTTGTGTGGTCAATATGTATGTCTCAGCCAGATGCCAATTACTGCAACTACACAATATTTGTTGCCAAGTCCTTTGGAATATGTAACACAAATTGTTCATAAACTGTTAATTATTCCCTAAATTTCCACAGCTGTGAGTGTGAAACATAAATGTTTAGTGCACACATACCAATAATAAAAAATATTAAAACGGGTGATACGCACATCAATATTTGCCCTCAATTTATGCGGTTTTTGTTTGCAACAAAATTGAAAGTATGCAACAAGCGACATCCATGTTACTTATGAATTTTTATATTTAGGTAATTTTTAAAATATAGAAATCTAAGGCTTCCCGTCGACAAATGTTTAAAAATATATAACTTCAAGTCCGCCAGCGCTACAAGCAAATGATTTATGTTTTAAATGAAATAGTGACTCATTCAAGCAATGAATTTTAATATTTGGAATACATTCTTTTTTTTTCCAGAAAACAATCTTCACTAAAATATGACTGCATTCATGGTGAATTAACAATTTTTGAAAGCATGCATTTTGCGGCGAAAATCCTTTAATGTAAAAACAAAATTATGAAATGTTGTTTTTCTTTCTCAAATTTCTTTAAATTGATGTGGGGTTTTTGCCTTTTCAAAATATCTGTTGTGTAAGAGTTTGTATGAAATTGTAATTAAATTTACATTTTTTGTAAAATGAATGATTTAAAAAAATTTTATGATTAATTTATTCAAATTTTATTTCTATTCAATTCATTATCTTCGCAAAACGAATGCATTCAAAGATTGTTAATTCATTATAAATGCATTAATATTTCTATTCAATTCCTTTCTTAGAAAAAAAGAATGCATTCAAATATTTTTTATTCACGGTGAACTAAAAATCAAATATAAATCAATATATTTTAGCTCTACCGCCGGCAAATGTTTTTCTCAAACACAAAAAATTATAAACAGTGGTGAGTAAAAACAGCAAGCATTGAGCTTAGCAATAACAAATAAGGAAATGAGAAAATCTTTTTGTAAAATTTCCTTGATGACATAAAATTAAGGATAGAGAAATATTTCTGCTTTTTATATATAATAAAATTTTTTTTAACATTAACCTCTGCTTTTCACAACTTATAAAGTCGGTAATGAGTGATACACTTGTATTTTATTTTAAGCACAGAATTTGCCATCCGCAAAATATTGTAGACCTTCTTTGTGTCGTTTTTTTAGTGCAAAATTGCACGATGTTCACCTGATAGTCACGGATAATAAAACTGAAATTGACAATTGCAATGCTACACCACATTAAAATGCTTCAATCTTCATATGCTTCAATATAACACATACGACGTATACATGTGATGACTTTTTGTATAAAAAAACTCACACAAAATTCCAGCTAAATATTGATGTGTATCAACCGCAGATGTGTATCAACCCAGATATGCCGACTGTCCTACATGTAGTACACATGTTATTTTAAGATTTCTGCGTTTACTGTGCTTTAAATTTTCTAATCTACTTGTTGCAGGGCTACAGAATATAACGGTCAACAAAGCATCAGTTGATAAGTTTTGTCTAGGGTAATTGCTTATGTGTATTTTTTCGTATCCGAGATTTTAGTTTTGTGAAATTGGCAAACGTGTGAGGATGTCACGTAAGAGGTCAAAAAAAGTTTTATAAGCCTACTTCATTTTTGTTGCGTTTCTATGTTTTTTTAATTATAATAGTTGTAAAAGCCAATACGAAGCAAAATCATATGTAAAAAAAGAAGTGTATGTGATTTTAGTTGATGTATTTGCTGACGTACTACATGTAGTACGTTCGGCATTAGTGTTCAAAAATGGCGAAAACAAAAACTAATTTTTTCCAGATTTTTAACATTAAAAGAAATAGTAAATGCCTTAGAGGAAAGTGATGAAGAGTTTGCGCAAAATTCTTACGACATCTCAATTGTGACCGCTCAATGTGCGAACAACTATGTCACAGATGAAGATTCTGGAGAAGAAGATGAAGTGAATTTTGAAAATTTACCACCTCTATTATTAAATGCTGAGGCTGAGCTTTCTTATTCTACTGATTCGGATAGTGAAGAATACAATCCACTTGCGTTATTGCAACCGGCCAAGAAGCGTAAATGTATTAAGTCGTCAATAAAATGGGTAAAGCACGACCTGGAAGACACGGAGCCTATTCTTACAACATGTGAACAGGAAATTTTACCTACACCTCTTGAATTATTCTAAAAAATTTTTGATGGTGACCTCCTGCAAGTTATTACTCAATACTCCAATAACTATGGGTCCAAGCAAAATGTAACGGCAAATATAACTCCAGATGAAATCAGGTGCTTTATTTTAATTTTGCTATTGAGTGGCTACAATACTGTTTCGAGACGTCGTATGTATTGGCAAAATGATAGAGATCAGATTTGATCGAATATATCATTTACTTGCTGAGAACACACGTCAAGCCATTGGAAAATGTAAATAGCTATGTTGTAATCATTGCCACAATAAGACCACTACACGCTGCAATAAATGTGATGCGCCGCTCCATGTAAAGTGCAATGTGGACTACCACACCACAAAATACTTTTTTTTTAATATGTTTTTACTTCACGTATGTACACAAAAGTTGCTGAATAACAAATTACTTGAATTAAATCACAAGAAAATACTGTATTTTGCTTCCATATGTGCCGAGCGTACTACATGTAGTACGGACTCAAAATTCAAGTTAAAATAATTTTTTTTTTATTTTTTCTTCAGTTTTGTAATATAATCTGTCTGAATAAAAATATTTTAAAAAACTACGAAGATTGCTGCACTAGTATGCCCGTCGGCATAGCTGGGTTAAATCCGACTGTAACAAGTCGATTGAATTTTTCTTATATACATGATGAAGTGTCCTTGTTGTGTCATTTAAAATCTAAAAGATCCTGTCAGCAATTTGTCGTTTCTCATTGGAGATCGTTGATTTAACATTATAGTAGAGCAGATACATATCATATACTAAAACATAATATTGTCAAATGCTTAGAGATAATTGACAGATAGTCCTTTATAATACAGTGATTTTGACTCAGTTTTATAATGAAATATCTTTGTGTGCGGAAAAGTCAAAAGATGTTGCCTTAGGTGCACTTATCTGCCTTAATGTGCAAGTGAAAACCGTCGTGTTTTTTACACTAAAGGCGCTATAAATCAAAATTAAGTGCGTACAAATTTAAAATAAACAGCCTACACCTGCATCCAGTAGCTCGTAGTGAAGTTATTGAGCTCACGTTGCCCACATAATTTAAAATGAAATTTTTATTTTGATTTGTGTCCGGCATATAATTTTAGTTCTAAATAACATAAAACTGCAGTATCCTTCAAAAATATATAATTGAAATATTATTATTATGCCCAATATAATCTTCTCTTTCTCTGATAACTTTTGCAATTTGATATTTTTGTATTTTAGCCAACATATCACTTTGACAATTATTCATTATTGCCATTTCCTTTGACAGTTATTGTTTTCTAAGAATGGCATTGTAGATTGATTTAATTTTCATTTAAATCACATGCACTTTTACTCACACAAGAATTCATTTGGGCTCACATTTAAATTTAACAAGTCTTCAATTTGCTTCATTTCTTCATGCAGTTGCATGAGCAATGATAAGCCATAATTATGTGGCAAATATGAGCAGATGTTGAGAATATTAAGTGAATATAAAGCCAAGAGTCCCATTAGTGGAATTAACTTTTGGTCATAAACTGTCCTTGTAAAACTTGTATATTCCGCAAGACTAGTATATAAACTAGAGTTTGCATACTTTTGCAATGGCAATCAGGGATGGAAAAACAATATATTGAAATAACAATTATCGCTGCAATACACTGAGTCATTTGATATTTTCAAAGTAATTTAGTTTATTGGCATATTTCATGTACAAATATTGGGGATAACTTAGTATCTCACTTAAGAAAGACGTTGCGTTATTTCAATATAAACTGCTGTTTGTTGCAAGAGAATCAAAAAAAAGTACTGAAATAAAGCAACGCTTAACCTTGCAGAACTAAAAATTGAGCCCATAAATGCACATTTAGCACGCATTTCTACATATCATCGTAGCCATATCTGGACAGATTTTGCCGCAAAAATGTTACTTTAAAAACATCTCAATTAAATTAATGATCTTGTATTACTTTTTGGGGAAGATAACTTCTTAATTAATTAATTTTCTATGTTTTTATATGATTCCAACTAATTTTTTTAAATTAAAAGTTTTAAATAAACTATCATCTTACAAAGATTATTCATGGCGTAAATATACTTTTAACTATCGAACAAAATGGAAAAGTATAAAATTCTCTTTCTCTTAAGCTGCTCGAACTTTTATGATCCATCTAATTTCTTGCTTATAGCGCTACAAATAGTTTTAGTATTTGCCGTAAATAATACATAAACCCATTCCATCCCTGATTTTAATTGAAATCAGTTTATGTTTGAAAAAATATTCTATGAAACAACGGCTTTAGTGGCGCAAAAATCCCTCACTGAAAATGTCAATGGCAGCATAAATAAAACTGAAAGTCAATCCACGGATCAGCATCTCTATGGCTTCCAAAAATCCATTAATGTATTCCTTCGAATTTCCAGGAAGTCAAGTTGGAAAAATTTTAATTAAACATTTGAAGTACTTCTACAAATCTGTGAAACTTAAATACTTCTACAAACTAATTTTTTCCTCAAGTCTAAATGGAAACATTGTAATTTTCAATCCATTAGTTATAAAATTTTTCCCACATAAAGAAAAGAAATTGCAAGTACTGGCAACTGGCAAATTTATGCTTTTCATATATGAAATTTTTATTTTATAATTATTTTCTTTGCAAAAAAAAATGAAAAAGTTTCCATTTTTCAACATAATGAAGCTTTCAAGTCGGCGAACAGGAAATAAAAATGAGAACCTCTTTTTTCTATTATTGGAAATGATGAGAAGTCTCATTATTGCCTTTGGAAGCTCATATTTTATTGAGTATATTTAAAATAGCAACATGGTAAGTTTTAAGAAAAATTTAATGACTGCATTAAATTATTGGAAAATTTACACAAAAGGCCGATGATTTTGCAAGGTTACAGGTTCAGTGCCTACGATGTCATAAAAATATTTCTGCCGACATGATTCTCCCCGGCAAAAAATTTATTTTTCTAGAAATATTTTCTTACTTGTTCTGTAAATGTCAAAAGAAAATAATAAAGTCACCCATGCTTTCAACGAACATTTATGGCATATATACTAAAATTGTAGATTAAATTTTTTTTGATAATAGAAACTAAAAGGAGTACAAAAATTTATTTTTTATATTTAAGATTTATTTAAGCAAACTATTGAGTTGGTAATAACAACTGGCTGCAATTTCGTTTGGCAAGTGTATTTGGCTTTGGTTTTAATAAACTTGAAAACTTTCCTCTTCAGACGAAATAACTCTAGGCCCTTAGGAGTTCAATTCATCATCCTTTTGTATTCACCACATTCACATCTGTCAGACTCTTTTGATTTTACAGCCATAAAGTAACCATAAAATATCATTACACACAACATCAACTGCTATACACAACTTGATGTGTTATGCCTCGGCAAAAGGAGACTGACGTCCAGACACATGCATGCTTTATGTTGCATTCACTTGCAATAGTATGCGTGCACTTACTTATCGTGTATGCATATCGAGTTTACATAAGACGTTTTATGCTAATTGGATTTTTGACATGTATGATATTCTGTCATAGTGCTAAACCAATAGATGCGTGTCTCAAATTGAATGTGTGCTTGTTTGAATTCAACGGGAACTCAATAAAGTTGAGTTATTTTTGTAATGCTGTAGAAGCGAAGTATTTGGATGATACACGATAATCAGGGTCTAGAGACTTCAAACAGGACTTTACTCAAGAGATCCATAGTTCAGAAATTGTGGCCAGTGCACCTGCATTAAAAGTTTAAAAACCTTGGTACTGTAACTTGTAAAAACAGATAATAAAATCTCTGATCATCCTCGTAATGTAGACAGTATCAATATCTTTTTTTATTTTTCATTTTAATAGAAGAAGGTGGAAGTTGTGCTTGTTACTGCATTTTGTTTTGATTTTCTAGAAAACAAAAACAATGATAAAAGTAGCAATAACAAATGTAATTAAAGAATGTTTTTCATTTATAGTTGACGAATAACAGTTGAAATACATTAGAAATACAGATTTTTATGAATTTCTGTTGGGTAGGATCTGAAAAAGATACCCTTTTTCTAATACAATTTAATGTCGAGATCATTGTAATATGTTCGAATTTATATTATCTCCAGACCACAAGTTGTGGATCGTATTGCCTTTCTTGAGAGTGCTTTTTTACCGAGACTTATTGCCTATTGTCTCCTCAAAGAGAGAATGTGAAAATTAAGCCGACCGAAAATGGGTTTTAAACGTGACTAAACCGCTGCTTTTTTTCGTTTGAGAGTAGGAGTGACTTTCGTTTTCAAATGTGACCGTCCCCTATAGTTAAGAATATTGCTGGGTGCAACTCAAATTTCTTTATATAAGCATGTTGCAACATTTTCTGAAAATACAGCCTTTACAGTCTTCACCATCAGGATATCTCGATCTAAGGTGAGTTTTCGAAGAAACCTTGTCTCGTAACTTTTGAAATATTTCTATATTTGATACCAAGGTGTATCCCACAAGTCAATATTTTATGTTTCAATGATCTTCCCAGAACTTGTAGGGTAAATATTTTTATGGCTTAAAAGAAGATTTGTTTATTAAGTAAAAGAACAAATAAATCAGTTAACGAAATAGGCTAAAACAAAATATATTTTATTTGTTTATATGAAGTTGCTCTGGCTTTAAAGACCTCTACATTTTAATTTTTTTATTTTGCCCAAATTATTGTGAAAAAATGCATTTAATGTCCCAGTGAAAGAGAACTTCTCAAGAAGTCAATAAAATTTAAAACTTGTGGTCCACAAGAAATTCTGATCTTTTTTTTAAACCCATTCACTGGATCTAAAGTCATCTTCAAAATGCTAAAAGAAACGATGTTTTAAAACTTTTTCAAATGATGTTTTTCTCTTAATCTATTTCATATCCCAGTGTAAATTATCACATATTCTATTTTTTTATTGATATTTTCTTCAAGTGGACTTGAATTCAAAATTGGGAATATTATCTCACCGTGATATGTTTAACAGCCAACCTGCTTACCATTTCAATCACATGAGTATTCAAAACGGTAATGGCACTAATTTAATATACACAGAGATTATGCAAATATGGGAGCCATGGTCTAAAAAAGATTCTTAATAAAGCAAAAAGTTGCAGAGATTTCGATTCAAATAAAAATGGAAAATTTTATATATTTCCAATGGTTTTAGCACAGGAGTGTCATTAGAAAATGCTGTTTTTCATTTCCCTTAACTATATTATCTTCAAAATACTAAGAAGAATAAATATTTTGTGTTTTTAATAAAAACAATTGCATATTAAGTAACTGATAAGTTATTTAATACCAAAAATAAAAGTAAGATTGTTAATAGTCGCAAATCTGGTGATAGTTACAATTAAAAATCTAAGCAGAATTCTATCTGCGTGTAACTTTAAAGCAGAAAATAATTTCTTTAACCCAATCAAAAATTTATTAAATAAATTTCCTATAAAACCGTAAAATGCTCTATAATACTTTAGAAGGAGTGAAAATATGATTCCTTAAGATGAGATCTACTCCTTTGCATAGATTTATTTTGAAGTTGGCTTTAACACCAATAAGGATACTTTCACTATTTAATTCAGCAGGATATAAGAAAGTTGAATAGTACTTTATACAGATGGTACATTTCTCTCTCCCTGCTTCTATTACATTTTTATAGTCAGTCTAAAAAAGACGATTACGATAAAAAGCGTTTTATTCCGTTTTATATTAATAACAAAAATGTTTATATTTAATATTGAAATTTATTATTTGGATATTCTCCCCAACTAATCGTTAGAAACAATTAGAGCTTTTGCAAAATGCATTGAAAAAATTTATTGTTTGTTGTGGCTTTAGCTCTCCATATGCCGACATTTCACTGGTTGCTAAAACCAAATCGTCAGTGAAATGACGGCATATGAAGAGTTAAAGCCACAACAAGCAATATATTTTTTTTAAATGTTTATAGTTCAAATTTATTAAAATAATTATATCAACACAAAATACAAATCATTACAGCTGGTAACACATATACGTACAATACCATCATATTCATAAGCGTTCACAGACACATTCTTAGCTACAATATGGTTATTAGAACATCCCTAGTGTTGTCAGTAACTTTATTTACAATATATTTCTCCCTCTAATACAATTTCTCGTTTAATCAAACTACGGTTTAAATATATTAGTTTTCTAACATAAAATAAAAGTTGCTTATTATATTTGCTACTTTCATATTTCCTCTTAACTTAGTTTCAATATTAATAATATTTTCCATATTAATTTAAATATTTATTTAAATGGCAGTACACAACGGAAAGGCATGGTTACATCATATTTTGCTTCTACTTCCGTTGTAGGTTATTTTGAGTTCCAAAGAGCAGCACTGAAACTAAATTGAATCTGTTTCTCTGCACGACATTGAAACTAAATTTCTTTTTAAGCAAATCAAATGAGCAGAGAAAATAACAGCTGTTGCTTATGAAGAAACTTATTTAGTTCATAATTTATGCATATAAAACGAGGACATACATTGACGGGTCAAGATCACTTAATGAATTTGGCTCTGTTAGTTCCTCAGAAGATCTTGACTCTTCTGAGTGACATTTCAATTAAGCAAGTTTAGGAAAAATACCGGCCATTTACGAGGCGACAAGGGTACAGACAGATCAAAATTATCTGTGAAAAATGGCTATTTTGTCGATAGCCAGGCACCGATTGTGTTGTTAAAATCTCACTTTATGTCTTAAATTGTAGAAAGTCAATATAAAGATGTGCCCTTCTGAAGTCACCGTCACCCTTATTTAGGTTTCTGCACATAGTCGCTTTCTTAGCAAGGAATGATGAACTGGCCAGAGCTGACTCCGTCCAGTTTATTGCCGATGTTCTATCAGCCATAATAAGGCTTAACTGTATACTTAACAATACCTTCGGATTTTGTCGTCGGAATGCTTATAGGGTTGCAGAGCAAGTATAATTCAAACGATCAATTCATTTATCCTGGCGTTAACGGATCACTAACTGCCTGTTTCACGATGTCGAACGACATCGTTCGCTCGCATAAATACATTTGAAACAGCAACAAATTTTAAAATGTTGTTTTTGTTTTGAATGTATTTATGGAAGCGAACGATGTCGTTCGACATCGTGAAACAGGCAGTAAGTGTTAAATTTATAGCGGAGCCCTATCGTACGATACGTTTTGCAGTAACTGTAGTAAGGAAAATAATGAAACAACAGCTTTTCATCTCCTATGCAAATTCTCGGTATATACCATTTGTCGAGATAAAGAGATGCTACCGGAATCAAGAGGGATCGGTCTTAATGAACTAATGAGATTTTCAACAGTACAGGGGAGACTTGGTGTTATAAATAAGATCTGGCCTTAGATTGTTACATCGAGGTATTGACTGTGACGGTAGTAATTTTTGTTAAAAAAGGAACCCTTCTTAATTTAACTTCATTACTCTTTAGACCACGCATACCAACCACCCAACATATTTTTCATTTATCTACTCTCATGCTTGTAACGATAACCATCTACCGAGTGGCATGTATGGTTGTGGCCCATGTTACACTTCCAAAAAATTGTATCATTTTATTTTATTTTCTAGAATCGAAGCCAAAAAATCTAATCTTAGCACTTTCTTCCCATCAAAAGTTTCTAGCGTCGCTAATACTCTTCCCATCAAGATCTTTAATTAATTTTAAGGTTTGTTAAGTTTTGTAGTAAATTTACTTTCCATAAAAGCGTTTGACAAATAGTTCAATTTCAATTTAGTTTAAATTAAATAAAGTTACTTTCTCAGATTAACCATTTTTATTTGAATTTTGAAGTATTTGAGCTGGAAGGAAAACTTTATTTTCTTTTCTTTTTCCAATAAAAGAATCTAAAAAAATCCTTTCGCAATATTTTTAACTTCCAACTGCCACAAAACTTAAATCAGTGAGACTACTTAGATCTTTGTTGAATATAAAGATCATATCAGATCTCGGCGTTCTGCGATCACAGAGAACAATTCTGAAATGATCACTGTATGGCTGTCTGAATATATGTGTTTACATATGATATATATAGTAATACCTAGAACATTAATTACTATTGAGCGATTGAGCCAGTTGGAACAAAATTTTGGGCACTCAGACGTTGCGGGATTACAAAACGATGTAACGTGGTAGACCATGAGACATTTCAAGCTCGGATCTGTAGCTCGAGCCCATATCATCGATTGGTTCTTTCGATAGTGATTGTTGCCGAAAATTTGCAGACAAATGCTTTTTGAATTATTTTCAAAAATTTCTGTCAAATCGGTTTTCATTATTTGATCACTTTTGCTTGATATACCACGAATCTCACCGAAACTATTTTCGAGAAAAATCGTAGTTGAAAATTAATCATTCAGCAATACTATTAATTTGTCAGTAAGAAATGCTTTGGCAATTGAACTACAGGTCTGTGTGTGTGTGTTTCAAATATATTCTCATTGTGATTTTCCCTTCAGAATGTTGACAAATACAGCACCCCGAACTGATGAACTCGGTCGGCGTGGTCAACAATACGATACGAAATGTGGAAGTGAACTTTCTGCAACCCTTTTCCACAAACAATAGAACCTGCACATGACAAACTAAATTATATAAATACAAGTCATATTCAATGCAAACTTCTGGTTGTGATATTTCTATAAGCTTCCTGGCCATCTATGGTTATTATTCTATAAGAACCATTCAAGCTCGGTTGCTTTTCAAATATGATGGCTTCAAGTCTACTAATGAATTGGCATTAACATCAACAAAATGCACGCCTTTACAAAAGGCTTGATTTGATTCATTTTTTATGAAATCAATTGATGGCTAGTGACAAATTTTAAAAATACATATTGATTAGTTTATTCGACCTTAAAGTATGAAATTTATTTATATTTTTATTCCGGCTTCAAAACTTAAAAAAATGATTTATTAAAAGTTTTTAAACACCACTTTAATTTTAATGAAGAAACACTTTCAATCAACTAATTGTAAGATTAAATTAATAATATTGGTCACTCAAAGTACATAAAATAATCTTATTTATGAATTTTAAACAAATTAATGATTAATGAAATAATTTAAGAACAACATGCATTTTTTTCCAGTGTACAAAATTCTTTAACTTAAGGTGCAACATTAAAGAGCAAGAATATTTTCTTTTTTATACAATTTCAAAAACGAAAATGTTCATTATCGATAATTCAATAAACTATGCTTAAGGAAATTTAATTTTTTTTATTAATAATCAAAATTATTTTGAAATTTACTTAAATAATTTCAAAAAAATAAATTTAAAAAAATTAAATAAGCAAATTTATTTAGCAATAAAGTTAAATATAAAACTGACTACAGTTGTTAATTTTTTTTTTAATTTAAGTAAGTGTCAAAAATGCAAAAACAATAAATATCAAAAGGACATTGGAGATCTTGTATATTGCATGTGTTAAGTGAAAAATATGAGAAAAGTAATAAAAGAATAAATATAAATAAATTAAATAACGAAATGTGTACGAAATAGACTAAAAGCAAATGTTATTTTATTGCCACAATGACACTTTAAACAAATTGAACTTTTCACATTTGCCACAAATACCAATTTAAATGAACTTACATTCGTGCAACATACTTGCAAACTAATACATATTTATGTATATATGAACACGAAATAAACAAATATACAATATTGCACAGTGAGCCACGAACAATTATGATATTTAGGAATTCTACGTTCTAGAAAAGGACACATCTAGATAATGCAAGGGAATCACCATTGCGATAAAGAGACAACGAACAGTGTTGTCGCAATAAAAAAAAATCGTTAGCAAACTTTTTTGAAAATATAAACCCAATGAGAATAAAAATTAATTCGTAATATATAAAAGATAAATCAAAAGACAAAGTTTTACCTTTTGAAGTTTTTTCCAACAAATATAATTTCTCATTAATATCCTGTGCCTTGTTTCAATTTTATATAATTTTTGTTTATTTTTTACTTTGGAATTTATCCAATTTGATTTCAGAGTCACTCCTTGACTACAAGTTAATTTCAAACAAAATACCGATTTAGATTTTTCTATAAATCTCCTTATTTGTAGCACTTTCTCTCTACATTAAATTAACATTGTAAAATATCAATTATAATTTGGCTATTTTTTTCCGAATTTGGCTGCTTTTATCATATAAATGTTACAGCAATTTGACAATTTCGTAACATTATGGATGATTTTTTTGTCAAAAAATTATTTTATTATTCATCTCTATACATTTACTCCAGCATTTTTTTATTCCCTTCTAATAATATGATTTCAAAAGGACCTCAATGTAGGCTTTTACTGGCACCCGTTAATTGTCTTGATAGAACAGCAATTATCTTTCCTAGATGACTTAGCTTTTGCTTCAATATGTGCAAAACTTCTGTCAGTGCTGTAATCGCTCGCATTCCAAAAAAATCTTTGGGCATAACGCTGCTGGCCGACAGACTCACCTCAACCAAGAAAATCTACTGTTTTCATTGGCCTTTGGTCTCTATTGTATTGTGACAGATCTATGTTTTGCCTTCAAGCAGACCTAAGAGCAAAAATTTATAATAAATAGTTGAGAAAATGGTTGGAGATTTATAATGAGCAGAAAGGAAGCGCCAAGCAAAGTATTTATAAACGTTTGTGTATTTTGCATAAAAGCCACGATAGCTAAACTATCTCAATTTGACGTACGTTACTAAAGGAACAAAACTAGTAGTCAAACAAAGCATGGCCTTATTGGAGGAGGAACACTTTTACCCCTAAAAAGTAATCAATAGTTATTTTATAACTTTAGAATTGAATTAGTGAGACACTCCAAATTTTATGTACATAAATGTCTATTAGATGGAGGAAACGGCTACCGCCAATACAAAATAATTCCCTTTCACTTTTATAATTTCCTTTCACCATTGTCTTGATTCCGAATGTCAGTTCTTCATGCATGCGGCACGCCTCTAGAATATTTTCCCTCAAACACAACAACTTAATAGCAACGCAACGCTGTAAGCACTTTTAATTTAATTATTTTTCATAATAGGAAGTTATAAATATTATTATATGCGCAAATTATACTTAATTTTGTTTAAATATGTATGTGTGTTTCAGCTTTCCGATACCACTTTCCTGTACTTTAAATATAATAATAATTCTTGAACATACTTGAACATACAAAAGCTTTCTAAAGCTTTTTTTGTATTTGTTGATTAAAAATAGAAAATTATGATTGAGTTCTGTTTGAATTCTCATATAGTATTTGTAGCCTGTGGCATAAGTATGAATGCTTTTCAATCATGATTTGGCTAAAAGGGTACTGATGATTTGGTTAGCGCCAATGAAATGCAGGCATATACCTAGCTAAGCCAACAACAAACAATAAAATAATAAAATATTTAATAATTTTTGAAATAAATTTAAAATATTCTGCTTTATAATTTCGAATCAAATCCATTATATACTTTAAAATATTTCCTCCTGTTTAATTTCTTTTTAACTAAGAATACAAGGCATACAAGACTACTGAGAAATTAAAGAGGACCTATTTATCGCTATATAATTCCATCCTTTCCCATTGTGCAATATTACACATATAGCAATAAGTTTTCCAATAAACACAAAATAAAAATGAACTCCACATACCCATTGGTATGTAAACTGCAATTGCAATGGCCAGAAAAAAGGAATTGAAATGAAAGTAAGCAAAAAATTTAACAAGGAAATATTAAAAAAAACTTCGAACTTAAAATCCTGAGCTCAAGTTATTAACACAAACACACAAAAAACCAATTGGAAATAAATTAAAAAAATGTTTCTCTTTTATAAAAGAAAGCGTAGGAATATGCAACGACATTTAGCGAAATTAGTTTAAAATTAAAATGATAAGGATAACGACTTAATTAATTCGTAATTTTCAACATATAAAAACATTATATTCACTACGGGTATTTTCCAGTTGAATTAATCCATTAACTAAATAAATTAAAAGTTCAATATTGTCGTTAGTTATTTTATAAAAATTATATACTTGAAGTGCTAAATGTTACTGCGCCGAAAATGATTCACTTAAATGAAGAAATTGTCGATAAATAGAATGCGCTAACTTCAGATTGTTTTACTGCAGAAGGCGGTAAGGGTCCACACAAACTTGATATATTTTATACAATATATACCATCCATTTAAAAATTTTGCAGTTGAGGAAGTGGAAGTGATGTACAAAAATTTTCACAAAGACACATACGAATACAAATATTTAAGACAATATTTGCGAATACAAGTGCGATTATAAAATTTGAAATTTAGAGATTTCTTTTCTATAAAATATTTAAAATCTTATGCCGGTACTTTTGTTTGCATATAATATAAATACATGTAAACTTTGTTATAAACTCATATTGGATATAATTCAATTACTTAAAAAAAACATAGAAAACACAACATTCTATCATGGAGTTACTGAATTAACTTTACCGGGAAAGCATTGACGTTGGTAAAGAAATTTTTAAATGGATCTAAGGCCCTTAAATATTTTTCTGGGGATTATATCTATATAACGAGGAGAAAAATTATAGCATATAAATATTAAAAACTCCATTAGAAAGGAAGAATTTTTCTGGGTGGCACGAGCCGATATACACGTAAGATTTATAACAATTAATTGCAAAGAAAAGTACTTAGTGTATACCAACAATGTGGACACCATTTGCAGCCATTTGATCTTTTAAGGCACATCTCAACTGCCTGCACTTCGGTAGATTGCGCTCGATTTAGCAGCGATAATATTGAACATACTCGTATATACCCTTGAAATTGGTGAATAGAAAAACAAATCTAATTGACACGAAATAGATGAATATTCTGAAATATAAATATTTCTTACATAAGTAGAACTGACTCTTTCAAAGAAAAAACATACCGCAACCTTTCAATAAAATTAAAATTGCTACTCCACTGTGTAGAACAATGGCCCATGAAACTGGTAAAATAGGTAATGGAAAGAGTGATAGAGAAAGATGTACTTGAGGCCATGCGACTTGAACTTTACTACAGGAAAGACCTCTGCAAGGAGAGAGCAAATTCCTTAAAGAAAGTATTATCTTTGTAAAGCGTAGTGCAATTTTTGTCACTCTCAATTAAGAACGGGTTGTTGGTAAAAAAAAGGAGGCTGATTTTGGGAACAAATTTCCTAATTTACCTGGAGCATATTGCAGTAGCCATAAATTAGTGAAACACAACTTATTAAGGATATGTGCATCAGTAAGTTGGCTACATTACTCTCAACGGTGAGTTTTTTAGCCTGTCTTGTGCGCAGTTCAGCATTCTTGAGGTGATATAAGATCAAAAGGAGATAGGAAATCAAAAGGACTGTTTAATCTCTTATAGCAGCTTAAGAAACCGAAGTACTTAAATACTTCTTTAGCGACATGCAAAATGCGCTCATTCCACCAGACATCATACTGGACTTTCTTGCCTAGAATTTCAATAGCTTTTGATACCTTAATTTTTATTTCATTCAAAATTAGAGATGAAGCAACATATTTCTTTGCTTAAGCATACAATATTGGGTCTTAAGAGCATTAACCTATTCCGAAATTGTTAAAAGATCCCTATTACGTACATCATTCATATTATGCCTCGTGTCCCCATCACCGATAAGTTCGGACTGTTGCTGAATATTTACGAGTGGGAAATGCTGCTGTCATTACCACAAAATATGTCCTCCTCATATCGTCATTACGAACTGACTCTCTGCTGTTAAACAAGTACAACTAGAGAAATTTCTCTTCTCATTGCAGCATATTTTCTTTAATGATGCTTATTATTCGATTTGAAATCAATAACAAACTGTGTTTTATGTCTTTTTCGTAAAGAATATAATACTAAAATTTAACCTGAACTGCTTTATTATCACTGGAACTGGACTTTATATATGGAATTTACTAATACTAATTTACTAATACTAATAAGCTTTATATTAACAGCTTTGTGAGTTGTGCCTTCCTTGAGATTTTTCATTATTCCACGTGAAATGTCCGCAAATCATGCCACATTCCAGGTTAAAGTCGGCCAATACTCGTTTTCTTATGTAAAAGTAATTCTATTAACTATAATTTGAAGAAAAATTATATTTTTATTAGGATCTAAACAAATAAATAAATATATTTTTTAAAGTAGGTACAGATTTTCACAGATTTCTAGAATTAGTTGAGATTTTTAATTAAAATTTTGTCCACTGGGCTTCCTCAAAAATTCGACTGAAAGCTGCACTAATGACTTTCTTAAAAATGTCGCTGCTTAATAATGACTTTCATTTCATTTCACCGAGTATTTGTGCTTCAGACATGAATGCTGCCAGCTGCCCTCTAAAAAGAGGTATTTAAATTGTTTGAAAAGAAAAGACTCCTTGACGCATTCAAATTTCCAACTGGTCATGCAGAAATGTTTGCATACAGCTGCAAATAAAAATTCATGTGCATTTGTTTAACAAGGACGAGAGTGTAGCAGGACATTGGCTTTAAACTAATTTAACAATAGCAAGGGTGCATGAACCCAGCAAAATTAAATTTCAACGAAAAATAAACTTTTATAAAAAAATCAATTGAAATGGTTTAAGAAAATAATTGGAGTTTATGTTTGTGGAGAAGGTTAGTAAGTTTAAAGGACTTAATTAATAAATTTCAAATTCAATTTGAGGGAATTAACTCATTTGAATATTTTATTACATTAAAGGGAATATGTGGGAAATTGTTTGCTAGGTTTTCAGATATTTGCACATCTACTGGGCATAATGAATCTGTATATACTTGTATATCCATATATATATATATATATATATATATATATATATATATCGAAATTGTCATTTGTTACATGATATCTGTTACTGTTGTTTACTTGTGTAAATGACAACTGTTTAAACACCTGTTTCTTGTATGCATTTAATTACTTGAACAAAGTGTTTGGTATTAGTATTGTTTTTAAGGATATTAAGGACATAAAAGTTTATTTGATTTTATTTAAATAATTCCTGCAAATGGTAAATTTATTGTGGAAAACTTTATTTTAAATAAAGTAAAATATATTTCTGTATTTATGAGTCGGGGCCTAAAAAGGTCATAGAGATAAAGTCTATAAATAAGTGTGTCAGTTTGATGAATTTATGAGAACATAAAGCATGCTATACAGTAATAAAATTACTTAAATTTTCAGAAGGATTATACACCTTTTCTGTAAAAAATAAAAAAAAAAATTCACCTACTTGTATATAAAAAATTTGTTTATCTCTTTAGTATAAAAACTATATTCTTTTACAGAATTGTGAGTACTTTTCTAATATGTTTGAGATTATTCAAAAACACTATGCACTTTTCCTTCACTTTCAAAGAAAAAAAATATGTTACACTTTCTTTAAAATCCGAAAAAGGCATTTTGTTTATTTGCAGGCATTGCTTATGAAACTAGTGCTCCAAAGTCTTAAGAGGTCTTCTTGGTATAAACGGATCTGCCCTGCCTGAACAATACTTTATGTCTTAAAATTATAGTACTTGTTGTTAATCAATCGAAAAAAATTTGCATTTTGTTTTAGCATCATTGACTTAATTATACGCTACTTAATTTTATATAAGTAAACCACAGACTTTAAATCGTCCTTATAGAAATCGTGTGCATAGCTGAGTATATGCCTGCATTTCATTGGCGCTAACCATATCATCAGTAGCCTTTAGCCAAGTCATGTTTGAATATCAGTCAAGCCTTGAGTGAGTTTTGTTTGGATTCTCATATAGTATTTATAGTCTGTGGCATAAGTATGTGAGTTTGAATGCTTTTCTCTCATGATTTGGCTAAAGGATAGTGATGATTTGGTTACCGCCAATGAAATGCAGGCATATACTCACTAAGCCAACAACTAAGAATAAAATATTAAATAATTATTAAAAACTTAATTTTCTTAAAAAATATTTGTTAAATAAAAACTATTGAGATTTTCTCCTTAAAAAAATATCATAATGCAACTAACAAGTCTTTCAACCCCCACTTAATACCTTTAAGCAACAAACTGGCTCCAACAAAAAACCTACTTAAATTCTGATATTAAATGTAACGTCCCTTCTATTCAAACTTAAAAGCACTGACAGACACAAACACACACGCACACATACACACACACACAGAAAAATGGCTTAAATCTCTACTAGATGTTGCTATAAACAACAACTTGTCTATTAACTGGAAAAATTAGATGTGGGGAAAAGTTAAAAGGACTAGAAAGGATATATAAAAATAGCAATAAGAAATATCCTGGTAAATATGTTGCCGAGAATAAACAAACTTATACTAAATGCAGTTAGTAGAACACAGACATGGCCAATAGATCTCTATTTTTGATAAATAATGTATGACTAGAACACCATACTGTACATGTGTATATGTAAATATGAATCTCTAACAAAAATGCTTATAAAAGATACTGACTTGTCTTATCTAAAATTGACTATTTGTATAGCAGTGTGTAGAGTATTTTATACATCTTATTTTATACGCAAATTATGTATTGGATTTGTTACATAAATTTGTTATATTCTGTAGGAAATTTCTACATGCGACTCACACACACATACACACACACAAATATTGAAATGTTAGAAATAATCCTGTACTTTCATAACTACTAGTCAATACTCTGTCACTTTTATTTAAGCTTTATTTATATAAATACCTAATAAATTGTTATATTGCTGTTAGATGTAAATGTTGCAATGTATTAGAAAATAAATAGAAACAGTATTTTTTCCTGAAAAAAAAATATCTTAAATTTCCTGCATATTTGTTTTTTTTTTTTTTTTTTTCTTAAAAGAACATGTTCCTTTGTTAATGTTAATGTAGTAACACATTTAAATATAAAATTTTTTGGGCAGTGAAATTTATCACGTGCTTGAATACTATCATTTTATACCACTGTGTTAACTAAATTGCTCATACAAGTCGGTATTTGTTTTTGTTGTTTTAATATCATTTGTGTCCTTGTTTTTTGTGTGAAAGTTTTTTAAAAAAATTTTAAAAAGTTATAAATTTTTCGACTTCAAAAGTAAAGTTAAATAAAGCACACATTAAGCTTTTGCTTTGATTAAACTGTTATATAAATATAATGCTTGGAACATGCCTTTATGTACAGTGGATCCATAGTTTTCGATAACTATTTCGCACATATCGGGCGGTACCTTGGCGATAACTTGACGAGTGTTCGTTTTCAAAGACCCCAATGTAAGAAGCTTATTTACGTAAACGCGGTCTTTGACGTAGGCTAACAAAAAAAGTATGACGGTATCAAATCGCATGAGCCAAAACGTGATATAACGCATTCCAGAAACATTTCATGCAATAAAGACAAAATTAGTCGTATTATTTAGCTCGTGGCACAGTTTTGTTAAAACCACATGTTATCCATTTCATTATCTTCTTTTGAACGATAACACGTCGATAAGGGCACGAATTGAGGGTAACGATTCTTCCAGCGTCGTTTTGTAACAAATACGGCCCAATGATACCAGGCCGTAATGCGTGCCAAACAGTCCTTTTTCCGGATGCAATGATTTTTTTACAATCACTATTGGGCTTTTTGAGCCCCATATATGAAAATTTAGCTTTTCGACGTAACCACCGAGTGAGAAATGATTTCATCGCTGAAGAAAATTTTGTTCAAAAAATCAGCACCCAATATCTAAGGCGTTGTGAATGGTCTCCCGGCTTTATTTGTTGCGTGAGTTGGACTATATAAGGATGGAGGTGTAAATCTAAATGTAAGCCGTAAGATAAGATCAACTGCATAGAACGCCAAGGAATCGACAAATTCGGCTTACCCACCACACTTTCACTAAGAGAAGCAATATTTTCGTCAGTGCACACAATGCGATGATAAACAGGCGTGACAATATTTGTAATGCTTTCAATATTTTTTGTTTATAATCTTTCCGATGTTTTGCACAGTAAGTCAACTATGACGATTACAATCCAACCACATTTGAACCACCACTTTTGTTGCAAGTTTTAATTATTTTTGCACTCTTTTTGGTTGTTTAACGATGCATATTTGTAAATTGCAAACCACTGATTTGTATATCCTATATTTGGTACTTGGTGCAAGATTTAGTTCTTATGTAATCCTAAAATGCTTTGATAAAAGCAAAAAACTCACGAGAATCAAGTTCGCAAACTCTGACATGGTTTTAACTAATGGCTAGAAAAAAAACAAGATTATATCAGCTTTAATAAATTTTAACATCTCGACAAGCTTTGGCTATAGATATGTTCAAGACGTGTAACAGGGTCTAGCATGAAAGGCTTCTCGTAGAGCTTATTGCTTTTGGTTTCGGTAATGACACCTCTTGTTTTCTAAGGGATCGTTCCTCAGACGAGCTCATGATAGACTCAGAGGCATCGAAATAGTAAAATAATGAAAAATTTCTTCTCTGAATGGCATTACTATTCGCTCAAATTATTTGAAGAGTTAAAAAATTTTCGCCTTTCTGCCATTTTCGCTTTTATGCCACTGTGCACAGCTTACAAAGATGACATATAAAATATTATTTCAGATACATCCACAATAGTTAAAACTCATAAGAGTTCTATAACTTGAACACAAAGTTTTTCTTAAAGTGATGAAATTTATAAGAGGCCTACCGCATGAACATGATTTTTTTTTTCTTAAAATATTTGATATGCGAAATGGAAAAATGCCTTAATTGACACCTTTGAAGTAATGGAAATGTCATTTCTTACATTAATTTTTTTCACTGAATATTTTTGAATTTTTTTTAATAATTTAAGTTTATAGCCTAAAGCAACTATTTGTTCATTCAATATACATGAACTCAACCTAATAATTTTTACAGAGGAAATGTAACTTTGACTAGTGTAACACAGCCACTTTTAAAACTACTGGGATGTTAGGGCTCCTATTCCATCACTTTAAATTGAAATGATGTATTTTTTAATAAAATTTTTTGCTTCTTTTACTTTACGCTTTTCCTTGTTTTCTATATGTATATCAGTAGTACGTTGCTGTTGCTGTCGTTTTGTGAATTTTTTTGATACATTCTATTGGTTGCTGTCAGATTAAGCTTTTAAAACTAGCCTTGGGCTGCTGTTACTTGCTGAAACTGAAAAAAACACCGAGGATATAATTTTTTTTCTTCCTGTGGTATTATATCTCTGTGCTCGTTTTACTCCTGTTGTGTATTTTTATTTAAGTCTCTATAACATTTGATAGGAAGCCATTTGCTCATACATTATTTCTGCACTTCTATATAAACACATGAAAGTGAATAAAGAAGTAAATGAATGGAAAAAATAAAACACGAAATTGCTACATGTTAAAAAGGAAGGCAGTATTAGGACTGAGCAAGCAATTTCGTCAAAGGACTTAAGTCAAGATCCTAACGTATATAGAGATATTTTAGAAGTTATCATGGGAAGTACCACTCTCCTCGCTGCTTCTTTCTGATATTGGTCAGAGCGGGACCAACTCTTCGGTTTGTCAAATTTTAGGACTCTTGCTATTATAGTTATAAGGAACTTATATCATAAACTGCATGGGACATGACAGTCCCCTTGCTGCCACTCAGCCAGTTTTTTTTTTTGAAATTGCGTGCGTCTGAGACAATTTGGGAGAGTTTTACTATAAGATATAATAGTACTAACTTGTACTAGAAAGGTCAGGTAAACAGGTTGCCCTCTTATAACACGAAATTGGAAACAACGGAAATACTCGTTTAACGCGTTACTTTCTTAATGCAGAAATGAGATTTTATTATATTATGTCATGTTGTCTGCAGGACCATCTGAATTAATTATATATTAAATAAATATAATTTAAATAAATAACTAAACATTACTTCACTTTTTCGAATTATCCCTTCGACCCACACACGACTTTTTTGAAACAAATTTAACGCATTATAGGAGGGTTTCCTGTACATAAATGCACACATATATACACATGAATATGACTACCAATACTAGATATGCATAATAATAAATTTTGATTCTATAACTGGAGTACAGGCTCCATCTTATTATGCCAGGACCTATTATTCGGAGACCAGAAGAATGTTTTTAGTATATTTTAAAAAGAAATATGTATCACGTGAAACTATATTTTTGTGTTTTTTATAATATCGAAGCTTAACAATAAAACGATGGCCAACGTGGCATATATTTAATAATAATATGAATTACTTTTCCGAACAATACCAAGATAAAAATAATGATGTTAAATTATGGTCAACACAATCAGGCCCTTTTTGCTAATGCTTTCTTTTTTTTCCCATATGAATAAGTATTAATCGATTGTTTGTCCTTTTAATATTAAAAAAAAAAAATTATTAATAATTTAGCCATGGCTTATTTCATTATATTGTAACACTTTTGCTTCTATTTTACCATCATTCGGTTTTTCCCTTTCTGCACATTTAAAATACAAGAACCTGATATTTTTTAGCACTTCCGCTCCACTGTAAAAATGACTATTGATCTTTGAAATTGAACAGATATTACATATAGCAAGAAAGTATTAAAATCAAATATCTTGTAAATTTTCAACCGTAAACGTCATTTAAGAATTCATTACGTTTTGATTTGATTTAAGATGTGCATCAACTTCATTTTCAAACGAAATCTAATATTCGTTCTATGGGATTTTGTGTCCACCGTTTCTGTCAGTTGTTCTCCTTATTGAATTAATAATCTGCCTCAAATTGATAGTGGTCAGCTCCAGCTGAAATGAACTATGGAATCAAATAAATAAATAAAAGCACAAAAGTTGAAGTAAAACGATTTTCTTGTCTAACAGTTTTAACTGAAAGCGTATGAATTAAAGTTTATGATTGAAGGGAATAAAATGCACAAAAATATTATCATATTTAGCCAAAATAAATTTTTATTTCAATTAAATTGGAGTGTTTTAATAGTAAAATAATGGAAGTAATTTTTAAGGAATAATACTTTCATTGATCTTAAAGCATCATTTATTGAAATTGTTCAATATTTTTTAGGAATTTAAGCTGACAAAACCCATAAAATTCTGTTCTAGTTAAGAGCACATAATTTTTTAATAAAAAAATTAATTACTTATGTCCTTACACTTATATCTACTTATTTTCCTTCAACTTCAAATTGACAATATTACTTTTACATATAAAAGTTTTGACTATTGAGTTTAATATAAAATTATTTTGTTATAAAACTATTTACTTTACAAAAATATAAAATAAAAATAACACACTGGTTAAAGTTCACTGAACAGTTGATTAGCACCAATAAAATCTCGATATATGAACAACTAAAGCCAAAACAAATTCTAAACTTTTGCAACATTAAATATTCAAATGATTAGTAGGGAAAAGGTCCTGAAGAGCTTTCAACACTAAATATTGTTAAATAGCATTTTTTTCGTTTTGCCTAATAAATATAATAATGAACATAAAATGTTTGCTATGCAATTTATTTTAAATCTTTTTAGGCCTACTATGATTATATATTCTGTAATTCTCATTAAGTATTTGAATTTTTTTTGCAAATGTACGAGTTTAAATTTTTTTTAAACAGTTAAAGTTCACTGAAGGTTTCTAGCCTTAATGGCGATAAGCTTTTTTGTTAACTGCCTTTGCACCAAATTGTAAATTTGATTTTGCTGTATGTTTCTGATTCCATTTTTAAAAATTTTCTGAATTAATTGTAACGATAGTGAATTATCGATTGAAATGAAAATCTAAAGTTTTAGCAGTTACGTTGTTTTTGGAACGATTAACTGAATATGGGGTCTTCTAATAGGGACTTTCAAGTTTTGACAGCTGATAGTGGTCATACTCTTGAAGTTAAATCTATCAAATTTGCTGTTCTTTATTCAATATGGACCACACCTGGAAAAAAAGGCAATACGTTTTAACCCAAATGTATTATGACGCATTGAGTCGAAAGCCTTGGAAATTTCTACAGTTAGCAGTTTACTTTCGCCAAAATGGTGAGTGAAGTTATACCATTTATGCGAAAGGCGTATTTATAAGGAGTCAAACTTTCTTCTGAAAATGTAATTTTTAGTGTTAATCGCCTCTCCTTTTTTGATATGAGTGCAATCTTTCAGCATGGCATTGAAAAGGTTGGCTATCGAACGCGCCTAATTCAAGATACTTACTTATGTTGACATCCGCGAAAATAGCTTCCAAGGCTCGTGATCGAAAGAATATTTTCCGTATAATTAGAGATATTCTGTCCAGCTCGCATAGTGGTTGATTGCTTTCCAGCAAGTGGGAAATACTTGCAAATAATTCAGCCAGAAGGTTTGTTTTATCAACCGGTTAGTGAACAGTTGGCCGTCCTTTAAAAGATTCGGAATTGATATCTGTTACCAACAAATAATTTGTTCATGGGAAATGCTTTAGAAACACAAAAATTAAAAAAAAAAGTTTTAAAAGAGTGTCCCTACTTCGTTCACATTTAAGAGGAATAAAATATAAAATTTCTCGTATTCTTGTTCCATCAAATATAAGTTAAAATAATAATAATATTGTTTGAACAAAATCTGCCCAAGTTGTTAAACTCGGATCCTGATGAGCTCGGGGAAGTCGTTGGAAATGTGCGCATGCTCTTCCAACTGGTAGTTAAATTTAGTTTTTCTGTCAATCAAAAAAAAGTTAACATCACTCTCTCTCTCTTAGAGTGTGATGAGGCCACAAATAGTATATTTATTCATTTTATATTGTCAATATAGTTCAACTAGAAATACAACTAATGGTTTCAATTCGTGTCTTTTTAATATTTGTAAATAGATTCTATTTATTCAAATTTGGATATTAAATTGAGTCTTCTAAGAGGTTTATTGATGCAGATCAAATAAACTTTTAATCGATATAACTAAACTAAATTTTAGTTATAATATTGTGTTTTTTCGGATGGAATTTATTTTAGTCTGGAACGAAGGCTGACGGGATATTGTTGTGAATTTTGATAAAAAGTTTACTTAAACTTTTTTGGTGAAATTAAACTAAATTTCCATACGCGGCAGCTCTCGTGTTATTTTTAATATGCCTGAAGGAGTACAACTAGTCTTCCTTCTTACAAGAATGACCCAAAAAATGACTTTCTTTTCCAGCATATTTCTTAAGCTTTTCATAGCTTCTTATGCTAATGCCTTAAATAAATATTTCTATTGGATATTTATCATATATATGTCTTATTATCCGAACAAAGCAGGCAAGAAGGCGAATAAGAAATTATAAGCATAAAAAGTTTTTCTTTATAATTTTATTCCTAAACTTAGAAGTCAGTACATATACTTTTAACCAATTAGACCACCACTGTACTCAATGTCCCAATGTCATTAAAAGCTTATGAAAAAAATTTAAAATTGTTATAAATATTTATTAAAAACTAATTTAATGCATCAATAGGGATAAGTTTCTGAAATATATTGATAGACTAAAAAAGTTTAAAGGCATTTTATTTCCTGCATTTTAAGAGCTTTTAAAAATGTCCTAAAAATTCGTAGGCCTAAGCACCACAAAATGAATGCCATAAAAATTTATATCAAATATAATTCATAAGCTTAAGAAAGTCTGTTGTCTTATATTTAACTTAAAATTGTATGTTAAATTGTTTCCAAGATGGAAAAAGTCCAAATGAAAATTGTATGACAAGGCAAATCCCCCATTTAAAGTCTATATAACTAAAGTCCTGCCATAAATAGGAAAGAGCATTACGCCTAAATGTAAACATATTTATAAGGGAGAAACTTTTAATATGTCAGTCACTTTGGCTGACAAAAAAGCAGCGTTTTTTAATAATATTTCTTTTATATTTTCTTCCTTTTTTCAAAATTGGAAATTAAGTACAACAAAATAAATAACAAAATAGAAACTGTTGAAAAAAGCTTATGGTCCTTTATCAGTTGTAGTTGTATCTTTATGGGACTTACACAATGAAATTTTAAATAGGAAAATTTGTAGATGTTTGAAAATTGAGTAAAAAATAAGTTGTAGAACTCCAAACGGCTGCGATGTATTCTGTTCACTCAACTTCATTATATTCAAACAGTAGGGCTAAGCAGACTTCGATTGAGCTTGTCGTGTAATTTGGTCCATGAATAGTAAGGACTGGTACTAATTGTTACATTTTATGTCGAAAGGACCTGTCCTTATTAAGAGACAGTAGCAACGCTTCCGCATAGAGTTTTGTTTATAAGTTTAAAACTATTTTATGAAAATCCTAATTATTGCAAATTTTATTAACGTTGTTGTGATCGTAGTGTGCAAGATATTATGCTTCCCTTCCTAAAGTTTAAAACAAATATGAACTCATTTTTGATTACTCTAATCAGTTCTTAAATAGTTATTTATATTTTTATGAATTGGGGTCAAAAATACGCCCAAGTATATAAATATGGGTGCCGCTGAAGTTGTACGGAAAATGCACATATTTTCGAATAGTGGCTACTTAAGGATCTTATAATGTCTGTAAAAAACTATCGCTTAAATGCAAACATTTTTCGATTCTAGTCAAATCCAAAAATTACCATCTTGAGCTAAACTTAAGGCTCAACTGTATTTTAAAACATTTGCCAAGAAGGATTTATAGAAAAAAGTATACTCGCAGGATGTGCTTGAAATCATAATTTTGAATATAATTCCTTTTCTTTGCTACTTTGATAATAAATTTAACAAAACTTTCATTTAGAAAAATTAAGCGGACATGCTCTTTGCACCAATTAAAACAATATTTCATAGTCCATACAGAGCTTAATAACAACTAAAAAAATATAAAAAAAACATATATATATTGTAATAATAAGTGTACAAGAAAACTTTTTATATGAAAATAAATACATTTCGTAAGTTGGCATGTCCTTGCACTGAATACAAAAATATTTATACAAATATTAATGATAAAATATAGGAAAACTTTGGCTATATTTTGATTAAAATTGTATCTAAAATTTAATTTTTAATATAAAGGATATGTACGATGCAGGCACGGCCTTACACTGGATTACACAATATTTGCTTCAGGGCTAAAAAAATACTATTTTAGTAATCTTATCGACTAAACAAGAACATATTTGAACTAATGATCCATTAGAGGAAATCATATTGTGGCGCTTACCTAAATATAAATTATCAAATAAATTTTAGGCATAATTTTTAATGTTTTTTAGTAAATTTTGCCCTATTCTTATCGTAGATGTAGCAAAAAATCCCTGCGATTAGCGAAAGGAACTTGAAAAAAAAAATTAAAAAACATATCTTCCGCAATTTTTATTAATTTTTTGTGCAATCGGTAAAAAATGTTGCGCAAATTATGTTTTTGTGGGTTAAGGATATATGAAAGGTAGGCACATCCTCATACCATGTTAAGCCACATTTATTAATGAAATCAAAAAAGTTATTTTTGGAACCCTTTACCAACTTATACTTTTTTCTAATAATAGATGAGACAAGATCTTTGAAATTAAGGATAGTTTTGAGATATGAATGTCCTTGCAAAATATTTTATGATGCTTGAAAACATTATATAAAAAATATTTACTAATTTATACTGTATCCTTATCGAAATTGCCGGGATTTCCAATTTTTTTAAATTAAAGATATATATACGTTCTAGTTTTTTGACCGTTTTATTTTAATTAATAAACTTAATTTCTTTTTACAGCTTAAGGTCTCGATGAGTACCGAAATATCGATAAAAATTTAAATAAAAATTGAAAAGACCTTAAGCTTTAAAAACTAAATTAAGTTTATTAATTAAAGACATATGTGAGGCAGACAAGTCCTTGCAAGACAGCCAGAAAAATTACTCTTGAAAATTAGGCCTGCAGCGTGGCAACAATATAGATTCTGGAGTTAAAAATATTCAAGAAAAACTTTCATCGAATGAAACAAAATTTGGAAAAAAAAGCTCAAAAAATACCTCTAGAACCATTAATAATTTCTGTTTATGAACTTCGATTCCTAGTGTGGCTAAAATTTTGGTTTTTAAACGACTGTAACTTGTAAATTGTTGAAGTTATGGCTGCTTATCCAATAGAAAACGAAGCACGTATTTAATATCTAAAAATAAGGATCTGTGTAAGATGAGCATGTCCTAGCACCGAATGCAATTAAATTCAATAAAAAGCATTAGAAACCCAAAAACGAATTTCCACTTTTTTCTAATCACAATCCCATCTTAAATTTAAGTTTAATAGTTAAAATTTTTTGGATGTTACGCACTTTTTTCATATCAATTTTGAACTATACTTACTTGGTTTACCAAACTTCATCTTTATAACGTAACTCCCCTAATTTTGTCGTTTCTTATTGTGGGGACAAAATACCATTATCAGTCCCAGATCCAAACTGTTTTCTTTTATTAGGACCAGGCCAGCACGAAACCATTCATAAGGAGATAAACTCCTTATGACTTTGCGTCACTTAATTTTAAAACAATGAAACTAGGAACATCAGTAGGTTATATAGAGGTAACCTTATAGGTGAAGCTTGAAAGTTTTACCATAAAAGCTTTCCGAGGTATGAAAGTGTAAAAAACGCGTGTTTTAGTAGCTCTTTGCAGACTTGCTCATCAATATTATGGGGAACTGCCTTTACAGCTATAAAACCTACGTTGATATACAGGTAGACCAGAAAGACTTTGAAACACAAACTCCTTTTCAGAGAACACTAGGGGATACCTTATTCGTATGGACGATTTTTCTTTTTAATATTAAAAGTACCTCCCTTTAATAATTTTCAAAAAGTACCCTTTTTCACCTTCCTTATGTACAGATATTCATTCCCATTACGAAGGTTTCGATGGCAAAACTTTGGCTCTCTTACTAAGTCCATGGATTAAGTGCGATTTCCAGGCTGCGTACTCTTCTAGAACCTCAGCAAATAACCCATTTTTATGTACAGCCTGATCCATCAAACCCAAGACTTGAATAAATGAACAGTTTTCCAACTGACACAGTCATCACGTTAACAAAAAATGCAACCATATATAGACTCTAAGCTAAAGGAAGATTTATAAATACATGCAAATACATATATTTATGAAATAATATTGGCAAAAAAACCGACTTCAATAAAAAAGGAGCCCGTCGAAGAGATCAACTATGGAGTAGCTTAGAGCCCGATGTTTTCCGTTACTAATTTATATTTTGCTCGCAGGAATAAATAAGAGATTTGGAAAATAGGTCCCTAAGAAGAGGAGTTATTGTATAAATAATAATTTGGGCGGCGCCTTTGTCCGTCCGATTTTCATTTAAATTTCTGTGAAAGCAAACTGACCTTCGTAGACTAGTAGGTAGTGTACTAGACTCGTAGTGCGAAGGTCCCAGGTTCGAATCCTGCCACAGAACTCTGGCAGTTTGTGTTTGATAAATAAAGGAAGCGCACAAAAAGCCTTCACTGGCTTAAGTGTATGTCGTATGACATGGGCTATCACACCCCTCCAATCCATCTAACCTAACCTAACCTAAACTGAAAGTTGCACTTTCAAATAATAAAAGTTGTTTTTTTAATCGGTCCTTAAAAAGGGGAATTATGCGATAAGTAATATTTAGGGAGGCTGATTGCATGCCCGATTTTCGAAAGAAAAAAAATGGGATCACACTACAAACAAATCCTTTCAAACCAAAAACATTTTAAATCGATTCATAAATGATAAAATTTTTTATGTGGAAACATTAAAAATAAAAAATTTAAAAAATATACACGAATTGATAAACTCGTCCTTTTTTCGCAGTTGCATAAGGAATGTTTACTTAGAAACAAGGACTCAGGTCTGCATAAAAACATAAATATAAAATCCAAAATATGAGATCAAAACAAGGATCAAGTTGTCATATTAGAAAGATCAAAATATCGAAAAGTTATCAACTTGCTTAGAAATGAGATGGTGTTTAACCCACCCAAAACTTGGTCCTCATTTTTATCTCTGTACATAAAATAGTGAAAGTTTTTGGAAACGAAAATGGCCTTTTTTCATATTTTGTGCGGATATTCTTTAACTGAAAAATTTCTTTAGGAAACATTGAATTAAAATTTAGTTTTTAATAAAAATATTTTAATATCGAATATATTTCATGCAACCTTTTAAGCGAATCTTTCCACAAATTGTTTTTAATATATTTTTTTAGTTGAAGAAATGTTAACGAAAAGTATACAAAATCCGATAAGCTCTGTGTAGGGTATCGACTGCGAAAAAAGGAAACAATGACTATTTAAAAAAAAAGTTGTAATAGCAGTTTAATATTATTAACGTAGATATAAGCCCAAATATATTTAGATAATATAGCATGGAGTGTTAATATCTTATGTAATTCTTTGAAAAATACTTTTAGGGAAATGGCAAAAGAAAGCTTAAGTTTGAATGGTGAAGTGCGTACAAGAAGAAATAAAGATTTGAAACACTAAACAGGAAGCGGAGATGCCATTAAGTTTCACTAAGTGTTTTATTATACATTTCTTGTTGTTTTTTTTTTTTTTGCTTTGTTTTTGTACTTAGTAATTCAGGTGGCTTTTAAAAGCAATAATGGATGGCTATTATATTCATAATGCTATTGGTGCTGACGTAGTCGTGTATGTTGTTACCATGTCATTCTTATCTCAACAAGTCTGGATGTGTTTTTTATGTGTAACTTGGTAATATTCGCTGTTGTTGTTGACATTAAAATAAAGTATTGAAAGTCAGATAAATATTAACGATCCCAAGAAATGAATTGCTATTTTATTTTACAACAACATAAACAAAAAAGTTTTTTAAATAAACAATAAATAGATTTTAGATGCTTCAATTGTTTACTGAGATGTCAGGCATTAAAGTTTATAATATATATAAAAAAAATTAAAGAATTTTTTCATATACCATATTTGTAATGTCACACAAAACACAACATTAAGAAATTCAAAAGAAAACAAATATTAACATGTGGCAAAAAGTGGAAGTCATTCAATAGTGCATTTGTTCAACTTCCAGTCAAATGTATAAAATTTTGATAAAAAAAAATTTACGAATAGTGGTAAACTTGATTTTGAAAAAATTTTTTTTTTTAAAGAATTGTTATTTCCTTAAATCTACAGGAAATCGTTTAGCTGAATATTCTATCAAATATCTTTTATATAGAAAGACATCATTTAGTTTGAATTCTTTAATGATGCCTTTTTATTGCGGCTTCTCTAAGGCTGTTATACAAACAAATGCAAAAGTATAATTTTTATTAACGATTTTTGTTTTGTATTTTCTTTTCACTACTGAAATGTATATTTTTTGTCTTTCGAAAAAAATTACGAAAAATATTTAAGCGGTTTCAGAATATACAAAACTAATACTGGCAGTTTGGAAATGGTGTTTGCATGGCGTTTGCAAAAGGAACGTTTGTCAGACAGAACAGGGTCGAATTATTTTAAATATAAAAAAGCATTTTACATAAAAAAAATAAAAAAAACCGAGAAACATCTGCGCCGAAAATTTTAATAAGCACTTAGAATGGTACTAAGAGCTCAGAGCTGGCAACACTATTATATGAATATTAAGACAACTTTAGTATAAATAAATACTCTCCTCATTTCACGCCCCGTAATAACATAAGAATTGCACAAGTATAATGACCTAATGGAAAAGGGATCTATGTTTCGTAATTTACCTTGTATTCACTTAAACTTAAATTATTGCTACAAGAATTCCCTTAATACTCTTCCGCTTTTTTGTAGTTGAATCATTTTTTCCCATAGAATCAATATATTAATAATTTACTTATTTATAAACAACTAGTGCAACATGAATCTTATCAGTCCGAATACATGCCACAATTAAAAAAATAAACTTTTTATTAAATACTACACATGTGTATAGCAACAGCAATAAAAAATCACCTGCGTTATATTCGTATCTCTCTTGACATTTTTTTAAATTTAAGTTAACAAGAATGGAAAAATAATACTGCATTTTTAGCAACAAAAAAAAACAACAACAAGAAAACAAAACTATAAATTTGAATACATATTCATGTTGTTTTTTCCTTCTGTTTTAATATATTTTTTCTTTTATATCTTCTGCTTGGCAAGCGAATAACCAAGGATGTCAATGCTCAGGACCAACAACAATAACAAAAAACAAGATAAAAGGAGTATTTGTGCATGTCCTGCATATGCAATCAAGAGTTTAAGTAAAAGCAAATACGATTTTCAATTTAAAATGACAAGCTCTTGTCTTTTTTCATTCTTTATAATCCTAATATTTTCTTGTACCATTTCGAAAGGTAAATAGAATTTAAAATAGTGTAACAAAGAATATTAGATAAATTTGAAATTAAGTTTTTAGTTAAATATTTATTAAGATGCTTAAGCTTTAGTTTGTTTCAAATAAAGTTTTTCTTATTCAATGGACATTAAATTTTCATATGGGACTTTAAACAGAAGTTCTAATAAATAAAATATTAAACTGGATCTTAAAGGACAATAGTAGACAACATTTTTCCAAAATAGTTGTGTAGCACTGTGTGTGAATATAAAAGTGACATAAAAAGCTACAAGCTCTGGATGGAAAATATTTTAATATATTCTGGTTGCCACAGTGACAGTAGTTGAAGCAAGACTCTTCTCAGTCCTGCTAGGGAGGGAGTATATAAGCATAGTGTAATGGGATAACAATTGATAAAAAAATTACTTGAAAATTTATATTCTTATCATCTCAAGATTCAAGATTTAATATTTTAAGTTATTCACTACTTAAAATTTTATCGAATTGTAATTCAGAAATTAAATTAAATTAGATGCAATATATACACGTTTAGGATTTTTTTGTTGTTAACTTAATGGGATTCCATTGTAAAGTTAATAAAATGAATGTTGGGGCCACTGGGAAAATTTGACCCAACGGGAATGACAAAAATTTTATGACGTGTATTTTGAAGTAATTACTTTCTGGGAAAGTAAATTTGCAAAATAAAGGGATTCTAATTGCTTATATTAATTATGAGAAATTCTGAGAATTCATTTGATATTGGAAAATATTTTATACAAATTTCAAGCATTTGGAAAAGATTTGTTTCACAAAATAATACCTCTGTGTATATTTATTATGCAGAATTTATTTATACCTCCCCTGATTAGTTTTAAGATGAAAGTGTATGATTTCAATAAGATTCTTGGGAAAACGCAGCTCTTTGGTAGGGGTGTGGACCTGCATTGAAGAAAGGATATATATTATTAACTAAAGTAAAACGTTTTCCTAAAACAAAACTTTCCCGAAAAATCAATTGGATTTCAAAACAGCTCATGGTTTCCAACAACAATTTTCCTGCATTTAATAACAAAATGTAAGAACTAAAGACTTGGAAATTCTTATTTAAGGAGTTTGTCTAATAAACATAAGAAACTTTTATTTTAAAAATAATGATGAAGCTTAAGATATAAATTCCTGCCATAAATTTTTTTTCACGATTATATTTATTTGTTATATCTTCAAAAACTGAACTAACAATAAGTATTAAATATATATATAATTATTAGGCCCAACCAGTGTCAGACATAAACTTAGTGATAATAATTAATAATATATAAATGTCATGATAAGCACAAAAATGTTTTCAAAGAATTTCATCTGGAGTGTTGCGTATTAATGCCGTAGTGTCCCTCTTTTTAAGCGGATGTGTCCAGGAAAGTTCAAGATGTTACGAGCAAGGGGATTAGGATGGAACTCGAGTTTTGTTAAATATTTACCTGCATGTTTTGCAATTTCAGCGGTCACAAGAGGCATATTTAAATCACGATGTAAAATGGAATTTTTCATGTACCATGGAGCCGATGTTATTAACCTTAAAATTTTGTTTTGAATTCGTTGGATTCTCTCTACATTGGAAGCTGAAGCAGTGCCCCATAGCTGAATTCCGTAACACCATATGGGTTTCAAAAGCGACTTGTATATTAAAAGTTTACAATCCAGACTGAGGGTAGAATTTCTACCAATCAGCCAATGTATCTGGGTTAATTTAAGCTTCATTTGTGTCAGCTTAGAGTCAATGTGGTGTTTCCATGTAAGCCGTCGGTCAAGGTGTATACCAAGGTATTTCACCTGTGAATGTTGAGGAACAACTTGATTGTTGATTCGAATGGGGGAACAAGTGTCTCTTCGTAGGGTAAATGTGACATGAACACACTTTTGTTCATTTACTTTTATTCTCCATAAGTTCAACCACAGCTCCAACAGGTTAATATGTTCCTGAAGATATCGGGATGCCTCGTGAGGGTTTTCATGCATACTAAGGCAGGCTGTATCATCGGCAAAAGTCGAAGTGAGGGTATTACTGCTCAAAGGCATATCGCAGGTATAAATCAAATACAAAACTGGCCCCAGTATACTCCCCTGTGGCACACCGGATGAGATAGTTTCGGTCACACTCATGAAGTCTTCTTCCACAACAGTGAACTTCCGGACAAGAATGTAACTTTCCAAAAGATTTACGATGTTTATTGGTAGATATGTGTTCAATTTTAAAATTAGGCCTTCATGCCACACTTTATCAAATGCCTGAGAAACATCAATAAAGAGGGAAGAACAATACTTCTTTTCTTCAAATGTTCTTCTTATAAAATGAACTAATCTATGATTTACGATGTTTATTGGTAGATATGTGTTCAATTTTAAAATTAGGCCTTCATGCCACACTTTATCAAATGCCTGAGAAACATCGATAAAGAGGGAAGAACAATACTTCTTTTCTTCAAATATTCTTCTTATAAAATGAACTAATCTATGACATTGTTCAATGGTACTATGCAGACTTCTAAAACCAAATTGATGGTCCGGTATACACCCATTATCAGTTAGAATTGGGGACAATTTTGTCATGAGCAGCTTTTCGAAGAGTTTTGAAATTGTTGACGATAAACTTATTGGCCTATATGACTCATCCTTGGTAAGATCTTTGCCCGCTTTTGGAATTATTTTGACCATGGCAAGTTTACAGCTGTGTGGATAATACTCCAGTCGTAAAATGCCATTAAAAATAAATAACAGGATTCTAACAGCAACACGAGGCAACTTCATTAGCATCTTGTTACTAACTCCATCAATACCCGGAGCCTTCTTCGGGTTGGTTTCAGCAATTAGTTTTTGCACATCACACATCTTAAACTTTATGGGTCGAGGGGGCAGAGCAACTACACTCGGCAAATCAAGAGCACCAGTACATGAGTTTGGGGTAAATACGTGTTTTAAATGCTCAGCAAATATATTACCTTTTTCAGTATTGGTTCTTGCCCAACCTCCGGTCGAAGTGCGCAGGGGTGGTTTAAATTCAACGGGTGTTTTAAGTTTTCTAGCAGCGCGCCACAAGCAGTAATTAGATGCTGCTGTGACGTCGAGACCTTCCAGATAGTTCTTAAGAGAAGCAGATTTTTCAGATGCAAGTAATTCTTGGTAGTGGCATGTTTAGCAGCCTGTTTAATATTTTCGGTAAGACTGGCAATGTTAAATTCAATATCATCAGGAGTCCTTAGCTTGATGTTTCCCGCACAATGACTACTACTACTCACATATGGGTGAGGTAAGTCACTTCTTAGTGGGCTGCAGATTGTAACGACCGTTAGCGAGTGATCGGAGGAGAGATCATGAGAAGCTTCAAAATGAATTATAATCTGCCAAATAGTTCCCAAAATGTTGTCTTCAATTTAAGTTCATAATTTTTCCTACTTCAAAATTTTATATCGAAAAATTATGTTTAGGGACTGTGATATTCTACGGAGCAGAATACTTTCGAGAACTACACTGTGCAGACTCTGCAGGCTACCAGAAGACAAGTATTTTTAGACATGATCAGATGGTGGTCTGACTACTTCCAGGCTACAAAGCATATGATAACACTGGCCTAATAATTTTTTTGTTTTTTGTTCAAAGGGAAAAGAGAATTCAATGTTCTTTAATAAGCACAGGCTTGTCATATTGCCAAGGAATTTACTTTTTGGCGGAAAGACTTGTTCCCGGAGAGGGAAAATCGAGCCAGATATTTTGCATAGTGACATTAAATTTTTATAATTGTAATCGCAAAGTACAGCAATGTATAGCCATTGCATTTCACATGCTTAATGAATTTTCCAAGAACATTATTGAAACTAAGAAATAAGTGGATTGCTGGAAGACAGTTGTATCTAGGCCCCATACTATTTCGCCACAATCTTTCTAAGTGTAAAATAAGTTTCCTTTAGTTAATTGAAATCATTTGTTACCCAGTAATAATGTAATTTCTGTGTTGCTTTCTTTAAGAATTGTTAGTGGTGAAAAAGCTGTTTATTGGTATTATAATGCCTACAATTTTCTTGCAATGTTTATTGGCATTTTATCTCCTTTTTGCTGTCGAGTTATTCCCCTTGCCGCAGTTGATTAAAAAAAAAACTTTAAAAAAACTTCATGACAGGTGAAGAAGAAAAGTTGGAAAAACTTTAAGATAAGGCTGCTTATGTAATGATGGATAATTTTTCTAACTACAGTATAAGAAAAACATAAACATCACCAATTTCAGTAAAAGAAACTTTCCGCAAAAGTCGCTAAAACTCAAATATATTCATTGGGAAAATTTTCAAAATTTATGCATTCGTCACTGTATAAAATACAAATTTTTTTGAAGGAAAATATTTTACAATCAATTACAATAATGAATTTATTTATTTGTGCAAAGAGCACAAGTTTTACTAATAATAGAGTTTGTTTTTGTCTTTTATAAAGATTAAAATTAATAAAATTAATTAAAATTAAAAAAATATGTATTAAAAACCTGGAAGAGAAAAAAGCAATACAAAGCAAATAAAAGTAATCGAAAGCCTAAATCAAGACTTCGACAACTAAAATTCTTAAGAAGTCGAAAAAATTTAATTTGAAAACAATGGAGGTCTTATTCTGCAAGGCCACGATTGTACGATTGCGACACATTTCTTCATTCCTTCCGTTCTATTGAAATAAATCGGGAAAAAATTTATTGTCAATGCCACATTAGTCCACAAATCAGATGCAAAAATATATCATGCTATATTTATTTGAATATTTTTTGGAATATTAATGCTTACGAGCAACAAAAACCAATGTTATTTTCGAATTAGATGATTTACAAAATGCAATTCTTATCACACATAAATTATCAATTTTATGATAATTTCAAAACAATTTTTTAAAAATCTGTCATACGTTTTTACTTTTGATCCTCACCACCACACTTTTTGGCCTAATATGATGTTTTTGACAGAACACAAGAATGTGGGGAATAGCCTTTAAGGTTATAATCCATCCCTTTCATTGTGTTGTTCATGGGAACAAAGAAAATTTCAAATAAATGCATTAATTTAAAAATTCATTGAATTTAATCAGCTTAAAATCTATTTCAAGCAAAGTCTTTTATTGCATCTGATAATTAGGACTCATTGTTATTTGGTGCAAAACACATCATTGGCGTATGATCAACGTATTAGTTGAATATTAAACATACGTCATCGATGTAAGCAACATATGCAAGCAACAGATGTAAGCGAAATAAAAGAAAACAAAAATAAAAGAAATGAATGAGATAAGAATATATCAAAAAATTAAGTAGATTATGGATCTGTTCATTTCAGGAAAGAACAGGACTAGAACCTCTTTACAAGGTTTGTTCAAAATGTATTTTAAATTTTTGATTTTTTTTATAAAAATCATCCATATGTTCATTCAATATTCTCTTTTTAATTAACCCTCCAAAAAAAGCGGCGGTAAGAGATGAGCAAAAAATTAAGAACGGAGAGTATTTATGTCCTTTTCCTCTATGTACTTTTAATAGTCTGAGGTTTTTGTAGTGTGTTCTTTTGGTTGTTCAACAAACCATATATACGTAATATATTAGTTTTTTTCTTTATTCATTACAATTATGTGCATAAGGTGTAGGGAACTTAAACCCTCCTTAAAACTGTCGAAGCACCGATATATGTGAATGATGTTTTGGTGCCCTCTACCAGAATCTGTCGTTTAAACCCGTATATAAAAAAAAATTGTTGCACAGTGTTTTTAATATATTCTCCCATTCCTAATTGGGGTGGTTGTCTTTACTTTTAACACTTGTTTACAAAACTTTCGCCGTCTTAATTTCCCCATAGAGGTCAGAGGCATACAATTTTGCCTGAGAAAGTTGAGAAAATTTATATAAAATTAAGCTTTCAAAAGCTTTCACTCCATTAGAGTTAACTAAGCCTAACACCAGCGTGACTTTTTGAAATTATGAATACATTTTTTCAAACCAGAAGCACATTTCCTTACAAAGATTTTATTTTTATATTGAAGCGACAACAAAATATCCCTTTAATCAACTTCTTATTTCCCAAGAGAAATTATACCAAGGAAAATAATTAAATAGCAAAAATGTGTGCTCCTTAGCATGCAACTCTTTGAACTTTTTCAAAATATGGTTTGAGGTCCTGCGATAAGCTGCCATAAACAATAGCGAAATATAATATATATATATATATATATATATATATATATATATATATATATATATATATATATATATATATATATATATATATATATATATATACACAAATGTCAAATATATGGGCTTAAGCCCAGCAGCAAAATTTATATAATTCTTAAAAGAGTGTCTAGCATTTTTTGCCCTTCCAAAGAAACGTAAAAAAGGGAATTTGGTGATCCTTAGTAACACCAACTTATTTGGGAAGAGCCAACAAGGGAGTTATTTCTTATTTAATAAGAGCGATGAAAAGAATTTTTTTATGAATCGCTTAAGAGAACTAAAAAACCACTATTTTTTTTAAATAAACAGGATATTTTAAATATTATGTTTGAAATATTGAAAACAGCCACTGACTTGCGCAAGTAACCAATGCAATCTACATCGATGTTGGCCTCCCAATTCCGATAAAAAGTAGGTTTGCCTTATAATTTACTTCGACACCATCACGTAGTGGTAAGAACCAGTTTAACTTAGTTAAAAAAAGCAACTTAAAACTCAAATAATAAATTTTATTTGTTGTTGTCAGTCCATAATTAAGAACTATTTATATTAATTTAAGTGTAAATAATTTGTTAATGCTTTTTATTTGTTTACTGGTGCAAATCTAGATAACTTTTTAATTGATACCACAGATTTGTTAGTTGAAATCAGCTTTAAAAAGAACAATTTTGTTAATTTAGATTCGACTTTAAATTAAATTTTCAAACGCTTCAATGGCGATTTGAAATTTTCCATAAAAACACGAGAGGGAAAAATATGTTTTCATTAAAAATCCTATAATTTGAGAATTGTTCGAAATTGTTTTTAGGTATTCTTATAAGGCATTTAATTTTCTCTAAGCAATGTATTCCAATTGATCCTCTAGGGACCACAGGGCCTCTTATTTGAGTTTTTGTTAATCATGCTATCTCGGATGAGCAAATAATTAGTTTACTGCACCCTAGTCTGATGATGGGGCTGTCATCTTATCCAATAGACTACTTGTGCATATTCCACATTTATATAGCAAACCACTTAACATAAACCGCACTAAATAGGTGAACAGACACTGCATTGTTTGAGAGATTTCCATTAAGAGAAGTACAATTTTAAAGGTGGTCCTTACTCACCTGATCGATTTTTGCCAACAAGGCTTACATCCGCTGAAAGTTCGGCACTGCTTATGTGTGAGAAAAAAACCCTTATTCGCAGCTTTATATCTAAAGGCCGTTCCCTATTCATAACCTGTGACCCGTCGGGTTGCCTTCAGCTCGGCACATGGCTTGCATAAATTAAAACATAAGCTACCGGATAAGAAAAGTTGCCGCCGAATTATTTTTTTGTACTAGAAAATTCGCATATGCATTAATTTTCAGAGATAGTATTGCCCATAAAATGCATATCTCTGCCTTTTTTACAACTTTCATAGCTGGTAATTATGCAGATTTCCAAATAAAGGAAATTAATTCCCAGCTAATTGTTTGAGAGTTTAATTGTTTACAATTAAAATATTTTTAATATTAAAAATGAAACTTAAATCCCTGTTATTCATATAGAAAATTTCGAATGGCCATAGATACCTTTTGTAATTTATTTAAAAAATATTCGTAATGGGAGAGGTTTTTCTCACTAAACAGATCCTCTTAAGACCATAAATACGACCAATTATTTTTTGGGCTGATTTTAACGCACACTTATTCATGTTTATGTAAACTGGTCTGTCAATGATTGAAAATTTCTATTTTCCATACCTGGCATGTAGTATTTTCATATTCCTCAGGTGGCTGTTGCAAATAAAATAAAATTATATTATATCAAGTCACTAACACCCATCTACAATATAACACAAATTCAGACCACCACAGATATACACATGTATATGAGTGTGTGTGTAGTATATATACATACATAAGTTGCTGTGCAAGTATTTGTGGCACATGAAGGCAACAGATTCGAAGAAAGTGAAAACATTGTTTTAAGACCTGAAGCACATGGATTTGATTAGTTGTAGTGTTGTTGTTGCCCTGAAAGCACGTGCATAGAAAACGGGAGAGAATTAATTAAAAAATATTTCATTTCAATAATAAATAAATAAATACATGTATAAATAAATTGCTTCTCTAAATATAGAAATTGTATTTAAAAATTTTTATAACGATTTTTCTTATGAAAAAAAGTTTTATAAAAATTAAATCTTCTGCGACCACGACCTTGGCCCCAAGCCAGGGAAATGCAGTGTTTCCTCAAATTGCAGCAAAATATTAACTTGATTGCGTTGTATGCATGCAGGTGTGTAAAAGTGTACGTGTTTACATATACATATGTATGTGCGAATGTATATAAAACTGTAAACTTGTGTGAGTGTGTTAACGATGTTATTGCTTATAATTTGGTAGTCGTTTTGGATTTGCCAGCACGAGATCAAAAACGTTTATTTTTTATAAAAGAGACAAAAAGTGAAAAGAAAATTTTTTGACTAGTCTTATACTGCTGATAAACACATACATATATAAATACATGTGTATGTACACATGTACATGTATATACGTTACAGTGTTCATGAATTGGCAAAGGTACTATTAGAAGCCAAAAGATACAAAATAATTTATCGATTTTCATAATTAATATGCATTATTCCCAATAAAACATCGCAGTAAGAAAAGTTTTCTTTAACAGTGATTTAAAATATAAAATTGCATACCCTTGGCTTCCTTTTTATACCTTCTAAATTCTAATATATTTTATTGTAGTTAAAAGATTGTCGGTTAATGCCTACAAATTAACTTGGTCTAAGTCATGTCATGACAAACAGTGTCCCTTTTTGATAAAAGCTCTTTCAAAAGTTTGTTGTATTTATATTTATAATTATTAATTGATGATGTTAAATGTTAAGATATTTACTTATTAGTGTAACAAAATAATCCTGTATTAGGAATCCTTGGATAAGGTGAACAAAAAATTAACGAAAATATGAAATAAATAATTTTTGAAATTTATTGTCATACAACATATTGATCCTGGTTACCTAAAAAAAAAGAAACCAAGGTAATCATGTCCTGTTTATTTTATTATTTGTTTCTCGGGTTTGGTTTTAATTTTCTTGGGACTTTTTTCTTTTCTGGCTCGAGTTTGAGTCCTGAATTTGTCACATCAGACTGAAAATATTTTTTTTATTTCTTTTATTAACTAAATTTAATTTAAGTATAAGCCAACTATGCTGGCAGAATGGGACAGTATATACATATTATGATCGTGGTCAGAGTTCAAGTGCATGGGTATCGTTATTTAAATGATTTTAGACTTCAAAAATTATAATTTTGATGATTTGTCTTTTAAATAAGAAGATTATAAAATTTAATTACATTTTCGTTTCTAAAAAAAAAATTAAATTATTTTCCCTTTTAAATAAGAAAATGGGAATGTAGCATCCCTTCAACACAGATTTATCAAGAAACAGCATATATTGCTATAAATGATTTAGATTTTTTATACAAGATCGCTTAATAGAGTTTCCTTCTAAATTGATAAAAAAATATTAAAATTTTTCAGAAATGAAATCGTCCCAACAAAGGACAACATCCTGATGATGCTGATTTCTTATTGAAAATATTTTAACAAGTTTTAAGGACTTTTATAAAAGCATTGAATTTTCAATTGAAAGAGAATTGGTTTGGAAACTCCCATATTTTGATAATTTGTTTATAAAGAAACACAGTTTTATGTTGATTTATTGATGTAAGAAACACTCAAATTAGACAGGAAGAATAATCAAATAAATGATAGAGAATTCCATCAAAAGAATGGAGAGCAAATTGGGGGTAGTTCGATTGTAAAGAATTTTCCGGTTATACTGACATACAAATTGACTAGAGAGTATGAGGGTAGAAATGAAAATAAAGCAAAAAGTATAACAGAACCAAATGTATACAAATTATTAACATATAATCCTGAAATGTTGCACAAGTTCGCAAAAGAAAAAATAACTTACAAAGAAAAGTATTGGATAGGATTGCCCATAAATCTTGCGAAATTAGAACAGAAAAATTTGCTCAAGCAAATGTTGCTTAAAGAGTTCCTTGCCATGTGGTGGGAATGGCACAGAGGATTGCGATGAGGTATGTGTAGGAAATACTAAGAATAAACACTGACAATGTACCATAGAGCAATAGGTATCTAATTAGTAAGAAGTAGAATACATTTTTCTAATTGAAACATTTTTGAAATTGTGTGCGAGCGACAGCAAAAACTATCCCTTTTCAAATATAGTAATTCATTGGTTTATTACAAATAAAAATGTTTTTTCTAACGATGCCACTTGGTGTTGTGGCAAAATATTGAAAAGAGATAAATTTTAAATAATTTTTTTAATAAATTCAAAAATAAATAAATTCAAAAAGGTTCCAAGAAATAACAACATATAAACACTGAAGAATTTTAAGCATTAATTTATATTAAACTGTGAGAGTGATTGCTGGTGAAGAGTTTCGAAGTTAAAGTTTGGAAACTAGAAATTGTCAAAGGTTGGATGAGAAAGCAATTTGTAGCCTAATTCATTAAATTTAGCCGCAAAAACAGCACATGTGTACACCTTTTCATTGTCCATTGTGGGAAATTAATTTTTTCTTGGCCAAATACGGTCGTTTTTTTCAATTTTCCAATAAATTGACATAATATTTGCCATTTATGAGTACAGATTTCTTACAACCTGCAAGGGTTTTCTTTTTTTTATTAAAACTATGACAGAAATTGCGTTTTTTTTTTCATTAATACCAAATAAAATAGCAGCGAAGAATTAAATTTTCAAACAAATTAATCAATTTGTAAGCCAATCATTCAACAACTTTATTTTAAAATCGTTACACCTATTCAAGTGTTTTCTTATGAAATTTATAAAGATATTAAATCTTAAGGATTGATTCTAGAGATATGATTAAAGCTAAATAAAAGCAGACTTGCCCCATGTTGCAAGATTAATGATATATACGGTCATCTCACTTATTCTTTTAAATGTCAATTAACTCTTAATTTAAAAGCTTCGACACTTGACATTTATTTAACAAAATACAGAAACTATTTCTTACAACATTTAATTGGATTGGAACAAATATATTATGATTAGCTTTAAGAACCATTTCATCTGCCTATTTTAACTGCTACTTTTAGTTAAAGAAGCGAGTAAGAAAAATTATTTGGGCAAGTAACATCCTTCAACAGTTTTATAACTCGTATGTTGATGATTATATTAAAAAGTACCCACAACGTTTGTAATGCAAATTTTAAAGCAGTGAAAAAATATATTCGCTTTAGTCCATTATTGTAACAAGAAAGATATTTTGCAGAAGGCTAGAGCCTTTCAGTGAAAAGAAAAATTTTGTTTTATATTCGATATTCCATAAAAACGTAAAAATTGTTAGGGGATAGAGCAATAAGTATATTCAAGTGGTACCTCATCCCACCCGAGAAAATCTTATGTCCTCAAACACAATATATACAATATATACAATTTAATTTATTTTTCTATTCAAGATTATAATTGTAACATCTTGTAGTTGTACAAGCCCCAATGTAAATCGATAATGCCCTCTTTCCGTAACAAGTATACACAACGACATTTCAACTTCAATTGACACACTTTTCATTTGTTACTCACACATATACATAGACACTTCATACCTTTACAACGAAATACTAACCAGTGGATGTTCTTGTAATTCATCATACACTAAATAATATAGAGCAGCATACCCTTAGGCATATAAGCACGCTTGCCAAATAGCGAGCTTTAATTACACTGCATAACAAAATCAAATGGTGTTCCGAAATAAAAAGGTTCCAAGAGAGGGGTTAAAAAAATATATATCCGAGTTTGCAATATTTATATCTGGATTTTATTTTAAGGAGGGTATGATTTACCCCTCTCTTTCATATTTTTATACCGACGCGTGAAGGACAATCATGTAATCGTTTTATAATAGGCACAGGATGTGTTCAGAAGGTTTATATAAAACACTAGGAGGAATATTTTTGTGGACAATTTCAGCTCAATTTATGGTTATTTTTTGTCCTTTTCTTCAAAAAGGATAAAAAAATATCCTTAAGCACAGATCTAAACGGTTCATATATACTACAGAAATTGCTCTCAAGAAACTCACCTACAGGTCCCCAAAACACATCAGGGCTCGAAACTTAACTTGAACTTTGTGTTTTTTATAAAAAAATCAGCATGGAAACATTATTTTTCTTCAATCTTAATTTGATATAGAAGTAGTTTCTATGCAATGAAAAAATCTAAAAATTTACTGTTCTCAGTATAATCAAGACCATTTCAAAATCTGTGAAACGGAAGCGATAAAGAGAACATCGTGCAATGACAAGCACATGTTAAAATTATTGGAAATTCTCCAAATTTACATTACTATCGGATAGTAGTCTCAACATTTGAATGGCTTCCTCGGAAGTTCCTTTTTCTTGGCCTCCAAAGCATTAGACTGTATACAAATATTTTACTTGTCAGATTTATTATTCTCAATATGAAATCTCTGATTTCTATGTCATTTTAAAAGTAACTTGCATACAGCAACTTGCAATTAAAACAAAGAAATAAACTCAACGATACGAGGGTGGCTCAATAAGTCACTGACTTTTTGTATTCTCCGCGTCTTAATGAAAGGACAACACTGTTTCTGTCAAGTTAAGTATGTCAATTGATTTCTGTCCAAATTTGAAAAAGCTGCATCATTTAGGTGGAGTTTAACAGCCATTGAGAGCAGACTACCATGCGATTTGAGGAAAAATTTGAAAAAAGTGAATTTGAGGAGAACTCTAACCGCGGCCAAGCTTGACAAATAAGAGTACAATGGGAATTCTATGGCATCAATTTCATGATAAAAAATGTTTTATATAATTTCATTGTGGCCGTACAAGCACGGTAGATGCCGAACGTTCTGGACACCCAGCTGGCGTTTATAGACACGAAGAAATTGAAAAAATGCACGATATGGTGTTGATCGATCCAAAAGGGATTGTGGGAGCCATAGGTATATCACGTGGCTTCAGTTTTGAATGGTCACTTGAGTATGAGGAAGCTTTCCTCATGATGGATAACGCGTTTATTCACAATCGATTAGAAAGACAATCGTGTGAGAACAACGCATATGTGCTCCGCGTTGTACAACCGTAATATTGATGAGCTCTTGCGCTGTTTCGTAACCGTGGATAGAAGGTGGAATCACCAGAATACACCAAAGACCAAAAAGCAGTCAAAACACTTGGTTTCTCGATGTGAATCGTTGCGAAAGAAGGCGCGGAAGGTGGGTTTGTCAGCCAATAAGGTCATGGCGGCCGTATTTTGGGAAGCGTGCTATATAATCTAAATTGACTACCTTTAAGAGAGTAAAACAATCAATTAGGCCTATCTGGCAATTGGACAAGAAAAAAGTTCTTTTTCACATGGAAAATGCAGCGGTCACACGTTCGCAGCATTCATAACACAATTCCAAGAATTAGGCTACGAATTGCTCTCTCAGCCACTCTTTCCTTTGCATTTAGGCCCGAGTAATTATTTCTTGTTTCGAAACCTAAAGAGATTTGAATCGAAGGATAAAATCACGTCATAAATGAATACCTGATTTGATGACCTCGACAAATCCTATTTTTTTGAAGAGTAAAAAGTTGGAGAAACGTTGCACAAAGTGTATAGAGATCAAAGGAGATTATGTTGAAAAATAATTATTGACATGCCCTCGTATTTGAATATTACAAGAGTTTGTAACCATTACTATACAACAAAAAAATAAAATAACAATAAAATTTACCTTTCAAATGGTGAGTGTCCTTGATATTCATTTTAAATTTGTAAATTATAGGAAGAATAATATTACCAAAGTAAGTAAATGTTTGAGTTATGACGTTCTTGCAGCAAATCATGGCTATTTTACCTCTTTCAATCTAACTACACTTGTTACACTTCCACATAAATTAAAACATTTATACTCTTTCATGCAATTTCTTATTTTCCATTTAAAATAATATTAAATTTTGTCATGCATAAAATTTTATAAATTGCATTTGACATTTGCAAAACTGTTTATTAATTTAATTTGAAAGTATAAAACTGTCAAGTACATCAACACGAGCACAATCCGAAAGGAGCAAAAAACATCGTTCAATCATGTGCAAAATATGACAGAGTAAAAAAATGCATGTAATTCACCATTAACAATTGCATGGGCCATTGACAAGTGTGTTTTTATAATAAACACCAATGATTCTATTCATAAAAAAATAGTTGAAGATTTTGTTGCAGCTTTTGCAGGTGTTATCGATTTTGCTTAAAAGAAAACTTAAATTCATAATATTTTATTATATATCTTTACAGAAGTGCTCAGGGTTATGACCTCGATTTAAAAATATTATGCGCAAACTATAGCTAGAATAGGTCTGGGCTATGATTAGAACGTAATTAGAGTGTAACTAACCTGTGTTTAGACTTTTACTAGACTATGACCAGAATATGATTAGACTATGACAAAATTATGTTTGGGCTATGAGCAGAATATGATTAGAGTATAGCTAGATTATGACTAAATTAAGACTGCACTATAACTTAACTATGCCTAGAATATGACTACACTATGGCTAGACTATGATTAAACAATGAATGACTAGAATATGACTTGACTATCACTAAAGTGTGAATATGACTAGAGTGTGACTAGGCTATGACCAGGCGATGACTAGACTATGTCTAGACGATACCTAAACGATGACTAGACTATGATTAAACTGTGACTAGACTATGACTAGAAAATGATTAAACTATGAGTACAGAATTATTAAAGTATGGCTAGATTATGACTATTCAATAAGTAGACTGTGACTATAAAATGGCTAGAATATGATTAGTCTATGACTAGACTTTGACTGGCCTATGACTGAACTATGATGATTTTTTTTTTTTTTTTTTTTTTGACGGGCGAGGTAGGGTTGAAAATGCCTTCGCACTTACAGTGACCGTCGTCGACTGCGTTGAGTGGTGTTTTCCACTAAAAAACTCCCTCCTCCGTTTCTGGTGGGATGCCTTCCTGGGACTGTTTTCTACATTACTTCAAGAAGGCCCAGAAACTTCATCCTCCTAAGAAGGACTTTGCTCGTAACACCCACGTCTGGGTCCGTCATTTTCATGCTGCTGGCTCATTCTTGCTGAGTCTCCGTTGATGGGGACTCATTTTGCCGTGCATCGAGGTCTCTTTTCTTTCTTCTTAAGACATACTCGATGTATTTACTCACAGCATTCCATGTGTTTTCGCATTCGAGCATTCTGTCAACTATGTTGGCAGGGGTGAAAACGCCAATCTGCTCTCTTAATGCGATTCGCTCAGTATTCCATCTGATGCAGTTGAAAAAAGTGTGTTCTGTATCGTCATTTGTTGCATCGCAGTAGATGCAACTGGAATTACCTGTTTTGCCCATACGATGTAGATACTTCCGGAAGTATCCATGACCTGAAAGGAACTGGGTCAGGAAGTAGTTAATCTCCCCAAATTTCCTTTGAGTCCACTTTTCTATGTTAGGAATGAGCCTCTTCGTCCATCTACCGGACGTTTCTGCGTTCCATCTGTTTTGCCATCGCTGGATGGTTTCAGATCTCCGCTCTGCAGCACTAATAGTAATTTCCGCCCCCCTAGAGTCCCATGCCTCTTTCCGTTCGCGCGCTAGGAGATCAACCGGAATCTCTCCACTTATTACGAAGACCGCCGCGCCTGAAACTGTACGGTAGGCTGAGGCGATTCTGAGTGCCGCTGTGCGTTGGACTTCTTCTAGAGCCTTACGCTTAGACTTTGCTCTCAGTGCATTTCCCCAAATTTCGCTGCCATATAGCAGTATAGAATTTGTGGTTGCCATAATCAGCCTCCTCTTGCTCTGTGTGGGCCCGCCAATGTTTGCCATTAACCTGCTCAACATGCCTGAAACTTTTGCTGCCTTTGCAGCCGCATGTTTTATCTGGGCCCAATAAGTGAGCCTACTATCGATTTTTACGCCCAGATATTTTATCGCCCTTTTCGTCACCAGGAGCATGTCATCTATCTGCATGCTAATTTCTAGTGGCATATGCCCTCGCGTCATCATGATTAATTCAGTTTTGTTCACCGCTAGTTCAAGCCCATGGTCCTCGAGCCATGCTCGAGTCCTTATCATTACCTGATTCAATTTTCTTCTAGCGTCGTCCGCGTCCCGTGCCGAAATGACCGCCGCTATGTCGTCCGCGTACCCTACAAGGTGTGTGTCTTCTGGCATATCTATTCCTAATATCTCGTCATAGCTTAGATTCCAGAGGTCAGGACCCAGGACGGATCCCTGGGCTGCCCCCGATGTAATCGTTCTAACTATCTGGCCGTCTGGTGTGTCGTATATAAGTTTACGATCCCTAAGATAGCTCTGGAGAATTCTCATAAGATATCTAGGTATGCGGAATCTTTCCCGCAATGCCTTGATAATATTTGCCCATCGTAAGCTATTAAAAGCGTTGCGTACATCAAGTGTAGCTAGGACGATTATACGTTTCGGGTAGGAGCGTCCGTTCTGTGCGTTTTCGAAACTTCTCACTACATCCTCAATGGCACCAAGAGTCGATCTTCCGGGTCGAAAGCCGTGCTGCCTCTCCGATAGTCCTCCGGCTGCCTCGATGGATTCTGCTAATCTGCGTTGCAGAAGCTTCTCCAATAGTTTGCCTGTGCTATCTAACATGCATAGAGGGCGGTAAGCTGATGGTTGCGTTTGGTCGCCTCTTCCCTTGCTAATCAGTATGAGCTTTTGTCTTTTCCACTCTTTGGGAAAAGTGCCTTGGGCAATACAAGCGTTATACACTTCGAGCAGAGCGTCTGGCCGATTTTCGGCTAAAAGTATGAGTGTCTCCGCTGGTATTCCGTCAGGCCCGGGGGCTTTACCCCTCTTAAGGCTTCTAGCTGCGATTTTTAGCTCTTCTTCAGTGAAGGGCGTGTGTATCCCATCAGCAAGGACTTCGCGTTCATCGTGCAGTGGAGGGTGCATGGGGAACAAGTTATCCACGATGTGGTTGATATCGTTCCCTATATGCGGAGCAGCATGGCTCGCGTTTAGCTTCCTCGTAACGATCTTATAGCCGAGTCCCCAGGGGTTGCTGTTCAGATCGTTCCGAAGTTCTTCCCATTTCAACTTCTTGGTTCTAATAATCGCCCATTTCAGTGCTTTTCGGCATTGAACTATGATGATAGATTAGTAATAAATAATAATAATAATAATAATAATAATAATAATAATAATAATAATAATAATAAACCAAAGATAATTTCTAGTCGAAAACTCAGCTTAGTTATAAAATATATAGATAATGAAATTATTTCCAAAAGAGCTCCAGAGATTAATAGATTAGAAGATTTACACACGCTTATCTATTCAGCAGCTGTAACAACTGCAATAAAAATGGGATATAAGATCAAATACATGTGCAATAATAGAATAAGTAAAGAACCCACAGAAAATAAAACAATTCAAAGAATTGAAATTAATATTAAGAACCTACGAAGTGACCTAGAAAGATTAAATAACTATATAGCAGGAAATAAGGCTAAAAGACTCAAAAACAAAATAAAAAAAATATACCAAAAACACAATAGACACTCAAGATACGAAGTTAATAACTCGAACGCAATATTAACAAGAGATACCATTAAACAAAAATTAAATGTGCAAATAGCAAGGCAAAGAAAATACAAACTGTCCAATAAAAGACGTGAAAATAATAAAAAGTTTAATACAAACGAGAAAACTTTCTATAGAGGTCTCAGAAAGGCAACACCATCGAATCCCGATAAAGATACTTACCCTAATAAAGAAGATACTGAAAACTACTGGTCGTCTATATGGTCTAACCAAGTAAGCCACAACATTGAAGCAAACTGGATCAAAGAAGAAAGAAGGAGATACCAGCAGCTTGAGGAAATGTCAGCAAACCACGTAACATGTGAAGAAGTTAAAAGAATTATATCGAAGACACACTGAGAAGACGAGTATAAATTCGATAGTTACTACTTTCTGCAACAATCCCATTATTTACTACTATTTATATTAATACCTTTGTTTACTACACTGCTATTTAGAAATGTACCCTGATTGTTTAGTACTCCGACACAACACAAAATATATGTGTCTGTGGTCACAGTTCACCTTGATTCTTAAACGGCTAAAGTAGCATATTTTGTAAACTTTATTAATATCTTAATAAATCATATTAAAAATATAAATAAATAATTTATATTGTTTACATGGTGCCGAAACCCGTAGTGGAATAAAAAGTACAAAAAGTAAAAATACAACAATAAAAGAATATAGCAAACCAATTGTTTGACTTAAATTTCAAAATGGCAGACACCTGTAATTTTTTAAAACCTCCGAAGCCATTAGTGGTAGAACACGATAAAGATATGGCGAAGGAATGGAAACTGTGGAAGCAGCAGTACGAATATTTCGAGGTTGCAACTGGGTTAGATAAAAAACCCGAAAACATAAAATTTGCAACGTTTATGTCAGCTATTGGTCACTCAGCAATACAAATTTACAATTCCTTGCCGGCAGCAAGTAACGAAACGGTGGCTATGGTTAAAGAAAAGTTCCAGAAATATTTTACACCAAGACTAAACACCACGTTTGAAAGGTATAAGTTTCACAAAATTATGCAGAATGATGGAGAAACCATTGATGAATATATCACCAGATTAAGACTCCAGGTAAAAAATTGCAATTTCGAGGCATTAACTGATAGTCTCGTACGAGATCAACTCATTATTGGTATTAAAAGTGACGCCCTTCGTACGAAGCTGCTGTCAGAAGACATAACCTTAGAAAAAGCCCTTCAAATTTGCCAAGCCACTGAACTAGCACAAAAACAAACTGCCGAAATACATGGCGAAAGTGATAAGAATGTGAACATCGTACAAACATTTAATAAAGGTAAGAGCTTTGACTGCCAGAACTGCGGTAAAAACCACACAGCTCGCAATTGTCCAGCTTTTCGCCATGTATGTAAGAAATGTAAAAAGAGACATCACTATGAAAGCAGGTGCAAGGCAAAAGGAAAAAATAAATTTACCAAAAACAGGGATGTTGCTGTTTGTGAACAGACAGGCAGCGATACAGAAAGCGACGTTCACAGTGACGCTAGCAGCGATAATGAACTATTTGTTGGTTGTATTACGGAAAATAAAAGAAAGGAAAAAGAGAATTTTACAGAAATACTAACTATTGGGAAAAAAAATTATGATATTAAACTTGATACTGGTGCTCAGTGTAATGTTCTGCCAACAAAAGTGATCGATGAAATTAAAATATTTAATAAAGATATAACTATTAAACCTTGTCGCGTAAAAAATCTAGTGTCATTTGGAAATCATAAAATGAAGGTTGTAGGTGAAGTTTTGTTAACATGCAAAATAGCCCAGAAATTGTGCAAAATTTATTTCAAGATTGTGAACGAAAACGTAAAGCCAATTCTCGGAGCAAACTCTTGTGAGAAACTACATTTAGTAAAAAGAGTACAAGAATTACAAATTGCCGAAAATTTATTTGAAGGTCTAGGGTGCATAAAAAATTTTGTTTACGATATAGATTTAGTTGAAAATCCAAGCTTTGAAATTTCGCCAGCCAGGCGAGTAGCTTTTAAAATTCAAGAACAGGTAAAAGCGGAGCTTGATAAAATGGTTAGCATGGGAGTAATAGAGCCGACTAATTTGCCAACCCCTGCTGTATCTCCAATGGTAGTGGTTCGTAAAAATAACAAAATCAGGATTTGTATTGATCCCACCAGCGTAAATAAAAATATTAAACGTCGCCACTATCCTATGAACACTTTAGAAGAAATTGCTGCTCAACTGAAAGGCGCTAAATTTTTCTCAGTCCTTGATTGTAAAAAAGGTTTTTGGCAAATTCCGGTCACAGACCGAACAAAACAAATACTAACATTCTCTACACCCTGGGGCCGGTACTCCTGCAAAAGACTCCCCTTTGGAATTTCATCAGCTCCCGAAATTTTCCAATGCGTCATGCAACAACTCTTTTCACATTTACCAAACGTAAAAGTTGCCATAGATGACATCTTAGTACACTCTGACAATTTAGACGAACTTCGTGCAACAACAAGCAAGGTTCTTGATATAATTAAAACAAATGGATTAAAACTAAATAAAGATAAATGTAAGTTCGAGCAAAGAAAAATTAAATTCTTAGGACATGTTATAAGTGAAGCAGGCTTGTCCCCAGATCCAGAAAAAATAGACGCCGTCAATCGACTTAAACCACCAAAGAACAAAAAGGAGTTGCAAAGAATTTTAGGTAAATTTACATATCTGAGTAAATTCATAAAAAATTTTTCACACGTTACAGCTCCATTACGAGCATTACTGGAAAAATCAGCTTCGTTTTACTGGGACACAGAACAACAAAAATCATTTGATAAATTGAAAGAAGCTATTTGCAAACCACCAGTCTTAAAATTGTATGATGTAAACAAAGACGTCAAACTACAGGTTGATTCCAGCTCTTATGCCATGGGTGCAGTGTTGCTGCAGGATGATCAGCCTGTAGCCTATGCCTCCAAGTCCCTATCGGAGACTCAATCAAGGTACTCGCAAATAGAAAAGGAAGCACTTGCGGTAAAGTTTGGATGCGAAAAATTCCACCAGTACGTTTGGGGTAAAGACATTGTTATTGAATCAGATCATAAACCGTTGGAATCAATTTTCAGAAAACCTTTACATTCATCTCCATCGAGACTGCTAAAAATTAGAATAAGTTTGTTAACCTACAACCCAAAAATTATATACAAACCAGGCATTAAAATGCATTTAGCGGACCCCTTGAGTCGAGATTGTGTTAATAAAATCAATAAAGAAGAAGACGAGAATCTTGAAATACAAACGATATTGTCAATTTGTGATAAAGAGTTAGAAACTTTAAAACGAGAAACAAAGGCTGATGACACTTGCCAAATGCTGTTAGAGGTAATTCGAGAAGGTTGGCCAAAGTCCAAAGAGAAATTACCCATAGAATTGAAGCAATACTGGGACTTCAGGGATGAGCTATCTGCCAATTATGACGGAATAATTTTTAAAGCCTCTAAGGTCTTTGTACCTCTAAAATTGAGAGAAAAATTTCTGAAAGATATACACACTGGTCACTTTAGTTATGCCAAGTGTGTAAGAATGGCAAGAGAGCTAGTATTTTGGCCTCGAATGAGTCAGGACATTCATAATTTCATCCAAAAATGCGCTGCGTGCCAAATATACCAACGGAAAAATACAAAAATTAAAATAGGTGAAAAGGAGATTCCATCACATGGCTTCGAAATAGGCGCAACCGACCTATTTCACTTTAATAACAACGAGTATATAGTTTTCATTGACAGCTACTCAGGCTACCTTAAGTTCAAAAAACTTAGTGATGTAACTACAAAGCAAGTGATTCTATTCCTAAAAGAGATTTTTTCAACGTTTGGCCCCCCCCTTACTTTGGAAACTGACAATGGTCCTCAATTCGCAAGCAGCGAATTCAAACTTTTCTCATCAACTTGGAAATTCAATCATCGCACTAGTTCGCCGTACCACCCTAGCGGAAATGGATTGGCAGAAAAAGCAGTGCAAATCGCAAAAAATATTCTCAAAAAATCAACATATGATAACAGCGATTACTATTTAGGACTTCTCAACTACATGAATACGCCCCGAGGTAATCTTGGTTCTCCCTCTCAACGTCTTTTTGGCCATGCAACGAGGAGTATTCTGCCAACGGCAAAAGATGCACTACTATCATCTGAAAGCCAAAGAATATCAAAATATTTAAAAGACGAGAGAGATAGGCAAAGCGAGTACGCAAATCGTGGTGCAAGAGTCAATCCTCCTCAATTTGTTGAAGGTGATATAGTAGTCACACGAACGCAAAACCAAAGTACTTGGAACCCAGCAGTAGTAAAGGCACAAATCCATCCTCGTTCTTATGTTATTGAAGACGTTAATGGTAATAAGTATCGTAGAAATTCGCAAGACATTCGACCATCTAAAGCTAAAATCACAGCAACACCCGAGGTTGTTAATGAACAAAATCACCATGATTCTTCGAGCTCATCCAACGTCACCCAATCATCAAGCATTGAAAAGGAACCACCTTCCGTACTTAGAAGGTCCTCCAGAGTAAAAACTCAGCCACAACGACTTCACTATAGTTAATTAATAAAAGAAGAGGGATGAGAAGACGAGTATAAATTCGATAGTTACTACTTTCTGCAACAATCCCATTATTTACTACTATTTATATTAATACCTTTGTTTACTACACTGCTATTTAGAAATGTACCCTGATTGTTTAGTACTCCGACACAACACAAAATATATGTGTCTGTGGTCACAGTTCACCTTGATTCTTAAACAGCTAAAGTAGCATATTTTGTAAACTTTATTAATATCTTAATAAATCATATTAAAAATATAAATAAATAATTTATATTGTTTACACACACAACTGGAAATCACCAGGACTGGATAAACTACAAAACTTTTGGTTCAAAAGACTTCCTGGGATGCACCAAAAACTTACAGAGCTTCTAAACGATTGCATTCAAAACCCAAGGAGATTCCCGAAAGAATTCACTAATGGTGTTACATACCTTCTTCCAAAAAACAAGGGATTCAAAAGCAACCCTTCAAATGGGCGACCAATTACTTGTCTGCCTACCATTTATAAGATTATGACAGCTTGTCTCAACCACCTAATAAACAATCATTTAACAGAAAATAATATTATCTGTGAAGAACAAAAAGGGTGCAGCAAATATGCTAAAGGGTGCAAGGAACAACTAACCATTGATCAAACCATATTAGAACAGACATTCAGCCAATCTAGAAATTTAAATGCCTGCTATATAGATTACCAAAAAGCATTTGACAGTGTACCGCATAGCTGGCTAATAGAGGTCCTGAAGATCTATAAGATAAATCCAAGTATAATTCAATTCTTAAAGTACAATATGAGACAATGGAAGACAAATATTCAAGTTTATACTGATACAGGGATGATAAAAACTTCAGACATCAACATAAAGTGTGGAATCTTTCAAGGTGACTGCCTATCTGCTCTTTGGTTCTGCATTGCACTCAATCCACTTAGTAATCTCCTAAAAAATAGTAAATATGGATATAAAATAAAGAGCGGTTCTAACCAAGAAATACTAAGTCACCTTTTGTATATGGATGACTTGAAAATATACGCCTCGACGAGACAAAGCTTAGACCAGCTAATACAAATCGTATCAATGTTTAGTAAGGACATAAACATGAAATTCGGCCTAGAAAAATGCAAAAGAGTTCAGATTACGAGGGGAAAAATATCAAGAAGTGAAGAAGACCAAAACATTGAAAACACCGGGCAAATGGAAGAAATAGATGTATATAAGTACCTAGGTATGGTCCAAAATAGGCGCATTGACAAGAAAACAGTTAAAAACAACTTAACAAGGGAGTTTAAATCACGCATACACAAGATAGCTAAAACCAATCTAAATGGCAAAAACCTCATCAAAGCCATAAACGCATACGCAGTCCCTGTCCATGCGTACAGCTTCGGTGTAATAAAATGGACAGTGACTGAAATTCAAACGCTACAACGGAAAATCAGAACAATGCTGACAGAATATAAATTTCATCATCCAAAATCGTGCTGTGAGAGAATGGTAGCGCCAAGAAGAGAAGGTGGAAGAGGGCTAGTCGATCTACAAACTCTACATGACAACCAAATAGAGTCTCTTCGCCGGTACTTTGAGCTTAAATCAGACAGATCTCGACTTATAAAAATTATAACTGAAGCAGATCAAAATTTAACACCTCTCAACCTGAATGGGAGCTTCAACCGACAAGCTGAAGATAAAACTTCAAGGGAACGAAATTGGTCAATAAAAGCTATACACGGCCGATTCTACAGGTCCATTAACGCCGATAATGTTGATAAACTCATGTCAAACAAATGGCTATTGAATGGAAACTTGTATGCTGAGACCGAAGCTTTTATGATCGCTATACAAGACCAAGTAATCCCAACAAAAAACTACAGGAAGAATGTCATAAAAGATCCAAGTGTCACTAATGACGCCTGCAGAAGATGTATGAGTCAAACTGAAACCATTGATCATATAATATCAGGATGCACGAATCTAGCCCAAACAGAGTACACAAGAAGACACAACAACGTCGCGAAGATCCTCCACAAAAACCTACTCAGCAAATATAAACTTCAAGAATATGAACTACCCTACTACAGATATAATCCACAAACAGTTATTGAAAATGAAAACGTCAAGATATACTACGACCGTACAATCTACTCAGACCACACGAGACTCCATAACCGCCCTGATATCACGATCCTTGATAAGAACGAACGCAAATGCTTCTTCGTTGACATTGCAATCCCAGCTACCAGAAACATGAGCCGTACATACACCGAAAAAATCAACAGATATGCTGAGCTAGCAGTTGAAACCAAGCGAAACTGGAACCTATCGGAAATCAAGATCCTTCCAATAATAATAAGCGCTGAAGGTGTAATTGACAAATTGCTCTGTACAAACATGAACACCCTTGGACTCCGACAAAACCTCATCGATACCATGCAGAAGTCAGTCATCATCGATACCTGTCATATTACCAGGAATTTCATGAACTAAATGTTCATATGTATATAGAGAAATTAATACAATATATTTTGTTTTAGGCTAAGGCTTCCAAAATGTATTTTTATACCCATTAAGGAGAAATTCAAAATGTATATAATAATAATAATAATAATAATAATAATAATAATAATAATAATAATAATAATAATAATAAAAATAAAAATAATAATAATAATAATAATAATAATAATAATAATAATAATAATAATAATAATAATAATAATAATAATAATATTAATAATAATAAAACTATGACTAGACTATGACTAGAAAATGATTAGACTATAACAAGAACATGACTAGACTATGACTAGAATATGACTAGACAATGACAATTCTATGGCTATTTCTCGACAGTTATACTATAAAATGATTAAACTATGCCTATACTATTACTAGAGTATGACTAGACTACGACTACTAGAATATATATTTAGACTATCACTGGATGAAGACTAAATAAACTATGACTGATCTGTGACTAAATATGACTAAACTATGACTAGACTATGACTAGAATCTTATTAGAATATACCACGACTAGATGATAACTGGGCAAGGACTAGACTAACTTTAGGCTATAACTAAACTACGACTAGCATATAAATATGCTATGACTAAGCAATGAGTAGAATATAACTATACTGTTATTAGACTTTGACAATGGTTAGATTATGACTACTACGTGACTATACTGTGACGATACTACGACTATGCTATGAAAAACAATAAAGAAATTTACTATTTGTTCTTTGACATCGATTATCACAGTTTTAATACCGATATCGATTATCGCAGTTTTAATACTGGTTACATCTTCCTTAGAAGGAAATATATAAAATTTTTGCTTGGAGGGAAGAAAATAACAGACAAAATATAATGAACAGTACTATTATTTCAAATGTTGCGCATTTTCAATCCTTTTTTACATTTGCACTGGCACACGTTGTCGCGAGGTCAATCATTGTGGACTTTGACTTCCTTGATTGGCTTTTCCATAATTAATTTTTTTTTCAATCTTTCAACTGTTGAATGAAAAACTTATTCTTGATTACTTTATTTGATTAGACAATGTAAAACATGGAAAGTGTGTTGGTGTCATTTTCTATATTTACAATAGATAATTCTATATTTAGTTGAATAAAGGCAACAATGGAAATGCTATACATAATGAATGTAACGGCAAGATATTTTTAAATGATTTATTCATTAAATGATTTTGTACGAAAAAAAAATAAAAATAGTTTCTAATATTTGGAGGTAATTAATATTTATGGTCATCATAAACATTTCAATGATAAATTCTATCTATATTTTAGATAAGAAAAAATTCTTAAATTTTTGCATTTAAAATTAAATTAAAATAATGATAACAATTGTCCAATTTGTTGTACTAACGAAATTAGGCGTGCTTAATTAAAGTTATATTAAAATTTTTATTTCAATTAAAGCGTTTATGTTCAAAGTTCGAAACTAGATTTTAAATTTGTTTTTATACATTTTAGAGAATCTTAACCAAGAATAATTATATATAAAAAAATTTTGTTTCTAATCTTTTTATGAAGAGATAATGTTTTTATTGATACGTATTATTTATTTAATCACTTTTTATATGTTTAATTTTATAAGATCACTTTTTAATATTTATCTAAGAATGTATTTGTTTCAGTGTATTTTAAATTTATTGTTGTAGACAGTCTAATAAGAGACGGTTGGTGGACATGTTTATAGATCCGTGATATTATGAAGTCACACACTGCAAATAAATCTTCCTCTTCTAACCGGATACGCTATCAAGATACGATTCCAATTCAAATCCTCAACATGAGTTCCCCAGATTGAACAAGAGCAGAGCTTTAAAGCTTTAAAATATACTGGCAGAAAAGCCTTTATACAGACGTTGAATTTCATTATTTTATCATTAAAATTTGTCACTGAAAATAAGCTAATGCCGCTCTCCACTACGTAAAGGTTTCACTGCAAGTATGAAAAAGTAGCATAAAAAAATTAAAAAAATTGGTAATTCTTGTCAAGTTTTTTTCTAGTTCATGAATTTCCTAAACTCATTTTTCTTGCCAATTGAAGTATTTTTTCACTATGGGATGAATGTATCACAGGAAGAAATATTTTATGTAATTTTTTAAATGGACGATTCGATAAGGCAATACAAAAACACGACTGGTACCCCGTTGTCTAGCTCAAACCAGCACTCTACTCACTTGTCTATAGCAATATTCTAACATAAGCAAAGAAGTTATATTATGAACGAAAGAGCCAGTGTGAAAAAAGGAGTTGATAACTTACAGTTCACTAATGTCAGCAAAACAAAAAAAAATTTAAAATTCAAAAAGAAATTAATTTGCAAATGATTAGAGAGAAGTGCGACGTATTGCTGTGAACGAAAGGAGGTGTTGGTCCATAATTAACAATGTGTTTAATATGAAGAATATTTTATTAAATAAATGAAATATTTTCATTGGAGTTATGATCATTATATTTGTTTTCTTTTTTTTCTATTTAAAAAAAAATTTTGATGTAATTATTTTTAACAAAATTTTAAATTTTTAATAAAAAAAACTCGTATTACTAATTATCTGTTTCACAAATTCTTAAAAAAGAAAATTCGTTAAAATACTGAAATGATTTTTATTACTACAAAGAATTATGAAAAACGTATGAACAGATTGAAATAATTCATATCTGCATGGCCATTGCTCATGGCATTAATAAAAATTTTGTTAATACAGTGCACAGCAATTAATGAAACCGTTTCATTGCTTGCATTAATGACTTTTCCGTTCAGTGTAGGATACTTCAAGCCTGCAAAATATTTCAACTAAAATCTGTTTATATCGTCTTAGGTCTTATTAAAATCTAAAAGTATTTGCTAAGCCGTGTAATTTCACTTGTGAAATTCGATTGTCGTTTTGGAAAATATATTTTTTATGGAAAAAATTAATAATAAGTGATAAAATGACCTTTATCGAGGTGTGAAGCCTCTTCCTTGTGGTAAATGATCAATCCAAATTCAATATAAAACTGTTTTCTGTAAAAAAAAACGTGTAAAAAGTTAAATTTTCTCAACACATTGACCCTTTGATGATGAGTCGATGAGCAGGAGTCAAGAGGGGAAGCATCCAGCAATGAAGGGACTAAATTAAATTTTTTATAAATTATCTACGTTAGTACTATTTTTAATACTCAAACTCAACATTTTTGTGGTTTCTTGGCAGTTCTTTTGTACTGAGTAGTTAATTTAAAAATATTTAAAGTCTTTTACACAAAACAAATTTATTTTATTTCAATAATTCGTACTTTAATTAAAAAATCTATAACCAAAAATTTTATTAACATGTTATTGTAGATTTGGAATGATTTTGTGTCAACCCATGAGAAATTTTGGTTTCTAAATAGACAGTTTGTGTCTATGTGCATTCTTCAATGTTCCTTTTCTTACTTTTGGATCTTTAGCCGTGCATATGTCGGCAGCACATTCGTGAAGCTTACGCAGTTTGAAAGCCTCCAACCCGTTAAATTTCAATATTAAGTTTCTGAATTATTAAATATTGAGCTGGAGGTTTCTTTATAGAAAAATTGTATATTTATTTAACAAAATGCAATATTTCTGCACAAAAAAAAATAAAATATTAAAAAGAAAAAATTGATTTACAAAAAGGAACTTAAGTTGCATTCGATAGCGATAAAAATTTCAAACAAATTTTTTTTGAAATGTGTACAAATTTCTAGCGATATCAAATGCAGTAATTTGACCCTAAATAAAATTTTATATTTTTTGTTGTTTTATTTTTATATATTTTATATTATTATATTATTTTTAAAATATTTTTAATATTTTTTTTATTCTTTACATTTTCAATAAACAGTCTTGACTTAATACACTTTGTGGAACATGTTAAGTATATCCCACTGCGCAATGCTGGCAAAAAGAATAAGTTGCAACGAATTTATAATTGAGCTTGTAAAGTTTAATAAATAAATAGTTTAAAATTCTTTAACTTTGAATTAAACAAATCGAATGAGACGCATTCGAATGCTCTTACTGTTTTTAAATAAAAAAATATATATTTAATATATTGTCACTTGCATGATATTGCATTTCAGCTAACGATATATTATATATGCATTTGTATGTTTTTGCAAATACAAAAATAAAATCTTATAAACGATTAATGAAATCGTATAACAAATGAAATTTTAATTACCACCAGCAAAGTTGGTATAAAATTTACAGATTAAATTATGGACTTTAACGCGTCAATATAAATATAGTGTTTAAATTAAATTTAAACGTAAACGTATAATTTAAAAATAAATAAATACACACATTCGCTATCGATGACCAGCAAAAGTGGTATTGAAAGTGTTTGCATCTAGTACAAATTATTTACATTTGTGCGAGTACATGCAGGCAGGGATCGGATTCTCATGATTTTGATGAAAGAAAACTTTCCTTAAGTCTCCACTGCGTTCATATCTATTTAGATGAAATTTGCCTCATGTGCCGCTACCATCAGCAGATGGCGAACTGTCAGCGGTTCTAAGACGGCAGATAGATGCCGCCAAATATTGCAGCAAATATTTTGACAAAATAAAAAAAGTTGTCAATTTCCATATGCCAAACACCAAAGCCGATAACTAAATTTAAAAATTAATTGCCTCATTTAAAGCGTATGTGGGAACATGATATTATTTTATTGTTAAGAATTTTTAAGTTTTATTAAGCTTTAAACACATAGACGACAGCAGACAGCAAGCAGCAATATCTCAAAAATAAAATCCATGTATCTAAATGAAAACGATTATTTTAACGGCAACAAAGCAGCACGACTGCACAACAGCATTTGCTGCTGCTGTCAACTTAGGCTATTTTCTATTTTGACGGGCAGCATTAAATAAATATAGTATTGCCATTATATATATATATATATATATATATATATATATATATATATATATATATATATATATATATATATATATATATATATATAAATTGGAAAAATAAAAACAAAACTTTTTTTTTAATATTAAACATAAAAGAACATTACAAAACTGCAATAAAGAATTAAATTTATGTGTTTTTATAGTTTTTCGTGATATTATTACATTTTTTGTCAATAGCTTTAGTTTTATTCATTATAAAATATATATTCGGCATCCCTGAAATTTGTATTGCTAAAATACACATCAGCTGATGATTATGCTGTTGCTGTCTTCAAAACAATTATGAAGTTGACTTCAGAGCAGCATTTGAAGTTGGCAGCATTTGAAGCCGTGGAGTCGTGAAGTCTGCTGTCGTCTATGTGTTTAGAGCTTTACTCGAATAAATGTATTACCTTTATGTAATTTTGCTTTTAATATGGACACACAACAAACATTAATCTACGTTTTAAAATGTTTGGAGCATTAGTGGCCGCCAAATGTCATATTTTTGGATCATATTGTATAATAAAGGTTATGTTTATATTATTCAACCGCTTAAAATTAATTTTTAGTTGCAAACAAATCCGAACCCCGCATAAGAATAAATATTTTAATATTATTAATATACACACACACTTACCTAAACTATAATTCTTCAAATGCCATTGTCTCTGCGTTACCCCTCCCCGCCTTTGAGAGCAAAAAAAAAAACCACAAGAAAATATTATCGTATATTTTAAAGACGGGTTAACATTTGTGTTTGCTAAATAAATGCTAATAAAGAAAAAACAATAATAGAGATTAGAACAAAACAAGCGATATAGTACATCAACTGATAATGGAGATGGAAGCCTAATTTAAGCACGAGGACAACTTATTAATTAGAACCGTACACCATAAGCACTTACCATAGGCACTTATGCTACAATTGTTCCATTTGAGCTACAAATAGGAAATTGAGTGACACATGAATTAGTATAATAGTTCTCCGTTTTGTTTTGTTATTTATTCTTTAATAATATTTGATGCATTTATTTAGCTACTTAGGGGAGAATATATACCGGTGAAGACCAATAATACTCTGGTTATGGAGATCCGGAAATTCTGCTTCCTATTCGAAGGTGTAGCTATTATAGAGGCATTTATTACTGAAAGAAGCACCTCTTTCTGGGGTAACCTGGCAATTTGACGCACCGCCGCTGCTAACAAAATCTTCGAAAAGAAAAAAATATATCTAATTATTAATATTTGGAATATGAATTAATATAGTTTGTGCCAATAAATGATAGATCGACCTATCAAGCTACAAATAATGGAAGTGGCTACATAATACTGCAGAGCAGTAAAGGAGTACTTCAATTTCGAATACAGCAATGAAGCATCAAGCAATGAATTGTAATTTATTTAAATCATTTTTTCCAACAAAAAAAATATGTAATGTTGAATATTGAATAAAAAGTTCTTGACTAATTTTCTCCGCCAAGAAAAAGTGTTGATTCGACCACGATATTTTTCAATAAACTATTTATTTTTATAAAATCCTTTTCAAGATTTTGCTAGAATTTCGACTGGCATTGTCGGAAAAAAGTATAAAAATTTTTTTCTAGCGATGCCGCTCAAAGTTCTGCCAAAAAATTTAAAATATTAAACAGTAATAAGTCATTATTAAATACATTATTCAAGACAGTCTGCAGAATAATTAATTAAAAATTAATTGCTTGTTGCTGTCTTAGATGAGAGTATGTTATAATGCTCTTCAAACATGGTTAGGCAGAGGAGTACTGATGATTTTGTTATAACTAGTGTTTTAATCTTGATTAATGTTTTTCATCTTGATTAAATAAAATCTGAAATATTTATTGTAGTAAAAAATTTCAAGGAATTTAAACTTGAATTCGAAATACTAAAAAGCATTAATTTTACCACACAAAAAAATTAATGCATTTAAAATTATCATGCAATGGAAATTATTCAATTCATACATTGTAAATTTTACAATTTGAATACCTTTATATTGAGTTTAAAATTCATTTCGTCAAAAAATTAATTTAATCAAAATTCGAATAAATTCATCACAAGTTAAAATCTCTTGAGTGAAGTTCTTATATACTAAAAAACTCCTAAATAAAATTTTTAAAATATTTAAGCTAAAATTTAAGAGAATTTATTAAAAACTGAAAGTTTTTAGATGAATTAATTAGATCTAGAAATAAACTGAATTGATTTAGAATTTGAACATTTTTTCTTGTAATAAAAATTCCTTAAAGCAGAAATTAAAAAAAATAATAAAATAATAATAAATAAAAAATGAATTGAATCAAATATTATGTAACATGAACTATAAGTTTATATAACAAGTTTCTTAAACAAGATCATCAAGAATTATAAATTCCTAAGGTCATTAATTTTACATTAATGTAGTTAAAATAAATGTTTAATAAATTCCTCATGAACTAGTTATAAATATTAGCACCTCTATTTAATACACAACACTGAACAGAAGAACAAAACGTTTTTTAGGTCCCAAAAATAATGAAAGTCCTTGCCTCGTTTCTGCCCAAGATACAGAAAAGATCATTTACAAGCCACAATCGTAAATGGAGCTAAATAAATAACATCAACGAAATTATAGAGGCAATAACTTCTAAGTAGACCTAAACAATATCCAAATGCTACAAATGTGGCAAAGCTGCCATGAAAGAATAACATTAGCTCCTCCCTTGAGAAACCATAAGTGGACTTACCATTTAGTATACCAGTGATGGTAAAAAAATAAGAGCAGTCGGTGTCACAAACCGATATACATACATATATGGGTTGGGGAAAGTTTGAAAGGTTAGAGGTGGAAAGGCGACACCGGGATATAAGAGTGCGCCAGTGCTTAGAAAACTTACGGCCATCTGAGAAGCGTAGAAATTTGGCAACGTCAACGCAAAGCCAAAGGCAACGCCGAGCAATTTGTTAATTGTCCCAAATTTTAATACATTTTGATTATTTTCTTCTTCATTTTCTCATAAGTTTTCCCAATTTTCTTTGGACAAGTCCTAGCAACTTTTTTAAATTTAGGTGATGTCGTTAATCGCTCTCTGAAAATCATGTAGCATTTTGTTTAAAAAAGACGCAACATTCTTTGCACTTTCAAAGAGAAAAAAATTTGAGTGTTTTCTAATAAACGAACATTTATTAAAAATGAGCACGCGATCCTGCAATTAGTAGTAGAAACATTATTTTTAAAAATTTTATTTAGGACTAAATTTTTTTTAGACAAAGCAATGAACGCTTAAAATTTGTATGAAAAATATCAGAAATTCGTTTGATATTGGGATTTTTTTTCATAAAAATTTTCAGCATTTAGAAACGTTTTACGAAATTTGACTTTTAATAAACCAACTTTTAGTGGAACAAAATTATTATTCATGAATAACAGCAGTTAAAATTTCATTGCGTATAAATATTTATCGTGCCATTTGATTATATTTTCATTCATTGTTATTGTTTCCCAATCAATTTTTTTTTCCTGTCATTGTGTATTGGGAAAAATCGATTCCAACATTTGAAAACCTCTGCACTTCAAGTCAAAGACTCTGCGCTCACATGCTGAGGCTGCCTTTATCTTTTCAATGACATCGCTCATATATGTACATACACACATAGATATCTACATACATGCGTTCTCGTAATTAAAACAAAGAAATTCACATGATCACGTGTACGCATCGCAACATTTAAATGGACAGATGTACATACATCGTATGTATGTATGTACGCTTTGTAATGTACATATATATATATATATATATGGACTAGTGATGTGACGAAAACTCATACTCTTATTCGTATTACTACATATTTGCCTGTCTCATGGCATTCGAATACCTATTCGTATTCGCCAAATTCAAGCGAATATTTGTCGAATATATTTCTCCCAAAAAAAGTGTGAAAACATAAAAATATATTAATTTGTAATAATTTATAAAAGAATAGACTTTATTTTGAACTTTATAATAATAATCATTTGGTAGTAAATTCAAAAACCTACGCGGTGAGTGGAAGTGTAAGAAGCACATCCGAAGTGCTTAGAACATGCGCAATATTGCAGCCTGTTAAAAATTAAATTATTGCAAGTAATTTCGACTGTGAAATAAAAGTAAGTGACTTATTTTCGGTACATAATAATAATGCTAAATGTGGCAGTGTTGTATTTTCTTTCAAATTTATTTTTATTAATCGTATTTGAATACTTACCCGGCATCGATAGTGAATTTTTTCAACATTCTAGAAAATTTTTTATTGAAACAACAATTCTATGATGCTCGATTTGAAAATACTCTTCTTTATAGAAATATATTTATTTCCTTAAATCAACATGAAGACATTATTTTTCTACAATCAACAAGCGATTAATTTACTTTAAAGAAATTATATCTATTTGTTAAAGAATCGCATTACTGTTGTGAATGAAAGAACCTTCTTCTTTACAAATACAAGTCATTTGTTTCTTACCCATCATTTGTGAAGCTTTAACTTGATATGGACTAGAAGAGATCTAGATCTAACCATATTTCATAAATTTTCGTTTTTTAAGATCAGAATTTCATCTAATTTCTTGGCAAACCGTCAGCTGTCATCTTTTAAAATTTAATATTCGTGTTCGCCAATATCTAAAAATTGACATTTATAATATCACTAATATACATATATACATACATGGATATGTATGTATGTTACAAAAATTAGTTTATTTTTACCAATAAATTTGTTTCAAAAGCGAATAAACAGACGCAATAATATTACAAACTACAAATAACATTTTATCTGCCATTTATGCGCTTTGTTGGGGGTAAAATGTTCGGGAATACGCTTATATAAATAAATAAATATATGTACGTATATATATATATATATATATATATATATATATATATATATATATATATATATATATATATATATATATATATATATATATAATATAAAATATATATATATATATTTATGTATATATATATATATATATATATATATATATATATATATATATATATATATATATATATATATATATACATATATATATATATATATATATATATATATATATATATATATATATATATATATATGTATATATATATATATATGTATATATATATATATATATATATATATATATATATATATATATATATATATATATATATGTATGTACATTGTACATATATGCCCATACTATTTTTTAAGAAATACATACATACATATGTATATATTATTGTGCTGGGTACATACTTATTTTATATAAAAAAATTAGTTTTTGTTTTTATTGGTTTTTTTATTTTTTATTTCCACTGATAAGAAGCAAACAAGTGTTGGTACTACTTCTAGAAATATTCCCACACACATACATACGAAATGATTTTTTTTTTCTTTTTTAATTGTACCATAATCGTTCATAACTTAAGAGTAATTGCATTAATTTACATGTTTATATGTATATGAGTATGAGTTTTCTGAAACTAATCTACTCCCATATACACAAAGAATACTTATACTCACAATTATTTGAGTATTTTCTTATTGTTGAGCAGTTTTGGCTGTGTGTGTAATGGGTTTCATTAGGCAATTTTTATAATCAATGATAATTGAATGTATTTGCTGAGAATAGTGGCATAAAAAGAGAACAACACAATAAGAGATGTATATTGAGAGAAATTTTGTTATCATTTGATATTTGTTGGGTTTTTTCTTGGTCTTTACACAGTGAACTTTTCGATAACACAAATAATCTCTCGCTCTCCCAGCCATGAACAAATCAAATTAAATAAAATACAAATAAGAAAAATGTTTAACAACACTTATTCCTTTTAATCATTGTATCGTATTAAGCAATAATTTCAGTTTTTAAACGGCGTCTTATCACGCTGCACACAGTTTTTCTCTCGAAAATAAGTTGTTTTTCAATGAAAATTTTAACAAGTAAATACCGACATTTATATTTACATGTGCAAGTGTTTAAATTTAGTTTATAGTTTATTTTTCATAAATTAAAATATATGTATTTACATACATACTTATATGTATATGTATGTGCATATGCATATATAATTTATAGTTTCCATAAACCAATATCCAAATAAGAAGTGTGAATTTTATAAAAAATAGTGATATTATAGTTTCGATAAATTACTTACTAACAGGCTCCAAGTCTGATAAATAACAAAAACATTTTTATTCCAATTATTTTGATTCATTCGCGATTTTTGCCAAAGAAAATAATTGATAAATAATATTAAAATTAGTTAGTAAATATATATTCATATACATATGTACTTATGTGTTCATACGAAATATCAACTCAACGCCATCTAATTATAAACAATCAGTCAAAAGTGTAATAAGTATATTTATTAAAAAAACAGCAATAAGGATTTGTACTAATACAATAGTCAGAATATTACAGCAAGATTAACAATTCATGGTAAATATTGTATTAATGGTGTTTGTTTATAAAATTAAGACATTCGAAACTTTCATTTTAGTTCAAATGCTTTATTAAAAGCTATTTTAATAAATAAGAAAATTTTATAGCAAATGTGTACACAGCTTAAATTTTTGTTTGTTTTTCTAATTTGCTGTTAGTAGGTTAAAGTTTGCTAATGGCCTTAGATACAGATTCGTCAGTTAACTTCTTCAGCCGTTAGGACTATATTCAAGGGAATTATAAGATGAAATATTTTCCGCATTAAATTCCGTTTTGGTAATATATAATTTCAATGCTAACGAACCCTGACTTTTACATTTTCAAAGATCTAGTCGATAGAATTCAGTCTAATGTGGTCCTAGAAATGTTGTTAATATCAAGGGGGGATGTGACAATCCCTGGGATATACCTCCAATACATTTTAAGGCAATTCAATTATTTTTCTCAGTCTAAGAAAAATATGTGTTAATGTAGTTGATGTATTCCACAAATTATTTGCTTAAAAATTTGATAATAATCATTTTAATTATGCTCAACGTCGAAAAAATCACTTAGTATTGAACTAGGCAAAAGTTAGTTATCTGTTTGGATAATAATTAATAATTTTCAACTTGATATTTTCCCCTTTGGGGTGGATGCAGCTAATATTACTTATTTCCAGTGAAAAACATGGATGTCATTCTCAAGGGAAGATGTGTTTTATTGCTTCCAAATATCTATTAGTGCATTTTTGAACTTTATAGGAAGTTAATTTTTAAAAAATTTATTAAAAAGCTTAAACACAATAAAGAAGTTATGCGATAATAAATATTTCGAAAGGTGGGTCAAATTGCCCGTTCGATTTTAGAAAATGTTGGGAGAAAGCTACCAGCAAAACCGTTCAAACAAAAAATTAATTTTAAAAATCCGTCTATAAAGGGAGAAGTTATGCGATATCTAATTTTTCGGGAGGGCAAATCGCCCGTCCGATTTTTCGAAAAAAAAATAATAGAACCAAATCCTTCCAAACAATTATATTGAAAATCGTTTCACAAATGAAAATGAAGAATTTATTAATATAATATAAAAATAAAGAATTGTGGGAACTTTTCTTGACGAGAATGGCCAAATATTCTTGGAAAACTGTGTCATGTAAAATGTAAATTTTCATATTTTTTCATCAATAACAATAAACAAATAATAAAATGCTAACAAAACGATTAAAAAGATTTAACAGGATCAACATTCAAAGGATGACCCTTGTTCATGCAATGCATTGTGCTGAATTTAGGAAAATAAATTGTACGGAAAAATATAAAAGGAGGACATATTAATTTCCTTAATTTAAATAATTTACTTTTAAATCTTCCCCTCAGGCTGATACGGCATTTCCTAATCATCGAAATTACTTTTATCGAAACTCTACACGTAAATCCTAACTGATGTTAAATTGATCTATTTCCTGTTCATTTAATGCATGTCTCTTCAAGAGAGATAGAATTTATTTAAATATACGCTCTCTTGAATCGCTTGTTTACAAGTCCAGTTCTAATCATTGACTTGAACTCTTTTGTTTTTTAGAATATAAAAATATAAATAATAAACAAACGTTTAATCTAATAGTGACTCACTTTCCATATTTTTACAGTTTTAGTAAAAAACGTTTAATAACAAATAAATACAAGTTTGTATATACAAAGAAGCTGTTGTAGTATTGAGTATTTTTTTTATTTTAATAAAAGTATCAACAAATTCATGTCATTAATCTTTGATTATAAATGCTTTAAAAACAAAAAGTGTGGCGGAACTACTACAATTATCAACTGCATGACAACAACAAAAATTCATACGCGTGTAAAATGACATTTAACACCTTCGACAAACGTGAGACCCATTTAGTGAACAAGAGGGTGTTTGTTCTGTGAAATTGAAAACAAAACAATTTTGTTTCTTTCTTACTTTGCTTTCATAAAAGATATATTATTTTATATAATCTTTTTAATAAAAGGTACTTTTTTCGAATGGTGTTTTTTTTCGGAAAATATTCTTTGAGAAGTAAAATTTTCTAAAAGGTACTTTTCTCAAATGTATTTTTTCAAAGTATGTTTTGTTTTTTCTAAAGATATTATTTTCAAACGTATTTTTTTAAATTTGCCTGACTCAATAAGTGTTTTTTTCAAGAGTAAGTTTTTTTTAAATGTTTTTCTTCGGATATATTTTTATGTTAAAAGTACTTATTTACCAGTTACTTTTGCAAAAGATAGTTCTTAATAGGACATTGTGTAAGATGTACATTTTTAAAAGTTAATATATTTAACGGGTACTTTTTTATGTTGTTTTGGGTCCTTTTTTTAAAGGGTCCTTTTATAATTAAATTTTTTTTCGAAGGATACTTTTGGATACTTTTCTTATTAAAATTTCTTCGATAGCCACTTGATCAAAAGAAATTATTTTCAAAAATCATGCTTTTCAAGAAAACAATTTTTTCAAATAGTCCCTTCTTCAATAAGAACCTTTTTCAAACAATAGTCTTCGCATTTATTTTGTCACCAAGTATCTTTTAAAAAGGTACCTTATAAATTGTGCTATTTTAGAAACTTAAATTTTTCAATCTGTTTTTGTTATTTCTTTTAGAGTTACTTTTTTGGAAAAGCCTATAACAAGCAATTTTTTTAAAAGGTACTTTTTAATAAGGGCATTTATAAGGAGGTACGTTTTAAAAAATATATATTTAGCAGGTGCTTTTTATGGTACTTTTCATAAAAGTTACTCTACTTTATTCAAAGTAAAATCTTTTTTTAATTACTTTTTGGGAACTTACTTTTTCTAAAACTATTTTTTTCAAAAGGTAACTTTTCAAAGATACTTTTTTTCTAACTTTAATTTTTCGAAAAGGTAGACTAATCAAAAGTATTTTTTTTCCAAAGGCTTTCATTATATTAAATGAACTATTTCAAAAAGTAATTTTTTAAAGGGACTAGATCATCCACTCTTGTTGGAAGATTTCTTTGTCCCACTATATTTATAACTGCTCGTTCCGTGTCATGATAAATCATTTCAATAAATTATTATGGAAAAATGTTCTTTGTAATTTATTTATTAAAACAGACTCTTTGTTTGAAAAAAAATTTTCCTGAATATAAACTAAATAAAACAAAGCAAATTTTTAATGTAGTATTTTAAAAGTTTAAGAAAACGCGTATTATCTACGCCTTTACATTTGAAAGATAAATAAACAAAGAATTGTGGAAACTAAAACAATTTGAAATAGAACATAATGATAAAATTGTATAAATTGTAATGAATTGTAAATACAAATACTATAATGCCGTTCTTCTACATCAAGTAAACCTTTAAAGCTGAATAAAATAATAAAAAAATTATATGAAAAATATATTTACCTGCATTTTAAAATTAAAATAGTCATCAAATAGAGCAATAAAAATTGTATAAGAAATATATTTGTCAAGATTCTAAAATAAAAATTATTTTGATTAATTTATTGCATTAGAAAATATTTTAAATAGTTGTCTAAAAATTTATGAACAGAATATATTTATACACGTATCCACCCCTTAATTAGTGCTGTATGGTTTTTTTTTTTCAGTTTATATTTTGCAAAGTGTGTTTCGAAATTAGAAAAATATTTAATATGAAGGGCAAAAAAATGTTTTATTTTACATAACACAAGAAAAATCATCTTCACAGTTTTACTGGCACTCGACTGTCAAAGTTTGTATATGAACACTCTGTTACAGCAAATTTTCTACGAGTATAATCGTTGTCGTTTGCCTTCAAATAACCCCAGTGTATTAAAAGCAGTAGCGTAAAATAACATGGACTACAGTTTTATTTCGCATCACGATTTCACGAATACGATATTTTCTTATTTTCATATGTGCCTCAAGGGAAAAGTATTCAAACAACAAATTTTGATTGGGATATCACTTAGTTTTCGAATCTGTTAGTTGTGGCTTTAGCTGTTCATATGCTGACATTTCATCGTTAGTGAACTTTAGACAGTTTGAAAACTTTCATTCCGACATATATATTTATGCCAAAACAATAAAATACAATATGATAATTCTCTATCGCATATGAACTTACAAAAACATAATCATAGTAGACTTAAAATGCTTTTATACAAACATCAATAGAAGCAATTTATACTCAACATGAGTCTACATATATTATTTTTCCTGCAACATGATTTATTTTACCGGCCATGTAAACAGCTATAGCCACAACAAACAAGTTTGAAAAGTTCAAATGAGTATAATCCTAATGAGTTTTAAATATTAAAATATTCTTTCAAAAAAAAATTTGTTTGATGTAGGTTAGAAACTAGTCGATATGGCTGAATTTCGTTGGTGCTAATGACAACGCATTAGTAGACCCACAGCCACTGCATTGAAAGAAATGCATGCCACTATTTCAAAACAATATTTACGAATTAATTTATACATTTGTATGTAAATTTGAATTCTATTGTAGTGCGTAAATATTCAAATCAAAATAGAAATGTTTTTTTTTAATCGCTGTGTAAACAACTGAGAATTCAAACACTTTTATATTTGAATATAATGAAAGATTAAAAGAACTGATATATTCTTCATTAATACTTACTAAAACGAGTTTAAGATTTAAATTTTAAATTTCTAAAAAAAAAATTATTTGTTGCTCTAATTTGAAAAATTCAACTCCCTTACAGGATCCAGTGCATTTTTTATTCTGCACTTATAGAAGTTCTCTAAGTACTCTATAAAGTACAGAATATGCAAGAAAGCCATAAAAAATAACGGATTAATTTAACTTTTTATAGCTTTATCATGTGTTTGCTCTCTTCTGGAACGAAAAAAAAGTTGCGGTATGGTTGCAGCAACCATACTATATATATATATATATATATATATATATATATATATATATATACATTTATATATATATATATATATATATATATATATATATATATATATATATATATATACATTTATATATATATATATATATATATATATATATATATATATATATATATATATATATATATATATATATACATTTATATATATATATATATATATATATATATATATATATATATATATATACATTATATATATATATATATATATATATATATATATATATATATATATATATATATATATATATATATATATGCTTACAGAAAACATATTATAGTGTTGGTATAAAACAAAAAAAATAGATTTCTAAATAACCAAATTTGCTCTTAACTTTTTATCAATATACATGATACGATCATATAGTATCCTTTTATAGCGAATCGTAGAAAAATTGTACGCAAAACATTTTTCTTTCACTTACTTATCCACTGAAATATAATTTTGTGGCCACTTAAGCACAAAATGTGAATAAGTATGAAATTAAGCTTTAATCATATTTTATGTTTCGACTTATTTCTGGCGTTCAAGTTAAATTTTTAGTATTTGTCTTACATTTAAGTCCGTCATATCGCTTAGTGAAACACCTTATTTTATTCAAATTTAAAAATTTAAATAGAAAGCGCATAATGAAAGACCCTTTACTTCAAACCAATAGTGGCAACAGACTTTTTTGTTTTATTTTTCATATAAACAGAGAGGATTTTATTTTTGTTTTGTTCTTTTACAAAATCTTATTGCTTGTGTTACAATGTAAAGCCACTTTAACATAGAAAGTGAAATTGGAAAGAATTCTATTACATTCTGCTATCAACTGAGATTTTCAGTTTCAACTACACAACTCTGTCTTAGAACCGAGAATATCATGCCAGATGATTAAATTTTTGTGCTCTTGAAAGATCTTGATTATCGTATTTTATCTATTTATTAGAAAATTTATAATTGGTATATATATATATCCTCTATATAGAATATCGAAAGTAATTTTTTTAAGAATTTATAATGCCGGTACGAGAACGTCCCACTTTTGTGATTATGTTTTTAGCCAATGCCTGTTTATTGAGGTGAATAAATAAACATTTTAAATAATTTTTATTTTTATTTTGGTTTGCTGTTCTTATATTAAAATAAATCTTAAAAGTAAATTTCAATAGTAACGACATTGCAAAATACTATAATAAAAAATTGCTTAATATAAATTTTCTTACATCTGATGATTTTTTTATAAAGTTTTATTAAATATGTCTTATTTTTAATAATTTGCTAAGGAAAATTTTCATAAAATTTTGTATTTAAAACTTTCTATGACTTGAAATCAATATATTTTATGTTTATTTTAATGGGGCAGAAATCAAAATTAAATTGTTTGCATTATTATTGAAAATAAAGGGAAAAAATCTTTTGTATACAAAAATTACATGAATTGGCAAATAAATTAAATATAATTCTATTAAATTCATATAAGTAAATTTTTTAAATTGTCTTCCTAATTTCAATCAGTAGTTAGTGTCAATATCGTTCTAAAACAATTTTATAAATATTAGTTTACAACACAATTATTAATAAGAAAATCTGAAAAAATTTATACTAATAGCGCAGTGTCTATGAAATTATATATGTTTTTTTTTTTAAATTCATTTAGCGGCTTTTCTTTGTTTAATATATTTTTTGTTAATCTAAATTAATTGTATTATCTAAACTTTTAAGATCATTTTAATTAAGATAAATCGCATATACGTTTATTTAAGATTTTTTATTTGCTTGCTCAAGTGTTAATTACTTCATTATGATAATTTTTTTTATGATCTTCATGCGTTGGCATGTGATTTCTGTTATTAGCTCCACTGTAAATAGACATTGAGATAGAAATGAGGTTGTTTGTCAATAATTTATGAACTGCAGTGTTGCCAAAATCGCCAGTAAGTGACAAAATATAAAAATATAATATTAATTATAATCTTTGACTATGACACTATTAAATATTTCTATTTCTAGATTTAAAAACATAAAATTTTATGTCTAACCTTATTGTGAAAAAAATACGTGCTGTTATAAAGCAAAAAACAAAAAATACTGTTTTATACACACATTTTTTATTTCAATTAAAAATTACATTATCAACGCATCAGCTTTAATTAATATATTTTGTTTTCAATATTCCTAGATTATCTCTGTAATTTGAAATTAATTTCCATTTGACTTAAATTAATATGAAAAATTTGTCATCTATCAATATTTTCATTATTCTTTGTTCTAATCTTATTGCACAAAATTCCTTAATATTGACACTTACTACAAAACACGTTTAGTTCATACTCCTACGTCATATAAATAATGAGATCAAAAGCTTATCAAAGAAAAAAATCATGTGCCCTTATCTCTAACAACTTTCAAGCACACAAGTTTAGGTTGTTGTAGATTAATTTTGCAGGTTTTTCTACAAGATAATACCCGTGTGCTTTTCGGAATGTCTATGAGAGAATATTTCAATATCTGTATGGAAAGGGTGCCTCTAATACAACTACTCCTAAACCACATTTTAGAACCTTAAAGGATACTTTTCAACTCTTCCTCACTCTCTTTCTCCCATTTACACATTTTTATTAGTGTAAATCAAGCACAACGTACCAGAGGCGTAAAATTTGACGTTTAAAAAATAAAGGGCTCAGATTTTTTTTATGATTTAAATTCTTTAAATAAAATATCGACATAAAAAATAAAAATGAGCCGCCTCAAGAAAGAGAAGTACAAAAAACGCAATACGGATATCTGTCATGTCCGTGGTCCACTTTGTTGAACCAAACAACAAGCAATAACAGAATATTCTGGTTTAATTGCTCATCTGCGACCATAGAATAGAACAAAGATGCCATAGAGGCGGAAGATATTGTATTTTGTAATCATCTCTCTCTTGCGGCATCAAGCTTTTTGTTTTTTGTTTTTTGTTTTTTTTTTTTTTTGTTGCATTGATTTAATTTTTCTGGTGATATGAAAATTTTATGTATTTGATCAGCACAAGGCATTAAGCCCTTTTTATCATTGAATTTAAATAAAATAAAGTGTGTGTGATGAAATTTTTCATTTATATGAAAGGCCTATTGCAAGCATCCAAAATGTCCAAGTTTTCATGACCCTGGTGTATAAATCACTGGAATGGGTTTATGCTGGGCTTGAGAGCCTCTGAGGTTTGTGGCTTTTTCGCTTGCGACTGAAGACAATCGCATGATCTCGTTGACTTCATGAAACAAAATTTTTATTTGCAGGTGATATTGAACGCTATATTTGTCTAGGATGATTTAGCAAAACAGACTAAATGAATTACAGCCGAAGGTATCTTCAACAATTTGGCCCGCTATCAATTGTCAGATCTTAAGAGTACCTATTGGAAGACCAATTATATGGCTCCTTCTGCCGTGATCTCGAAAAAATCTTAATACAATATGGCATAAGAAATAAACATTCCCTGTGGGAGCCATATTGCCGATGCCTCTTCAAAATATTCTATCGCACTGTCTTCAATCCCACAAAACAAGCAGTTTGAAATTCAATAGTTTCGGGATTGGCAAAAATAAATTTTGACATAAAATTACAACGAGTTTCCTATTTCGAAACCTTTTAAAAGAAGTTTAGTTGAACTTTCAATGCTTTCTATGTGCTTCCCTCTAATAACAAGAATGACTTGAGAAATTTTTTCGGAGTAATTAAAAAAAACAGCTGTAAAAAATTTTCTATAACGATACTTTCCGAACAAATAAAATAATCCAAATCGATTAAACTGAAAGCAACGGTACTCAGTATTTTCGAAAGTTTAAAATAAAACTACAAGAATTTAGATCAGTGATTTTTAAGAATATTCGGAGTTTTTCCGAAAAAAATGCTTTTATAGCAATTTCTTGAAAACGATATCTCTTGGGAATGTGTGCGGTTGCCATTATTTTCTTAAGCCAATATCAGATTAGAGTTTATGTTTTTTTCCAAGCGGTTGCATAAGATTCATTTAAAAATTTGATTTTTTTCTTTAAAAAATTTACCTCCGAAGAACTTCACAGCGTACATGTTAAATCGATTTAAGAATATATCCATAAAATATCTTAGTGGAGTATTTTCTAAAAAAAATGTTTGTGTCCTTTAAAAAAGTGAGACTTTTAGAATTTTTTAGTTAAAATTCTAAAATAAAAACATTAATCAAGGAAATGAGGCCATAAATAAGTAAAGCCAAAAATATTAAGAATTCCGAAAACTTTTTTCCGTCCAATGCAGCCATGAAAGGAAAAGTAGATCAATTGAAAATTAATATGACACCAGCGAATGATAACGTTGATGAAAGTCCTGCATCTTACGTGGCATCTTATGGCCAACTTTCAATGGCCTTCATATCTTTCTATTCAGTTCTCTTTAGATTAAAAAAGACATAATCTACTTGTATTCCTTATCTCTGTCATTATAAACTACTAAAAATTTCTTTTTAATATGAAGAAAAAACTAATATAAAAACGTTCAATTTTATGAAACATCATAAAAAAATATTTAGATTAAAATAAGTGTTTTTTTCTTATTCATAGTCTTCCACAGCATGTTATTTTAAAACATTTATGTATTTCACCTTGTGTATTGTTTTTATGAAAAATTTCACTGATAAAAATTATGGAATTTTTTCTGGAATGGTTTTTATGAATGCAGGCAAAAAGTTCCACACAAAAATATTAGTTTTGAACTAACAAAATTATGCGTTTGAGCCGAATTTTATACACCCTGCTTTATGGTATGGTATCAATGTGCCTTAAAAAAATTGAAATCATTTAAACTTATGTTTTCGCAAAACTTACGCTTTCGCCAACATGATCGTTATTTTAAGACTTTGAAGCTCTTGAGACTTGAATTTTATTTAATGTTCATATATGACTATTACAGTCTCCACTTTGCGCTTTTTGTATCAATTCAGGATTTTTTTTTTTATTACACGAGTAATTTTGAATCCCTTAATACGAGGTTAAGTTTACGATTTTTTAATAAAAGACAGGTTTTTTGTATAAAAAATTCCAACAATATTTCAATATATTCCTTGAGCTCTATACACTTTTTCCTACAATTCTCCAATTCCCCTTCCAAAAAATTAAATTTTTAGAGGACAACAAAATAAGTATTTGACTCGCAATCAAATCTCTTTGAGTCCATCCACTTCTTCAGGTTTTCAGAGAAGAATAATCACCCGGGGCTAAGTTATAAGAATAGTGCGGACTAGGGAGCAATATGTAGCCTAATTAAATCGACCAATTTTTTTAGGATGTAAAAATGCATTGCTGCATTCACAGTGGGTCGTTCCCATCTGTGATATGTCAGGCTCCCCTTATAGGTTATCAGCCACCCTGCTTAATGTAGCCTACTTTCAGGCTGTCGTCTACATAGATGCATTTATCAGTCATTCTGCAGCGTCTAAGAAAGGTTTCTTCGACCTTAATATTGTTTCGCAGTACTTCGCAACGGCTCGCCACTTGGTCGCATCAGATGTCATATTGTCCACAATGTTCTCCACCGCGAGCGGTCCTGTAATGGTTTCCAATTCTCCACGGCGTACTGTGGAACACTTGAAAAAAGTATGCTCAGCATCATCCACAACATCTTCGTTTTCAAACAAACAAAACGGATTGTCACATTTCTTCGTTTTGTGAAGATATTTTCGGAAGTATCCATGACCTGACAACATCTGAGTCAACTAGTAGTTTATATCCCCAAATCGTCTATTCACCCACTTCTCTATATGTATTTGGAATGAGTCTTGCGGTCCACCTGCCTTTCGAGCTAGTGTTCCACCTAACCTGCGCGCATGCTGACACCGTACGATATGCAGATATCACTCGTAGCACTGCTGGTCTTTGTACAACTAATAATTTGTTCGCCCTTTTCCTCGCTTTCATTTGCTTACCTCAAATCTCAGTTCCGTAAAAAAGGATACTGTTTCTAGCCTCCATTAGGACCTTTCGCTTGCTTGTTACTGGTCCACCTACGTTTGCCATTAGTCGGCTAAGCTGTCCTGTTATCCTGGATGCCTTGTTCACAGCATAGTTAATCTGATCAGAGTATGTGAGTTTGCAATCAAGTCTTATTCCTAAATATTTCACAGACTTCTTTGTGCGTACTATCAGGTCTTCGATACTAACATCCATCTCTACTGGTATATAACGCCTGGTGAAAATTAGCAGTTCAGTCTTGTGCGCTGCTAGCTGCAGGCCGTGTGCATCTAATCAATCCTTGGTCCTTATCATAACTTGTCTCAGCTTCCGTTTGGCTTCCTCTATATTTCTGGCCATAATCACTGCTGCTATGTCGTCCGCATATCCTATACTACATATTCGATCGTAGCATATATTCCACAAGTCTGGTCCTAATATGGACCCCTGTGCTTCGCCTGATGTTATTTGTATCTTTCTGACCCTCCGTTGTGCTGCATATAAGTTCCCTATCCTTGAGATAGTTTCTTATAACCCTCGACAAATATTCTGGTACGTGAAACATCTCTTCTAGAGCTTGCATTACATCCGACCATCAAAGGTTATTGAAGACATTTTTAACGTCTAGTGTAGCCAGGAAAACAATTGGCCTGGTGCAGCTAAGACCTGTCTTAGCTGCACCAGGCTGCGCTGATCACATCATTCACAGCTCCTATAGTAGATCTTTTTGGCCAATAAGAAGACGTTATATCCCCCAATGTTTGTTTTATCCTTCTACAAGTAGTGAATGTGGATTACATCGCGTAGTTTTCATAAAAAAAAACGTCTGCATTACCTTTAGTGGCTGACAAACACAAGTTTGCCTTTTTTGGCACCAATTCACGCTGGGAAACCCAATGTTTTGCCTGCTGTTTAGTCTCTGGTATGGTTCGTCTACGTCTACGAACCAAGGCTAAGCCTCCTCTATATTCACTCTTGCGAAGTTGTCACACGATTTCATTTGGGTAGATTGTTAGCAAACACGGTGTCCATTTTGCGGAAAGATTTCTTATATCCAAATGAATATGAAAAATCACTAGGCCATTAAAATGCATGTGGCTTCCACAATCTCTCGCAATTTCAATCTCCAATCGACCAACCATTTAAAATTCATGGTGCAGATTTCTCATAGTGCATATATTTATCAAACTTCAACTTGGTCTAAGTGATGGTTGTCTTCCGCAAAAGAAGTGCACAGGAAATTCCCCTTTTCTCGCGGTAGTCTGCTATCAATGGCAGTCAAATAGAAACTAAATGAAGCAGCTTGTTCAAATTTTGACAAGAGTCAACCGATAACTGGTTGTTCATAGTAGTAGTACTTTATTTTCACTTTTTTTGCTGAAAAAGTCTAACTTGTCCTTCATTAATTTGTAAAATAAAATTCATTAACCCCTCTAAATTAAGAAATTGAGCTCCTCCATAGGATTGAGTCAACTTTCACAATAAGTTTGCACTTATTTCCTATTTTCTCTTTGAAAATGCAACCAATTTTAATATTTTCTTTTTTAATTTTAAAGAGAGCGCTGTGACTTCCCAGTGAAATAAAAAGGAAGTCAATCTCAATTAAAAATATTTTCATTGTTTTCAAAAATTAATTAGTGCACTTTTTGAACTTTCAAGGAAATCAAGTTGGCAAAATTTCGTCTAGAAATATTTACTACTTCTGATACGCAGACATTAATTGCCTTTAATCACATTACAGTCGCCATATGTCTGTAAAAATTAAAGCTCCTGAAATCAACATAAACAAATGTAAGGCGATGCGCTGTGCCTCAAGAAATAACCAAAATAGCCTCAAAAGGTATTGTTGTTGATTTCGATAGAAAAGTTCTTGAACCATTTCTAATTTAATATTCAAACAATTTTTGCTTCAAAAAAGAACAATAAAATATTGAAGTGATTTGCAATTTTTTTGCCTGTTTTCAGGGCAGTTTTTCCTGATTTTATAACCATTTTGCATTTATCACCTTGCGGTAGTTTTTTATTTTAATGAAAATTTAAAGGAAATGAAAAAGTCTGCAAGCTAAAAAATATTAAAAATGGCCCCAACCGGAATTGGGCTCGATCGAAAACCTTCCACAGAGGATACCTCTGGAAAATGAAGTTGGTGTTGGAAAATCTCTCCTCCCGGATGAAGGTTGGCTATATTTATAAAGTGCCCGAGCGCAATCATTTTCTTCTTTGTAGTATTACGAAAATGGCTTCGAAATTGGTGAATAGGAATCAAAATATCATGTAAATTATTAATGTATAAATAAATTTTTGGAGATGATACGGACTCTCACACAATATTTTCATGAAACCGTTTAAGAAGTTTTTATTTTTAATTATGAAATTAACACGTGGTTGCGTGTGACCAGTAATTTGTTCACACTTTTTTTTAATTTTTGTTCAAGTGAAATGCATTTTTACTTTGTATTTATTTTATAAAATAAGAATAAAATATTACTAAATTAAAGAAAAATTAAAATAAAAGAAAAACAACAACTAGATAAAAATAGCATTCAGCAAATCAAAAAATAAAAACTTAAAACATCGTTTGCCAATTATAAACAATTTAAGGCAGCCACAAAGTAAACAAATCAATATAATAATACACTGTTTCCTTTCCACTTGAAAATCAACATTTTGCTTGGAAGATCTCTAGCGAAAAATTAACTAAATAAAAGACAAGCAGAAGAGTCCTGCAGGACTCTGATAAGCCTGACATGTATTTCAGTACACTGTTGCCAAAAGAAGACTATCAGTTGGAAATAATAGAAAAAATAGCATTATCCTCTCACACTGTTTCCCAAAAGAAGACAAGTTTTACTTTAGAGTTCCCTAGCCAAAAAGACTCAGAATAAGAAAAGAATAAAAGCTCTACAGGACTGTGATAAATCTGAAATACTCTTTACTTTACTGTTTCCAAAAGAACAAAGATTACTTGAAGTATGACAAAGAGAAAAACCCCATAGATCTTTAAGGTAGTTCTAACATAAACACACTGTTTCCAAGAAGAAAATTATTAGTTAAAAATTTCAAAGTTTCCTGGCAAATACTCTAGAAAAAAGGACTAAAATTAAACAAAAGAAGAGACTGAAAGTAATATGCTAAATCTGACATGCCTCTACACTGTTTCCAAAAGAAAGTCATTAGATAAAATTTAAAGTATTGCTAGGGAAAAAAAACTACAAATAAAACAAGAAGTAAAGGCATACTGGACTCCGAAATAGATCTGACTACAATGTTTGCCAAAAAATTTCTAAATGACAAATAGTTAAATATAAACCCCCGAAAACGAAAGTAGGACCATCCAAGAACAGTAGTCACTCACCACTTTAATGAGGAGTAAATTATAGGTTGATGTTGTTAAAAAAATATTTACTATTTTTTTTAATTTTTACAATTTAAACTTATTTAATTAACAGGGCTTTATCTCGATTTGGACTTTTTCCAAGCCTTTGTATTACGCCCATTATTATATTAATTATTTTCAGCATTACATTATCGCGACAGATGAGTATAAGTTTAACGTGGGGCCAACACCACAGTGCTACGTGAACTTTCTACTGAACTGTCGACTACCGCACGCGTAAATAGTCCTAAATGTGGCAACTTTTGTAGATGGCAGGACATGCACAAGCATCTTGCTAGGAAACTGAAGCTATTTTATTTTCACCGCTTTTAGGTTTAGGTTTCTTTTGTTTAACAGAAGAACCTAGATGCCCAACTGTTTGTAGCAAGAGAATTTGGAAGCCAGCTACTAGAGCTAATCCAAAACCATCGCCCTTAACCAACAAATTTCATATCGCGATTCGGGATTCAACTATACTCACCATGTGATCCTTGAAGACGCCTCATTAGTAATAAGTATAGGACAAGGCCGCCATTTGAACGCCCTAAAAAGTTGATTGTGGAACTTAATCCCTACAATTTCACACCCACGAAGCCTGATATATTGGTATCACTGCATTCCCCGACAAACAAGCATGACATACTTTTACTTTTAAGCTGTCGTATGCGCACCCGGTACTCTCTTCTTGCAAGAATTGGGTAGTATGTAACCTACGAGCTTTTAGGGGTATCAGCAAAAGGATTTTTTAGCTTTTGTTTTTTTTTTTCAACATACAATATGCTTCTGCCATATGCCATCCCGCCTTACAACTTCCTTTAAGCTTTCAAACATTTTCAATTATATTTAAAAAATTTTCGCAAAATTTTTTTTTAATTTTAAGTGAAATGTTTCCAATTTTCCTAACTTTCTTGCGGTCAGTTTTTATTACTGCAACTATTTGAAGCTGTTCTCCAATACCAGTATTTCTTTAAAAGTTATGAGAAAAAAGGAGATCCATTCTTTCATACACTTTAATTGAGGCCTTAAATTTTAGTGTTCGAGTGCCGCCTGAAATTTCAAAATATTTGGATATTTTATTTTATTCGACTGCCTTGCAAGTATTATTTTTATTCGCAAATGTACTATCTTCATACCATATTAATATCATTTTGAAAAATCTTACTAACTTTGATAAGATCTCGTGACTTAAGTTTTTAACATTGAAAGGCTGTAAATCATCCAGTAACCGTTTTTTCATAATTATTGCTAAACTTGTAAAGATTAATTTGTACATCAACGATCACATTCTTACACTTGACCATTGATTAAAGTTAAGATTCACTACTTATCGCCTAGATAAGTTAACTAAATATAGACGCTTGATAACACTTGAATAAACACAATTAGTAACAATGAAACTAAGTCTTCGTGTGTTTTGAAAAGCTTTTCAAGTGCTTAAAGTTAAATTGAAAATTCCTCTATTTTTTGTGTGCAAAATAAAAACTTTAGAATTTTATCAAATAACTGGATTCTTAAGCACATTATTTATGATCCCGCTTAGATAACAAAAATTCAGCTATAAACATAATTATGGCTTTAATAAAAAATAACAAAATTGATTAATTTTCCTACGGAGCATATGGAATTGAAAATACGCCACTTACACTCTAAAAAAAGTATTAGTATTTTTTTTCTTCTAGTAAATCATTAAAAAATGGCATCAGAACCACTAAGGCTGGATATAGAAAAATTGGCAAATATAATTAAGAATATAATTGTGCCATAATTCATTGCTTTATTTTAAATTAGGAAAACGTATTATTAAAAATGATTAATAACTGCTAATATATATTTATTCCTCTTAACTCCTATAAGGAGCATAGGGCTGTAACTGCTAATATAATAATTACTTAATTCTTCCAATGCCATATTAAAATCCTTTAATTTTGGATAAAGCGATCCACACACTTGCCATACAATTTAGCGAATTTTTCAGATTGTACAATAATATTGTCCATGTGTGTGTCTTATTGGAATATTGCAAGACATATTGGCAAGAATAAACATTTTAATTTTTTTTTTGCTTTTTATTGAGAATCAAATTTCATTGTATAGAATGTAAAATATTTTTAATGAAAAATGTTACATTTTAATGTACAGCTACTTAAAGAATTAATACTAACCATCATATATTGAAGAGGATTATTATGCATGTTCCCAGCTACGGCTATTTTTAATTACTAAGTCTTATCTAAGAATTGTCTATATGCTGTAAGTCGTTTGGTTGGTATAATGGCGATGGTGTTAATGACCACGAACTTTATGTTTTCAAAAATAACGCAACGTATAAATAAAAAAAATTCATTATTTTTAAAAAGCCTTAATCGGTCACACTTCTAAGCATCATTTTTGATAAAATATCGAATTCCGAGATACCGTTATTTCTCGGGATTTCGCGATTTTATTACAATAATAAATCCAAAATATTTTTTACGGAAGTAATATAAAAGCTAATTAATTTAACTTAAATATAACATGAAATAACAAAATAATAATGTTAATATAACAAATATACGACTCTAGCAGATGCTCTCACACAACACATCCGCAATGAGCACGCTGGTTTCCTTTCCAACAAATCTGGTATTGGCCACATCATTACCTTAAGAATAATTACGAAATAGTCGGCTGAATGACTAACACTCTTGTGCCTTAGGTTTATCGATTTCTATTGGAGTGTCCCTGCAAATGAATATTAGATAAACTAATGTGTTAGAGTGCTACATGCCACATAATACACAAAATCAATATTAAGCTGCCCTTTAACGATCAATGCGAGCTTTTGCCGTATTTTTGCCACTATCTCTTCAGATGTTCAACGTAGTCATTCAGAACGTTATGGGGAAAGTAGCAACAATTCCAAGAAGCATCACATGGCTTCTAAACGGTCGTCTCGCGGACTAGGACTACGCGGCCGACCTATCCGACCTATTTTATAAATTTGACGATATGAAGTCCTAATTGCGAGCCATAGAAGTCGAAATAGCAGCTCGTGATCTCGAGAAATGCATATCCAAAACTAAGGCCATGAGAATTAATGCCAACAACACCAGATAGAATACGAGGGCAATTCCAAAATTAGCCAACCTGATTTGAAAAAAAATTTTTTGATGGTATTCTCGTATTGTGTGCATAACAGAATTATGTACTCAACTCATCAATTTTATAAAACGAAAATTAAAATCGAAAACATAAAATTTCGAACTGAGCGTTTTTTTCTCGATTTTAGTGCGTTCTACAACTTTATATGTAGACAACTCTACTTAAAGCTTCTTAAATTTATGACTTTTTTTATTAAGAAAATTAATGTTATAAAGACGTCTCTTCATTACGAGTATACATCAAAAGTATAAAGAAATGCGGAAGTCACACACGAAGTTGTGTAATTTGTGAATCAAGTCTTACGAAAATGAATAAACTTTTGTAATAAACACTTGTAGCGTTTGTGGACGTAAAGCCCATGATTGGTTCTCTTAGTGGCGTTTCTAAAAATTTTCAGCGAATAAGTCGGAAGTCAGTTGTATTATAGACAATTTGTTACTTCCGATATTTTACCAGAGAATTACGTAATTTCATTAGGGAAAATTAAAAAAAAAATTTACACAATTTCTAACAAAATTTTTTAATAATGTATCAAAAAGATAAACGTTTGAGAGAACTTTAAAGTTGTGAATACGAGAGTTGCGGTATTTCGAAATATTTCAATAAAAAAATAATTAATTAAAAGTTTCAATAAATTTTTTGAAAATGTATAAATGAAATAAAAACATTCAGGCCTTTCGAAATATTTACATGATTAAAGCGATTGCATGCAATCATATAAAGAGCATTTACCATAATATTCGGTGAAATCTTGATTCTAGAAGGCATATTTAAACTAAGTTGTACACGAGGTTGTATCGTTTGTAACCCACGTGTCCAACACAGATTATGAATACAGTTAGAAGACTTTTTCACTTCATATGAAAACATGTCTCTTAAATATTCGCTAAAAGAATCATTTAAATATGTCTACCAAAATAGTAATTTTTTTAAATATGTCTTCCAAAAAAAGCAGTTTTTAAAAATATGTCTTTTAAAATAGTATCTTTTAAAAAGTAGCGTATAAGAAAGCACTTTCTATAAAAGTACCCTATAAGGAAATATTTAAAAAAAATCTTTTAAAGAGTACCTTGTTAAAATGTACCTTTTAATAAGTATCTTTCAAAAAAATATCTTTAAAGGTAGTATTTTTTGATAAAGTACCTTTTAAGAAAATTAAAAATTTTTAAAATTCCTCTTAAAAAAGTTTTCTTTTTGAGAATACATTACAAAAGCACCATTTAAAAAGAGTGTGTTCAGAAAACTGTGCCACTTGAAATAATTACATTAAAAAAAGTTCCTTCAAAAATATCAATTTCTTAAAAAGAGTACAATTGAAAAAGTACTTTTCAAAAAATACTTTGTAAATAAGAACTTTTTTAAATAATAATGCCTGAATAGGAGATTTTCCAAGTTAAGTTTGCCTGTTGCAAATATAATTTAAATTTGAATAGATGGAGTGTCAATGAATTGAATAAAAGGGCGCCATTTAATTTAATTGACAAAAGTGTACCGCTTTCAACAGTCATATTATAGAAATCATTAGCAGAAAAGATTTCTTGTTGTGACACGTTTAATTTGCAAGTAAATTATACTCGTACTTTCATAAAATCTAATGCAGACAACAACTATTATAACAATGAGGTGATTCGAGGAATAATCTCAAATACTATAAAATAAAGATCAACGGTCTTTATTTTGTCAGCAATAAATTTCAGGGACATTTTACAAAAATTATTTCATTAATGTATACAAGGCTGATGTATTGTATTTGTGTGCTTCATGAATGAATGCACATTAAAAAATTCTAATTAGTTCTATTTGTTTGATTAAATATTAATAGAAAATATTTAAAGCTTCAAACTTTCGCTACAGTTTAAAAAGTGATATTGCACGTGTATACGAACTTCTCATCCCTTTTGCAATTTCCAACTATTTTCTCTTTCGATTCCATGGTGCATGTGGATTTTTATTGATACGTGACACAATTTGACAATTTGGTTGATGCCCAGAAGTATAGAAAACACTATTTCATATTAAATATAACAACAAAAAAAATTTTTTTTCTTTAATTTAAAAGATGACTTATTTGAATTTTAATAGAATTCAATCACAAAGAAGGAACATAAAATATTTTCATGAATACGAGTATCAAAAGAATTACTCAGAAATTTTTTACACATCACTAAATGACTTGTATGACGTTTGTTAAACAATTCCCTTAATCTTATAACTTTTATAAATGATATCTATTATGTTAGATATCATATAAGACATACGTACTTATCGCTCTTTTAATGCCATATAGTAATATTTATTAAATCAAAATATTTGAGTTACTAAGGAAAAAGTATTTCTCAATATCGCAGTTTTTGAAAAACTTTAATTGAATTTTTCCAACTTCAACTTTTTTATTTAAGTGTGTGTGTGTGTGTGCGTGTGTTATATTATATAAGTACTTTTACCAGGCAGGTGGTCCAAATGCAAGTATCCTTTTAAAAATTAAATAAAATTAAGTGAACTTGATTCCCTGCCCTATATTATGGTTTCATTGAAAATTACATATATTCCTATTGTTTTTGAAAGACGATTTTATTCATATGACTGCCGCGGCTGATCCTATAAATCTAGTGTTTAAGAGGTTTACAGTTCTATCTCTCGATTGGCTCAGACGATATTAGTTTTAAGGTTGTGGAGCGATTCTGGATTATTTGCATAGCATCGGATTTTAACGACACTCCACATCAAAAAAAAAATCTAAAAAGGTCAAATCGTAGATCTCTCGTGGCCAATCGACATCGCCAATACGGCTGATAACATGATTACCGGACTTGGTGCGCAAAATATCGATTGCTTGCTGAACTGTGTGGCTGGGTGCGCTATTCTTTTGAAATTAAAGATTATCCAAGTTAAAAACTTTCACTTCAGGCTATAAAATGTCCGTAATAATGGCTTTGATATGACGTTCCCAGCGTTTTCAAAAAACAATTTTAATTTTTGACTGATAAACTTAAATTTTATTAAAAATTATGTAAAGACGCATTTAAGTACGTAGTCAAAAACTGACTTTAGGACTAAAGGATAAAGCAATGTAGCATGAAAATAGAAATTTTTCTGAGTCAATCATGTTGGTTTTTTTAGGAAAGACTTTAAGCAAAAATTTTCACGTTAGGAGCAATCGAAAAGAGGTAAGTCTAGCACGAAAAGAGGTGAGTTGTGATCACTGGATATTTTTAAATCACAAAATCCAATATTTAGCTTTCAAAGCATTAAACAAAATTCATTCTTTCAATCTTTTGGTATTTCCGTGCACTAGCATTTCTAGCATTTCTTGTTTAAAAAAGGTAGAAAATGTTTAATGAAGGGGGAAACAATTTCCAATACCTCATTTTCTTAATATTTCCATGCAGATTTGTATTTCTCTTTAAACAACAGATCAAATAATTTTAGTTTTAATTGCACTGTATTTCATTGCATATTTTTGTTAAAATTTTCTTTTAATGAAAGGGTAATATAATTTGCACTTTTTTCATACCTTTGTAGTTTCTGTACTTTAATCGCACTCTTATCAGGTTTTCGTTTCTGAAAAAAAGTGTAGCATTTTGTACCCTTATTACAGAAATTGCTCCCATAAAAGAATTAAATATCTTAAATTAGATTGATAGATTTTTTTTCGTCATAAATTAATCAAGACAATGTTACACTTTTCTTAGAAATGAAAACGCAATTAGTATTTGCGTGCATATTTTCTGAGAAATATTTCATAATAAGCTCTAAAGAAATATACATTGAACATTTTTCTCTTATTTATCTTTATAGCTTTTAAATGAAAAGAAAATGAGTCAAGAGACGTTCATGGATTTAAAAAGACTTCCTACATAAATAACAACAACAACAAAAGTCACAAACGCAACATTCATTCAATACACACAAGTACAAGTACAAGCAGCATAATTGCACAAGAATAAAATGGATCAATAAACATGAATGAATAATGGGAAAATAAATTAAATTTATTACTCAGACTAACAACTGAACACATCACAATACAGTGAAATAAATGCATCCTTATGCAACTTAATCATAAATTTATACAATATTGCTCAAAGCGATTTTAGCTTCAAATTATTATTTAACAACAATTGCATACATGTGATAACTAAAGGATTTAAATAGGTTTGCATTATTAAATAATACAAATATACTACCTCAAGTTATTTATATACATAAGTATATAATATCTGTACATACATACTATATACATACACATTCCTTTTACAATAACAATTTCCGGCTTGAGAAAAGCTTCTCAAGGCACAAATTTATTAAAATGGTACATGCACCGGCAAAACGGCAACCAAATGGCACTAGCAACAACAACACAACCAAACAGAGTTACGAATTGGAATTATCGGAGATCGCAGGGTCACAACAGCCTGTACCACCGGATGGCGGCTGGGGATGGATGGTGGTGTTTGGTTCATTTATGATTCATATTATAAGTGAGTAAATTGTTAATTATATAAATTAATTGAAATTTAACTATAATTTTAGTTGATCTTAGACAAAGTGAATATTTTGTTTATTTTTTATTACAAACATCTTCAGTTCTTCCAATTGACAACCTACTTTTTTCATTTATTTTTTATTTGATTTATTGAAAATTTTCCAATCAATTATAGGTAGTACATTTGTTTTTCTTATATTTTTATTAAAAAAATCACTCCCTGTAAATAGTATTTTTTTATTAAAATTCAAAAAAGTCGATTCATTAATATAAAAATATTTTACTTCCATGTTTACAAAATTTAATCAATTATTAATTGATTCGTTTTTGTTGGGACTTGTTTTCAAATTAATTGATTTAATGGCAGATAAATTTATTTCTTAACTTGGGAGATTTATTAAATGAAATATTAATTGAGTTTGGAGAAGGCAAGCCCAGCCCGGGCCAACAAAACATTGGAAGATAATCGTACTACCGGCTGTAATTAATAACGTCTAACGAAGTAAGTCCCAATAAAATAATTTTGAATGTAATAGGACTAAAATAAATCTGGCAAAAAAACCGACTTCAATACAAAAAGCCAATCGAACAAATTACATAAGCGAAGTAACTAAGGGTTAGTTTGCTCCCAGGAAAGATTGAATTACCTCTTTACATACAAAATTTTGAAAATGGGTCTACAAAAGCAGGAGTTTTGTTATAATCATTATTTCCACTTTAATTTCATTGAAATCAATAAAAATGTGTTATTAAAATTGATTCATAAATTAGACAGTTATGGGACGGGCCAATCGTCTGGCTTTCGAAAAAAAATTATGCCACCAACCTGCAAACAAACATTTGCAAACAAAAAATTTTTTTTTTGAAAATCCGTTCACCAACGATAAAGTTACGTGTGTACAAATATTAAACAAGTTAAAAAATACACACGAATTGTTAACCTCCCCCTTTTTTGAAGGCGGTTAAAAATTCAATAAATCCTAATTAAACTTAATGAAATGCAACGAGCGCGCATGTAAGTGAATTAAAGGTAAAAGTGGGTTCGCTCGCTCTTCCGGATGGGTAACGTGGTCTTTCTGGACCTTGACCTTTGACCAGTTACCCATAGAACTTAATATGTTACTACCTCAGGTTTGCACGGCACCTAAAATCGGAGGTGTTGTTAACACAAAGGCGATCAGAAATCCCATCTGGTACCACGGGAACCAGTAGCTCCTAATACTTGTCCTAGAATGGTTATTGGTGAAGCCCCTTCGGCGATCACGTGGTGGTTGTAGTTAAAACCCAAAGATACGCAGGAAGAGTTATGGGTCGGATGAGTGTGTCTGCAATATGGTGATAGTGATCCTGTTGTAGATGCTCTCTTTAGGCCATATATCTCTATGTGCTGTGGCTATTCGGCAGAGCTGCCCTGACGGTTGCGGTTGGTGGGTTGCCCATTAAAATAGTGGGACTTCTTACTGCTGGGCCATTGGGGTGGTAGGAGTTTAGATAGTTCCATCACTTTAGCAAGGTGTCTGCACATGGTTCTGCAGCCTGTACAAAACTTGCTACCATGTCGTCCCTATCAGGGGCACAGGTAGATCCGCACCCTGTATGTGCCTCTACAAGGGCGACGGAGACGGTGGTGAACGGCTTTATTCACCCAGTGCGAAGGGCACAATCAGGTTAGGTCTTATGACAGGTACTGACGTAACTCTTTGACATATACATATATGTCCATTATATTTTACACAGTCTTTATCAAATATCTATCTATATACACCTTTTGGGAAGATATAAACTCGACATCTTTTCATTATAAAGAATTTTTCTTGCAAAATTTATTTCTGTTTTTCAATTTTTCCAATATTTTATACACAAATGAAAATACCTCCTGTCGATAACACTAATTGTTTTAGCAAAATATTGAGAAAACTGAATAACAAAAATAAATTGGAAAGACAAATTTTAAATAAATGAAATGACTATAACTTGACTTGAAGTTGTATTTAAAATAAATGTAATTAATTCAAAATTTCAATGACCCTTTCCTCCGTGCCTTCTCCAGAATGTTAATATGACTGTAGCAAATTGAAATTAAAATACAATAACTTTAACAAAAATTTTAAACAATTGTGAAAACAAATCTTAGATTATTATTTTATTTAACAAATTAATATTCGTGCAGAAAGCACCCAAAGACACATTAAAACATTAAATTAATTTTATATATTTTTTTAACTATAAAATCTCGCGCTAAACAATAAATATGTATTAATTACAAAATAAAAACAAATATTAAAAAGCTTATATCGTGAAAGAAAATTTTAAATATTTATTATTTTTCCTGCTTGGCTATACTTCCCTCAGCATTTATTCGCCTACGTAACAAACCTACGTAATTAAACATTATAAATTTATAATGAGTAAATCACTGTGTAACAAAGGTTTTCTTTTCCAATATATTTTCTAATCAATTAGTTCATTAGAATTAACTTTGTTGTTGCTAATTTTTATACATTTGTTGGGATTTTTTTTTAAATTTGCAATTGCTTTTAAATTGATACGATTAAATAATATTTTTCGAGATTAACAATTCAAAAGAAGTAAATATTTATTAATGTCAAAGTTGAGCCCTAAATTGAAAATCCAACAAAAAATGTATGTATCTGTGGCAATACTCATTTATGGTCTAAGTCGACTTAAGCAACGTAGTGTTTAAAAGATTTATATCCTCATACGCATCATTTTACTTGCAACTTCAAAATGGGGCATAATACAGCTCAATACAGCATAAAAAACCCATACTTCTTAAGTCGACTTAGACGATTAATGGTTATTGCCATTGATTGAAAATTAATAACGAAATTTTTAGATAAGAGGGTAAAATTTATCGGTGTTGCAACCCAAAAAACTATATGACTTTTTCAAATTTGTTTGTTTGGGCATGCCGGTATTTTATTGCTCACTAAATCAACTCATCAGTGAACTTTGAGCGGTTTGAAAACACTCGACAACTCACGTAAATGCATTGTTTGCTGTGGCTGTAGCTCTTCATATGCCGAAATTTCATCGGTCGATAAACCAAATCGTCAGTGAACTTCAGTTGAAAACATTCAACTTCGTATGTTTATGCCTTACGATATGAGAATTTAAAATTGTATATGAATCATAACAAAATACATAATCATAGTAGGCTTAGAATGCTTTTAGTCTCAACAATGAAATGTCGGCATATAAAGAGCTAAAGCCACAACAAATAATGCATTTTGCAAAACCTCTAATTGTTTTAACGATTAATTGGGGGGAATATCCCGAATAATAAATTTCAATATTAAGTATCCTTGGCTTTCTTTGACGCCGATGCATCCCGTGAAACCCACTGTTTTGACTGCTGCTTGGTCTCTGGTGTGCTGCTATTTGGTGTTCTGGTGGATCCATGTTCCATCCACGGTTAAAAAACAGCACAAGATCTTGTCCATAAAAAGAATTGAACAAGGCCAAACACTTCCGCGAAGTTGTCACGCGATTGCGTTTGTGATCGATTGTGAGCAAAAGTGGCAACCATCTGCGGAAAACTTTCTCATACCCAAGTGATCATTCAAAATTGCAACCACTGAGCCATGTGATATGCCTATGGCTTTTACTCTCGCATTTTTATTACCTGATCGGCCAACACCATATCGTGAGTTCTTTTTTATTGCTTCGGGTGCTTATACGCCCTTAACGAAATTCACTGAACCAGTTTTTTTACCATTGAAATTTATGGTGCAGAGCCTCCACAGTATTCTTCAAGATCAGCCTTAATTGGAATGGTGGTTTTTTCCGCAAAAAATTATGTTTAAGGAGCACACGAAATTCATTTTATTCCATTTTCTACTGAAATCAAGTGGTAGTCTGCTCTCAATGTTTATTAAACGCAAACTAAATGACGCAGCTTGATCAAATTTTGACGTAAGTTATTTGAAGAATGTTTGTTGACAGGAGCAGTGTTGCCCTATAAGTTAAGAGGCGGGAAAGTAAAAAAAATACGGAATTATGACCCGCCCTCGTTAGGAAGGCTACTGAGACAAATAATGTGTGAGAAAATAATACGAAAGCTTTAATAATTTCAAGGTGTACAAATTTCACGCAGAACTTGACAACTCTAATTTAACATCTAAAATTACTCTTATACACCATTTCAAGTGTCTGTTTTTACTTTCTTCTTATTTTTATTATTTCTTATAAAGTGAACCAAATAAAACCATTAATTATTCTGCGACTTTTAAGAAAATGTGCCCGCAATAAATGTTGCGGTCCTAAAAAGTCACATGCCACCAGTTATAAGGTTTCAAAAATTCCCCAATTTGAAAAGCTCCGTGTTTCAACATGCATGTGTAACTGATATTTATGTATTTCTAATTCCACGAGACTGTACCATTGTGAACGAAAGTGGTTTCAGAAAGCTTTACTAAATCTAATCATTTATTTAAACTGGCACAAATCAAAAATTAACACATGCGCACTTAATGTGAATACGAATCTTATCAGTTTTACCAAACCTCAAACCGAAAACCACTTCAAATATTGAATCTGAAGTGTAAATAGCAACAACAACAACAACAAAAAGATATATGTATCTTATCGTTTGAATAATGCAATAAAATACAACATAAATAATATCGGCTAATTCTTTAGCTGCTAAACCAAAACGTTTAATATTATGAGACGCCATCACACGTCTCCTAACTTCTTTATGAGTTTTCAAAAAATGCCATTTGAAAATCAATTGATAAAATAATTGAATTGTTTCAGCTAAGGAGTCTATAAATGTATTTCCCAGCAGCAAATTTTCTCCTTTTTTTAGTCTCATTGAACTTTAAACTTTTCACAACGATTTCTCTTCTCTTCAATTCTCTTAGAAGTGTCCTTTTTAGATAAGTATACGTTCATTAAAGAACACTAAATTCCCTCCTTTTCCCTTCGAGAGGCCAAATATGTTATACTTTTTTTCAAAAAAGAAAACGCAATAACTTTTTCAGGAAAATGCAAACTTGAGTTTTTGTTATAGTTCATATATGATTTTAAATATTATACTCTAACATTTTAATTGCTCTAGGACTTCAGGTGAAAGGACCAACTTTCTTAGAAGATCTACATAAATATCAGTAAAAAGGGTCACTCACACTAATCGATGGCGCAAAAGGCGGTCCGCGATAGGTTTTAATTCAAACCCGGAGATCCGGTTGCTAGTTCTACTTAATTTTTGTTTTACAGTTCTTAAACATTAATACCTTACGCCTATAAACGACAGCAGGCTACATATCGTTACCTGAAATGCAAAAGGGCGTAACAACATATTTCAAAATTTTACAGGAGAGACAAAAAACTCCAAAAAATCAAAGATTACGAAGCTGGTGTTGCAATTTCTTCAGTACGGCATTAAATTGCGATGATGCATTTATTTCGTAGAAAAAAAATTTCTTTAATCGTCATTTTTATTAGATGTGTGGGATGCGCCATTTTGCATTATAAAAAACTGAAATCAAAAGGGCGTAACAACAGAAACATGTTTAAAGTGAAAATGTCCTCATATGATTTGCTAGTCGAGTTTGAAGAAATAAAAAGCACAAATGTTTTTTAGATTTAATTTTATTAACTTAAATATACTCGTAAATGCATATTTTTAACTTAAAATTTAAAATAAAATAACATTTCATAAAAAAAAACTAAGAAAAAATAAAGGTTAATATTCATTCAGGTTAATATTCTCTCAATAAGAGAGTGAGTAGCATCGCACTCCATTTGAGTATGTCCTACAACTAAGTATTTCTGCTCGATCGTCACATTTTTTTCGGTACAAAACAACAACAAACCATTCGCTAAAATGGCGTTACGATTTTGGTAGCAACAACCATCTGAATATATGATGATGTGGTGAAATTCTGGGCTTTGTGATATGACCTTTTCTAAATGTTTTATAATACATGTTGCAAAGTACGATGACGTTAGGGCACCTTCCGTCTCGTCCCATATGTAATTATCTGACTCGTGTGTAATGACATTGTATACGGTAAAATTATGTACTTGAAGCTTCATTTTATAATACGAAGAATTAGCGTTCGTCTGCGGGACAAGTTTGACTGCTTGCATATCTATGCAAAACAGTAAACAAAGACCAGAACGTACATTTTCTATATCGTTTAACTTTTCATTTCCCATTTTTTCAATTTCTGATCTGTGATTTTCATATTCATCTTTTGATACATTTTTTGATTTGAAAGAAACGCACAAATCGCACTCATCATTTCTTGGTTTAAATAAACCGTAATTACCTGCCTTAAGAACATCCATAAATTTAGGAAATGATACCTGGGAAATTTCATTTTCTTTCTGATGTCTACATTCCTCTATGTAAAGATCATATATTTGTCTGTATGACTTAAAATCTGCCTCAAAGTATAACTTTTTAGAATAACGCCGGCGATAATGGGATTCCAATTTTGGAATACCATCTAACCATTTCTTTAAAAAGTTTAAACGATCGTAATACCTTTTTTTGCAATTATTAGGCACTTTATTTTGTTTCTCTGAAATCGCTGGAGTACAATGTAATCCACTAGATGCTTTCCATATTCTTACCATTTTTTGTGTTATTCCTAATGTGGAGAGAAACATTTTTTGGCAGACTGGAATCCGATTAGAATTCAATTTTAAGAAATAAAAGTTAGAAATTGAACGATTCTACTAGATTAATAACGTAAAGTTTTTTTTGTTCCCAAGACATCTTCCAAAAAAGATCAAATATTTCTTTTCTTTTATCTTCACAAAAAAGAGAACACTGTCGCAAAGCACTTTTTTTACATAGTTTGGAACTACAAGTTTCTCCCATTTGTCTAGGCTTTTTCTCAATTACATTATTTCCATTCATTCCGAAATATTTTCTTCCGTACATTCGATTCGTTTTGTTTTTTACACGAACATTTACGCATTTTTCTTCACAATTTTTTTGGTTTTCTTCCGACATTTTAACACGATTGATATTTTCACATTTAATGAAGTAACAAACGTAGGCGCAAATAGAAATACAAATGTATCAGTGTTGTCAGAAGTTGCAAAAACTTAACAACTGTAAAAATTTAAATTTTGTTCAATGCTGCCAGTTTACGAGACTTATCGTCAGACGGGGATAAAAATTTGATTTGGGGATGAGGAGATTTACAGGGTACTGATTTTAGAATTTTCGGAATTCCAATTACAAAAATTATATGTACTTTTACTTTGCTTGACCCTAATTTAACACAGTAGTTTTGTTCAAGTACAAATTTGTCAACAGTAGTAAAAAAGAGAAATTTTGAAATTATTCCTAAAATGAAAACTCATAAAAATTTTGAAAAAATGGGAGATCTAGACTGCCTATTACCTAGCAACGAAAACTGCATTTCAATTAGAGAGTTTTGGCAGTTAACTTTTGCTTGGTGTGGGTTGCGCCCTTTTGGTTTAAGAAAAAACCAACTTTGTTGTTACGACCTTTTGATTTTCTTCAATAAAATGGTTGTTATTGTCAGTAGGGCTGTAAAAATGTAGGAGGACATGTAATTCGATTTCCTCTACAACAATAAATGAAAAAACCCATTTTGAATTTTTTGGTTGTTACGCCCTTTTGCATTTCAGGTAACGATATAATACATACATTTACATAATATGCCAAGTGGACTACATGTGGCCAATACTGTAAACCCTGCAACAACCAACACATTTTTATTGTAAACAACTCACTGAAAAGGCTTTGTTTTTCATCAATTACTAAAGTTGCTGCATCTGGGTATCATAAAACCGCACGTTATTGTCAAGAAGACTATAATTGCCAAAAGAGTGACAGTTTGGTTTTGATTAAGTAATGGTGACATCATCGGTCCTTTTTTTTGTAAGTTTTTTAAAAATGATATATTAGTTATCGACGAGCAGTACACAGCCATGATTGCGGATACTTATTTCTGTATCTGATTTTATCCCTTGTAGAGTAACATTAAAGACGAGAAATTATCTATACCCATATGCCAAATATCTAAGCCATTCATGAAATAGAGCCAGAAACCTACAACAAAGTCTTGAAAGATTGGACTCACAGGATTAGCCAAAGCGGACATAGCCGCTGCACTTACATGAATGAAACCGTCTTCTGCAAATTATTAAGTGTAATTAATGAATTTTATTTAATTTTCGAAAATATTTTTGCATTTGGAGCGACCGTCATATAAAAAGAAAAATTCTGATTGAAAAGTAAATTCTTTGCCGAACAACATCAAATCAGTCAAATGCTTTCTTAAATTCTCTTAACATATACTGGCAAGTTGTTTAATACTGGGAACTTTTCAAGGACATTTTAAACGTTTCTAAGCGTTGCGTTTATAAGGAGGATGTGTATTTTTATTTGTTCTTGATAATCAACTTTACGATTTATAATCTCTATTTTGATTTTTTTTTCTTTGAAAAATTTATTATAATTAATAATCTCATAATTGATATTTTTTTTAATTCCAGCTGATGGCATGACCTACTCCTTTGGCTTGTTTTACGATGAGTTTCTAAGATATTTCGATGAAGGCAAAGGTTATACAGCATGGATTGTATCCATTATGGTTGGAGTTACATTTGCATCTGGTAAGTAATTTTTGAAATATATTTAATCAAATAAAACATTTGATTGAATCTATAAAATCCCATTTATAAAGGGCAGTTTAAAATATATACATACATAAATTTTGGTTAAGCACCCGTTTTAAAGTCATCTCTTGCAAAAGCATGCCTCCTCATTTTGTAAAACGAAACGTTTATAAGCAAATATTGTATGGAAAAAATGTTTAGAGGCGAACTCTCTTTTCGACTATTTATATTGAAAATGATTTGCTCTCATCGTTTTATTAATAAAAATTATGTCTACCGCTTTCTTTTGTAGTGACGTTTTACGAAAAATATTTTATGAAAAATTTATTAATTACATAGGCTACTTTTTGTAGAAAATTGCCGTCTTTAAAAATTACTTTTAATTTAATTGTGATGAAGAGTGCTGTACCATAGGGCACCTACAGCATTTCATTACACACGATCCGCTATCAGTATCCCACCGAACTCTGCATCTTTTGCTTGAAACATTTGTCATAAATATTATGATTACAAAATACAACAAAATAGGTACTTAATATCTCACGGCGATACTGAAATTTTCCTACACGAATTAAGCTTTCAATTGCCCAGTATTGGAATAAACTTTTGGTATAAAAATCTCTCATTCAAAGCGTATGTATAATTTACCTTATCACTACAGAGCCAGGTGTAACATTCACCAATAGCAAACAATAAACAAAGAGACACAGCATACTTTAAGGCTAATAGAAATAAGATTATAACTCTTTTGTTTTTATACCCTATTTAGGACCCATATCATCATCATTTGTGAATCGTTATGGCTGCAGGAGTGTAACAATAGCAGGATCTATTTTGGCCTCGTTCTGTATAGTCATCAGCATGTTTGCCCAAGTAATCAGTTGCATCTTGAAATTTGAAATACTTAATGATTTTGTGTCTATTCCCACAGAATGTTCTTACACTAATCTTTACCATTGGACTTGGTACCGGTTTAGGTTTTGGTCTCATTTATTTGCCGGCCATTGTCAGTGTCAGCACATACTTTGAAGCCAAGAGATCTCTGGCTACAGGCATTGCAGTGTGTGGTTCCGGTTTCGGTACGTTTGTTTTTGCCCCTTTAACAGAGCATTTGATAGGATCATTTGGCTGGCGCGGCGCCCTACTAATCATTGGTGGCATAGTTTTGAATTGCATAATATTTGGTGCCATGTTCAGGCCCTTGGAGGAACCAAAGCCCAAAAACAAGAGGAAATTAATTGATGGTAATACCACACCAGCGGAGCTGGAACCTTTAAAACCCAATATTAAACAATCCGATCAACATTTGCATTTACCTAAGACTGATCAAAATGGTGGTGCTCTTGGCAGATCCAATAGCGTGGGCCATGTTTACAAAAACTCGGTATGTATTTTCACTTGCAAAAGATTTTATTTCTCATAATTTTGTTTTCCAAGAGTTCTAAAGTTAATGGTGCAGCGGTTACTGGAAAAACGGAAATCGCTGTTGTATCTAAGAGCACAAGCAATGATGACATTAACAATGTTGCTTTGAGCCAAACTTATTTGGCACAATTGAAAGAGACACACAGGGAAAAATCTGGCAGTGGCACAATGTACAGAGCCGATATATTATACCAGGTGGATTAAATAGTACAACTAAGAACAAATAATCATTTTAACAAAATTTCTTTTCAGGGTTCTTTGCACAACATACCAGAATATGTCCGCTCACGTACAGATCTTGCCGGTTCTGGTCTTATACAACGTTATGGCTCCGTTAAGCATTCTTCTTTACACTTGAGTGATGAACAGGTGAGGACTTGCTTTTCTTTTACTTTGCTTGCTTAGCGAGTAATTGAAGACCTTGTGTTTCTGTCTCGGTTAAATATTATGTTGATGTAGGCTACTATCAAGTCCCTCATGCCCAAAAATATTATGATTATCATTAAGAGGGTGATGATCACAACTTCCCATTCATATAAAAATGCCAAGAATTCATTGTAGATGGATGTTATTATTTCGCTTAAAGACATTTTTTCGTTACAAAAAATTTTGATTCAGAAATAAATTGTAATATCAACTGACATAAGTTGCGAGGGTAGATAGCTTTGTTGGGTTCTTTGAAAAAATTAATTTTAAATTTCAATAGGCCATAAGGTGTATATTAATCTTACAGGGTGCATTGTTTATAGGAATAAGCTCTGTTCACATGCTTTCCCAGTGGTAACGAGTGAGCATCGTAAAAGTTACAAAATTACTCGGCTGAATTCTCAAAAGCATAATAAAGTAAATGAACGCTTTCCCAGTAACAATTTGTAACCAAAGTAGCTAAACTGCCGGCTTCACCCTTTTAAACGTATTTTTCGTTATGATTTTTTTGCACTGTGAACACTCTTTTGGTTTTGAATATTTACGAAGAAATATGATTTATTTTGACAAACAATAAACTTTTTAAATTCTAACTTTTTTAAATATTTAGTTAAGGAAAATATCCCAAATAAAAATTTTTCTTTACAAAGAAAAATATTTTCAATTTACTTTAAGTTAATAAGTGCGAACTTATTATTCTATAAGGGAGTTAAACTTATTAAATTCTTGTATGAGCAATAAAAAAAGTTGCACTTTTTCAGAACGGAAAATCCCCGACAGTTTACGATAGCAAAAACAAATATATTTTATGGGGGCAAAATGTCAAACAAAAAAACTTGCTTTGGAATCACGCAATAGTTGAGAAGAGAACAGAATAAATAAAATTATGCATTAATCATTATGTTGTGCGTTAAGCAGAAAAACCAATCAACTTCCCGTATTCTTTTTCCGTAGATTTAAAAAATTATTCTTGAAATGCAATCAAGCAGCGATATTTATATCTAAATAATTTTTTAGGAATTGCAGAAATGTTGTGGCTGTATACCCTGCTCCAAGGAAACACATGACACTTTGGCTGAAATGATGAATTTCAGTTTGCTCAAGGATGTCATCTTTATCATATTCGCCATTTCGAATTTTTGTACCAGTATTGGCTTCAACATGCCCTACATTTACATAGTGGCTCAGGCAAAAGTCTTGCACTTGACATCCGAACAATCATCGTATCTTATCGCACTTATTGGCGTGGCCAATACCATTGGCCGAATAATATTGGGTTATATCTCCGATAAGCCTTGGGTAAATCGCTTATGGATCTATAACATATGCCTGACAGTTTGTGGCATTGCGACGGCCATGTGTCCTCTTTGTGAGGATTTTTATGCTCTAAGCTTCTATTGCTCGGTGTTTGGTTTTACCATTGGTGCCTATGTGGGTCTGACCTCGGTGATATTAGTAGATTTGTTGGGCCTGGAGAAGTTGACAAATGCCTTTGGCATTCTCTTGCTATTCCAAGGTATTGCATCATTAATAGGACCGCCAATTGGGGGTAAGTGGGATTTTTCAGTATGTAAATTTATTTAATTATTATTTATATCTCTTTACTTTTCTATTTTATTTGTATTTAAGGTTGGCTTTATGACATTACCTTGTCATATAGTCCTGCTTTCATTCTAGCTGGTATCATGATTGCCGTCAGTGGCTTGGTCATGTTTGCGGTGCCTCCCATCCAACGCTTGCAGGCTAAAAAGGCTGAACGTTCAAATGCTCAAGAAATTACTTTAAGCTAGATATTTTTCATCTTTTAGTTATTTTATTATATTCATGTATTTTTTGTTAGAAAAAAACATTGATAAACTGAAAAAGACTTTCTTAATACTACAAATCAAAACAAACTTCCGTAATTAAAAAAAAAAATATTAACAAATTTTTTAATACAAATACAAACGAACATTGCAACTGCTACAGGCATTACTTAGGGAACATTTGAAATTAAATAAAAATTATATTAAATAGTTATTAAATTAATAAATTTATTGAACTTATTAAACAATATTAACGAACTAACGACCTTATTCTAAGAAATATATTTTTGGACTTGTTTGATGTATCTTTTTTCATAAAATTTGTTGCATGCAACTGCTGCTATTCGAAGATAACATAGATATCAAAGTAAGCTGAATGGTAGAAATGTCAGCCCCATGAAATTAATTATGACCTATGAATAGCCTTTCTAACCCCAACATGCCACAAATTATTTAAAGTAATTCTTAGTCTAGGCCCAGTCTTGAAAGTAATTTATATACTTGATTTTACTACGATAGGTTTTTAATAATTTGTGTTTGAAATATTTGCTCTTTGGACTATATTTTTGTTAACGTAAATTATTTAATTCTGCTAACTGTTATTTTTATAAATAAAACGTATAAAAGTTGGTTTAAAGAAATTTGCTAATATTAATATATTAACGAATTGTTCATAAACATATACAAAATTATTTATAGGTTTGACTTAATTAAAATATATTTTGTTATAAATAAATGAAAACACTTTTTAAGAATCACACCATAATGAAAAATTTTCAATTTAATTTGCTTCAATTGATCAAGAAAAAGAATACCCACAATAACCTAAAGATTTTAATACAACAACAACGGAAGGGATATAGAAATACCCAGCATTTTTGATCAGCATTCTAGAAGTCTTCGTTTTCTCCTCATACGTGGCAAGATATTGGTGAAGCCCAGGAAGGGAATTCTTACTATACGGTAGAAATTATGAGCTCTTTGGGAGAAAAAATACGAAAAAAAGCCAGGAATCATAAAAACGTAACTGAAGATATTGGTTGTTGATATTTATTTTAAGGCAAATCAACGAATGGAAAAGTTTTAAATATATTATTTCTTTTAACAAACTTTGTGAATAAAATTTCCAAACAACATTGAGTTATAAATAAAATATAACAACTAAACTATTACGGCAGTTCATTTTCATTCTTCAATAGAAGGTTTTTTGCATTACGATTGTGCAATTGTTGCCTCAATATAAAATACAACTTCGTTCAACGCCACCCTCGATTAAGGCCTATTTACAACAACAAAAATCAACCTCGTGAATTTATCAAACTCCATACGTGAATAATATCGTTTGTGTTTTTTCATATGGAGTTTGACAGTTTCGCAATTGCGCACGTGTGGTCAGCTGTTGACTTACGTTGAACAATTATCTCAACTTGAAAATTGTTCTCGTTGCTTATCCTGTCGCTGCTCTGCTTTTTAGAAATCAAGTTACCACAACTATTCCTTCGTAATTTTATTTTCCTCCGTTTAGCTATAGGGCAGCAGGGCGATTATAGTTATTTTTTCCACTTTGGCTGAGGGAGTTAACTTGGTTTGGCTGTGGCGGTTAAGCATTTTGAAATTTGGTTACTGGCCTTCTAATACACAAAATATTTATTTTCTTATACATATATGTATAAACTTTTATAGTCTGCAATAAGTTATGTTCATTAACTTCTAAAACTTTTTTTGAAATCATTAGTTTGAGAAGACAAGAGCAGAATTATCATCACTGCTATTTGGTAACCAGTACCCATGGTGAAATAACGCTTTACTTCTTTTCACTTCACTTAGCTGTCAAAAACCTCTGTATTGGTGTGTATGTGTGTGTGTGAGAGAGTTTTATTGCAAATTTTTTTTTTTTTTTTTTTTTTTGTTTTTCACAATTACATACATTTTACACAAACGAATATGACTATTTTTATTCAATTGTTGTGTTTGTAGCCCTACCAGCTACCAGCTTGTAAAGTTTATTTCAGCATTCCGATATCATTCATTCTGACATTAGTTCTCACTTCCCGTATAAGTATATTTGATTTAAAGAAATGGTAGTAAAAAACTAGGCCGATCCGATGGTTTCGGCGGCGGCGAGGATCGTAAAAAATCAACACCCTCTCATGTAGCCACGCCGAAACATTTTGCTTCTCTGTTTGGGTACATTCAGTAGTAGTTGCTTAAAACAAGCGCGTTTCTAAATTTGTACGTTTTTGAAAGAGATTCGGTGTCCATTTTTATGTTAAAAGTTTTCTTTATAGAGCTGCCACAAAAGTATGAAAACTATTCACACCCATTGAAAAATTTTATTTTATATTACAATAGATTGGGACAGGAAGATTGCAAATTGTATTGCCGACAATAGAGCACATGCGTTCATATCGCATATTGCGATCGGAGTTTACCGATTGCTTTTTGTTTACCTTCTCTAAAGCCAAGTCACAGCACATAATTCCATTTCAAAGTAGTAAACTGAGTCCTTAGAAAATAAAAAACGAAAATTTTCTTTGGAATTTTCTTCAAATAAATAGCTTTTAATTATAGTTTGGCTTTTTGATATTACCTTAGTCTTGATCCCTGCTTTTTCGAACCACTTTGGTAATGAACAGGCAGATGAGTTAGGTAGATTGGGACCTACTTTTAATATTTCCAATTCGGAGTCAGTTGAGACTCCGCTTAGGACTATTAAAATTAGTATCTTCAAGCACTTCCTATAAAAGGTTGATAACAGATGGCATAATCTCGACGTAAGTATGCAGGCGTAATGTTGCCCTCGAACAGCATAAACAATGTACAGCCTTGATATATCCTTACAGTCGTAAGGATATATCAAGAATGCTGTCACTATTAACGTGTCACTGGATGTTAGGAATACATGCACGTCGACTGGGACTACCCTTTGATGACCACGGCCGCAGCTACAAGGATATAGGAAAAGAAGAAACAATCTTTCACCTACTCCGCTAATGTCCTGCTATAGCAACAAAAGCACAAAGAATTCTAGGCAGCTATAAACTGAGTGTGCTTTCCAAAGTGTCGGGGTCAAAGCTAAAAAACCTCTTAATATACCTCGCAGCATTAGGATGGATCTAGTATTCCACTACAGTTTTTATGTGCAACATATCTAACAATTTGTATGGTCACATCAAAATGGAGTCATATAGAATTTACTTGGCAGCTTGCGTACTGTAACACTCCTATCGGAGAAACAACGTAAGCAATAATATTAAAAAATATCACTATTTTATCATTATAAATGAAATACACAATGAAATTCGTAAGGAATACTAAAGAAAAAAAAAAAAAAAATATATATATATATATTAATAAAATATTAATATAATAAAATATATATATATATATTAGCGACGTACGTATAATCAAAACTGGATGAAAAGCTCGATATTCAAACACTCTCTTCATTCGAGTAAAAAGAATTATTGCGAATTATTCTCTATTCATTATATTTTTCTTGATTTTACTCGAATTTCATTTTTATGCTCCACTATCATTTTTGAAACCCATAATATTCGAAAATAATATATTTTTCTCCAAACTAATTAATAATACTTTGGTATATTTAACTAATCGATTGAAATTGTAATCGTTTTTGTATATCACAAGCCATAAATTACGACTGCATTTGCCACTAAAACTTAAATCACAAAATATTTAAAGTGCAAACGACTTCTTAACAAATATTTCCATCATTGATTTTGAGGCAGTGCTCTTCGACGCTGTCTGTTGAAAGATTGATAATGTAACGCCAATCCCAAAAAAGGAAGAGACTGACAATTATCGCCCAATTAAAATTTTCTCTGCACTTCCCAGAGTATCGGAAAGTATGATTGACTTCCATCTTGTGAGGTATTTAGAGTCCCATAGTCTACTCAATGGATTCCGTAGGGGCCACTCTTTTGGTTCTCTACTAGCACTCCTATCGGGGAAAACTTGTCATTCTGTTAACCATTTTGGTGCAAGTATTGTCGTGGCTCTAGATATTTCCAAGACGTTTGATAAAGTGTGTCATAGTCCACTTCTGTCAAAAGTTATTGCCTCTGATGTTGGTGAGAAGTTCTTTCGGTTTATAACAAGATTAGTCATCGGGATGGGATCTCATCAGACTAGTTAATGATTTATTTAGGGATACCACAAGCGTCCGTACTTCCTCCTACGGTATTTGTTTTTATTTTAATGATCTTCTGTGTCAATCTTCCAATGCTGTGTACTCTTTTGCGGAATTGCCACTAGAATTTGCCATTCAAATTCATTTGTCAAAAAGCCAAGCCTGCCAGAGGTTAAGTCCAATAGGCAGAATATAAACGATACTCATAATAACCATCTTGTAACAATCTCCGAATTGGGTCATGTGAATAGGGTAGATTTTAATACTGGTAAGACCCAGTGGCGTATGCTTACGCATAAACGTATGACCGGAGTTGCTGCTCCATTTGAAGCCATAAGTGATATAAATCTCGATGATTCAGAAGCTTTTGATGCTCTTCGCATGAAAATCCAGTATAATGTTCGATGAACTGAGCAATAAAGAGGCATTCGACAGTCTCAGTGTTCTAAGGCGGCTCCTACTGATCTCTTTAATATTTATGTTACCAATATCCAAAAGAAAATAGAATACAACTCGAGTGCATGGCACGGTTTTCGATTTGAAGTTACTTGACTGAGCACAGGAAGAAGTGAAGAAGGTCATCGGTGACAGTATTGTAGCCGTTCCTTTTGGATCACTGGAGTATCGTTGGGGTATCGGAAGTTTTTCGTTGTTTTATCGTTACTTTAATGGAGTGTGATCTAATAAGACTAGGGAACTAGTTCCCAAAACCAGCTCCTTTTTACAAACAGCACATTCATCATTGAGTGCACATTTAATTGTGGTCGAGAGAATTTGTTCTTTAACCGAAAAAATCGTAAGTGGAATAATTTGCTTGTAGAAGACTTTTCTGTTACTTTTAGCATTAAGGAGCTTAAATCGGAAATACACTGCTAGTACTCATTGTATGAATATTCCTTCCCGTAACCTTTTTTCCTAGTTTTAGCACAATGCATTGCACGAGTAGGGTTAGTCCATGAAAAAAACATCAAATCTGCACTACAGATGTTATGTTGCAAACTCAATTGCATAAAGTTGTAAGTAAATGTTTCATTGATTTTGTTTAAGAAACGAAAAGTGAACTCAGAATATTTGGGAAACTTCATATTTAGTCCAATTTTAAAGAAAAATTTTACATATGTATGTATAAACTAATATAAAAGAGGTTTTTCACCTAAAACTTTGACATCATTAGGAATACATCTTGTTCAAGATATAAGATCCACTATTAAAATACACAGTGTTCGTTAGTAATATTAAGATTTCCTCGAAATATAAAGTTAAAAATTCCTGGAAGATTATTCTCACGAGTCCCAAGACTAAGGGAATGCCATCCCATAATTCTAACTGCCACCCATGTCTAAACTAACTTTGCATTTGAATCACATACAATTATTAAGAACCTTTTATATATTTGAATATCAATAGATTTATTTTTGTAATAAAGTTATAAAAGCGCTTGATGTATATTCCATAATATTTAGATAAATTTTGTGCAGTATATAGAATTTGGAAATTTTCCTTAGCCACACTTTGCTAAAATTAAAAAACAGGATCAATTAACAATTATTTAATTTAAAAAAAATCCACACTTACATTTTAAATATTTTTCTTGTCATCGGCAAAGTCTGTGGGTCCTCCTTAAGCAAAAGATGTCTAATACAAAAAATCGTATTGTTAAAAAATCTGGCCTCATTGTATGAATCATTGATTGTCAGCAAAACTTCGAGACTGAAATCGGTACTAAAGTTTTTTATTAGTCCAGTCAATTCCATATTCTCCCATTAAATTTCCTTACTCTTTACATTGTTTATTGATATCCTCTAAATCGGTTACGCCATCACTATCATAATTATTAAACATGAATGGCTTCATCACCTCCAACGTCTTAAAGAGTTTGCGTTGTATGCGCATTACGGCTGGTTGGCGACCCAATAACATCAATATAGAATCCACAAATAGGGCAGGCAGAAGATGCAAAATTACAAACTTTAATAATAAAAACATATATAGGGTATATAAGTATGCATAAATTTTAATTATCTTTCATTGTTGTTGTTCGATTTACCAAAACCATATAAACCAAACGATTCGAAGTATCAAAAATGCCCGGCAAGAAAAGACTCTTTTCAAAGGCCGCCTTCTCCCATAAACCAAATTTGTCCACAATATTAAGGTGTTGCATTAAAGTTGCATTGTTCATATTGTAGCTTGATGTTATATAAACTGGAATTTCCCGGGGCTTGAGTTTTTCATACTGTTCAGCAGCTTTGCGCGTATAGTACAGCATACTTTTGACGGCAACATCTTGTGGCGAAATATCCAAACGATTATTTTTATCAATATAAATTGTTTTCAATAAGCCCGCACCGGTGACAGCAAACAAACCCATTAAACCGTTCAATGAAGGAAAAAATCCCGATTCAGGACTTTCCAAAGCAGAGAAAACTAAAAAAGGAACAAATTATTTTATATGATTTTTAATGGGTTTATCAGATGCTGCTGAAAAGTAATCCATTAGATTATTATAATGATTCTTTTACCATTTACTCATTCAAGTCTATAGACCAGCGATCTTCAAAACTGTATTCATGAGACTCTCATGCGTAAAAGTAAGCAAATCGATCTGTTTTTCTCATACAGTCAGTAGACCGGAGATGTCACCAGAAGGAATATACTGCGTTTTCTATACGTCTCATTCTTTTTCTTATATATATTTTTTAATATAAATTTTTTGTGAAATAAAATATATTTAAAGAGCACAGAGCATAATAAATCAATGTATTTATCCCTTTCTGTCACAATCCAAAAAAAAAATCGGTACCCCTGGTACACTTTGCTGTCTCGTATTGGAATTCAAGCGTAATGCTTCTGTTTTTAGATTTACACTGAAAAAAAATTGTGAATTGGAAATGTGAGAATGATTTCTCTCGTTGCTTGCTAAAGGGAAAGTTGAAAATATTTCACATAATTGTTAAAATACATTAAGCATTACATAGAAAAAATTATTGCTAGAAACATTTCAAATAAACTTTTTTTTCTAAAGCAACTCTTAAATTTTGTGAAATATATTTCATTACTCCTGTCAATTATAATTGCAGTTTCTAAACAACAAGTAAAATCTTTTGTTTTCATATATATTTTTACAAAATTATTGTATGAATTAAAAAATTCTTTGTTGGTCTGGAAATAAAACCAAATTTACTTGCTTCTGTGTAGTTTGGGAATCACTGACTTAGCTGCACCATCTTTTATACAGATGTAAATGTAAGCAAAAAGTGCTGTTATCTTCTGTACACTTATTTGCATAAATGTGCAGGTACGAAAATGTGGTTGGCTGACCAAAATTGTAATATACAGAGCAGGTGCCATTATTCTAATACCTCTAATAATTAAAATTTTTTCTTAATTTATTTTTAAATTGTAAAAATGCCCTGCTACTAAAAGGTTGTTTGCTAAAAGTCTACTCTTATGAAATTAAACAATAAATTAAAGCAATTAATAATAACAAAAAATTACTTGTTTGTGATTTTCCTTTTTTCAAAAAAGCTTAAAAAAGAGTTCTTAAAAGATATTCGGGTCTAAGTATTTTAAAACAGATAATAGAACGATGACCCTTTAAATATTATTTAGCCAAGATAAAAATTTTGTAGCAGTATGGTGTTTGTTTTGACAGTAGATTTAGGACCACCAGCAATGTAAATGCTATTAAAGATCAGAGTCTGAGGCAAATTCCAGCAGTTGCAATCAACTACCTGTTGAGTATAGAGGTCGGCAGCTGTTGCTTTTAAGCGTTAAAGAAGAGAGATTAATGCTGATGACCGTGCGAGACTCTGTGAGAGCGAAAAAGCAAAGTTAGCAGTGGAAAGCCGAGATTAATTTGAAGTCGAAGGAGAGTATAAAAGAAAATATTGGAAAAAATTTCGAGCACAAATAGCTTTTTGTTCATACCGTGGACATACATAGATTACTTTTGTTGATTTTCAATAGCAAATTTTAGCAAGGAAGAAGGTTTAATGATAAAGCAAAACTTGTGACTGTTTTTACTTGGTGAAACCAGAGTGATCCTTATCAATTACAGTTCAAGTCGACTCACAAACTTCCACATGGTGGTCCCTGGATGATGTTCTTAACGGCGAATTATGTGGGAGGCGTCTGCAGCGCCTGTTCTCCTAGTTGGGGCGGCTGCAAGCGGACGTCTGTTTTTACAGTAAGCGGTTTGCAATATAAATGTGTTTTACACTCAGCCAGTCCCTTGGCTTCATCATCAGACTAGGATGCCGTAGACTAGTCATTTGCTCATCCGAGATAGAATGATTAACAAAATCTCAAGCAACATAAATGATGAAGCCCTATGCTCCTTACAGGATCAATATAAAACATGTCATACACAATGGCAAAAAAACAAACGGATTCATGAGCAGAGAAATCCAGTGAAATAAAAAAGATCACTTGCAGCACGCCAATTCTAATAAAATAACTTTCCAAGCTCATTGGTGTTTTGCGCTTGCACTCTGAAAGTTCTCATTGAATTGAATTTAACTTACCTATTGAAGGTCTGTAAATGCACACAGGTAACTTGTCCTTGTAGTCATTCACCAATGATTCGGCCAAGTTTTTCGTAAACGTATAAGTATTGGGAAAACCCACAATCAGTCTGTGAATTCATTTGATATATTCTTTGAAATAAGAAAATTTACATTTTAAAAGAGCCTTTTTCCTTCTTACTTTCTGGTTATAATATCCAATTCCTCTTCTCCAATATCGCTTCTTTCTAACAGATTTAGACAGAGTTTCCAATCCATTGGTGCCTCATAAAGTTTTGCCTCTACTTTTTTCAAATATGGATTACTAAAGAATGTCGACACATGCATGAACATTTTGAGTTTGACAAGTGTTTCTGCGAATTTCATAACCTCTAGTGTACCGCCAACATTCAGTCTTAGAGCATCTGTAAGCGGTTCATCAAAGCGCACTGTTGCAGCACAATGATATATTATGGAGACATTTTTAAGAAATTTAGCTGATTGTTCTGTGATGCCTAGCATGGGCAGCGTGGCATCTCCGTATACGGCCGCAAGTTTCTCCTCCAATTCATTGGGTTTTTGTAATTTCAGTTGACGAAAAATCTAAGTAAACGACAAAAAAAGAATATATCCTTTTTAAAAACTAAAAACGATAAATGTGTAATTAATCATATACACGTAGATATAATGCTGCTTTCGAAGCAACAAAAATTCTTTAAAAAATCTGTAGCCCAACGGCTGAAGTTGATGGGATATCCTGCGATGCCACTTTATTTTACCTACGGAAACGTCCAAATTCTTTGCCAAGAATCGATTCTCCGACTAATATAGAACACTTACTTTCTAAGTATGGGAGAATTATCTGACTAAGAAGCAATCAGTGGCACTATCGTTGAAATCCAATAAGAGAAAGTTGAAGCAGCTCTGGCTACATCGTACAGTGCTTTACCCCACAGACAAATTTAATAAGAAAGTGCTCAAAATATACATAATATATGTAATAAACATTCTTGTAAAGCTAACAAAGTGTTTTATATAAATATTCTAAATTTTTTTTCGAAAATAAGGATATGTGAGGAGTAGGCATGTCCTTGCATCTAATGAAACGAAATAGAGCTCAACATCACAACTTTCGAGCCATTAATTGATATTCGATGGCGTTCTGATCATAAGTATTGCTAAAATTTAGTTTCTGTACAGAATGATATATAGGATGTGGCCATATCCTAACAGCAATTAAAATAATAGAATTTATGAAAAAAAAATTAGTTTTTCGGCCGAGAATGTTGAAATTTTAAACATTTTTTAAACCATATTTCCTACTTTGAAAATCGGCATCTTTCCTATGCTTTTCTTTGCACCATGTCCTCTTTATTGGATCCTATTCATTACATTTGATCTAAATGCAAAATCTTTAAGATGTTAAGAAAAAACGATTGTCGAAAGTATTTAAAATTGAACTCTTCTCATAGTATATTTACATTGTAATCAGTAAATAGTTTCTGTGAATGCGGATCTGCAAGGAACTTTTTTAATTCTGATTGCAATTTTGGAAAAATTTATCTGAAAATAATAATTTTTACTTGTATTGTAAAACTCCAAGTTTGACTGAATATAATAAAATCTTTACACAAAATTTACATAAATTAAATCTTTTCCTGGTTGTTTTTGTCGGCCAGCACATTCTCAGCGAATGTGCAGGAGCATTCCAAGCAGTCGCTCACAATGGCTCGGCTTTTCGTGGACTACAACTTGACTGTTGATATGGTCAAAAGCTATAAGCCATACTCAATTTCTTAGAAAATCTGATCCTCAACAGTTTCTTTATATGTATAAGTAGTTCTGACGAGAAAATTGACTTCAATACAAAGAGCCTGAACTCTTATCACAGGTATTGCAAAAACCAATTTCTGATATTAAGGTATTAAGGATATATGGTATAAGGTAGGAATATCCTTGCACTAAATAAAACGCAACATTCAATAAAGCTTACGATATTGACTTTGGAAGCATTTTACAACTTCTGGCTGAACTTTAACGTTAAACTAGTTTAAATTAAGCTTTTGAAATTAAGGAAATATGGACGCTGGACCAAATGAGGCAATGTTCGTAACAAAATTTACTTAAAATAAGTTTTTGAAGTATATATAGCAGCTAATATCCTGCTATCCTTTTATCTAATGAAATGAATTTCTCAAATAAGTTACAAATACAAAACGTAACTTCTAATACATCTTTGGCTGAATTTTTCATATGTATATGCAAATAACAATTCAGTTTTTAAAATCAAGGACATGCAAAAGGTATGCAAGTCCTTGCACTAAATGAAACTTAGTTCACTACAGGCCATGTTTTTTATATACACATATTTTTTATATACTATATACCCAATCTGTACTGTATTTATGTGAAATGTGAAGGGTAGGCAAGTCCTTGCACTCAAAATAAATGAATTTATTAAGAAGAAATATTTTCACATTTTTGCCAGCATGCTGGCAAATTTAGTTTTTAAATTAAGGATATATAGGGGGTGGTGTCCTTGCAACTGAATATAATAAAATGCTGTTAAAAGTTAACTATATAAACCAAGGATATATGTCCTTGCACCAACTGAAAGGAAATACGGTAAAGAGCTTAAAAAAAGATGTTTGTCAAATTTTTATAACATAATTATCAGAAGCGCACCTGAAACAGTATTTCGAAATGAAGGATACGTCAGAAATAGGCATGTCCTTGCACAGAATGCAACGAAATTTGCAATAGACCTTAAAATCACAACTGGTAAATCATTAATCAATTATTGGCTGCATGTCGATCACAAATGTAAGGAAACTATAGTTTTTGAAATGTTAGAGGAGGACATGTCCTTACGCCGAGTGGAATAAAATTTTGAATACAACTTAAATTTGAAAATATTTATCAGCTTTTGGCTCTATTTTGTTGCAGCTAAACTTAATTTATTTAAATTGAAAGAAATTAAATTTTTCAAGGATCAAAATATTTTAAAATTTTCACTTTATTTGACTTACAATTGTGGCCAAAGTTAAGCCTTTGAAATTAAAAGCGTATGAAGGGTAAAAATGTCTTTTTGCTAAATCACTTTTTAAAAGAAAAAACACAATATGCTGTCATTTAGTGTCTTCGCTAAGTAGAGACTCTTACACAATTAATTTCATGAATAGAGAAAATGCCACAAATGGAAAAAAATATTAGAACTAGACAAAAATATTTGTCAGTAGAACTATAATTCTTTGCTCTTCTTTATTTTTTCTTATGTCAAAGTAATAATCGTACACATTAATTGATAAAATAGAAAATTTTTCAACTTGACTTTTTAAGAAGTTGTAAAAAATTCTCAAATTTTTGCTTTGAAAGAAATGCAAAGTTCATTAACAGTGACTTTTCTTTTTCATAAGGACATTCTTCATAGATATTTAAGGCAACTTACAGGTTCGTCCTTGACTTTAGCCAGACGTGCTTCCAAGTTCATGTCTTTCTTATTTCGCAGTAATATGTAAATTTTGCGTACATTACAGGAGCGTAGTAGCATTTCAATTAAAGCTGTTCCAACGATACCTTTAATTACAATACACACTTCAAACATGAATTGTTAATTAAAAAAATCATATTCCGCTCTTACCCGATCCGCCCGTTATAAAAATTTCTTTATCCTCGTAGAACTCCGGTATCATTTTTATTTTTTTTTAACAGTTTGGCTGTTGCTAGCGCTGACTTTGTATGAACACGTTGCAGATTTTACTTAAAATAAATCTTTGAATTAAATTTGTGACCAAATTTTATGCTGATTTTCATTTCGAATTTATTCACTACGGACAAAAATTTAATTCTTTTTCAGTTTATTTCGTGGTCAATATTAAAGAAGAAACAACAAAAATGTAAATTAACTTGCCCTGTTCCAATTGAAATGTCATAATCATTAATTATGAGGAAGAGAGAGATAAAAACAAAAAAATTTTACACCGTATGGCACAGTGGAGCTTTTCTTATATATATATATATATATATATATATATATATATATATATATATATATATATATATATATATATATATATATATATATATATATATATATATATATATATATATTCATATATTTATACTTATATAGACAAAAATACAGGTGGTCAACTGGCGCATTGAAAGAATTTCGGTTGCACATAAAATCCTAATTTTATTTGTCTTTGAGATAGTGCAACCAAACAAGAATCATGGCCTTTGCGAGAGTCGTCAACTGTCGGTGGAGCAAACACCATGATTTAGCTATTGATTGGTATAGATAAAATTATACTTCCACCACTTGATAACAAGTTTGGCGTGATGAGTGTTGGTGTTAGAAAATACTGGAGAACGCTTCCCATTTATATATTTGCCTATACTTAGCGCAATTAATTATGGAAAAATTAATAGTTGGAGTTTTTGATGGTCCTTAAATTAAAAAAAATGTATAGCTTTTATGAAAGACTGAGATTTAGAGTGGTTTTATATCGGTGACAGAATTTTTTTTTTACTCATAGAACTACAAAATTTATATCGTGCAAATGGCCTCCTTCCAAGTTGACGCATAATTGAGCTCGTTTTGCAGTATTTTGCATTATTGCTCGCAAAACATTTGGCTCCAAATTGGAGATTTCTTCTTTACTGTCAGCTTTCAAAACTTGCATAGTTCGTGTCAGATCTGGCGATATGGACAGCCAGTTTAAATCTACAAAACAGAATATGGGCTCTTTATATTTCATTAGTATTTTCTTTTCCCCACAAAATTTTTGTGTTGCACTAAGTTTAACAGAGTATGGCAGCCAGTTAACTTTATCTGACACTCAGCAGGCAGTATTTCGTGAACAGTTTGTGGGGGAAATTTTCGTTGCAACTTACGTCTGCTATTGACAAATTTTTTGCATAGTCGTCTCGCTGATGATCATGGATTCCTTATGAGGTCGTCGGCAATAGTCGCGATATTCTCGGTCGAATGAGTCAAATTATTACTATGGTAAGAAAGCTTGTTAAATCTTTGAACAAAAATAAATCGACAATACTGTTTTAGTACAATAGAAAAACCTAAGATTCCTAGAGGCTGCCGAGGATCTATTTCAATGTCCAACTTCTTTCTGCATTGTCAATATTGCAGGTATGACTAAATTAACAGTGAGCACCTTATGTATCCTATTAATCCTTAATGTGCACATTATGAAGTGTAAATTAAAATCACTCCCAATTTTAGATCATTTGTGGTCATGAGTATTTTACGGTAAAAACTTTATTAAAAGGAACTTGTAAACGAAGAGCTTTACTCATTGTAGTGAATCAGGTCATAGTCTTTGGTGTGAATCGAGTATGCAAGATCCCTTTAGTCTCTAACTTTCTAGTCAAATAAAAAATAAGTTTTTATAATTAATTTATTTTATCTAAATTAAAAATTTTTCGGCTTCCAATTTTCTTACTTAGGCCCAATAGGGTTTATTTGTCAAATGGTCTTATGAGCAATCACACAAGTAAAAAAATATCCAAGACTGACAAATAAAAAATGTCCAAAAATTATTACAAATATTATGTTGGGAATCTGATCAACTATTTCTTCAGCGTTCAGAGTAAGAAAAGGAACATTTAGGATGGCACATGGTCGAAGGCGGACTGTTTAAAAACAAAATTTGATGTCGGATGACAGAAAATCATACCAAATATAAATTTGTAAATATTTTTCATTATTTCGATTCATTTTCATCATCATTCTTGAACAAGTTCTACTGGGTTAATCAAATATAATTTCCTGAATATGACACTTAAAGATTATCCAAATAACGAAAACATTTCCATTAGAAGCAAACTGCTTGAGCTTAAATAACAATTAGAATAATTATAAAAAAAAGAAAAAATTCTCTCCTTTCCACCTGCAAAATAAAATTCTGCTAGAATTTAATTTTTAAATCACATAATTTCACTGGTTTGTCATTTTTTCTCAGTGCGTTTAATAAACTGTTACTAGTTCTTACTGGAAAATGTTCAATAACTCGAAAGATTTGTAGCGGAGCGGAGATGCAAAACCGAAATTTGTCTTGCAGGTAGATACGATTTGAAAAGGAGGTGATATTTTTATAATTTGATTATTTCAAGATATTAGAAAAATACTTTTGTACTCCTAATTGATGATCCGTTTGAATTTGGAATAGAAAAGAAAACAAGTGACAAATTTAAAAGTTCAATTCTTCATTTGACTAGTGTTAAGTGTTCTGCTAGTAAAAATTTTAATATGGAAAAGAAACTCATTGTAATTTTATAATATGTAATGCTCCTCTGTAGGCGCATTTGAAAAAAAAATAAAAGTAATTATATTCTCTGGGAAAATAAATAACCATTCCTAGAAATTCATCCATCTAATATCAATGTCATGACAATGTCTAGTTGTAACAACGTTTTCGAATTAAACTGTCTAAAATATTTTAGCGTACGGACAGTGGATGAAGCAGCTGGAAATTGTAGATGATTGACGCAGCTCGGAAATTTTCTATAGCACTTTAGAATTCTTCCATGGGTGTCATTTTTTAAGAAATTCCACAAAAAAGAAAAAAAGTGGGGAGTTGTGAATTTCTTGTACAGGTTGCCTAACCCTCCATCAGTCAGGACTACCTGCGCCCATAAGGTACTTACTTCTCTAAGAAACATTTAATTTATATATATATATATAATATATATATATATATATATATATATATATATATATATATATATATATATATATATGAAGAGTTTTCTAATTTTATGTTTAAATTAAAATAATAATATCTCCATATTTTTTCAGTTTTTAATTTTGTTAATTTTATTAAAATATTATTCCAGCTCGAGGTCTCATTTAGTTATATGAAATTATCGATATTTCGATGCATTTTCAGTTTTTTAATAAAAAAATTAATATTTTAAATATATTGAACGTTAAAAAAAATTAAAGAAAACGAAAATATTTTCATCATTTATGACAAAATACAAACAAACATGTACACAAAAAAAATAAATATTATTATTATTTAGGAGAAGTTTGAATTATACGTTAAAAATTTAAAATTTTTTAAATTTTTTCATGCTGGATGTCATATTTTGATACGTGTATTGTATTCGTATTTCAAGCACATATAAATTTTTAGCGAGGCTTCCAAGCGAATGATTGTTGAAGGAGGAAAAGAAAGAAAAGTGAAATATAAAAAAAGGCCAAAACGAAATGACAAAAAACTATACCCAAATATAAATTTACATTATGTATAAATATTTTATTTATTGTATGTATTGATATTTGCAGCATGTTAAATGCAATGTGAAATGAGTTTAGGATATACATACTTATATTCCTTTTCTAATTTGTTGTTAAATGCCACCATTAATGCCATGAAATTATTAATTAAGATGAATAGGAAGGAAAAATTTTTGCAAAAAAAAAACAAAAACCTTTATAAAAGATGAAAAATAAGCGCTTATGTTAAGCTGAGTCAGCTAGAATTAAGAATATGTTGGGGTGACCTCATTAAAATGACATTTTCTGTTGAAATTTACTGTAAGACTGATCGAAATCAGATAAACTGTGGAGCCTTCGTTTAGAAAAATGCCAGGCTAATTTGTATACCATCTTCAATAGTTTATTTTGTGAGACTTGAAGTTTATTAATATGGACTGTAGCAGTTGCAGTCTATACAGGAGCACATTGAAATATTACTAGCTGGAAAACAGACTTTAGGACAATTTTTTTGTTTTCAATGTTTAAATCCAAACTTTTGCTAATAAGAGGGTGAAGAACTCTAGCAGTTTCGTTGGTATTGTTCACAATATCTGATAGGTGATCTCTGAAATTTAGTTTTTTGTCAAGGAGGACAAACAGATATTTAAGGTTTCCATCAAATTCGATATTGTGGTTCAAAAATGTGAGAGGTCTTTGAAGCAGGAAATAAAATATTGTTTACGCTTTCTGGTAAAATAAATTGCTTTGGTTTTATTAGGTATAAATATTTTAAATAAAGGTCATATTAATTATTAAATTATGGAATTATTTTATTGGATTGACGAAAACAAATTTTCATGAAAATAAAAAAAAAACTAAATATTGTTCTGTTTTTGTCAGTTACACTTTTTCACACATATCAAAAATTTGTTGAGCATTTATTCTTATGGGATTGTTGGCTAAAGTCTCAATCAAATCAATCTCAAATTAAATTCAATATTTAAGTAAGTAAAAAAAAGTACACAAATTCGTATACGCAGTCAATAAATAGAAAAGACTTAGAAAATTAGTCAGGCATTTGCAAATCATTTTATATGCGGTATGAATAAAATGCTTATTAACACCACGATAAAACTGCTCGTTATTATTTTTTTTTTTGCAACATTAAAGCACCTGCAAAATTAAATAAATTCCAAATATGCAAATTTGTATATCAATCGGTTGTAGATTTATTGTTGCACAGTGGCATTGAACAGGAAAATAATTGGTGAAGCTTTGAATGGACACTGACTAGCAGATATCTAATACCAAACATCATATTTTAAGTTTTCGTTTGTCATCATCAGGTTTCTCTGGTCAGTGGAAGCACCAGCGTTACCAGGACTTGCACTCAAATGCCAAATTTTCATTAAGATAAGTCACCTGTTTGCAAGCCAGTTATTAGCTCGAGTTTATGGGAAGGAATTCTTGCAATTTCTAAGTTGTTCAATGCTGTAACACTAAATTAAAAATTAAAAAGCCAGCTTGTCCTTACAATACAGCTGAACTACTTTTTGATCAAATAATCATACGATCATACATGTACAAATATGTCAAATATTATTTATGTAACTGCTTCAAATATTTTTCTATATTCAGTTTTAAGGCCTTGTACGCATGATTTAATAAACAAGGTCAAATCCTGCATGCAACAAGTACAACACCAAAAAAAGGAGGATGTGATCAATTCGTGTGTATTTTTTATTATTTGTTTTATGATTTTTCATGCATAAATATGTCACTTGCCAAAGGATTTAAAAAAATTTGTTATAAGGGTTTCTTTGCAGGTTGGTCACGTAAATTTTTTTATTATAATAAATTTTATTGTTATTATTATAATAATAATTATTATTATTATTATATAAATTTTTTTTAAATCAGATAGTCGATTTCGAAATTATTTGTTTCTTTACAGCGGTTTGATTATAAATTCGTTTTATGCTTAAAGAATTAAAATTATCATGAAACAACAAACACATCATAAAATTTTTTAGCGAGAGAACACTGATGGATATAACAATGCAACGAAGTTTGTCTTCTGATTATTAATGCACCACTTAGCGGAAGGTTAAATGAAAGCCTAATAGAGAAGATAGGGAGCTGCGATGAAGTCCTTCCAGAATATGAAAGCGTTATTCTATAGACTTTTGTAAACAAGAGGATAGAGGATGTCAATGTAGTTGAGCTGTTAAAAGAACTTTTAAAATGCATTGTCCATTCGAATTTCAAGTTAAATTTATGGGAATTCACTCATTATAAGCGTGACCATTCAGAGAAAAAAGAATTACGAAAATTGTTCTACAAATAGCGGAGTTATAGAATAATCGACAAAGTGACTATAAGATTTTCAGTGTCCGTCCGAAATATTTCATAATATTAAACCATTCATGCCCTTTTTTATTTTTTTGAAAATAGGTCCATAAAAGGTTGAGTTATGTTATAGTCATTATTATTTTGGGCGTCTAGTTTTTCTATCCGATTCCCGTTTAAAATGCTGTGAAACCGAACCGAAAACTTTCAGAACACTTTCAGATAAAAAAATCAGTCCATATATAAGTGGGTTCTGCAATAGTCAATATTTTGAAGGGAGAGCAATTCAGCCGCCCGATTTTCGAAAACAAATTTTTGTAGGAAACTACAAGCACACACTTTCAAACAAACAATAATAATTTTTAGAATCGGCGTACAAAAAGTAGTAAAAAAATACACACAAATTGAAACATCGTCCTTTTTGGAAGTCCGTAAAAGAAGATAACTTTTAGAATTTCAAAAATTTATTGTTTGTCTTGGCTTTAGCTGTTCGTATGCTGACATTTTATTGGTCGCTAAACCAACTGAACTTTTAGAAGTTTGAAAATATTCAAGCTCGTATGCTTAAGCCAAAAAAAATTAAATACAATATGTGAATTCTCTATCATATCTGATCATTACGAAATACATAATCCTTATAGGCGTAGCAAGCTTTTATACAAACAGCACAAGAAACAATTAATAATCGACATGAGCCTATTTTATACCACTAAATCAGCAACAAACAATAATTTTTGACACTCTAATTGTTTAAACAATTAGCTGAGGAAAATATTAAGTATTTAAAAACCACAAATTTATAATTGTTTGTATTTTTTTTTAAATTTATATCATATTTTGTTGTAATGAGATCCTTTATAACAACCCTCTTATATGTTTGACATTGCAACAGTGCTTCAAATAATTGTCCTTGCGATTGAATTCGATGTTGGGTAATAGTAAAATATTGGATATAATGTTCAGTGTAGATTGCATGTAATAAATATTCTCTCAGTGTAAATTAATTTATTTAGTAAAACAAAATAGTCTAAAGAAAATATTTTAAAAATATGCTTGACCACTGCAACAATTTGAACATTTTGTGGAAGGCAAATTTTTAATGCAAACAAAAACCATGCAAATTTATATTAAGAATTAAGCACTTGAAGTTAAATTCCAATTTTTTAATTTAGTTTCAATTCAGCCTTATAGGTGCCACCATTCCATTTGTGTAAATATCTTAAGTGCATAAAATGATCAAAGAGTTTTTCAAAAATAAGGAAATATTTGTAACTGGTGGTTCAGGTAAAACGGATGAAATATTTTTACAAATATTTAAGGATGAAATTTTTCTTTTAATTCCCTTTAACTGAAATTCAATTATTTTATTGTAAAATTTTAAGTTTGTCATCAGACCGATTAATTTCGAAACGAATTTCAATGGATTTTAAGAATAATTCGGGGGAAAATCTTCAGTTCTTAACGCGAAAAACAGAAAAAAGTATGAAGTTAAAAAAAATACATAGAAAAGAATTTCGGTAAAAATTTTGTCCAAAGTTATTGCAAGAACCCTTTAAAAACTTGCTTTAAAATAAAAGCAAAGCGAAATTATTGATCATATCACATTATTTTCGGTCTAAACTCCTTTTATAATTCATAATCGATTTTTATATTGTACCTGAATATTGAATTAACATTTTTAGGAGTCGTTGGCAAAGCACTTATTGAAAAGCTTTTACGGTCCTGCAATGTTGCTAAAATTTATATTTTACTTCGTCCGAAGAAAAATAATTCCATTGAGGAACGTCTGGAGAAGATCAAAAATGCAATGGTAAGAATTGACAATATATTTAAGAATTTTTGCCATATCCATAAAATATTTTCAATGCACAAAAAGTTTACCAGAAAATCTTTCTAATTAGTCTTTTACATAATAGAAATTTACGAATAAGCCTGCAAGGACATCTTTAATTATACGCCATCATTTAAAACTGTTTAAGTACATTATCACGCTTGGTGGCATAAAGATTATTCGTGTATAAATAAATTGTTTTTGTTAGTGGGTGGGCTTGCCTGGTAACGAATTAGCTCCCACTACCTCAATCGTAAATAAATTCAATATTTACTGTCTGTTTCCTTTATTCGTACGTTCGGCCGTTTATATTTTAATTAAGAACAAATTTAATTTTTTTTTTGCTATTTTTAGTCTAGACATTGTAAGACGTACTTTATTCCCAGTGTGCAAGTCCCCCATATATATTAAAGAGATAAAATTCATATCACTAATTTATAGTAATTAAGAATATCTTAAATAAGAAAAACTTGTATTTTGCAGAAAATGTGTGCAAGGATATTCCTATTCCTATATATCCTTATGATATATATTAAATATTTTGTTTATTTATAATCAAAATAGAGCAAAAAGTGCAAAATTCGCTAGAATAATGCGCTTTAGAGAAATGCATTCAGAACAACGATGTACCTATTTACCCACACACTGCAAGGACATCTTTAATTATAAAAGTTTCATTTCACATCTAGTTATAATGAGGAGAGAGCGAATTTTATATTTTTTTCCACCGCCAGGACATGCTCACTCACTACCCCCTTATTTTTAAAAATTAAATTTTTGCTACACACACGATCACAGAAAACAGAAAAATAGCTACTAGGACATGTAAAAGTTCACTTTTAAATCCTGTTATGTAATTATTTCTATTTGTGTCAAGGACATTTCTGCCGCACCCACATTGATTGTACCACATTTATCCTTGATAAAAATCCAGAGTGAAAGTTTTTAATTCATACAGTGCATGGACATTTTTATTCTCCATTGATTTTTATTTAAAAAAAATTTTATACATATACGACTAGAACACAAGAAAAAAATCAAGAGAACATAGATAAATAATCAAAAGTGTTAAAGAGACTTATAATGATGGTATAGCGACTATAGAAAACAGTAATGTTACGTTATGCTGGTGCAATAATTGCATTGTCCTGTCATTCGTGCTAGGACATGTCTTTGACTTTAAACTTAATACAAACATTTGTGTTAAGAAAACCGTAAAATTTTTAGAGTTTTGTTTAGCGCTCTTGATGCGATGTAAAAGAACACACACAGTGTGCATAAATTATAATATGAAGTAGTATTTTATTATCCTATTAATAGCACTGTGAATATAATTAGAACTTAAGCTTGAGTTCTAGTCTTTGAAAATAAATAATTTTTTAAAGTCTGACTTCAATAACAGCATCTTTTCCTTTAGATATTTCGCCAATTAAGGCTACAGAAACCCGACGAGTTAGACAAGAAACTGATATGTATACCTGGAGATGCCACTCTTCCCTTTTTGGGCATAACAACTGAATATCAAAAACTATTGGAAAATGTTTCCATAATATTCCATTGCGCTGCCACTGTGCGATTCGATGAGCCATTACGAGACGCTGTGAAACTTAATGTGGGCGGAACTTTGCAAATGCTTAAATTCGCCGAGACTTTAAAGAGCCTTGACGTTGTTATGCATGTTTCAACATTCTTCAGTAATCCCTATCTGGAACGAGTAGAACGAAAAATTTACAAGTCTCCCATGGACTGGAGGACGTGTTTAAATTTGTTGGAAAGAGATGATATCTCTAAAGAAGTAGTGGACATAATAACCAGAAAGTAATATCAAATGATTTTAATTGCACAATATTATATCTATACAGATTTCTCTTGCAAATTTAGATTAATTATAGGCTTTCCAAATACCTATTGTTTTACCAAAAATCTAGCGGAATCATTGGTAAATGATTATAGGAATAAACTACCAATAGCGATTTTCAGACCTTCAGTGGGTAAGTTTTTACCAGAGCGGCACTGTTCCTATGTATGGTATATAAAAAGGGATTTGAGCCAGTCACTTCTCTCACCATTTTAGATTATTTGATGGGGCATAGTGAGTCATCCATCGAAAAAATATGAAAAGGGATCGAAAAAGTAAGAAGATTTATTGTGATATACATTAAAGAAATTAAACTAAAAAATTTTGAATTTTATGGAAAATTGGTGCAAGGACATGTATATCCTTAATTTACAAAATTTCAATTCTGATGTAAATACAATAGAAATAAATCAACATTTTGAATTTATGCTTAGAATTATAACGTTCGGCTATCGGGCGAATCTTATTTTAATTCCATACATCCTTGATTTCTTATATATGTACAATTTGCTTAATACTTTTGATAGGAACACATCCAAATTTCAAACTTATTTAACTTATTATTTAAATTGTGTTCTCTTCCAAACGGTGCAAGGATATGCCTGCCACCCTAATACCTTTAATTTAAAAGATGTAAATATTAGCTTCACTTACAATTCATACAAGTTGGTAATTATACATATTAGTTCAATGAAATTATATTCAAGGACACGCTTATCTCTCGAAAATCCTTAGTCTAAAAAAATTTAAATGTTACTAAGATTTTAGCTAAAATCGCGAAATATTTCGAAAAGTATGCCTTTTAGCTCCATGATTAATTCTGCTCCACCCGGTGCATGTAAAATCTTACCTTCTACAAACCTCTTTTTTATAAATATTGCCGAATTGATGATCTAGAATACAGCAATTATTGGGTAGGACTCCCAAAATAGCAGACGGGAATTTTTAATTTAAACATTATTTATGATTGAAATGTGACAAATATTAATAAATTGTTCTAAAATTGTTTTATTAAAGTCTGTATTAAGTTTCGCTACATTTGGTTGAAGAATATGTGTTCATTTCATATATTTTGGACTTAATATATTAATTTTTTTGCCATATTCATGCCCATAATGGAGAGGAAACCAGCAAGTATGTCTCTAATTGTGATTTGATATCATGCAAGGACTACAATGCCTCCTATATAAGTCTTACGAATTTGCCACACGCACTTCTAGAGGGAAACAAATTTTTGAACACCCTATTAAGACCATGTTGGGAGTAACGTAGTAGGAAGCTTGATCAGTAGTAGGAAGCAAGATCAGTAGCAACAACTATGCACTTTAAGCCTCACTGCACCACTTGCAGAAAGGCCATTATGTAAAGGTCAATGGGAAGAATTTGCATTATAGTGTTCAGTGCCTCTAAAGGCTTAATTCGTAGTGAGTCTGTAGTTCCAATACATGCTGATATTTGGATCCTGTATAACTCGTCCACCATAATGGAGATTCTAATATAAGAATTGGATGTACTACGTGATTGTGAGGATTCACATTTTGCGATAGCTGTAGTAATCTACCTTGGCCTTATTTACTATACGTAGAGTTTTTCAAAGATGTGCTAAAATCCCTAATAAAAATTATTCCTTAGACCATCTATTTTGTTCTCCTGTATCAAGCCTAAGCAATTGTAGGGTTTCTTTTTTTCTCTAATATTGGTTGACACAACAAAATTATTTACAATTGTCCAGTGCTTCCTCAAAAATTGTCCAAGTGGTCTACTCCTTTATGATCTTTAATAAATGGTAGTGCGTGGCATTTGCTAAAGGGAAAGGGAATTTGTTAGTCCCATCCATATGTAGGAATATTTTTGATTTTTACAATGGATCATGATGACTGGGACATTGATTTTCTGATTTCTTAATAATTTGTTTATTTTCAACATATTTTTGCTTCCAGTTTTATTCTGTATTGAAGAACCAGAGCCAGGCTTTGCGCCTTCTTTGACTGGCGCAATGGGTCTATTTGCGTTAACGGGAGCTGGCATATTAAAGACCATTCATATCAAGAAAGATGTTAGACTTGATATAACTCCCCAAGATATGGGAATTAGATGTCTATGTTATTACACACTTAAAACGGCCAATTTATATAAAAGTCCACATAAGTTAGATCAAGCACTTGTGTTTATCGCATCTTCATGTACACATAGTGATCTCTCGTTTTGCCAGTACGTCACCATTATGGAGGAATATGGCTTTTGGACTAAAACGCCTTACGAGAAAAGCTTTCTCATACCGGGCTTGCATTGCACAGAAAGTGAATTTGTCTATAAGACTCTGGTACACGACTTCGAAACTGCTTGGATTGGAAAAATTAATCAAGAGCATTTTTTTTGCAGGTCTTGCTCAAACATATCCTACCATCTCTTATGGGCGACTTTTTGATGGTATTGTGTGGGCGCAAGCCAGTCCTAATGAGCATACATCGTAGAATATACAGCACCCTAGAAGTTATGAAACCATTTTTATTCAACTCTTATGAATCACCCGGAACAACTGACATCGATGAAATGCTGCTCAAATTAAAAGGGTGAATATTCCTGCATTTTAATGACTTGCTATGCTGCATGGTTTTCATATATTTTGTTTTAGAACGGAGTTCGATATGGATTTTGTGAATTTCGCAAAAGATTTTTACACAAATATCAAAATATGCCAGCCACTACCATATACAATACGTGAACATTTGCTTAAGGAAGATCCAAAGACTATACCCAGAAGCAAGAAAATATTGCAAGCGTAAGTTTAATATATTTGCAAGAAACTTTAAATATCGGGAATAGCTTACAATCCTTAAGACCTTTTTTGTGGTTCCCATATAAAAATATGGAAGTTGTTCTTAGTCAAAAATTACATTTCTCTGCTGCCAAAGTATACATTAGTGCATTAAACTTAGGAAGTTGCAACAATAAATAGCGGATAACTGATGTCATTACATTCAGCATCTTGGAGAAAGTACAAGTAGGTTGGGGGCTCTAGATATTTGCTAGGCATTTAACACAGGGTGGCATTTATTACTGTTGGTGTCGCTGATGATTGGTCCCGATTTATTTAGAACTATGCCAGTTGTTATAGATGGGATCTCATCAGACGAGTTCAAAATAAGAGTTAAGAGGTACTGCAAGGATCCGTTCTCTCTCCTGGTCTATTTCTTATTTGTCTCAATGATCTTCTGTGGTAAACCCTCAACTCTGTCAATTCATTTGCGGATGACAGAAGTACTTAACATTCGTATTCATTTGATAGTAGGCTAAACTAGTAGGAGATTGACCCACGAGGCAGAATATAACTGGTACATTTAGTCGCGATAGTGTTACAATCTCTGACTTTGGGTCATGCCAATAGAGTCAATTTGAATGCTTTTAAGAGGCAATGTTGTATGCTTATGCATAAAGTACGATCAAGCATCGGTAACTACGGCTGATATAAGTAATGAGGACTCAGAAGCTATTGATTTTCGACAACAAACTTCAGTGTGACGTTCATGTAGCTAGAGAAGCATCCAAGTGCCTCCTTGATCTCCTTAATACAAATAGCACCTAGATCCACCGAAAACTAGATACAGCTCTCCCTTGTATGGGCCGGTGCTTCGAATTATATTTTGAAGCCACTCGATTGAGTGCAGGATAAGGCGTCTGTTTCACTATTTTTTCGTCACTATAATGGAATGTATGGCCCTATGCTCCTTATAGGAGTTAAGAGGAATAAATATATAAAATAATGGAATGTACTTTTGCTCTCGAGATGCATTCTTATTTTCTAAAAACATTTATATCTGTGTTTGGTATACCAGTCTCAATCGTACTTTGTATTGCAAAGAAATTTTTTTCTTTCGTCAAACAGTTTGTATGTGGAATAAAACCCCTGCCGAGATCTTTTCCTCCTCTCCCAGCGTGTAGAATTTTAATTCGATTGTCTTCTATAATTTATTTTCTATTACCAGCATCGTCTTTCTAATCCAGGCCATTATCTTTCGTTGCGTCTGGAAACTATTACCTTCAAATAGAAAAAAAAAATAAACTACGACCATTGGCAAGTTTCATCCCTTAAAGAGTTTTAATATGTAATTATTTTCTTTAAATAAATATATCAATTATTTTTTTGATATGTTGCAAACAGTTTATAATCCAGTTAAATGCAATAATAAAAGGGTGTGTCGAAATTATAAATTTAGTTTGGGTTATAGCCTTTTTATACTTGAGTTCATCCAAGTAGAACACATGGAAGATGTTGGAAAAGGGAAACACTTCTTATTGCTGAGATATATTCTGCGGAAAATAGATCAAAGGACATTTGTGAACAGTCTAATAGCTATCACTTCTACTGATGAAACCGATGTGTTTATGTGCGGGCGTGCATTCAATCTCTGGCACTACTAGGACGACACCAGTACAGGATGGTGTGGGATCTCGGCTTGAGGGTTTTCCATACAGTGAGATTGCTGAAAAGTAAGTGAGAGCAAGTTCAATCCTCATTCATATCAGACACCTCTTTTAGGAAAGGAAATATAACAAACACTGAAGCCACATCATTTTTACCGACTTAAAAGCAGGTCTTATGTATCAATTACTTTGGAAATATTTCTTTACTTTGTTTGTACATGCAAAATATTATCATTTGTGAACTGATTTTCATATTTTTTTTTTTTTGAATTTGTTTGCTTGTTGTCCCATAATTTTTTTTTTTTTTTTTTTTTTTTTAATCGTACGCACAATTATCCTGCTCGAAAATTGATTTTCGCATAACTTCTATATATATAGACCGATTTTGAAAAAAAAAATTATTTTAAAGTTTATCATGCTTTCTGCTTTCACACACGGACAAAGTGACCGCCCGAAATAAGAATTATAACATAGCTCCGCCATTTTGTAGGCCTATTTTTAAAACTAGAAATGGATTTGAAGTGTAAATTAGAATGGATTATATGGATTTTATTTTCAACTAAGCCATAGTTGCTACGGTTTTGTAATGTGCTCTATTGACTCTGTATTGAAGACGGTTTTTTCGGATCTTTTTTCAGGCAAATAGGTGGATGGTCTGAATTGTTAAGCATCCTTGAAGAACAGTTCATTATTGACGAATGGCCTGCAATTCGTGCCGCAGTGGCACGTAATCTTGATGGTTAATTAATTACGAAATAAATTTCATATATAGTACTCTAAATAATATACTGATGGGAGAATAACATTTGAAGTATTTCCACAAAATTGTTTTCTCATAATGTCGTACAAATTACTTCAGATCCAGTGAATAAGATCCCAAAATGAGAGCATAAGCCAATGTTAAAAACGATGGATCTGAATTTTTACTACTTCTGGATTACAGATTGTTGATCTTATTCACTTCTTTGGAAGTTTTTTTTTTATTGTAATATCTCAATTTATATATTTATGTATTGTGGACTTCAATTTGGTCTATAATTCTGGCACTGTAATGGCGTACTTTTTGAGAGAACAATTGTAAAATTGTCTGGCAATTCAAAGGAAAAAAAATGAATTTAGGGATCTTTATTGAGAGCAAATTTATTTTTTATTTTATTTATTTTATTAGAAAGGACCTCGAAATTCTATAAGTGAGTTTTAATTTATAGAAGAGGAGCTACAAATAGATTTTTTTTATAAATTAACCTACAAAATGTTTCACTAATTTTAAAAAATAAGCATCATAAAACTTCCATGCTCTTACAACTACTTTCAATTATTAATAAAGAATTTCGACGTGAACATGAATCCCTTCAAATCGTTCATAAAAATTTTGCAATCGTTTTTTATAAATTTAAAAGTTAAGATAATCTTCCAATTAGTTTTGATTTAACATATTTTCTTTTTGTCTTTGCAGAAAAATATTTGCATACAAAATATTCAAGTACCTTTTGGCATTCAAGGCTTATGAAAGTCTTATGGATTATGTTGCTCAGTTTAACTACGAAAATCTCTGGGGTAATGGAAATTAAATTTTTTTGCTGTGATACACAAGGACTTAGATTCAAATAGTTTTTGAAATTTACTATTTTTTCCCAATAAATAAATTTAAACATATTTTAATTGTGGGAGATAGGATATTTGCAACATACTATATATAAAAAAATTGTTTCGAGGATCTTATTTGCTTTAAGTCGGTCATCTAGAGAAAGTTTATTTTTACGCAAAGCGATTCTATTAAACCTTATTAAAAGACATATCATTATATTTTTTAGCACCCTTTTTATAACAATTTTAATTAAAATAGTATTAAACTCAAGGTCTTATTTAGTAGTTGAACAATTTTATTTGTAATTATTGATATTTTGATACTTAGAATAAAGATGATACTCTATGAGTATCGAAATATCGATAATTACAAAATAAAATTGTTTGACCACTAAATAAGGCCTTGATAATAATATTTTAATCAAAATTTATTAAAAGACACTATTCAAATAAATAATATAAATAATAAATAATAAATAATAAATAATAAATAATAAATAATATTTATTATTTATTATTTATTATTTATTATTTATTATTTATTATTTATTATTTATTATTTATTATTTATTATTTATTTTTTAATAATAAATAATATTTTAATCAAAATTTATTAAAAGAAACTATTCAAAAATTAAACTACAAGCATGGAAAGATTATATCATATTTCTGAAGATACAATAAATAAAAATTAGTGGAAAAAAATATTACTCTGCGTGAATACCATTCCAGGGGCAATCAGTTCTCCTAAACCAATCAAAATCAGTTTTCTTTGATAGAGGCCGTCAAGTATTTCTAATAAAAAATAACAATGAACACAAGATATTAATGACATTAAAAGTCTCAGCACATATTTTTCTATTCATGAGCAGTTTGTTCCTTGTACACCAGAGGAAAAGGCAGAAATGAGGCGAACACCGTGTTAACGGTTCAAGCTGCATAAATTTTATGGGCTTATGTTAATACGGCAACAACTTCAACGCAATATCTTGGCATTTATGTTGGCGTATATACCTTAGGACCAATGCAGCTAAATTTAGATCGATAGTTGTTGCCGTATCATCAGTTTTTATGGCTAAAAAGTGCTATAGAGCATTAAGAATGAAGAATTTTAAGAACTGAAAAAAGGCAACTGGCATAACCCAATTTCCAAAAATTTTGTTGAACAGTTGGAATAAATGCTTTCCTTGTGGTAAGATGTCATAGATACGATGCCATTTAAATAAAAACTGAAATGGCAAGATAAACAATAGAATTAAAAACGCTTGGCCTACTGGATAGATGGCTGAAGATAAGATAATCATATCAATTAGTAATGCATCTCATTTCATAATCACGAACCTACTGTGGAATCGAATATGAATACAAAATACATACATAAGTGAGTACATACGATGTTTGTCCTAATGGAAGAGCCAAGAAAAGCCAAGATAAAAAAAGCACGCCAAGTTTGACCAATTGTCAAGGTTTTCTTCTGTTACCATGACATAGAGCCTCGTGAGTTCTTGTAACACGGTCGTGCGTTTAATAAATAAAAATTATTTGTTCTGTTTACCATACTTGCATATGAAATAAAATTACATTTATGGTATCATATACTATTAATATGCTTGACGTCAACCTCGTACACGTTTAGCTGTATATTCTAATATACACGTGCTGTATGATTCGTCAGTCATTAATTGTGAATGTGATTTTTTATGGTAGAGATGTCATTAGCGGGCGAAACACTTAAAATAATTATGCTAACCCGCCTAAAACCAGTAAATAATTAAAAAATATTATTCGACGATCCATTTTAACATTGTTCATAATTATTAGTACTTTAATGATTGTTAATTCATAAACTATGTATGTACCATATTTATTAATACTTTTGTAATTCGTTAAACTTTGGTATCTTCTTTAGCGGAAAATCTATTTATTTTGTTAACTAAATAATAATTTTTCATGGGAAAAAGGAAAAGTTTATTTTATTACTGATATATCAATAATTTTATATATTTTTTTTATTCTTGAATAACTAAACATAATTCGAAAAGGCAAATATATATAGCAAATATCATTTATTTATATTGCAGTCATCTTCGAAAGCTCCGCTAAAAAGTTTCGCTTAAACTGTATATGTGCTTAGCATGTGAACACAGTACATACATCAAAATTTGACATCCAGCTTGGCAATAATATTTTTTTTTTAATTTTCCTTCCAGCATCTTCTATTTGCTGGATAAATACTTTAAAAGTTTGGTATGTCCCCCACTGGAGAACTTAAATGCGCCTTCAACTGTTAGATTTTTAATCTTCTCGGATGTGGAAATAATAGTTTTCATCTATTAACTGTACACAAAGTACGATCCAAGTAGCTGAACAGCAAAAACGAGTTTAGTACATGCGATAGTTGTACATGGAAGGGACGATAAGTGCGCAATTATATTAAAATGAGCAATATTGCTGAAAACAATAGATAAGCGATAATAGCAAACATTAACTAATGGCGTTTTTGCTTTTGACAAATATTTTCCAAATACAAGGTGGAGCAGAGTGCAATGACATAAATTGAACTATATGCCGTTTTGTTATAAATTGAAAAAAAAAATGTTTTGAATATGTGCTTCACAAAAATTTTTATATAAATGATGAAATTAATTTTGATGAATTGTACCGCTCAAATGTCCACCACCCGAGTTGATGCGTAATTGCGCTCTTCTAAAGCACAGTAACGTTTGGCGCCATCTACAAAAATGTCATCCGACTCAAGTAATGATATTACTTTTGCGCTACCCTATATTTTAGCTGTCCTGGATGTTTAGCATTGAAATTTATTTCAGGCTTCGATATCATTCTTTTTCCAGGTGTATTAACAGCTTTGTTAATAGACATAATCGGTTTCTTTTATTTTAGTTTCGTTTACAAATGCATTTTGTTTTCGTGTAAAAAGTTTATAAAGTATTAATAAATTTTAATGGATCAACATATGGAAGTTAAAAGTTGCAAGCAGTTGACTTTGTTCCATTGTGAGCATGAGAAATACGAGTACACCACCTTGCGAAGGTGTCTGTAACATTAATACGAGCTTTCATTTTTAAGAAAGTGCTTGAAAAGTAGGAAAGTTACTAGCGATACAGTACCTGCGTTTGTTTACTTGCACAGTAGAAATATATATACAATGTGAAAGTAACAAAGCAATTAGCAAAATAACTCTTTCGTATTCTCAAATCATAAAAATATAAATCAGCTGTTTTAGACATCTTCTACGTGTATTATTGTACCTATATTTACTAAAAATGTGCCTCCTCATCGCAAATACTTCTAAAGTTTTTCAAATATCGCATAGAGATGTGTACCATTCACAATATGTTCATATAAGGATGCATCCACTGTCCTTAAGGAATAATATTAATTAGAATATGGGCACAAATTAGATACTGTCTGGGACATTGGTTAGGTGTAGAGTTGGCAACTCTTTGATATTTTTCAAAAATCGGTTTCTTCAGAGACTGGTTTTCTGTTCAAATAATAAAATATTTTATGTTTCTTATGAAGAGGCTGGCTTAGTTGCTATGTTTTTGAAAATTTTCATTATTGATGAAAAAATATATTAATGTCTTGTGTATAAGTGGCGTAAAATTTCAAATAATCAAAAAAGACGAGTACTTTAAAAAATAAATATTGTTTTTTTTTCGCAATAATCAAAAAACCGTGAGTTTATAAAAACCAATTGAGTAAAGGAAAAATATTATAAAAAACCAGATTTTCTAATGAATCGAACACCTGTTACGGCAGCTTTTGTTGGGTTCCATTTCCACAATATTTATGAATAATTTATTTTCTCGTAATACATATGTATTAACTTTCGTTTTTTAATAATTTCATATCCGTACTCTTTGTTCAAAATTATGACAAACGAGTATTTTACAAACTTTTTTTCTATTAACATAAAAATATTTAAACTCGTCCAAGACCAAGACCAGGCTACATATAAAATTCTAGCTGAAAAGTTATCCATCTTCCTCTTAATTTGTCCTTATTGTCTCAGAGTAAAAAGTTCGAAGGTATTCCAAGAATATTTGATATATTTTAAATGCCAGCAAAAATTGTATTGCTTTGTAAATTTGGATTTTTCTAAAAGGACACACAAAGTTGTTTCATACAAAAATTTTAATTTATATAACTTACGCTTTCATTATTTTTCTGCTTCTCGACAACGTTTTAGGATCCTCCTTTAACAAATTTTCCCTCACACTATATGGAACTGCTTGGCAAAGCTCAAGATTTGTGAAGAGATTGTTTGTCTTCAACATAATGTCTATATTAAATTCCGTTCTGCAAGAAAGTTAAAATTAATTTAAAGAAACTTAGATGTAAGAAACTACTTACCCCTTTAACATGAGAAACATCTCATCAAGGAGTGTTGTGCCTGTACTCTCATATTCGTTGAAGAGAAATGGTTTTAGGACTTCATTAGTGTTGTATATTTTACGATTTGCTCTCAGGAGAGCCGGCTTATACCCAAGCAAAACCAGAATTGAATCAAGCAGCAGTGAAGGTAAGAGTTGCTTAAGATAAAACTGCAAAAAGTTGATTAAAATAGAAATTTTCCATTTAATATGCCAAATTAATACAATTACCAGAAACATATATAAAAATCTATTATCCACTGGTTGCAAGCCGGGTATAAGAAAACATTTTTCAAAGGCCGCCTCAGTCCAAAAACCATTATTCTGCATTAGGCCTATATACTGCGGAAATGTAAAACTAGAAGATGTGAAAGAAGAAAACATATAAATCGGAACTTCATTGGGCTTCTGACCCTCGTTATAAAATTGGGCTGCCTTGAACGTGTAATAACACATTGTTTTCACGCCAAGGTCTTGTGGTGTCAAATCTAGTCTAGTGTCCTTGCCAATATAAATGGTTTTCATTAAACCAGCTCCAGTGACAGCAAATAAGCCCAATGCACCCATCATTGTAGAGGCAAAGCCCGGTTCCGGCTCTTCAAGGCAAAATAAAACTGAAAATAATTTTTTATTTTATTATGGAATTTTTTTTTCAATGCAGACATTTACCAATTGATGGTCTATAAATGGCCACCGGAAGTTTATCTCTGTAATCATTTACAAGGGACTCTGATAAGTTTTTGGTGAAACAATATGTATTCGCGAAACCTGTGACTACCCTTCAATAAAAAGGAATTACTTAAAAGTTTATTAAGTTTCAATTCGTTGAACTTACTTTTTCGTTATGGCATCTATATGTGCCTCAGAAATTTCCTCATTCTCAGCCATTTTAAGACAAACTCTCCAGTCCATTGGTGCCTCATACATTTTTCCTTCCACACATTTTAAATAGGGATTGCTAAAGAACGTTGACACATGCATGAACACTTCTAAATGCTTTAGGGTCTCTGCGAATTGTAATGTGCTTAAAGTACCGCCAACATTCAGCTTAATTGCAACTTTTAGAGGTTCATCGAAACGTACAGTAGCAGCGCAGTGGAACATTATTGAGACATTTTCTAGAATTTTTTTATTCTCTGGGGTAATGCCCAGGGAGGGCAGGGTAATATCACCAGGTATTATGGCAAGTTTCTTTCCCAACTCATCGGGCTTTCGTAGTTTTAGTTGACGAAAGAGCTGGAATATTTATGAAGTCTTATTGAAATTTCAGAAGGATATTAACTTATAACCAATTTCTCACAATTTCAATAACAAAAACTTAACATTAATTATAAGCCAATAGTAAATTCGCATGGACTTCCCCAAATAAATAATTTTTCGGATTTAAAAGAAGCCCCTTTATCATTAGCAGCATGGAGTCCAAAGCGTCATAACCCAACGGTTTTTTGATCGCTGTTGACACAATTATAATACTATTCTAACTTTTCTGATTTCGTGACTCCACATGAGGGTTTTTTTCAAATAAAACGTTTTAAAGTAATGTTTGCTAGTTTTAGCGATTTTTTGGAAGTTTGGAAGTTTTGTGTTGAAACGGAAAATATCAAGACTGTCAAATTTTCGTTTAATATTGTGCGAATTGAAAATGAAAATCGGAATATTATCGGAATAAATCAAATGTTTAATGCTGTATCCAAAATCCGCAATAATTTCCTAGGAAAATATCGTTTGGCACTATTGAATGCAGAACAGGAATGCCGGGATCTTCTGCTCGTTTTATCGGTTCGGGTTATCCATTTAGTAATTTCAAAACCGTGGGCCTAACATGGCTGTTTAATATATATCATTTTAATTTTGTTTATTATAAAAAGTTAGCAATTCACGAATATGGATCACTTAGCAACCCAGAAACGCGTAAAAATAATTAAAATTTACTACAAAACTGGTGGTTGAAATTTTGCCAATTTTTAAGAATTAACTATGCTCGTCATAATCGACCTACTGTGCAAGGAATTATCAAGATAATAAAGAAATTCTAAAACACTGGAAGCCTTACAGAGATACTCATAGTCATGCCTGTACATCATCGGACCTACTGTGCAAGATTATTATGAAATTTAAAGAAACTAAAAGCTTCACAGATGTAGTCTCGCCTGCCAAAAATATTGATACTGTTAGTGAAAGTGTGGCTGATAATCCGAATTTCTGGACTGCACGGCCCACTTTACGGCTCATTATGGCGTAGTTTACATTTGAATTTGCACCTCCATCCATTTAAAGTCCAACTCATGCAGATGACCATTCACAACGCCCTAAAATGGTGATTAGGTGCTAGAGAAACGGGCTTTCATTTTGTTACAAGCAAAATTTTCGCATATGGGGATCGGAGAACCTAGAAGCAGTTGTGGGAGAGTCATTGCATCCGGAAACGTTTACTGGCAGGTATTATGATCTGGATGTGTCATTGGTTCATTTGTTCGAAAGCGACGCTGAAAGAATCATTGCCGTCAATTAAGAGACCTTTGGCTCGTCGTCAATTATGAACTGGACAATATGTGGTTTCAATAAGATGGTGCCTCAATTCACACAACATAACCGATTTTGGATTTATTGCATGGCAAGTTTCCAGAAAGCATAATTTAACGTTGTGTCGAAATCAATTGGCCACCAAGTTCATGCGATTCGACACCATTTCACTTTTTTGTGGTGCTACGTCAGTGACCGTACTTAGTTGCACGGTTCCCTGACCTTGAATAATTTTGAATACCAACATTCGTCACGTTATCGCCAAGATACCTCCCGAAATGTGCGAAAAAGTGGTCGAGAACTAACTCAAAAGCATGCACTACTGCAACCAATATAGAGGCGGTCATTTAAATGGCACTGTATTTCATACGTAACGGAAAGGTTTAGGAATTAGAAAAAAAGTTTTATGAAAATCATAAATCAAAATATATTTGGAACTGTGATATGCATATCCACAGGTTTTTTTTAATAAAAATAAAATTTGAAAAACCTTATTTTAGTTTTATAAAAAGTTTCCTGCTTCAGAACTAATAAAAAGTATTATAAAAAATAAATTTTAGCAGCAATTTGTAAAATTATAGGGTTTCCAGCACACATAATCCTTTCTTCTAATATTTTGAGAACTGAACTATAATAAAAATTAAGAATTTAAAGTTGAGAAAATTACATCTTGCCGCCAAATTTTTAAATTCAACTCTTACGACAAGTATTTAGTAATACGAGATTAAGAGGACATGCGTGATGGTTAAGAGTATTTCCTCCGAACTTCGATCTTTTTTCTTAAGTATTTGCAGCATTTTGAATTTTTTACGATTTCGTAGTGCTTATTTCATATCGAAAAGTTTTGTAAAACTTACTTACCAATGATGAAGTGATTTCCTCCAGACGTTGCTCAATGGAAAGTTTTCCTTTTGGACGTAAAAGAATGTATATTTTACGAACATTGCAGGAGCGTAAAAGCTTTTCAATCAAAGACTTGCCAACAACTCCTGGAAATTGGATAAATATTTTGGTATTAAAGGGTATTGGATATTTTAATATAAGTATATTAAACTTATTGTTATCTGTTGTAAGCTCATCTGTCTATGAATTTCGTGGCATTCTCATATTGCACTTTGAAGCCTTACGAGGTTGAATGTTTAGTAAAGAGGTTAAAGTCTACTGATGAGTTGTTTAGCAGATATATACACAACTAAGCCACAACAAATACAACATTTTTAATATATTCAAATTAAATTTATTATCCATATCAAACGTGTACTCGTATAAAATGCTTATAACAATTCCATATGGATATTGGTTTTATGGGCCTTGAAGAGGATACAATAAAGTTTTTATAGAAATATATTTCATAACATTTAATAAGTTAATTCAATTTTACGTATTTTAGTTTAATTTCAAATAGTATATTTATTTCCTTATCAATTTTATAAATCTATTGATCTCTCAACATTGTGATGTGCTTTTCATATCTTCTTCAAGAATAATTATCAATTTTTAAATGTCATTTATAAATAAATAGAATACAACTATTATTTTTTCAAACATTATTATAAATAAGTGATAATAAGGTTGAAAAAAATTCATTTGTATTATTAAATTATTGTTATTATAATAATTTTTGTTACTACTATTATTATCCTTTTTATTATCATCATCATTATGAGCATTATTATTAATAATAATAAAAATATTAATAATAACAAATAATTTTATTAGTATTATTTTTCTTATTTATTTCTTAATTTTTTTCCAGTTTGTTTGAACTTTTTTATATTTAATTATAATAGACACTGTGTCATACACGTATGAGCCTTGGGGCAAATACAAAAATAACTTCAAATCCATTTAAAAATTTTCACTTTCTCATTGTGAATATAAACTAAAATATTTTGCTGTTAGTCCCGAAATGTCCAACTTTATTTGCAAAAACATACCTGAACCTCCAGTAAGAAATATTTCACGATTTTCGAAAAAGTCTTGTAAAAACATTTTAATTATTTATTTATATATATTTAAAGATTCAGCAAATAAAATTAATTAACTGTTAATTACGTTATTATTTTGATTTAGTATTATTTCCGTTTTAATCCAATTTTACTCTGTGAAATTAATTAGTGATATGCTGGATATTCTCACAATTTTTGTTTAATTTTTACTTGCTATACTTAGTCCATATTACATTACTTCCAATGCCAACTCATCAGTAGACCTTGAACCATCACGTTTAAGACACTTAGTATTACGACGTTTGTGTAGTTTATGGGCTAGACATCTAGACTACCGTTTCGTAGTTTTCACTTGACCTTTGACAAGCTTAAGAGTTTGAAGGCTTATCAAACATGATGATTGAAGGTCTGTTGGTGATCTGGCATTAACGCCAACGATATGCAGGCAATTACGCCAACGATATGTAGACATTAACGCCAACGATATGCAAGCATGTATACAAACAGTTTAGCCCGCAACAAATTTCTAGTTCTACTCTATTTAAGTAAGACCACGTTGGGGAACGCGTTGCAGTACGAGCATACCGCACTAAGCCGCAACTTAACTACGCAATGCGACAAAGTCGACAGAATATATGAAAATATAGCAACGTGTAGCGATATATTTAGTTTAATTAGTTTTTGAAAAATGCCCCTTGTTGCTTTATATCTTTTTATTAAAATAATTTATGCCGGAAAATGAAATCTTTAATCTCTTAGCTGACACCTTCTGTTGCAACATCACTTTGTAAGAGGACGTTTCGTTGAGGTGGATTAAACTATTTTTGAGCCTATATTGAATTTTCCTTATTTTTCGTAGAAAAAACCAAATATTTATATTTGAAATTAATCTTAAAATTTTGCAGCCTAATATCGTGTCATTGCAATTGCTCTGCAATATGTTAAAAATACCGCGTAGTTCCGATGCAGTGTTGCTTCACCCAGTGCGGTCATTACTATTTTTCTTAATTGTATTGTATTTTATTTTCTATTGTTTTGCTTTATCTTATTTAATTTCATTTTATTTAGTTTATTTTGTGGTGCTTTATTTATACTTATATTTACTATATTTTAATTTCATTTAATTTAACTGAATTTTATTTTATTTCTTTAGTTTTGTTTTACTTTACTTTAATAAAATTTTATTTGCTTTTTTCCTGATTCCATTTAAATTAATTTTATGTTGCAAGTTTTATATTTTTAATTTTAAATAACTTTCCGAACTGTGTTGTTCGTTAAGATGAATTTCGAGTCCTGAATTTGACAATTTATGTTAGTAATTTTGTTGAAATAATTTTTTATGTCAAGGAAGAAGTAACAAATTCTTACATACTTGGCATTGTTATTAAAAATATAAGTAAAAATTCCCTACTAATTAAACGACATAAAAAGGACATATGAACGAAGGACATATGGCGACCATCGAAAACAATACTGTCCTTTCATGATAGTGTATCGATTGGCTTCCTTAATAAAAGATAATTTGAACAAGTTATGAATTCAGGACTCGCACTTGAGCCAGATTAATTAAATTTGCACTTCATTAATATTTCTTTTATATATACTTTATTTACGATAGTTTATTAAAATTTATTAGTAAAGTTTTATTTTATATTTCGTTCTTTCGTATTATTTAATTTAATAAAATTTTATTTTTTGTCGTACTATTTTAATTCATATTATCTTATTGTGATCTTTCTGAACTTAATTTGTTATTAATTTTAGGATTCTTTATTGTATTTGAATTTGATTTGATTATTTTATACTTTTCGTGTCAATTTATTTAATATTATTTTATTTTATTGTATTGTATTTTGTGTAATTTCATTTAATATCCTTTTGCTTTATTTTATTTTTTATAATTTTATTTATTTTTATATTATTATACTTTTATATATCGTAAGAGAAGATTTAAGCTCGAAGTCAAAACTACAACTAAATGAAGAAAGTTTTAAATCAAAATTTATATAGAGACGAACATGTTTAAATGCAATTATTTTCTACAGGTACCTTCTCTATGAATTTAAATACTAAAAGAAATAAAATAAAAGTATATAAAAATATATCAGAGTGAGAAAGCGTTACAATTACAACGACTCTTTGTTTTGAATGTCACCTGTTGTTCGAGTACAAATATTTTCTTTTAAATTTTATTTTGTGATATCCAAGTAGATTAAAATTAAAATCCATTAATTAAATTGGCTCTTTTTGGTTTCCATATTTTGTTACTTTTTAATTCAATTCTAGTTTTTTTGTTCGTTTTTGTTTCTAATTAATGACTTTTAAATCTAAAGTTTTATTTAAATGTTTTAAATGTAAGATTTCTACAATATAAGTTATTTTGTTACACATTGTCTCTTTGCCATTTACTTTTATTTAAAACATTTTTAATGCCAAGTTTCAAAATTACAATTTGAGGGATTTTTCTCCCGTATGTCGAGGGATTGCTGAATGTGTTAGGTTTTGCTTAAAAGCAACACTAAAAGACCAAAATTATTTTAATTTATTACTTTTCAAAACTTTCATAAACTTAATTCGTTCATTTCATTACAATTCCAACATATTCATGAATATTAAGTTTCTAAAGAATATGCTAAATCAAAGTATTTTAGTAGCCCAACAAGATGTAAAACAATTGGAAAAATTCATTGTTTAATAAATAAAAACAAAAGACACTTCATTCGGGATGGGAGACTAAATGGTGTTCTTTTATGTACATTTTTAAGATGATATACCCACGGATAAGGATATACCCACGGATAAGGATATACATAGATCAAGCAGAAGATCCCTCAGGCAACGGCCTACCCAACAGATATTTTGGATCAACTAACGAATACTTCTTTAAGTCAACTGAGGGCCTTCGCATGTCTAATGAAATCATAAATGAATGCTGCAGAAATTTTAATTAAAATAAGAAATCGTAGAAACATAATTGTTCATAATTAATTTGTATTGTTCACCGATGACTTAGTGTCACATTGAAAGAATATGGAAATGATGCATTAGAACGTATTATTATCAATGTATTGCAAAAGAAGGAACATTTTATCTTAATTTTATTGTATTACAAGTAACTTCAAACTTGTAGGTCCCTTTGGCTGACATGTAACACATTAATGGCTCACAGAGAAAATTATTTAAGCTTTTTAATCAATTAAATCCTTTAATTAAAATGTTTTTATTGTACTAGATCCGATTAACATTTTGATTGGACAGAGAATTTGACTGTTGCTCACATGCGCTTTTTCTTTTCAAAATGCAAAAAATTTAAAACTTTTTAAGAACTGAAAATGACATCGCTTTTCAATCCTCGCAGACGGTCACAGGCAGCGTTACCATTTGTCAAGTTTTCCCTTTTTTTGCATGTTTTTTGAGATGCCAAAAAGTTTTAAATTTATTGGGTAAAAAACAAGTTTTTTTGAAAATACATAAAGTTTTGTAAAGTTTTTTTTTAAATACATAACTTAACTATTGCAGTATATTTGATGAAAATATTAAGTGATGTTTGTATGCAATGAAACGATCTTATATTTTCTCACTCCCTTATTACTGCAACAGTGTCTCATTGTCTTTACTCCGTCTTAAGTACAACTATGCCGCTTTTATACATTGGCAATGTGTAGTAACTAACTTTTGTATGGTTGTGGTGAAAAAAAATTTAAAAAACATGGACAAATATTTAATGAAAAATGGCAAGACCAATGAAATATTTACATTTCTAAATAAAAAATTATTTTTTTTTATTAGCCTCAAGCAATGGAATTAACAAGCCCGCCACAGAAGTAGCAGAGGCACCGGAGAATCCAACTTCTTTAACAAAAGCTAAGGAAAGGAAACTTGGTAACTACGTAAAATCGTGGGAAGACCATATTTTACTGAAAGGATGGATAAAGAAAAACGAAAATAATTTCCCTTTTTGTAAATTGTGTAATTGCCAAATAAAAGCACAAGCCGGCATAGTAGACTTAAAAGCGCACGCAAAAACGTCTAAACATATTGAAAATGCAAAAGCCATTGAAGTTCACGCAGGAAGCCATTCTTTATTTAGCAAACCAAGCAAATTTAGTGAAAAAGTGATGAATGTTGAGTTGCATTTAGCCGCATTCTGTGCAGAGCACAACGTTCCATTTCTGGCAATGTACCACCTTGTCTCTTTGCTAAAAAAAAATACCATAGACGATTCAGAGCTCCTAAAAAAAACATCTTGCGCAAGAATAAAAACCACGGCATTAGTTAATAATGTCATTGGAGAAACGCATCACACTGAACTGTGCAACATGCTCCGAACAAAATTCTTTTCACTTTGTGTAGATGAATCGACAGACATATCAACAACAAAACTGTTGTCGTTAGTTGTGCGATTGGAGTTTAATAGCAAGGTTTGTGATTTTTTTTGACCTTGTTAAAGATAAAAATTGCAATGTCATAGGCATTTATGAAATAATTGTATGTAAATGTTTTCCAACAAAAAAGCATTGATTATAAAAAAAAATTTAATAGGGTTTGCTGCGGATGGTGCTAATGTTATGACTGGGTCGAAGCATTCTGTCGCCACTTTGTTAAAGAAAGGTGTTCCACATCTTATTATATTTAAATGTACTTGCCATTCCTTTGCTCTTTGTGCCAACAACGCATGCAATGTTTTACCTAAATATGTAGAAGGTGGTGCCAGGGACATTTATAATTTTATTCATAGTAGTCCAAAGCGGGTGGATCTATTCAATGATCTACAAATATTGTTAGATTATGAGCCCCGAAAAATGTTGCACCCCTTTCAAACACGTTGGCTTTCTGTAGAAGCTACCGTTAAACAACTTTTAAGCCGATTAGATGCCTTAAAAAATTTTTTTAATTTGAGCTATATTTATTATTTCTGAAATTTATTTTAAGTGACATAAATAAGTTGAACCGGTTATTTCAAAACAAAAGCCCTCAAATACATATACTTCGTGGAGAAATAAATCGTTTGTATTGCAAAATTTTTGAATACGTAGTAAGAGATGAGCATGTAAGCTTTGGAAGTTTTAAAAAACTTGATATAAACAACACTACATACCTTAAAGATCCGAAAGACATTTATTTAGGTGCAGAAGTATCTTTAGCACTAGCATCATATAAATTATCTGAATGCGATGAAATTGACTTTAGAGTTAATTTTTTAAAGTTTTATGTTGAACTTTGTAATGGTTTGTTAAAAAAGTTCGATGTTGATAACGACATCCTCAAACACGTTGAAGTCTTAGCACCTTTTAGTGTAATAAAAGGTAACCAAAAGTGTATTTCTGAATTATGTGCTCTTGTGCCAAATGTAGTAGATTTTAGTGATATTCAAGAAGTTGATAATGAGTGGCGTGAGCTACTCCATATTAGTTTTTCGGAACATAATTTATGGAAAGAGCAAAATATTGAAAGTTTTTGGGAGAGAGTATTAAAATTAAGACATTGTGATGAGTCCGAAGTTTTCTCATATTTAAAAAAATTTGTTTATGCAATTTTGTCGTTACCTATATCCACAGCAAAGCGTATTTTTTCAAAAATTAATTTAAAGAAAAATAATGTAAGAAACAAATTAGAAATACCATCTTTATGTGGTATTTTGAGAACAAAAGACTTTTTGAGAAAAAACAACAACAATTGTACAAACTTTGAGCAATCAAAAGAAATGGTTTTAAATTTTAATAAAACTATGTACAAATAAGAAATTATTTATTAGTGTATGATATTTTTTTTTAAAGATCTCTAAATATGAATTTTATTTTATGTTTTTTATTATATGTTATATTTTTGTTTTTAATCGTTTTTATATTTTTAAATAAAATGAATTCCAAATACATTTTAATGTTTTCTTTTAAAATTTAGGTACTTTTGTAGAAAAAAGTTTTTTTTAGATATAAGAAATTTAAAAAAAAAATATATGGTAACGCTGATCACAGGTCACATGTGCACCTACGTTACATATAAAGAAGCAAAAACTACGTGAGTACTTTAGAGGGTGGAAAAATAACGTTGCAAAAACAACAAACAGAATGGTAAACTTACAATACCTTATCACAGTTAAAGAGTATCAAAAATCAATCCAAAAGCCCCAACTCCATTTTGTAAGAAGGCAGTTAAAAAGAATGTTTAGAGAGTGAAGAACAACTTGAAACTTAAAAAAACATTTTTTCGTAGATTCTAAACTATATTTTGAGACCTCAGCTTAGCTTGGCTTAAATCACAAATGTTTAAGTCTAATCCCTCGATCGATTTTTTCAACGTCCAAGTACTGTGTATTATTTTTTATAAACACAGGAAAAACATGTCAGGGATGGAACTCGTAGTGTCAACTTTTTTCTTATAGTTTTGAAGAAAAATTATTTTAAGTAATAAGTAGCAATTTTCCGATCATTGATACCATATGTTGTAGTTGGTTGTTTTGTGAAATGTCGAGCGATTTTGCACCCAAACTAAATGCCTTTTATTTTTGTATTAGTGTGTTTGTTGGTATTGATAAATTGGACCTTGTGTTGATAAACGTGGAAAGATTAACTGCCTATTTAATTATGTAAATTTCGTTCGATTCGATTATTTATATTTATATTTAAAACAAATAGACGAAATTTACATAACTAGGAAGTAAAAGTAAAAGCAAAAAAAAAACAAATTCCTGGTATGGACTCAATGCAACTGCTCCAAAATATATGAAATAAATTTGTATAATTGTATATTATTTTTTGATTAGAAATTACCACCACAAGTACACATCAGCGCTTTTTATTGACGGTAATGGTTCTTCCTGCTTCGTTCTTAAACATATGCGGCCCAGCCGGCTATAGTTATTGCGTGAGTCAGACTTTATAAATTGATATTGATTTTAAACTACTTGGATATCAAAAAGTAAAATTTAAAAGAAAATATTTGTACTCGAACAAAAGGTGACATTCAAAACAAAGAGTCGTTGTAATTGTAACGCTTTCTCACTCTGATATATTTTTATATACTTTTATTTTATTTCTTTTAGTATTTAAATTCATAGAGAAGGTACCTGTAGAAAATAATTGCATTTAAACATGTTCGTCTCTATATAAATTTTGATTTAAAACTTTCTTCATTTAGTTGTAGTTTTGACTTCGAGCTTAAATCTTCTCTTACGATATATAAAAGTATAATAATATAAAAATAAATAAAATTATAAAAAATAAAATAAAGCAAAAGGATATTAAATGAAATTACACAAAATACAATACAATAAAATAAAATAATATTAAATAAATTGACACGAAAAGTATAAAATAATCAAATCAAATTCAAATACAATAAAGAATCCTAAAATTAATAACAAATTAAGTTCAGAAAGATCACAATAAGATAATATGAATTAAAATAGTACGACAAAAAATAAAATTTTATTAAATTAAATAATACGAAAGAACGAAATATAAAATAAAACTTTACTAATAAATTTTAATAAACTATCGTAAATAAAGTATATATAAAAGAAATATTAATGAAGTGCAAATTTAATTAATCTGGCTCAAGTGCGAGTCCTGAATTCATAACTTGTTCAAATTATCTTTTATTAAGGAAGCCAATCGATACACTATCATGAAAGGACAGTATTGTTTTCGATGGTCGCCAAATGTCCTTCGTTCATATGTCCTTTTTATGTCGTTTAATTAGTAGGGAATTTTTACTTATATTTTTAATAACAATGCCAAGTATGTAAGAATTTGTTACTTCTTCCTTGACATAAAAAATTATTTCAACAAAATTACTAACATAAATTGTCAAATTCAGGACTCGAAATTCATCTTAACGAACAACACAGTTCGGAAAGTTATTTAAAATTAAAAATATAAAACTTGCAACATAAAATTAATTTAAATGGAATCAGGAAAAAAGCAAATAAAATTTTATTAAAGTAAAGTAAAACAAAACTAAAGAAATAAAATAAAATTCAGTTAAATTAAATGAAATTAAAATATAGTAAATATAAGTATAAATAAAGCACCACAAAATAAACTAAATAAAATGAAATTAAATAAGATAAAGCAAAACAATAGAAAATAAAATACAATACAATTAAGAAAAATAGTAATGACCGCACTGGGTGAAGCAACACTGCATCGGAACTACGCGGTATTTTTAACATATTGCAGAGCAATTGCAATGACACGATATTAGGCTGCAAAATTTTAAGATTAATTTCAAATATAAATATTTGGTTTTTTCTACGAAAAATAAGGAAAATTCAATATAGGCTCAAAAATAGTTTAATCCACCTCAACGAAACGTCCTCTTACAAAGTGATGTTGCAACAGAAGGTGTCAGCTAAGAGATTAAAGATTTCATTTTCCGGCATAAATTATTTTAATAAAAAGATATAAAGCAACAAGGGGCATTTTTCAAAAACTAATTAAACTAAATATATCGCTACACGTTGCTATATTTTCATATATTCTGTCGACTTTGTCGCATTGCGTAGTTAAGTTGCGGCTTAGTGCGGTATGCTCGTACTGCAACGCGTTCCCCAACGTGGTCTTACTTAAATAGAGTAGAACTAGAAATTTGTTGCGGGCTAAACTGTTTGTATACATGCTTGCATATCGTTGGCGTTAATGTCTACATATCGTTGGCGTAATTGCCTGCATATCGTTGGCGTTAATGCCAGATCACCAACAGACCTTCAATCATCATGTTTGATAAGCCTTCAAACTCTTAAGCTTGTCAAAGGTCAAGTGAAAACTACGAAACGGTAGTCTAGATGTCTAGCCCATAAACTACACAAACGTCGTAATACTAAGTGTCTTAAACGTGATGGTTCAAGGTCTACTGATGAGTTGGCATTGGAAGTAATGTAATATGGACTAAGTATAGCAAGTAAAAATTAAACAAAAATTGTGAGAATATCCAGCATATCACTAATTAATTTCACAGAGTAAAATTGGATTAAAACGGAAATAATACTAAATCAAAATAATAACGTAATTAACAGTTAATTAATTTTATTTGCTGAATCTTTAAATATATATAAATAAATAATTAAAATGTTTTTACAAGACTTTTTCGAAAATCGTGAAATATTTCTTACTGGAGGTTCAGGTATGTTTTTGCAAATAAAGATGGACATTTCGGGACTAACAGCAAAATATTTTAGTTTATATTCACAATGAGAAAGTGAAAATTTTTAAATGGATTTGAAGTTATTTTTGTATTTGCCCCAAGGCTCATACGTGTATGACACAGTGTCTATTATAATTAAATATAAAAAAGTTCAAACAAACTGGAAAAAATTAAGAAATAAATAAGAAAAATAATACTAATAAAATTATTTGTTATTATTAATATTTTTATTATTATTAATAATAATGCTCATAATGATGATGATAATAAAAAGGATAATAATAGTAGTAACAAAAATTATTATAATAACAATAATTTAATAATACAAATGAATTTTTTTCAACCTTATTATCACTTATTTATAATAATGTTTGAAAAAATAATAGTTGTATTCTATTTATTTATAAATGACATTTAAAAATTGATAATTATTCTTGAAGAAGATATGAAAAGCACATCACAATGTTGAGAGATCAATAGATTTATAAAATTGATAAGGAAATAAATATACTATTTGAAATTAAACTAAAATACGTAAAATTGAATTAACTTATTAAATGTTATGAAATATATTTCTATAAAAATTTTATTGTATCCTCTTCAAGGCCCATAAAACCAATATCCATATGGAATTGTTATAAACATTTTATACGAGTACACGTTTGATATGGATAATAAATTTAATTTGAATATATTAAAAATGTTGTATTTGTTGTGGCTTAGTTGTGTATATATCTGCTAAACAACTCATCAGTAGACTTTAACCTCTTTACTAAACATTCAACCTCGTAAGGCTTCAAAGTGCAATATGAGAATGCCACGAAATTCATAGACAGATGAGCTTACAACAAATAACAATAAGTTTAATATACTTATATTAAAATATCCAATACCCTTTAATACCAAAATATTTATCCAATTTCCAGGAGTTGTTGGCAAGTCTTTGATTGAAAAGCTTTTACGCTCCTGCAATGTTCGTAAAATATACATTCTTTTACGTCCAAAAGGAAAACTTTCCATTGAGCAACGTCTGGAGGAAATCACTTCATCATTGGTAAGTAAGTTTTACAAAACTTTTCGATATGAAATAAGCACTACGAAATCGTAAAAAATTCAAAATGCTGCAAATACTTAAGAAAAAAGATCGAAGTTCGGAGGAAATACTCTTAACCATCACGCATGTCCTCTTAATCTCGTATTACTAAATACTTGTCGTAAGAGTTGAATTTAAAAATTTGGCGGCAAGATGTAATTTTCTCAACTTTAAATTCTTAATTTTTATTATAGTTCAGTTCTCAAAATATTAGAAGAAAGGATTATGTGTGCTGGAAACCCTATAATTTTACAAATTGCTGCTAAAATTTATTTTTTATAATACTTTTTATTAGTTCTGAAGCAGGAAACTTTTTATAAAACTAAAATAAGGTTTTTCAAATTTTATTTTTATTAAAAAAAACCTGTGGATATGCATATCACAGTTCCAAATATATTTTGATTTATGATTTTCATAAAACTTTTTTTCTAATTCCTAAACCTTTCCGTTACGTATGAAATACAGTGCCATTTAAATGACCGCCTCTATATTGGTTGCAGTAGTGCATGCTTTTGAGTTAGTTCTCGACCACTTTTTCGCACATTTCGGGAGGTATCTTGGCGATAACGTGACGAATGTTGGTATTCAAAATTATTCAAGGTCAGGGAACCGTGCAACTAAGTACGGTCACTGACGTAGCACCACAAAAAAGTGAAATGGTGTCGAATCGCATGAACTTGGTGGCCAATTGATTTCGACACAACGTTAAATTATGCTTTCTGGAAACTTGCCATGCAATAAATCCAAAATCGGTTATGTTGTGTGAATTGAGGCACCATCTTATTGAAACCACATATTGTCCAGTTCATAATTGACGACGAGCCAAAGGTCTCTTAATTGACGGCAATGATTCTTTCAGCGTCGCTTTCGAACAAATGAACCAATGACACATCCAGATCATAATACCTGCCAGTAAACGTTTCCGGATGCAATGACTCTCCCACAACTGCTTCTAGGTTCTCCGATCCCCATATGCGAAAATTTTGCTTGTAACAAAATGAAAGCCCGTTTCTCTAGCACCTAATCACCATTTTAGGGCGTTGTGAATGGTCATCTGCATGAGTTGGACTTTAAATGGATGGAGGTGCAAATTCAAATGTAAAATACGCCATAATGAGCCGTAAAGTGGGCCGTGCAGTCCAGAAATTCGGATTATCAGCCACACTTTCACTAACAGTATCAATATTTTTGGCAGGCGAGACTACATCTGTGAAGCTTTTAGTTTCTTTAAATTTCATAATAATCTTGCACAGTAGGTCCGATGATGTACAGGCATGACTATGAGTATCTCTGTAAGGCTTCCAGTGTTTTAGAATTTCTTTATTATCTTGATAATTCCTTGCACAGTAGGTCGATTATGACGAGCATAGTTAATTCTTAAAAATTGGCAAAATTTCAACCACCAGTTTTGTAGTAAATTTTAATTATTTTTACGCGTTTCTGGGTTGCTAAGTGATCCATATTCGTGAATTGCTAACTTTTTATAATAAACAAAATTTAAATGAGAAATATTTAACAGCCATGTTAGGCCCACGGTTTTGAAATTACTAAATGGATAACCCGAACCGATAAAACGAGCAGAAGATCCCGGCATTCCTGTTCTGCATTCAATAGTGCCAAACGATATTTTCCTAGGAAATTATTGCGGATTTTGGATACAGCATTAAACATTTGATTTATTCCGATAATATTCCGATTTTCATTTTCAATTCGCACAATATTAAACGAAAATTTGACAGTCGTGATATTTTCCGTTTCAACACAAAACTTCCAAACTTCCAAAAAATCGCTAAAACTAGCAAACATTACTTTAAAACGTTTTATTTGAAAAAAACCCTCATGTGGAGTCACGAAATCAGAAAAGTTAGAATAGTATTATAATTGTGTCAACAGCGATCAAAAAACCGTTGGGTTATGACGCTTTGGACTCCATGCTGCTAATGATAAAGGGGCTTCTTTTAAATCCGAAAAATTATTTATTTGGGGAAGTCCATGCGAATTTACTATTGGCTTATAATTAATGTTAAGTTTTGATTATTGAAATTGTAAGCAATCTATATATGTACATATATAAAAATCAATGCCACTTTTCGTTGTAATTTTATAACTCAAGGACGGGCTCACCTATCCGAACCAAATGTTTAGGCTTTGTTCGGACTATTTAGTAGATGGTTTATGTAAAGTTTGCACAAAATCCGTCGAGGTTTACGGCTAAAAAAAAGGTAAAATCGGTAACTCAGTATCTCCGGCCTTAATAAAGATATCACAAAAATTCAGAAAGGACCAAAGAGCCTGTTAAAAATAATTGGATAGGTGTCTGGTACTTTTTGGAAATTTTGAGTTTTAAGGGGATAAAATGGGTAATAACTGAATTTTGGTACTTTTTTGAACAGTATTTATCTTTGTGAGGGATAGCAATAGGAAAAAAGTAAAAACGTAGTTTTACTCTCAAAACAATCTATAACGAATTTTTGTACTTTTTCGAAATTTTGGAATTTATGGGGAAAAGGGCTAAAAACGGGTAAAATCGGTAATATTGTATTTTCGGAGCTAATGCATCGGTATTTCAGGGAGATAAAACGGGTAAAGCAAAAATGGTTTTTACAATTTCAGTTATATAGTCGGCATTTGAATTCTTCCCCTACAAAAATCACAACAGTCATGATCTATAAAAGTTAATGTCACTTTTCGTTGCAATTTTATAACCCAAGAACGGGCTCACCTATCCAAACCAAATGTTTAGGCTTTGTTCGGACTATTTAGTAGATGGTGATTTTGCTGTCAAATTGAAACTTTTTTCAGATGGGGATTGTGCTGTCAAATTGAAACTTTTTTCAGCTCATTCGGTCATTTCATTTTGGACGTGCTTCGATTAAAGCAAATTATCAGTGATAATTATTGCTTTGGGGTTATACTTTTAAGCATATTGTTAAGTGCATTCATACAAACGGTGAGTGTTGAATTGTTCAAATGTACTATGTATGTATATGTGTGCGTGTACTTCCCTCAGTTTTTTAGTGAGCCGTTACGCATTTACACAAACGGTAAGTTTTGAACTGTTGAATTGCCACTGAACATTAATATGCGCATTCACCTACAAAATGATCCAGCTGCCCATGAGTTTTCAAAACAATTGTTGGAAATTGGTGATGGCAAAATACAAATCGACAGTACCAACGGATTGATCGCTGTACCGAACAATTTTTGTACAATTGCACAATCGATAGATGAATTGATTGAATGTGTTTTTCCGAATATTCTTCAGAATTACAGAAATCATGATTGGTTGAGAGAAGGCGCCATTTTAGCACCAAAGAACATTCATATCAATGCCATTAATTTTCAAATTCAAGCGAAACTGCCAGGTGTAGTCACGACATATAAATCAATTGACAGTGTTATGAATCAAGATGAGGCAATGAATTATCCAATTGAATTTTTAAATTCTTTGGAACCACCTGGTATGCCACCGCATTGCTTGGATCTGAAAGTTGCTTCTTTGATTATATTATTGCGAAATATTAATCCACCAAAACTGTGTAATGGCATCCGATTGGCAGTGAAAAATTTATTGCCAAATTTGATTGAAGCTACGATCTTAACTGGTAAATCAAAAGGAGAAGTTTGTTTGATACCACGTATCCCTATGATTCCATCTGATATGCCATTTGGAGGAATCATGTTTTTCACATGGCCAATTTTATGTTGCCTGTTCCAGAGTCGGTACCCCCAGCCGTTTGTTTATTCATGCCCACAATGGAAAAACAAAAAATATTGTTTATCCAAATGTTTTAAATTAAGTTTGAAAATAGCTAGCAATTAATAAAAAACTTTTTTTGAATAAATGAATTTGATGTTCCAATTAAATTTTTTTATTATTTCACTTGATACGTAGCGAAGCACGTACCTGACGGCTAGTTAGTTATAAATTAATATCGTTCTGAAATTTCAATAAGACTTCATAAATATTCCAGCTCTTTCGTCAACTAAAACTACGAAAGCCCGATGAGTTGGGAAAAAAACTTGCCGTAATACCTGGTGATATTACTCTGCCCTCCCTGGGCATTACCCCAGAGAACAAAAAAATTCTAGAAAATGTCTCAATAATGTTCCACTGCGCTGCTACCGTACGTTTCGATGAACCTCTAAAAGTTGCAATTAAGCTGAATGTTGGCGGTACTTTAAACGCATTACAATTCGCAGAGACCCTAAAGCATTTAGAAGTGTTCATGCATGTGTCAACGTTGTTTAGCAATCCCTATTTAAAATGTGTTGAAGGAAAAATGTATGAGGCACCAATGGACTGGAGAGTTTGTCTTAAAATGGCTGAGAATGAGGAAGTTTCTGAGGCACATATAGATGCCATAACGAAAAAGTAAGTTCAACGAATTAAAATTTAATAAACTTTTAAGTAATTCCTTTTTATTGAAGGGTAGTCACAGGTTTCGCGAATACATATTGTTTCACCAAAAACTTATCAGAGTCCCTTGTAAATGATTACAGAGAAAAACTTCCGGTGGCCATTTACAGACCATCAATTGGTAAATGTCTGCATTGAAAAAAAAATTCCATAATAAAATAAAAAATTCTTTTCAGTTTTATTTTGCGTTGAAGAACCGGAACGGGGCTTTGCCTCTGCAATGATGGGTGCATTGGGCTTACTTGCTGTCACTGGAGCTGGTTTAATGAAAACCATTTATAGTGGCAAGGATATTAGACTAGATGTGACACCACAAGACCTTGGCGTGAAAACCTTGTGTTATTACACGTTCAAGGCAGCCCAATTTTATAACGAGGGTCAGAAGCCCAATGAAGTTCCGATTTATATGTTTTCTTCTTTCACTTCTTCTAGTTTTACATTTTCCCAGTACATAAGCATAATAGAGGATAATGGATTTTGGACTGAGGCGGCCTTTGAAAAATGTTTTCTTATACCCGGCTTGCAACCAGTGGATAATAGATTTTTATATATGTTTCTGGTAATTGTATTAATTTGGCATATTAAATGGAAAATTTCTATTTTAATCAACTTTTTGCAGTTTTATCTTAAGCAACTCTTACCTTCACTGCTGCTTGATTCAATTCTGGTTTTGCTTGGGTATAAGCCGGCTCTCCTGAGAGCAAATCGTAAAATATACAACACTAATGAAGTCCTAAAACCATTTCTCTTCAACGAATATGAGAGTACAGGCACAACACTCCTTGATGAGATGTTTCTCATGTTAAAGGGGTAAGTAGTTTCTTACATCTAAGTTTCTTTACATTAATTTTAACTTTCTTGCAGAACGGAATTTAATATAGACATTATGTTGAAGACAAACAATCTCTTCACAAATCTTGAGATTTTGCAAGCAGTTCCATATAGTTTGAGAGAAAATTTGTTAAAAGAGGATCCTAAAACGTTGCCGAGAAGCAGAAAAATAATGAAAGCGTAAGTTATATAAATAGGATTGTAACTTAAAAATTTTGTATGAAACGACTTTTTGCGTCCTGTTAGAAAAATCCAAATTTACAAAGCAATAAAATATATGCTGGCATTTAAAATATATCAAATATTCTTGGAATACGAAATTAATGGGAAATTAAGAGGAAAAAAAGGAAAGCTTTATGATTGGAATTAAGGCGAATTCATATCAAGTAAACTTGCCAGTAAGCCAAATGCGACTCCCTCATTGCTCATTGTCAAAATCGGTTATCAGCTGCGTTGACCAATCCACCTGTTGTGATTTCGCCTTGATGATAATTTTCTAAGTAATTTGTTATTGAAAAAGTTTAAAATTATAAAAAATAATATTAAATAAAAAATATGTTTGTATTTTGAAATTCAACTCATATGCTCATTACAGATATGGAAAACATCGCATTATATATTTTGACATTTTTTTCTTGGTTGCCTTCCCTGCACAACGAGTATTTATAGTGAACTAATTCAATAAAAAAAAATGAAGTAAAGTTCGAGTTTTTTTGCTATTAGCGCAGTGAAGTAGAGTGCAGCAGGATAGTTAAACTGGTAGTTAACTACGTGTAATTAGCCGGCTGGTATTGCTATTAAGCCTTGAATCTAGATCTACTTTCACAAATTTCTAGATCATACGAATATGGGGATTGAGATGGAAATAAAATATTCATTTCGTTTAGTGAAAATGCTCGTATTTATATATTTTCCTTAACTCTTGGAATAAAGTTTACAATGAAGATAGTAAAATAATAAGTTTTGATTGCTGATGATCACAATGGGGCATTATCGTATTTTGTATCAAACAAAAATAAAGTAATTTAAAGGTTTTTCCTTTATATTCAATAAATGAAAAAAACGCATTCTGATCATTATTAGAAGCACGTGATTATTTCTGTGAGTGAATACGCAAAACAATTTTTTTTTTATATTTACCGACAATCTTACATAGAACAGTAAGAAAAACTTGGTCTTATCTAAGCTTGCCACACCCACATTATTGGCATTTATTGTTTGAATTTGGAACGATTTTCCGTCATCCCACGTCAAATTTGGTTTATGAACAGACCGGTTTCGGCTTTGTGCCATCTTCAGTGTTCTCGAATACTTAATACGATTTTAGTATTCGAGAACACTGAAGATGGCACAAAGCCGAAACCGGTCTGTTCATAAACCAAATTTGACGTGGGATGACGGAAAATCGTTCCAAATTCAAACAAACACCGTCGGAAGAATATCACAAAAATCGCATTTATTGTTGTTTAAGTATATATTTTTTGCAAAATATATAATTTAAAGTTGTCAAAATACTTAAGAAAAGTGAGCTTTTACATATAATATAAGTATGGTAAGATAGATCTTCCCAAGGAGATTAAGAGCGTGAATCTAGATTCTTTTATTTATTTACATAAAAATCTATGGATACATAATCCTTACAGACTATGAAAAAATGCATAATACATAAAACTTATATTAAGTATTCAGAAACAAAATAATATTACGTTTTACAATTATAGCATTTAGAGCAAAATCAATGTGTTGATAAAATTTATTATAGTTAATACAAAAAAGGATCAAAATTAGCATAATTAGCACTGAATACTTAAATAGGCATTGTAATGTCTAGAATTGATTTCTTATAATGTTTAGTTTTAATTCTTATTGTTTATTATATTTGTCTGCCGACTGCCAAATCAGTCATAAAATTATCTGAAGCAGCAACGATACAAAGTTGACGTACATATATGTACAAGGGTGTCCCACATTTATCTGGATGATTTCTCTTTTTAGGGATATATATATATATATATATATATATATATATATATATATATATATATATATATATATATATATATATATATATATATATATATACTAGCGGGCCCGTTGCCTGCTTCGCACGGCAAAACAAAATAAGAAAAGAAACACACTTGTTTTTAATAAAGTTGGTTTACTCATCAAAAAATACGAAGAAATTACTAAAATCGATTATGATAAATTCAATCACCAATGACGTCCAAAGAGAAAAGAGAAATGATAACAAATTGCTATTTGCATCACTCCGTGCAATGCTCTCCAATACACAAACGACCAAAATGTATTCAATACTAATGAATGCTGTATGCGGTACAAAAAATGCCTGCGGCAAAAACACACTCACTTCACATACGCACCGCACACACATGCGTTATCTGATTTTAACCAAACTTCATATAAACCATATATGGGCCACTGCCTACGTAGTGTATAAGTTGAAATCGCTCGACGCGTTTATGATTAGTTCGGCGACGTACATATACGGACTTGTTATATATATATATATATATATATATATATATATATATATATATATATATATATATATATATATATATATATATATATATAATATATTTATGGATTAAAACTATTTAGGGGAAAATTTAGGGAGAGAAATTTATATCCACGTTTTCACTCCAACGCCTATTATGCTCAAATTTTACCATTCCGATAATTGAAATTTTCATTTACTTCTCCACTTAGGACTTGCAACTAGATATTAATTTACAAAATTGCTCTCCCAGATTCTCACAGCTATAAAAAATTAAATGAAGGCTTTAATAGTAAAATATTTTAAACTAAAGTAGTTACCAAGGTGAATTAATTTCACTAGGTGGTGTTAACAAACGACATGAAAATCAATACATTTTTGATAAGTATATACATTCATATATCGCTTTACTGCTTTATTGTTGGCGTACAAGCCTCAAATAAAATAAATCTAAGATTTTGTTTTTGACATTCGAGCAAATAGGTTTTGGTTGTAGCCGTATTAACACCACCTGGTAAATAAAATTAAGCTACCTTGGCAGCTGCACTAGTTCATTCATCTTTTTAAACTTCTTATTCGTTCGCTGTTGTTAACGAAATTAAGAAACATTTTCTTGTTTATTTCATTTAGCCATTCTTTTAATTTCACAAAAGCAATACATTATATAATTTATTCGCTTAAAAATCACTCACTAACTCTATAGAAGTTTTTTACGAAACATAATTTTCGAGTACGAATTCCAGTTACAGCTGGTAGCAATTAGTAAATGCTTTTAGTAAGTGAACAGACCCATTGTATATATATATATATATATATATATATATATATATATATATATATATATATATATATATATATATATATATATATATATAAGTCTAGTGAAGAAGACTAAGCGAAAGAAAAAACTTCATTTCGATACACGCGGACTTACATAGATGCATGAAAAATATGTTCCTAAGCGCCTAGACTCATTTTCAAATCAATTAAAACTTCTACTATATATGTAAACGGCATTTTTAATATCTAATGTGTATTATATGTAGTATATATGAGCATATACTTATTAATAAATAAAAATATAAAATGTTTTTGTTTTTTAAGCGAATGTCATATGGTGTTAATACGCAAGTAAAGATTGATTGAAAATAAAACAAAATCTTAATCTAGGGGACTTAAAAGCAACATGATTAATATATAATTATTATATATTTTAATTCGCTGAAGTTGGCGATATTTATCTAAGTTTAATGCCAACTCATCAGTGGACCTTTGGCAATCATATACGAAAAGCATTTAACATCGCACGCTCATACAAAAACTTTCTAAGACAAAAATAGGAATAACAAAAATATATTCATGTTGGTCTATCACGAAAAGTATTAAGTATTTTTATGAAAAGTGGCAAAAGCTTGAATTATTTACCATATAAATAAAAGTGAATACTTCTTTGATTTTATGTTAATTGGCAAACATTTACATATATGTATAAGTACATATGTATGTATGTATACCGATATTTTATTTATGTATACTTTGGGTTGAGATATGAATTAATTCTCATAGTTTCATTTATTGAGTTTTTTCAAAGCATATTTTAATTGGAAAGTAATTCGGAGAATTATATTCCATAGCCCTGGTTAGGCGAGCAGTATGAAGTTGCATTTGCGGCCACTACAACTTCTGATAAATTAACTTTTAATAAGGGGCGTGAGGTCAAGAGTGTTCTAAATCAAAAAACTAATGTATTAAAGTGTTTGTATTGCATTCACGCTTTTTGTAGCTGGAAAAAAATTACGAAATTTTATTAGGGAGGATAAATGATAACAAAAAATACATGCAATTTTTTAGAAATGTATGAAATCTTTATTTGAATGAGTAATTAATTCAATGTTTAATGATTAATGCTTAAACTTCACTGACATGCAACACATTAATGGCTCACAGAGAAAATTATTTAAGCTTTTTAATCAATTAAATCCTTTAATTAAAATGTTTTTATTGTACTAAATCCGATTAACATTTTGATTGGATAGAGAGTTTGACTGTTGCTCACATCCGCAAAAAATGCAAAAAATTTAAAATTTTTTAGAACAGAAAATGACATCACTTTCTGATTCGCGCAGACGGTCGCAGGCCACATGGGCAGCTACATGTCACTAAGTTACATATAAAGAAGCAACACTACGTAAGTACTTTAGAGGGTGGCAAAATAACGTTGCAGAAACAACAAACGGCATGGTAAACTTACAATACCTCATCGAAGTTAAAGTGTATCAAAAAGGATATTCAATTCAATATTTCCTGAATTCAAAAGCCCCAACTCCATTTTGTTAGAAGACAGTTAAAAAGCATGTTTAGAGAGTGAAGAAAAAATTGATACTTAAAAAAAAATTTTACATAGATTGTAAAATATATTTTGAGAGGTCAGCTTAGCTTGGCTTAAATCATAATATGTCAAAACAGAATAAGAGAGGTGTCTTGCTTTAGTTTAATCTATTATTGTTGTAAAATATTTTCCAGTTTCGTGAATTTATTCTGAAGCTCGTCGTTTTCCATAGCTTGATAATATCATACGATCACTCGGGACTAAAATGTTTAAGTCTAATCCCTCGATCGATTTTTTTCAACGTCCAAGTACTGTGCATTGTTTTTTGTATAAACACAGAAAAAAACATGTCAAAGATGGAACTCGTAGTGTCAAATTTTTTCTTATAGTTTTCAAAATTCTCACAACCTACAAAAATTCATATATATATATATATATATATATATATATATATATATATATATATATATATATACATAGATATATATATATATATATATATATATATATATATATATATATATATATATATAATCCAAAATCGGTTATGTTGTGTGAATTGAGGCACCATCTTATTGAAACCACATATTGTCCAGTTCATAATCGTCAATTAGAGGCCAAAAACAGTCGGTTATCATACGGTCATAGGGCTCTTAATTGACGACAATGATTCTTCCAGCGTCTTTTTCGAACAAATATGGCCCAATGACACATCCAGATCATAATACCTGCCAAACAGTAAATTTTTCCGGATGCAATGACTTTCCCACAACTGCTTCTCCGATCCCCATATGCCAAAATTTTTCTTGTTGACGTAACCACCATGTGAGAAATGAAAGCCTGTTTCTCTAGCACCTAATCAGCATTTTAGGGCGTTGTGAATGGTCATGTGTCTATAGTTATTGCGTGAGTTGGAATTTATGTGGATGGAGGTGCAAATTCAAATGCCAAATACGCCATAATGAGCCGTAAAATGGGCCCAATAGTAGAGAACGCTGTGCAGTCCAGAAATTCGGATTATCAGCCGATCAATATTAATATTTTTGGTAGGCGAGACTACACCTGTGAAGCTTTTAGTTTCTTTAAATTTCATAATAATCTTGCACAATAGGTCCGATGATGCACAGGCATGACTATGAGTATCTCTGTAAGGCTTCCAGTGTTTTAGAATTTCTTTATTATCTTGATAATTCCTTGCACAGTGGGTCGATTATAACGAGCATAATTAATTCTTAAAAATTGGCCACATTTCAACCACCAGTTTTGTAGTAAATTTTAACTATTTGTACGCGTTTGTATGTTGCTAAGTGATCCATATTCGTGAATTGCTAACTTTTTACTAAATAAATATCATTTTAGATGACAGATATTTAACAGCCTTGTTAGAGCAGCGGTTTCTGTAACCACCAAATGGATAACCCGATACATATGTATATATGCATATACGTCATAGTGAACGTCACGAGTGCTATAATTTGTACTTAGTTTTTTTTTATAGGTGAGTTCTGCTTTAACGAACGTTTGCTATTGACAAAGTTCGTTATAACCGTTGTAAATATTATTATTTTCTAATAAATAAATAAATGAAATATGATATTTGTTTTAAATATTGCTAGTGCAATCGGTTGCAACGAGCAAAGCATCAAAGACCTACACTCATTTGTAGCAAAGCAGATCAGAGCTATGGTTGGAACTTGACCCTAATATGCCACTAAACTAACCACTAGCCGACCGAGCCCTCCAATATTACAATCTTTTCCTCTTTTTCTATATGTTCATAATACATACTACATATTTATTTAAAAAATTTTGCTTATTTTCCATTTTTTATAATGAAATAATGTATTTTTCATTCATTTAGCGCAACATTTCACCAACGCAACTCATCGATTATTACAAATTTAGAATTGTTTGCATTAATCGTACTCATATTGACTCTGTTGTCGCAACTTTTCTTTAAAAAAAACTTCACTTGACACAAATTTGCCTCCATTTTTTTTTTTTTTTTCAAAAATTCTACCTCACAATATTATTGACAATACTATTGACTGCATTGTGTTCAGGAGGGAAAAGAGAACAACATCTTCATGAAATCGCAATTAAAAAGAAATATTTCATCTAACAAAAAAAGGGAATTTTATAAAATTAAAAGCGCTAAATATGCACCACTGTAATAACATATGTGAATTGTTGCAACAGCTGACGTTTTCAAAATAATTAAGTAGCTGGCTACAAGGCTACATTTGTAGCCAGCGACATTTGTAGTCGTGTAGCCGTGTAGCCTGCTGTCTCGAATGTGTTAAAGCAATAGTTTGCAAAAAAGAGTGGGAAGCGAAAATATTAATTAAATAAGAAATCAATTAAAATCCATTATAATTCCAGCGTCTTGGACAAAAAATGTAACAAATCTTTAATTTTTTGAAAAAAAAAACTTTATCTAAAAAACAACAACATTATAATTATGTTCATATTTTGGTTGCCTTCACCCATATTTGTTAAAATTTTGGTAATAAAATTTTTATGGTAGTGGTTATACCGCTGTTCACACTCGTACCCATTACAAATGCATACTCTCATACTAGTGCATTTAAAATGCTTAATATGTTACGATTTTGCTGTTGCTTTTTTTCAAAAACTGCAGTAAATTATGTTTCAATGTATTTTGTTATTTCGGTATTATTACGTGATGCATTTAAAAGGTCTATTAGCTTAAGAAGGCTATTTGAATACGAAACGTGAAAGCCCTTAATTAATAAAATGGCAAGATTTGAGATTAAGCTGCCGTTTGGGTTCATACAAGTAACAAACTTAGAAATAAATATAGAAACAACCATAAAACACTTATAAGGTAATATTCCTGTATCCATCTGTACAAAGAATCGGGTCTTAAGTTATGTTGAGACCTTCATTCATCCTCTTATAATGTAAACACATATTTTAAAAAAGAACTACAATTGAAATAGGAAATGTATATAAAAAAATGTCATTAATCATAAATTTAAATATATGAACTATTATTCGTTTATCTGCAACATGCGAGGTGAGTTCTGAAATTAAAATGACTTATAAGCTTGCAGAAAGAAAAATTACATTTAATTATAAATTTTCATTTTGTGTCCCCTCAAACAATTTATTAAGCCCTCGAAATACTTCTAATAAACACGGCGGTAATGCCGAGGGCCCTTTCAGCGATATAGTTCTTGTTTCATTAATAGTTGCAAATCATTTGATGGGTACCTTTCATATGTCATTTCTAATGACTCGTTACGAAGTTTGATATATTTAAGATAATCATGTTCGTCATTTAACAGCTCCTGATACGTCGGTTCCAAGGCGAATTGACACTTGGGATTTGAACAGTGCAATTTTCATTACAACAGCTGATAATCACCTGCGCTAATAAGGTCACCTGGTATTCAATTCTCCTTGGTCGGTTCTTTTACAACTAAAAAAGGAAAAGCAGAACTATCATGATTTCAAAAAGTCGCCTTAATTTTGGAAAGCATTTCGTATTTCAAATGCGAATAAATTTTTTATACAAAAATAATTAACAACAAACGATCTTTTAGTTCTGCATACACATACTCGTAAATAAGTATTTGCCAATTAGTAAACAAATGTCTTGTATCTTAATTAAAGTTTAATGTTTTTCATTTTATTCAATTCGACAAATGTGGCATTTTGAACACTTGCGTTTTATTTGAATAAATTTATTTGCTTAAATTACAATGACATTGTATTTATACGAACAGAATTAATATTCAAAACTGTGACAATTGGGCAACATTTGTTTTTTTTTTGTTGTTTTTCTAAGTTCTTTGCTTTTTGGTTCAAAAATCTAAATGAATTATTAAGGTATTTCCGGCATCAGCTGAAAAGTATAAAAATTAAGGTACAGCAAAAAGAAAATATATTTTAATAAAGAAAACGCCCATCCACATATAAATCATTTGTACGCACTCAAATATGACTGCCAGAAATTGCGAAGCGAAATTATATTCTCAATATTTTAAGAAGGCCCACACAAAGTTTAATATCTGGTCGTTCTTTAGCAATATGATTACGTATGTACATTGTCAATTGGCGTGGGGATCTAATGGCGTTTTCGTGATTAAACTTATTCAAGAAAAATATCTAAAGTTCAATTGACTCAAGCGCTGAAGCCTAATGGCCATATCAAGCGTCGTCAATACGCCCAATGGTTAATGGTGACTTTAAAAATAAAATCATCTTAAGCGATGAGGCACACCTTAACCTCAATAGATCCGTTAACAAGCAGAATTACCGCATTTGGGGGAAATGAGAATCCACGAGTGATTGTTTAAAAGCCGATGCATCCACAAATATTGACTGTTTGGAGCGGTTTATGTTCAGACGACGTCATCGGGCCATACTACTTACAAAATGAGGTCGATAAAGCAGTTACCGTGAATGGTGGTCGCTATCGCAAGATGATAACGGACTTCTTGTAGCCAGAAATTGGAGCTATGGACCTATATGTTGCTAACAGGATGGTGCCACTTACACAGCTCTTTTGCGCAAGAAATTAACATTGTGCATTATGGTTGGACAACCCTTTGCTTGCTCTTTCTTAATAAGTTTGTGTTTATTAATGAGCAGTAAACTCCATTTTTTTCTCTTTGAAATGGCAAATGCCATATATCAGTCTCTTATATGATCAACTCTTATTTAATTTGTATAAGAAGTGCCAGGATCAATTTTCATATCACACCTTAAATCTTTAAATAAGCAATTCCCGTATATTACTAACGGATGCCGCATAAGTAACCTCATTATTTATTTAATGAATAACTTTTGCACTTATTTGCAATTAATCTAGAGCAGCTTAAGTTTCGTACATAAAGTACTGTGTTCATTGAATGTTGAAACAACGAACATCTTCGTAATTTCTAGGAAGCAGAACCTTTGGTTGAAGCCTGCACAGAATGACTAAAGCCTACGAACAGCTAAAGAAATACATTTTCTTACTGCTGGCATTTATTTAGAAGTGTCAGAAATACAAATACCTGTGCAGGTATACAAAGTGCACTTAAAAAGGAAGGAAATGAAAACAAGTTGCTAAAATTTATATCATCATTAAATAAACTTAATTTATTTTTTAAGCTTAAGGTCTCTTTAATCTTTTTAATTTTTATCCTGAAGATGGTAATCGAGGAGTACCGAAATATCGATAAAAATTAAAAAAATTAAGTGACCTTAAGCTTAAAAAATAAATCAAGTTTATTTATTAAAATAAAACGATCAAAAAACTAGAACGTTAATTTATATTATCATTGAAAATGGTTTAAAAATATGAAAATGTGTGACCACATATTTTATATGTGCAGTTATACAAATTGCACTTAAAAAAAGAAAATTTTCAAAAATAAAAACACAAAATAGAAATTTTGCGCACTCTAATCAAAAGTACCTTTAAACAGAGGGCAGTTAAATGAAAACTATTGCAATATCTGTGCAGTTAAGTAAATATATTCAGTTTTAAAGCACTTCATCTTTTTACTGCTTTCTTGAATCAAGTTTCTTTCTTTTTTGTTGTTGTTGTATTTGATGCAAAATTATATGACGCTCCGCCAGTGTTTAGCAAAATCTATGACAACAAATCTTTAGGCATGTTGAATGTTTTAAAGAAATTAATGTATTTTTTTTTTATTTAATTGCATAAAAATATGCAAACAAATAATTTTTAAATAATACTATATTTATATGTATGCATGTATGTATGTATATGAGAAGCTGCAGACCTCATTTTACCCTGAGTAATTTGCTAAGACCAATTTTTTTTTTGTAAATATGAATAATTGCAGAAAATTAAATACACGAAACAATATGCAAAATTTCAATAAACATGTCTGGCTGTCACTCTGCGTTACAAACATAATGTAATATAAATTTCTATGAAAGAAATTGTTAGCAAAACAGCAAAAGCAAATGTAAAAAATGTAAAAAATATAAAAAAAAACAGAAATAAAAATAATGACTGCTGTCTTAGAATGTCAATTATCTTGTCTAAGATTTCTGCATTTTATTAAATACATTTTAAATTGTAATTAAAAACAATGTTATCTAATTAATTTTTATTCATTTTTATTAGAACATTTTCAATATTGCTAAAATAAAAGCACAAAATCATATATTACATATTTATATGTATGTATACTTATGTATATATTACATCATACTACAACCTTCAGCTTCACTGTATTTGTTCCGTAATCAATTTTTTCAGTGTACAATCACCAGCTCCCAGTTTTTCCAATAAGCCCAATATCTCCTCTTTAAAACGGTCTCTGCATTGCAATTGCTCTTCGGTATATTCCTCAGGACTTGTTTTCGACATGCGCCATATAACATTGAGCTTAGCCTCGATTAGGACATAGTTGGATGAAGGACAGAATCTGGGACAGACATCGTTGATAAAAGTAATCATGTCGCTGACGCTGCTGACATTTATGCGATTGTTTATTGTATTTAAGGCAAAGTCCTGATAGCGCGCCATTTTTGAGTGTGGAAAGATGGTGGCGCATGTAAGGCAACGCCAATCCGGTTGCATGGTCTTCGTTTGCACCGGTATCACAATGCCCTTGCAGCTCGGTTCACGGCAAAAGAGGGCCGACAGGTAAGTGCCATTTTCCTATAAGAAAATCAACAACAACATATTAAATTTTAATTTATTTTTACGTAATTTCTTCGAATTATATTCGCTTTAATTCGAATACTCCATTTTTCAATTCACATGATTCACGTTATTTTTGTTTTACCAAAACTTATAAATTGATTAACATTTTCAGTATAATCTTACATGCATATAATTTCCAGAAATATTTAATTAGAAAACACAAAAAATTATATATTACAGAGAATAAAGGAATAAAATCGCTCTAATATGCTGAATTTCTAGGACATATGCACATAATCCAGGTATGTGAAACGTATCCAAAATTTATATGAAAAGCAAAAATTTTCTTGACGATTTAACTAGCTGTCTACATCGGGTAACACTGAGTTTACACTTGTCAACTTTTGTTGAAACAATTCTTAGTTTGAATAGAAGAGCTGGACTTGGCTGACATGTGCTTTGAACAAGACTGTGTCACATGCCACACAGCACGCGAAACAATGGCCCAATTGAGAGGCGAGTTTGGTCAAGAGTTTATTTTACGTTTGCGGCCGGCCGCCTAGATCGTGCGATTTGCCGCCTGTAAAATATTTTTTGGGGGGCTATGTTAAGGCCCAAGTCTATAGGTATGTTTGTAAAGGATGACGCACTGGAAGCCAATATTGAAGAATTTATTCGTGAGATACTGATAATTATAATGTTATATTATAATATAACAGATCGTCACCTAAAATGTAAAGATGTGCACTATTTGGGCAGAAAAGTCTACTTGTTGCAGTGTTTTGAAGACAGCTGGATTTTTAAGTGAATAGTCATCAAGAATGAAGAACTTCTTGCAATGACAAATTAATGCTTAAATTATCGGAAATGGTCCCAATTTGCAATTTGGAATATATTATTTTTCTGGAAACTTTAATTGAACAAAACTTTTAAATTTCAGGCGGCGATATGTACTCTTTGATTAATATGTGTATCTATTTTTTTTTTCTTGCATCAGTGAAAAGAAATATTTTTATCCACTTAGAAACACAAAAAAACTTTTTCAAAAAGAAAATGGGTCATATGATATGCAAAAGAAAAGCGTTTGTAAAAAATATATTTTTCTATTTTTATATATATAATTTTTATAATCAAGCGTTAGGTCTTTTTTTTTAAATAATAATTTTATTTAATATTTCGACGCCTCTTTGGGCGTCTTCTTCAGGAAAAAAAAAATTTCAATTGTCATATTAATAAAAAAATTTCCTGAAGAAGACGCCCAAAGAGGCGTCGAAATATTGAATAAAATTATTATTTTTTTAAAAAAGACACTAACAAAAGGGAACTCAATCTCTTCACTAGGAGTTAAATGATACCTGACTTCAAAGTCATTATTCTTAACAACAAGGAAATAAATAGGGCGACTACCGCTATTTATCTTGGTGGCATCGTGGACTCAAAGCTGAGTTGTTTTAACTTGAATTTTTTAGAGAGAGTAGAGAAGACAACTGCAAAGATCCATTGGAAGGCCCAGGGGCTTAACTTCGGAAACCATTTACTGTATCAACATGGCTATAGTTCTCCCTATTCTAGAGCAATCGACTAACTTTGGGTGTTCTTTAACACTGCGCCTCACAGCTGCAATATTTTTACTTATACAACCAAGTCTAACACGCTACAGTGATGTTGGCATATTATATAATGAACCAGTCGACTTAAATATATCAAACTATGTTGACCGAATATATTAAGAATGTTACACATTGTGGCTTTACACATCCACCATTTTCATAATGAATTTTTAACATCTTAATGATTTTGCAGTGAAATTTAAATTATTGTAACGATTTCCAACTTTCCACTATTGATATGTCACCAAATAAAATATCAAAACTATCGCTATCATGTTATTCCATTATGGGCTCTGTTCGAAAAAAAGTTCTTATTGAACAACCCGATAAAATAAGTAATTAACAAATTAAAAACAACTGTCCCACTGTACGTTGTCCCATAAACAAAAGTAAAAAATTCGGTGAAATACATATCCTTAGAAAGATAAAAAATCTATATAAATTTTTTCATTTAGTTATAATAGCCCGCTTCAAGCTTATTGAAGGCACTAGTACAAGTACAAGTACTATTAGTGACAAGATCACAAGATCTAAATTTATGGTTGTGAAGTTAGCCAATACTTTTAGCAGGGGAAGCATAAGAGAACCGTCACAAGTTCGCAAGAGAGATGAGATGATTTCAGAAGCGAGAAACACACTGAGAGGCTACAAATAAGGATTTAATTAATGGTGTCCTCAGATTCAATCACCTTTAAATATTATGTTAAATAAAAATTCGCTTTCTCAGATACTGAAAAATATATACTGACAGTTGCAGGAAATGAGAAAACAGCAATAGTCCAATAATACGTTTTGAAAGACTAAGACATATTCGTAATACTTATATAGATTTTTGTTGCTCCGTTACCCCCCTTGGAAGCATTTTGGCTTATACAAAGCATCTTCATTTTACATGAGTTGTTGCAGTTCTTTTCGCATTGTTATTTTTGCCTTCTATCAGTTTCGTTAATCGGTTGTTATCATTCCAGCTAAGCACATGATTGGTCAGCTGTAGGAGGGTCTAGAATAATGGGTCTTCAATCTGTCGTTGCTTAGAAACAACGCCTTCTGTTTATACTTGGTGTAGTGGTGAGGAACCTTGCTAATAAATGGGGGGTGGAGAAGCCACTTAATTTTAAAACTAAAAAAGCTTGAAAAATTGTCCCCTGCCAGGGAACGAACCCGGAGTATTTGGTTTTGTAAGGTAGCACTTTGACCACTACACTACGCCATTTATATAGACTGTGATCAGTGTATCCTTGAGCCGATTTTGTTTAGTTTTCTCTTCATATTATTTGTCCATTCGTTTTTTGGGAAAACGAGCTGTGCGCCGTATTCATAAATTTATTTTTAATTTCAAATTATTCTGGCTCGAGTTTGACATTTGAATTGAACAGTAATGTGATGGAATGTGGGTTTACCCAGGATGGCCTTTTGCACTGCGATCATTGTTGATCTATTGTGCTTCCAATAAAAAAAGCCAATAATAGTATTATTCCTACAATGGAAAAGTATTCTTTATGATGACCACTAAACCATTATCGATTGCATCAATGTATCGGTTTTTTACTAATTTCTGATTTGCTTTTTTACTTCTTTTTTACTAAAAATAATTTGAAAATTTATCAACCTAAACTGACAAATATGGGATTTGAACCCAAGCCAAACTAATTAGAATTCCAATTTAACGAATAAAGTTCGTAAAATTACATAACTAATTGAATTATTTCCGACTTTTATACAAGAAATTTTATGTGAAAAAATAGGCCTTTCAAATACTAAATGAATAAATAAATAAAAACGGCCCCAAAATTGATCAATGAAAAATGGACCCGAAATTCATTTCGTTGTTTTCAATATAAAATTTCGGGGCCATTTGTCATTTTTGTTTTGGGTTCATTTTGCATGGAGTCTAAAAAAAACTTTTTTGCTTTTTTGCTTTTTATAAAAAAATTTTGACCATGTTATTTAATATGTACGATTAGAAAAAAAATAATACTGCACCGCTTGAGATGTCTGCTCTGAAATTATGAAAAACCTACGCATTTCTTGCATTAGATTAATGACTTACAATTAATTAAGCACAAGCGAAATGAAAATATAAAGCAGTCGCTCACTTGTGTCATACATGAAAGGAAAATTTTAAATAGTCTGTTGTGTTGAAATAAAGAGATTAATTTGATTTTTTTACAAACAAACAATTTAAATTGTAATAAACAAAAAAGTCAGTTTTCCCCTTCAGTTCTTTAATGGTTTTTCACATAAAATATTCAAAATGCAATGAACTTTAGATACCATGACGAAATGTCTTGAACTAAATAATTTGTGGTATTTTGATTATAATTTTATAAGACTTCAATGAATAGATTTTTTTCGGGCTTTAGCTTTCATTTATTGTATACGATAATGTGAATAATACAGCATAAGAAAAACTACTTCAGTAGGGGAAGGGCATTGCCAAGGCCTCCATGTACCTCAGCAGCACACATTGTCTATGAAATTGAACAGATATATTTTAATAATAAAGAAATATTAGTGTAATGTAATGTAATGGGAGTTTGGCCCAGGATGGCCCTTTGCACTGCGACCATTGTTGATCTATTGCGCTTAAAGAAATATTAAACGAGAGGTATTTATTTTTATTATAATAAATTTTTAGGTCTACACTATATGCGGAGGGATCAATAAGGGCGGAGTTAGCCGAACGTCGCCGATCCCTAATAAAACACCTGATCAGTCTGAAATGCAGATGTGGGTGCTGTTGGCTGAAGTAGTAAGCGCCTTGACTGCAAAGCAATTTATGACCGAGAGCCTGGATTGGTTCCTTGTTGATTACAAGTCGTCAAAATCATGAGTTTTTCTGATTTATGTTAGTGTGCCCGTCTTGTTAATTGTTGTTGGAGTAGACCGTTTAAGTGATGAAGACATGGGACCCTGGTCACTGAACAGTACCGGCAACGATTGACATTATTCTACGCTAATGTACACTACATCCCGGCCAACTCCATCCTCGTTATTGTTAGCAGAATCGTCGGTGCAGTAAAAGAATTTTTCAAATGGCTACATTTAATGCGCCTACTTAACACCAGAGGCGCCCCAAATTCGCTTTAAAAATTAATTTAAAAAAACACTCAACTGAGGAGTTGTAACAAGAGTTTAAGCTTCTTCTCTCTCTCCCTTGCTCTCTTCTCATTTCGCTCCCTGTCCTATCTACACTAACCCTTTCAGTACGAAGTAACACCTTAAGTAGTGGTCATTAATTGTCTGAGGGTTCCTTATCTTAAAAAAACTGCGTGTCTGGTCACCGATTTGTTTTAATTTGTATAAAATAGTAATTCATAACGCTGTTACTTGACCTTTGTAAGGCAACGATGGAATATTTATGTGATAAATGGTACGGTAATGGACCACACTTTTTCAAGGGCTGTGAATGGCGAGCGAATATATATGATTAAATATAACCATAAAATTACTATATGCAGATAATAAAATTTTACTATTACACTATCCGAAATTCGGTTACTATTTATTAAATGTACTTTTTATCACTTAAAGAGAAAATATGAATTAAAATAAACAAAGGAGCAGAAATATTGTTGTCTGTGTGTATAATGAGGTACCCGTTCAAAAAAAATTCGTAAAAGACAATGATTGAATAAATTATGTTTTGATAATGCTTTTTGTAATGGTAATGTTTTTTTATAATCTATTAATTTTTTTCTAGAAATTCTCTGTCAACCTTTTTTTTCATTTTATTGTTCTGCATTTATGAATCATTTGTCTTTTTTTCAAATTTAGTTTGAACTTCTTTTATCAAAAAAATATTTTCTATTTTGAATAATATGTAATTTTTAGGACATAATTTAACATAAAAGATGTACTCACTCAACATTTATGTGATTTTGTCAGAATTCTGGGAATAAAATTGTATATAGAGTATGAGTAATAGTCATTTGAATTACTTTGGTGATCTTAAAAGGTACTTTTTTGAAAGATACGTTTTCAAAAGGAACTCTTTCAAGAGGTACTTTTTGAAAAGGTACTTATTAGCTGGTAATTATTTAAAACGTACTTTTTTGAAGGTAGGGGCACTTTTTTAAAAAGTACTCTGTCAAAACATATTTTTTTCTAAAAGGTACGTCTATAAAAGAAAATTTTTCGAAGGCGCTTTTTTAAGGTATATATTAAAAAGATGTTCAAACGGTACTTTTTAAAAGGTACTCTCCTAAGAGATACTTTTAAAATGTAGTTGTCTAAAAGGTACTTTTGTTAAAACATAAGTTTTGTGAAAGGTACGTCTTTAAAAGACAATTTTTTAAAGGCGCTTTCTTAAAGGTACCTTTTTAAAAGATGTTCAAACGATATTTTTGAAAAGGTACTTTTCTAAGAGGTACTTTTGTAAAGGTATTTATCTAAAAGGTACCTCTTTTAAAGGCACTTTTTCAAAGTTACTCCATTAAAGCAGAGTTTTGTGAAAGGCAAATTTTGTAAAATGTAGTTTTTAATATGTACTTCCTTAATATGTAATTTTATACCGGTACTTTTTAAAAGGATACTATTTTGAAAAATACTTCCGTAAAAGTACTTTGTTAATAGATAACTTTTCAAAATGTTCTTTTTCAGAAGTTACTTTTGCAAGATATATTTTTTAATATGTACTTTTTAACAGCTGTTTTTCTTTCTTTTAAAAGGAAAATTTTTAGAGGGTACTTTTTATATGGCACTTTCTTAATGATACTACATATTTTAAAAGCTATTTTTCAAAATGTACAATTTAAGAGGTACATTTTTTAAATACATTTAATTTGAAAGATGTTTTTTATGTGGTACTTTTGCAAAAGGTACTTTTACAGAAACTACTTTTTTAAAAGGTAATTTTTAAATGGTACATTTCTAAAGATAGTTAAAATAAAGGTCCTTTTTACAAAGTGTTTTTCTAAAAGGTACTTTTTAAAGTGTATTTTTTAAAAGTTCTTTTTTAAAGTGTCTTTTTAAAGGATAGTTTTTAGCAGATATTTATACAAAAGGTGCTTTTTTAAAAGAATCATTTTATACGGTACTTTTGAAAAGATGCTTACACTTTAAGGTGTTTTTTAAGTATTTTTTATACGTAGCTTGAGAGAAATGGTACTCCGATACTATTATAAAAGACACTTCTTTAAAGGTACTTATTTAAAAGGTACATTTTTAAAGGGTACATTTTCAAAGGTACTTCTCTGAGCTGTATCTCCTAAAAGGTACTTTTATAAAATTAGTTGTTTTATATGGGTATTTAATAAAAAGTACTTATTAAAATATATGTTCTTAAAAGCTCTTCTTTCAAAAAGTACTTTTCTAAAAATAGTTTCATAGGATTCTTTTTAACAAATTTCAAAAGTATGTACAACTATTTTTAAAGCTCAAATATTATTTCAACAGCCTCCCCATAAACTCATAATTTTATGCATTTTCCTTTTTAAGAAACCTTAGAAATTATTAGCCGTAACAACACAATATTGAATGCTCGTTCATCTAATTTAATTATTCGTTATATGTATACACATTGTTTCCGTACATGTTTAAACACCCTACCATTGATACTCACTGTATTATCGTTACACCTGACACAATCACATATAAAATTTTTGGTCATTCTTAAGAAAATACATCTTGTTAAATTACTCCACAAAATTTTCGTATACGTTGTTGTTATCTCTGCACCTTTGGGTATAAAACGGGCAGCTCTTACCAAAACCGTACAAGTCTTACCAAAATAATGACTGGCATTGGGTGTACACTCGTGATTCATAACGGCCGTTAGGGGAAAGAGGCCACGTAAAAGGGTTTCATGATCACCCACTTTGCAGGGCGTTTCGAAGGCATTCGTATTGCAGACACCGACTATGCGAAACAAACGATCCATGAAGGGCTTATCAGTAGTGGGAAATTTGCGAAAGCATTGAGCTGCCTTAATGATTTCCTGGCGATAGCCACGATCGTTGTTGGCCTGCATAGCATTTATCAAGGCTCTTTGATTGTCGTCAAGGAAAAAGACACGGATGGCAGTTAGTAATCTTAAGGACATTGAATTCACTGGAGGATAAGAGTTCTCGTCATCATCATCAGCCTGCTGGTCTAAAGACTTGCCACGTATAACAGCACGACCATTGCCATTGGCTGTCGTACCCAGTTTGCCATTACCTTTGCCTTTAGCACAACCATGGCCATTGGCATGGCCACTATCGCCATTAGTTGTATTGTTGTATCTGTTTCTGTTGGCATTTATCTGCTTCATATCCATCGGCTGCCAACGTTGAAACAACTGACATTCATTGTGATGTTCTGGGGAATCGGCACATTTATCACATACAGGCAGTGTGCATTTGTTCTTGCATAAAAAGTCCTTGACCGCCAGTAATTTATGACAACAAACACAAGTATTTAATATAGAACCTTTACGTGCTGTTGGTCCCACAAGCAGAGCTCTTTCGCGAAATATGGTTTCTCCTTGTTGTATATCGCGTGTTGCAAATACACCACGTCCTGCTACTTTCGAAGGGCCAATTGTCCACTTCGGCTCAGGGTCACGTAAATCGGATAAATGCAGGTCAATAAGGCGAGCCAGTTCAGCAGGTGTTGCCATTGCTTAAAGAGTTTGTTTGTATGCAAGACACGTTCGCTGCCTGGATTTGCGTGAATGATGAAGATTTATTTGCTTTTTCGTTTTGTTTATTCTTTTAAGAAAAACACAACGCGAAGTAATAATTTAGTCAACAACAAAAGCAACTATGTCAAACACGTGTTTTAAGGCAACAAAATGTTTGTTGCAACATTCACATACTATATTTATTAAAATTTTCTTTTTATATTCTATAAATTTTTCTTTGCTATTTTTGAATATTTTGTCTTCTTTCGAAAACCGCACCGTTCATTGCGAGTTGCAACAGATAACTAGAGTGGCCCAAAGTACTTGTTCAACAATTGTCTGGCCTTTGGTTGAAAACGCTAGTATTTCGCTATGATTTTTCATCTAAATGATTTTTTTTTTTTTGGTATTTCTTTTTTAAACTCATAAATATGTGTGTTTTAGCTCAAGTGCAGAAAAATTACGCGTGAAAGACCGAAAGCAAATGCTTCAAAATCCAATAACAACAAACACAAGCAGAATATTTTATTTTATTTCTTTAAAATGAAACATGTATGTATGTACATGTGTACATATTAAAATGAAAATGTCTAAACGAAATAAAATAAAATATGATTTTCCAATGTTTCGAAAATTGGCAGAGGCACCGTTGCTTGTCTAATGCACAATGGGTCGAAATGAAAGTTGAGAATATTATTTTCTCAGTGTATGCTTATATAAGCAAAGTTTTTGTATGTTTTCCTTTTGAAATGTATAACATTAACGTGGTTGAAATTAAACTCATTGCAAAAAACACGCGAAAGCCATAATTGTGATGTGGCTTTAAATAAAATAAATAATGATTTAATATACATTCTAGTTCTTTAAACATTTTACTTAAATAATCAATTTAACTAAATTCACTTAAGCTTAAGGTCTTTCTCAATTTATTATATAAATCGATAATTCGATAGTCTTCCGAGTACCATCTTTAGTACATTTGTTTTTTGTATATAAATTTTAAAACTATAATTAACATCTTCTATATATAAAATATGATGTGTGTATGTATGTATGTATGTATGTATGTATGTATGTATGTATGTAACGTAATGGCTCCATAACGGCTGGGCCGATTTTGACGAAATTTTCAGGGAGGCTTCAGAATACTCGGGCGGGTGACACTGTGAAGTCTGATTTTTTATTTTCGGTCTGTGGGCGAAGGGGCGTGGCAAAATCCAATAATTCATAAAATGAGAACGGCTTGGCCGATTTCTGTAAAGCCTTTGTCAGTTGTTCGTATTTTCGAGGAGAAGGTTTTTATGGAAGAAAATTCCTTCGGAAAAGTCGGAAAATTGGAAAAATCGAAAATCGAGTTTTTGTATGAAATTATGTTTGAAATTATTCCTTAATAGCTTTTCAAATTAAAAAATAGAAAATTTGTCTGAAGGCTTAAAATTGGGGCGAGGCGAAGTTCGCCTGGTCTGCTAGTACATTATAATTAATATAAAATTTGCGTATAAGCCAAAGGTAAATGATACGGAAGTACAGATTATTCAGCAGGACAAAAGATAGTATTCATAATTTGGTTACGACTAATATTGTATATAAAATATCCTGCAAGGGCTACGATAGTGAAGATTGTGATAAAATGTGTGTAGGAACATCTAAAAATAAATTGAAAGTTAGATTTGCACTGCAGTAGGTCGAAGGCATTGTCGTGATGTTGTAGGGAATCACAAAAGTATTGAAACTTTAAAATTTGCTTGAGTATTAAACATTCATGCAAATTACTAAAGAAGATTTATATTAGAAATGTTACAAATTATTCAAATACGACGATCGAATATAATTAATTTTAATACAGACACGGACAATGGGCCTGTTCGGAAATGCATCACTATTCAGCATCTGACGTGCATGTGTTATTACTTTGTGATGCTATTCAACTGATACTGATGCGCATGTGATGCATGGACAAAAATATTAATTTGGTTACAGTTCCGAACCCTAGAACATTAAAAATGAATAAATTGACAACTATTTTATATACTGACGTGGATTATAACAAACAGGATTTTAAAAAACTATGCAATGCAGAAAATTTAAGAGCTTTTAAGCGAATAGAAAGAAATTTAGACTGCGAGGATGCGTCATAATTGATATATGCTGTGTTGAAAGTTGATGTATTTCTAAACGCATTGTATATCACATACTGCGCAAGAATGCATTTCCGAATAAAACCAATGTGCAACATTCAAAAAATAAGAAAAATGTCAATAGCAGATATTATTAATTTTGAATAAAGAAAAAGAGATATATAGATCTGTTCGTTTACTTTTTTAAGTAAACACGAGAGAGTAGCGCCAAAATCTGCCAAACTATTTTTTCCAATTTTTCAAAATTAGAAAAAAGTAAATGAACACTTTACCAATAACAAATTGCAACTGAAGTGGTTGCACAGGTTGCTTTAGCTGTTACAAACTACTTTTTCGTGTGTTGCTCTAGATAAATATAAGACAAACGATATTTTTCATCATAAGGGGTTACAATACCTCCATTTAATAAAGCATCCACTGTCTGAGGCTACAATATTCTGCGGGGCTTAATTCAAGCATTATATCACAATATGCTAAAGAATAGTTTATTTTTTCAAAAATATATTTCCTTTTGTTTTTAAAAATTGACAAATCCTTGTGATTTCTTCATGATATTAAATTTTTTGAAAACTTTACATGACGCCAACATTTTTTACTCTTGTGACTAAAAATATATTTTTGTACAAAATAAATCAGATGATCAGGATTAAATAGTAAAAAACAAATAATGAACTATACTAAATTTGTTTTAGCAAAATGAACGATTTACATACAAATTTATAAATTTCAATATTGTGGCAAGAGTAGAAAAAACTACATATAAAATATGAGATTAATTTATTATAAAGTTTGAAATGAAATACTTATGATTTTTATATACAAAAAAAAAATCTTTCCATGAATGATTTACGGAACAAGCAAATTTCTTCAATATGGTCCTCAAAACAGTTGCAAAATATCGCTATAATATAAAAATAAAGATTACATAAATAGTATAAAATTAATAATTTAATTAATATCAAAAAAATAATTTATTCCTCAAAACAAATTTCTTTTATTATTGTAACAACTGATAAAAAAAAATTGACAAAACGTCAAACCAAAACGCTACAAGCGTAGTGTGAAGAATTTTGACTATTAAAAAAATTGGCTTTTTTAAATGTTTAACGTTGGTGGTGTAAATATACTGTGTTAGAGATTAGCATTGTGCCTGGAGTATGATTAATATTTATCTGAATTATTATTAAGTATCCGTATACGAAAAGCTCTACACTATTTTGAATGAATGCTTTGAAAGATGACGACGGCAGCGTCTTGTTGCTAAGAAGCAGTTATATGGAAACGGAACGATATTAAATTGGATAGTGTTTACTTTAACTAATTTGCCATCTAGACGTGCACCAGAATTTGAGAAAACTAAATTTTTACATTTTACATTTTTATGGATTTTTGCCCATATGCTGCACAAGTGTTTGGAGCTGCTGAAACGTTGATTTCGTTCAACTTATTTGAAATATGTTAGCGAACAAAATTTTAATTTTGTTTTGTTTTTACCTACCATTTCTCATTTCTTTAAATTTTGCAAGTAAATAAACTTTTTCCAACAATCTTTTTCAAACACCAAGTGTTTGATTTTGACGTGTAGTATGGACAACACGAAAACTTGTCTGAATGCCCTTAAGATGGCTTTGCATTGTGCTACAAATGCTTCCATTTGCCAAAAATCTGTGTTGAATGAACAAAATCACTCGGTAAAACTGTAAATGTTAATTTTCTAAATCATTTTAGAAAATTACAGAATTTCATCACATCAGTGCTGTATTTTAAGTATGTATTAAAGATGATGGTACATCTATATAATAATTACAATAACAACATATATTTGATTTTAGTAATATTATTAATATTTGCAAATGTCGTGGAAATGTTACACCATCCCACTTCACACAAATCAAAAAAACTTACAATAAACGTTTACCCTCTTTTTAGTTTATTTTGTTTTATTTTAATTCAACAAATTGATAAATGCACCTTTACGTCTTCTTGCAACTCATCTTTTAAGCCGTCGTTCTTTTAGATGTGAGAAAAAAGTGAGAGAAATGAAAATCAGTTTTCATTAGCTTAGAATATGAATGAATGAATGAGAAAATGAATTCCATCGACATAGTGGAAGAGGCAGTTAATTTTTTCATGTTATTGTTGTTATGTTGTTTTTCTAAATTCATTTGCTATTTCAACCCACTGTGCAATTCATATTAAAGAAATACGTGCTTTGTGCACCCTTTATAGTCAATTTAATATATATATATATATATATATATATATATATATATATATATATATATATATATATATATATATATATATATATATATATATATAAATAGACAAAATTCTGCTACAGCGCTTTTCAGCCAATGATTTTTGCGCCAATACATTTTTATACTCGGGTTGTTGTCTGCACTAATTTCTATATTAAAGGTAAACAACAACAAAAATGAATTAAAAAAAATAAATGAGAAACAGTGAGACGTCCAAAAGGAAAACTCATACATCATGATAGACAGGTCTTCAAGTGTACATAACGACAATCATATGGGCGATTCTACAAAAATTACAAACTTAAAACAAACACATTTTTAATATTTCTAATTTAAAAAAAAGTGGAAGAGATCAAAAACAGATCTTACACATTTGCCTTTTCTTTGGGACATTACAACAACGGCTCACTGTCATTACCATTTGCGTTATTTTTTGGCAATAAATTTATTAATTAAATTTCCTTAAATTAAATTTCAAATTGTTTGTTTGTCAATTTGTTGTAATGATCATTGTCACTATATACTTCCTTTCAACATGCAGCAGATGTGTTGAGCTCCTCCTCCTTGACGTAAAATAAAAAATTACTATTTGTGTAAACAATTATCTATTATACTTTTTTCTTAATTGCAAATATCATTTCAGTTTTACATCAAAAACATACACATTTTAATTAAATATTTTATTTCAAAGAGTTTTTTTGGTAAAAAATTAAATGTGCGTATGTATGCAATGCACTTAGAAAAACATATGCGATTAAATACAACAAACATATAGAATAAGTTGTATGCATTTTCAATGATTTTCTGTCATCCCATATCTCAATTTGGCTCGTAAACAGACCGTTTTCGTCCAGGTGCCATTTTCAGAGTTCAGAGTAAAGAAAAAGCCCCGACCGGTATTGCAACCGATAGCACATCAGAAAAATTCAGAATGGAAGCAACTGCGGCCAGTTCGTCCACCTATTCATTGCACACAAATGCCATCATGAGCAGAGATCCAAATAAAAGTGACGTCACCACATGAAGATATGTTATATGTACGGCTGTATGAAATAACGCCGAAAAATAAGTTTTATACATTTTAGGAGTTATTGCATAACTGAAAGGAAGCATTCATTCAGACAATGAATATCTTCTTTGTATCAATAAAATTTTTCATTAAAAGTAAGTCAATGGAGGCCTTCATTGAATCAGTGAACAATTTTTCAATGCATTTGTAGGAAAGTTTCATTGGTGACATAAATAATTTTATAAAAATCATTATCAGTAATTCTTGTTAATTTTTAGTTCACAAATTTCCTTAACTTATTTCCCAAATTGAACTACATTTTAATTTTAGGAAGAATGCATCCGAACAGTGACACGGTTTTCATTAAAACAATGAACTATGAAAAACTAATGAAGAGCAGAGATTCAAAAATTTCATGTAAGCAATGTAATTGCTCATTATATTTATGAAAAGTTTCATTAATATAATGTGATCGTATGTAATGTAATCGTTTCATTGCCTAAATGAATGGTTTTTTAGAGAATTAACTTTAAATTTTTTGAAATTTTTGAATTTTTTTTTTAATTCTTTTCTTTGAACAGTTTAATTTTTATAAAAAAGCACTTGAAAAAATCAGGTAAAAAAAATGTTTTATCGGAAAAGAATTTTTTTACCTTTTTCATTTGATTTGAGACTTATTTCACTTTCTTAAATTTATAAGGTTTTTATATAGAAAAAAATATGTCCAAGTGCTGCCTCTCGGCCAGTATGTTGAAAATATGGTCTTCTTTCTAGCGCGTTCCTGTATTGCTGGCCTTCTCTGGCATGCCAATTAGAAACAAGCAGGACTTCTTTAATAAGGGCATGTCAGAGAACTGGCCTGGCTTTCTAAGGAATTCCTGTATTACCTAAGAAAGCGAAATCGATTTTTCTCATACCATAGAAGAGTAAGTCCTTGCATATGGCCAAAGGTAGGCGTAACTATATTTTAGACTTATTTCATGTTTCTTGGATTTTCATTAGGCTTAATTTCTTTTTTCATGGGTGTTGCTTTTTATTAAAAAGTCCCAATATTTTGGTTTCATTTAATTTCTAGTAATTTCATATTAATTCGGATTTATTTCATTAATGTTTTTACAACTTGTTTAATTGTACTTGTAGGTCCCAGTTTATAGTGAATTATATTATTGGAATTATTTTGTTGGGCGTTATTTTACTCATAAATACAACCAAACTGTCAGCAATATCGTTTAGTAATTAGATGACATGCATACGACAGATAAGCAACTCCCATTCACTCTTTAAAAATATATAAATTTAACGACCTAACATTCTTTAAGAGTAGCAACCACCTAAAAAACAAAAGACACATTGACCCCATGGAACTGGTAGTTGCTCCATTCTGTTAGTGTAATTGGCTTCCACTTACTTACATATATCCAGTTCGGTTTGGGAAAGAATTTTCGGAGTAATTAAAAAAAAAGATTTTTAGAAAACTTTTTACAATAATATCACCTAAAAGTTTTTCAAAATTAACTGCTTTAGATCAGACTTGCAAAAATCAATCGAATTCAGGAAACTGATTTAACAAGATTTTTTGGCAAATATTTAAAAAATATTTCGAACGTATAAAATTGCGAATTACGAAAATAGTAGTATAATTTTCTAAAAATAAACGTATTTACAAACCCGATTTTACATGCACTCAATAAACTTTATTAGAAACTAAAAATAAATATTCGAAATAGAAAAAAATTTCTGAAAAATTTCTGGCATCGATATCACTCAAACGAGTCAATTGGTCTTATACCAATTTTGGCAATTGGCACAGTAGAGTTCCATTTCAATTTTTTTAAAAGTATTCAAAAAACTAAAAACCATAGTAGATTTTCATTCATATACATGCAACGTCATGAATGATTTGACAAGATTTTTCGGAGTTATTAAAAAACAATTTTTGATATTGATTTAGATAAAATTTGCAATATTCAATGTAGTTTCTAAAAACCAAACATCGTTTGGGCTCAGAAAATTGATTTGACATGACTTTTCGGAGTTATTTGAATAAACTATAAATAAATTTACGTAAACGATAACTCTTAAGCGAATAAACTCGTAATATATTTTTTAAATAAAACGATAGAAAAGTGTGTTGACGTTTGACCCAATCAAGAGAACTCTGTGTATCTGTACAGAAAAAAGTCATTTTGGCTTGCGCAATAAATGTAAAGTAATGAGAAATCATGCAATCCTTTGGATATCTACTATGCCCTCGCTGACTCATCCTAACAAAAGGACTATATCGCAAAAAGTCTAACCCGCTCAAACTGTCTAAAATTTTGTTGTTACTATTTAGTGTATTTTAGATAAATGAGCATAATTTTTCTTTATGTGATCGATTCGATTAGAGAATGTCTCTCATGATCACTTCGTATTTAGGTTATTTGAAGAGATTAAAATTTTAAATTTTGAAACTAATGCTAAACCCCTCTGACTTTATACGTTTGTATCTCAAAGTGGACGGTGTCCCACTGTGCCACTATCCGAAATTCTTTAGTAATGACTTCCTTTAGGAAAAATGAAGAATATGCTTATTTGCACTTCCTCCCTTAACTTGTAATTATAAATTCATATACGTGTACATTGATTAGCTTAACTGACCTTCGTAGAATAGTAGGTAGTGCGAAGGTCTCAGGTTCGAATCCTGCCACAGAACTCTGGCAGTTTGTGTTTGATAAATAAAGGGAGCGCACAACAAGCCTTCACTGGCTTAAGTGTATGTCGTATGACATGGACTATCACACCCCTCCAATCAACCTAACCTAACCTTAATTAGCTTCGTCATTCCAAGAAACGTCAAATCATCGTTCTAATTATCGTTTTAATTTTTTTTTCGCAGATTAAGTGAAAATATAAACTTTAGGATCAATATCATATCAGCATTACTTATTAGATTGTGCTTAATATTTAAATTTTATCAAAAACCAGAATATTTTTTCATCGCTTTGTAGAAAACAAAATACACCTATCCCTGGATTTACACGATAGATATGTACGTTCCTAAGAAAGTCGTGTAAATCGAAATTTAAAATTTTTTTATGAAAAATCGTGTAAATCGAAAATAAAGGCAGAATCGCGTAAAATATTGATTTTATTAAGAAATTATATATGTATTTCAACTTAGTTTTTAAAATATCAAAAGCGATAAAAATTAACCTTTATTCATTAAACAAAATAAATGCTTTATTCGTCATCGCTAGATAATATTTCTGCAGTTGCCTTTTCTGCTTCTGATGAATTACAGACTATTTCAGGTTGTTTCGATTTGCAAGTGAAGTTTGTAATTAAGAGCTGTGCAGATTTATTGTTTAACTCTTTATGAACCTCCACATATATTGTGCTAAGCCTTGGGTAATATGTCTTTGGTTGCGACTGCCCTTTCAACATTCGGTTAATTTTTTAGAAAATGATTTGCCAATTTTCTACCTATTTCTAAACCTTCAGTTATAATTTCTGAACTGACTCGAACATCCTATTAGAGACAAAAATATTCAATAAAACACATAAAAAATCGTGTAAATCGAGTTATTTCATAAATCTCTCAATTTACACGAAAACCAAAATAATCGTGTAACAGTGAAATCGTGTAAAAAAAGTATCGTGTAAATCGTGGGATAAGTGTACTGGCACTGTGCCAAATAAAAATAAATCTCATGCCACACAAAAATGTCCACAAAAAGCTTATGACATTAAGCTTTTAAATACTATTTTCTTATTTTTGTTGAATTACTCTTACAAATGAATGTTGAAAAAATTTTAATCTTTAAATAGGTTGATAAAAATAAAAAATAAAAATATATATAAATAAATATCTGCCACGCTTAATGTCAATCACGTTTACTTTTAAAAAGCATGCATAATAAATATTTCAAGAAAAAATTGGTATAATTTTTTTTTAATTTATTTAAAATGATATATTTTTGCAACTTAAGGATTTTCTTATTTCATTATACATCGATATTTCGGTACTATTTGAGTATCATCATCAGGATATATATTAGGAACTATGGCTACATATATATTGTTATTTGAAAGTTTTTTTTAATTACTAAATTTTATTTATTGTCTTGAAGCTTAAGGTTTATTCTTTTTTAATTTTAATTGTCGATATTTCGGTACTCATCGATTACTATCTTCAGGATGTTATAAAATAAACAAATATCCTGCAGACGATAATCGATGAGTACCGAAATATTGACAATTAAAACTAAAAAAGAATAGACCTCAAGTTTGAAGAAAATAAAAAAGTTTACAAACGAATGATACTTTTGTTGTGATATTGAAATTTTATATAACCCAGCGAGCGTATTTATAGGCTTTTTTTCAGGCCATTTTAAGACGTACGGTTGGAGGTATAAAAAATTGCTTTGACTTTTTTTTAAGAGAATTGTATGTCCTACCACTTTTATAATAAATTCAAACAAAATTTGAGGCATAGAAAGCGTTATATTTCTACACAAAAAAACCAAATGTCGCATCCTTTGAATTGAATATTTTAGGATACTCTCGGGTGATCTTATAAGTCCTTAGAGATAACCTTTGGAATAATAGTGTCAAGGCTTATATAATAATTCAGCCTGTTTAACTTCATTCTGAAGCCAAATAGATAAGGTAAATGAACTAGAAAAAAATTAAATTTGAGTTTTTATTCAAAAAAATATTAACTCTTCATCCGGAGTTATTATTAATATTTAATTGACAAACAAAAAACTTCCAAATATTCTAATTGTTTTTATCGCATGTGTTTATAATATTATTTGTAATAAGACAAAAAATTTTTTCATAAACGAGTTTTAGGTGTTTTTATAAAAACAAAAATTTAATTTATTAAATAAAAGTAAAGAAATTTTTTTTATAAAAAGATCTAAAGTTCGCTTACGAATTAAATCTTATATTAAAAAAAAGTCGAAAAATAATAGTAGTAATTAATTTTGAAATAATAAACATAGTACTCAAAGTACTGCCTACTTAAGTACTGGGCGTACTTAATTACTGGAATGAAAAACTACAAGTTTATATTAATATTCAGCTCCGAATTCCGAACTGACCTAACTTATTCCTTTTAAATCCTAAAACGAAATTTTCTTTGAAATCTTGTGAAAATTCCCATAAAAAATCTATTCACTGAAAATAACAAACTGCCTGCACAAAATTTTTGTTCGCATTTAAAGGAACAGGAAGTAAAGTTAAATGTCAAAACCCTTTACTTACCGTTGGATCCAAGCATCTGTGACACATGCAAATAAATTTTTTTGTTATGGCCAAAAAGACTTTTCTAGCCAACGTACTCCACAGCAATTTTGTATAAGAGGTGACAATCTCCTCACCCTTAGCTATAGGACGGGCAGCAGTCACTATCAGGGTTTTACCATTTTCGAAATGCCTATGAACGTTCGGAGTGCATCGATGATTTAAAAGACCAGCCAATGGAAATAAGGCACGTATGAGAACCTCATGGTCTCCCATACAACTTTTAACCTCAAAAGCGTTTGTATTGATGGCACAGGCAATGCGATAAAAACGTCTCATTTCTTCCCGGGGAAAACACTCAAAACAATCTGAGGCCTTTTGGATTTCAAGCATATAATATTTATCAGGATTCGCTTGCAAGGCATATAAGAGTTGGAGCTGCAATTCGTTCAGAAAAAAGCAGCGCACTATGCAGATTAGACGCAAAGAATGGCAATTTATTTCATTATGATCCTTGGGATGCCACTTGCGAAATAATTGGCATTCCATAGTATGTTGAGCAGAGCTGTAACAATTATCACAGACGGGCATGGTGCAACCATTTTTACACATTATTTCATTGTCATTGCCCTCCAGAGGACAATAACACACACAGCAGGTATTTGATTTGTAAGATAAATTGGCCGTAGGGCCCGTCAATAGGGCATGTTCGCATAATATTGTTTCACCTGCTGCTATATCTCTTGTGGCAAATATACCGCGGCCAGAGATGGGAGAATCCAAAACTTGCCAGGCTGGATCCTTTTCGTGAAGTTTAGTTATATGTAGCTGCAATAGCTCGACCAGCTCCTCAGTTGAGGCTCTAATGGGCTTAAACATATTCCTTAAATCACGAGATTTGCTTGAGTTTTTTTTTTAACTTTTTGGACTTTCCTCTTGAAATTATTACCACTTTAGTCTAATAATCATTCCATTCACACTGTCAGATAATACGACAGTACGATATTTAGAATGACCCATTCAGTTCACTTTCTCTCTTCAACTGAAAAGGCATCAGCAAAAAGAACTAAATGAAAATCCAAATGAAAATCTTAATCAGAAAATACTTCAAATGTCGGCCATTGATTTAACTTTAAATTAAAATACATTTTAATTGGTGAAAGTAAATATAAAAAAAGCCCAAAGAAGATTATTTTTATCAATGGCGAATCTAGTTCATGCCTCAGCCGTTAAACGAAAATCAAGTGATTAATCAGAAATTTAAGAGGAATTTTTGAAATATTGTCTACTTTTTCATACTTTCAGTGATATTTTCCGCCAGGGATGGTAATGTGGGTACAGATGTTTTGTTCTGCTGCCATTCAAATTTCAAAAGCACATTGATACAATATTGAAATGTTGTACAATGAGAAATATTCTCAGTTCTCTTACTTTTACATATTAAACTCATGATTGATCTCGGCTTTGATATTCAGATTTGCAAAGCTCCGCAGTCGATTCAACTTAAAATATTGCAAACCTTCAATTCTTTAAAAATAAAATTTCTAACTGGTTCATCGAATTGAATAAAAATAATAATAATAATAGATTAATTACGAACAACATTCTTATTTTGAAATTAAATGTAGGCGACAGTGCATCCAATTGGCTGGATGTTTCCTTCAGGAACTGCTACTCGATCTATGCTTTCGTTAATAAAAAATTCTTGATATAGAAAAGCCGTATGGCGATGCAATTAGTCGAGATAAACCATTGAAACGTGTGACACGAGATGAAAAACTATCGAAGATCGAGCAACAAGCACAAGCAATGTTGCATTTAGGAAGTAAATGCGATAACGCGGCAGCTGTGTTCTAGTCGAAAGATGCTTTACAACTGCACTAAAATATTAATTAAATTAATTCAACGAGTTGAAATATTTAGGCCACTTTTATTCATATATAGAATTAATTTATACATAAATGCAACTCCTTTGTTTTTAATTATTCAAATAAATGTTAATGTATGTGTTTTGCAATGTAGTCGTATTTTGGTAACATCTTTATGAGCCTATTGGTACAATTTTATAACGCAACTAACCATCCCTGTTTACCACCTATGAGAGTAAATGCGTTTGAGAGAGATTCAGTCAAAAAGTGGGAAAGTACATTATCAATCGTCGCTTTGCGCCCCAATTGTAGCCACTTAATATTACTTCTTTATGTGAACAATGTCATTTAATTTCACCACTCTTCAGAACTGCTGGGTATATTAAGAAGAAAACTTAAAGCACATTCCCAATATAAATTTAAGTGCTTGAAAGAACACTTTTGTTCTACATTCTATTTATACAATTTTCAAATAAATCAAATTTTCTTATTTTGTTTAGCTAATCAGGCCCAACATATTTCTATGACATTAAAATTCAAAGTTTTTTATTTCATATTTTTCCGACGTTTCGTGAATTTTTTGTTCCCTTTATTCAGGGACTCGTCTATTTTATTAAAAATCTATTTGAAAGTTTTTAATTAGTGATGAAAATATAACTTTTATTTACAATTCAAGATTATTATATCACATTAATAAATTAATTTCTTAAACATTTATCTAACATCCATAATTAAATATATAATACACAAACTTTTGAAAAAGCTTTTTTCAAAAATCAATTTTCTTAAGCAACATGTTTCTTAAACAGAACATTAGAGATTTTCTTTTCTAGATATACATACATATATTTTCAATAAATATATAATTAGAAATAAAATACTAGAAGTTAAATGATTATACTTTTAGGAATTATTAGAAAATAGTTAAAATCGATTTTGTTGGTCCAAAAATGTTCGGTAGTCCTGTTAACTGGACTCTTACGAATATGTCATTATGTCTTAAATATTTTATAATGCAAATTTTAAAAGGGTTCCTATTTATCTCTTCCTTAAATTTACTTTCATTATCTTGCACCTTTTTGTCCTGACATTGCTCCGACTCTTTGTAGGAAAAGCAATAGATTATTGACTTTGATAAATTATATATTTCTTTATAACGATTTAAAAAAAAGAAAATTTACGCGGGGTAATTGGAACATTTAGTGATATATTTGAAATATTTTGATTCTACTCTAATATACTAAGAAGCAAAATCGCCATTTAAAACTAATTTAAAAAAAAATTATTTATGTTATTCAGCCATAACCGGAATAATCTTCGAATAATTTCTTTAAGCGAGTAAAAATAATTGTAACTTACAGTTTATTTTATTGAAAAAAACCTCCAATAGCCTTAAGAGGAAAATACTATTCGAAAAAAGTTTCAACAAACATAGCATTAAACGTTTATTAAAATAATCTGCATTCAAAAATTTTATTGAAATAATTAAAATTATATATAAATTATACTGGTAATTAGTTTTACAATAACAAAATTATTCAATTAATTAACATCTTTCGATCTTTTTCAGTATATCTTTTATTTCATAAAGGAGCTTAGGTCTTTTATAAAAACAAATTTAATTTATTTCAATATTTCGATGCCTCTTTGGGCGTCTTCTTCAGGAAAATAAATTTTAAAAAATTTTCTGGAAGAAGATGCCCAAAGAGTCGTCGAAATATAGAAATAAAATACATTTGCTTTTTATAAAAGACCTAAAGCTCGTTTATGAAATAAAAGATATAAAAAATTATTCTTACTATTTTAATTGGAAAATTCTATTAAAAAAATTTCCATTTTTTCTCAAGTTGCCCAAATAATAAAATTAATCATACCAAATTAAAATTTTTCGAGTATTATTGTGATGTAAAAGCGTTTTAATTAAATTTCAATATTACTCGGGAAATCATTTTTTAATAATTCAAAAAAGAAACTATTTCAGTCGAATAAAAATACTCGGGGGAAGTAACCGAACAAAATAATTGGAATAAAATTTTTTTTATAAAATTAACAACTGTTGTAATTTTAAGAAAAGGTTACAGGAATACTTGTACGCTAATATTAAGTTCCCCAAATTATTCACACTCAATTCTTCGAATAATATTATTTGAGTAAAATTTGTTAATAATTAAAAAATTAGAATAAAAATTCCTTTTCATATTGGTTCTGTAAGAAAAGTATTGGCCTATATAAATATAATTAACCGAAAAAATAGTAGAATAAAATTTTTTATGTGAATGGAGTTGAAACTCCTTTAAATAGTTTTCGTTCTACGAATAAATTTTCCTTATGTTAATATTTTTATAAATTTATTGGGTTAAATTTTTACCAATAATATGAATATTACTGTTGGAAAAATATTATTCGGGTAGAAGAATTTTTAGTAATTCATGGGTATAGAAATCGGTTTTATGAAATTAATTAAATAAAAACTATTCGAATTCAAAGAATTCACATATATTACACAGAATTAACCAAAAAAACTCAAATTAATTTTCTCAGATAATAGGATATGAAATTAAGCAATTGGAACAATTTATATTTAAAAAATATTTTACTCGATTATTTATATTATAATGGCCAAATACCTTTATTCGAATAAAATTTTCTATTACTACTGGAATAGACTTAGAAGAATTTTTTATTTAAAAAATAAACTACTTTAAATATTTTTCAAGGGTTTCCATAAAAAACAACCGCAGTCTTTTTTTGAAATTTTTTTCCAATAAGTCTTTTTATTAAAAACGGTGTTTTTATTATATAAAAATTTTTAATTTTAATAATTATTATAATATTTATTGTTTCACAAGTTTTTATTTAAACATAACTTTTTTTATTCGAATAAGTTTTACAGGAAGATTTTTCTCTCAAGTAATTTTACATATCGCAAACGCAATAAGAGGGTGCAGGTAGTGCCACTTTCTGTACTTTTACCAATCTTATTGTACTTTTTCGAATATAATTTATGAAGATTGATAATTTATTCAACAAATTTTCATTAGTCAAATCTTTCGTATTGCAAATTTACCCATTAAATTAATTTCGTGTTCTATTGAAACTTGGAAAAATTCAACCTACGACACTTAGCCGAGTGATAAAAATCTGTAATATTAACACTCAATTTTTATTCTCAACTTACCGTTGGATCCAAGCATCTTTTACATGAACATGTAAACTTTTTTGTAATGGCCAAGAACATCTTTCTAGCCAACGTACTCCATAACAATTTTGTATAGGAAGTGAAAATCTCCTCGCCTTTAGCAATAGAACGAGCGGCTGTTATGACAATAGTTTCACCATTTTCGAAATCATGATTCGCGTTCGGAGTGCACTCATGATTCAATAAACCAGCCAAGGGGAACAAGGCACGTGTTAATACCTCATGACCTTCCACACAGCTTTTTCCCTCAAACGCGTTTGTATTGAAAGCGCAAGTGATGCGATAAAAACAGGCGATTTTATTCTGAGGAAACTTTTCAAAGCTATCGGAGGCTTTTTGAATTTCAAGCATGTAGTATTTATCGGGATTGGCCTGTAAAGCGTACAAAAGTTTACACTGCCAATCGCTTAGATAACAACTGCGACTTATGCTTATGATGCGTAAAGAATGGTGATTGATTTTTGCTTTATCTTTGGGCTGCCATTTTCGAAATTCTTGGCATTCCATGATATGTTTGCTTGAGGTATTACACTTGTCACACACCGGCATAGTGCAACCATTTCTGCACATTATTTCCCTATCATTGCCTTCCAGGTGGCAGTAGCAGATACAGCAGGTATTTAATTTACAAGATGAGTTGCCAGTGGGGCCGGCCAATAATGCACGTTCGCGAAAAATTGTCTCACCAGCTGAAACATCTCTGCTAGCGAATATGCCACGGCCAGAGATGGGCGAATTCAGCAATTGCCAGGCTGGATCTTTTTCATAAAAATCACCTAAATGCATATTTATTAAATCGGTCAACTCTTGAACGGAAACACTGATGGAAGTGGACATTTCTATTTGGAAATAATTTTATTTATTTTTTTATTATTTTATAATATAAAATTTATTTTCAGTATGCTCTACAACTCACTGTAAATTTTTCTTTTTTATTTAATTTAAATTTTTACAAGTTTCACTGCTAGCGATTTCGTTTAATTCATATTACAAACTGAATAGATATTTGCATAAAAATTCTAATTTCGTAAAGAAACGCTAAAAATTAACATAAAATATATCAAAATTTATCAAATGCAAACTTGGCGAAATAATTATAAATATTAAAAAAGAATGCACCTCATGCGGTTGTATCGAATCATTTCGATTATTTTTTTCTTATTGAGACTTTTCGTTGCTCATGCTGCGATTTTGAAAGGCAAGAGTGCAAAAAGAATATTTCGGTTCTAAATTTAAAACCTCTTTCCAAACCTTTTTAAATGTTATTTAAACAAATCTAATGACAAATTTATAAATATGTATGCCAACCGCAGTATGGATTCGTGCAATATAGAATCACCGTTGAAGGGCAACAGCAGTGGCATCATGGCATATAAAAAATTGCACACATCTATTGCACAGTCAACTTTAAATTTTTCACAAGGACAAAAATTAGTAAATAAATCTCACTAGAAAGATATTTAAAAATTTCTCAAATTCCTCATTTTATCTCATATGACATTACCAAATTGTTTCTCAGAAGTCTCTTGTATTTAGAGGAAGTTAGATGGAAGGTTCTCCAATAAGAACAAATCGTTATGGATTAGTTGTTATTTTAGAGCCAAGTTTTAACTAATCCATGTTAAGTTAAATGATTGAGCAGCATTTTTTAATTATATAACTTTATTGTCAAAATCGATATTCTTTTTTACTCGTACAAGAGTTGAGTGGCCCCTGATAACAAAAACGTTGTCAATTTGGCCCGTTGTCGATAAAACAGAAATATAAGTTACGCACAAATATAAAATTTTTTTCCCTCTAAAATCAAATCAACGCAACATATATAATCAAAGTCTTTTTAGGGAAACTGATATCGCTACGATAATGCCTGAAATATGCTAAAGATTTGGTAGTAAAACTAAACGCCGGTATATAGACAGCTAAAATAACAACGAATAAAAAGCTTTTTATAATTAGCTGGCAGAATATCCCCAATAAGCTTTCTAAATAATCTATTATATCCATTCCTTTATATTCACTTATTTGGCGAAAATTCCCACCGTGCAATGTTTGATGAAATCAAATAAAGATTCAGATTGTATCAGCTGTTGCTTAAATTAAATAACATTAATTAAGGTGAATTCACCCATTCATAATGAACGATCAGAACGCTTTTTTTTATTTAGTTTGAAGTCTCTATTTTTAAGAGAGACAGAGAGAAAGAGAGTAAAAACCAATTCAAGCAAAAATTGTTCCGCATTAAATTTACTCTCTTTCTCTCTCTCAAAAAAATAGAGACTTCAAACTACATATAAAAAAGCGTTCGGATCGTTAAAACGAAAGGGTGAATTCACCTTTAGAGTCAAGAAATGTTCCTCTCTATTACCGAGATTCCATTTTATCAACTTTTGTTGATTCACTTTTTCATTCTGTTTTTTTATTGAAGCTGCATTCATGTTTACACTCGTCAAGTTTTATTAATGAAATATGTCTTCTTATTCTTAAGGTTTGCGTAATATTTTTCATTTGTGTTATTTTTTATTTATATATATTTTTTAAGAGATGTAGCACTCAGACAATTAATGTCTACTAGTAAAAGTGTTATTTCTTTGCAAAAGGGATTATGAAAAAGAAGAGCGAGACAAGGTGGTGAAGTTAGAGAGCTTAATTCTTATGCAATTTTGCAGCGCTTCTGGTGTCAAGTAGATGCACTAACTTGCTTAAGCTGTTGTAGTCATTATATTGATTGTTTTAACTAACTTCGCCTATGATACTTCTAGTATTACCGATGAAGAAGGACGCCGCGGTGTACATTAGCAGAGTATCCATCACTACCGGTCCTGTTCGAGTGAACAGAGCTCTGTGCCGTCACCACTTGAACAGTCCAACCACAACTAATACAATGCCATTCTGGTGCGCATCAGAAAAATCTATTATTTTGATGACTTTTCTGAACAGTGTTCGATAACTCACGTTGTCAGTCGTAATTTGCTTTGTAGTCAATGCGCCAACTACTTCAGCCAAGAGCTGATTCAACAAAATCTGACAAGTGTAAACTGACAGTATCATTTCATTTCGTATTCATTCAGAAAACATTTTTTGGCCTTATGCCAAAGTAGAAATAAATCGCATGCTATAAAAGGTCTCCTTGAACTCGAAACACTTAAGCTTTTTTTCTCTTATGAACTGCCTTCACTCTTAAGTCTTATCGAAGAGAATTGATGCTTGCACTTATCAATTTCAAAAACAAAATTTCTTCAACTCTAAGAAATTTTTTTTTATTTTCAATATAAAAGTTTGTACAAATTTTTCTATTACATTTATAAAAACGAGCAGGTAATAATTGTTTATACTTTCATTAAGGAAAATACAACCAAAAATTGTCATGCCTTCTTCTAGTCACATTTTCAGGGAAGAGTTATGTTTAACAAGTGTTTGAAGGAAAATAATTTTGGACATAATTACTACAGTGTATAAAAATGTTGGATTAACACTTTGAATGTATTTTGTCGTTGCAACAGCCAGCTATCGATCTCTTGAGTTCATAATTTGGTCCCTTTGTGATGCCCGAAATAGAATGAGAATTAAATAAAAGTCGGGAACAGAAAAGTAAAGATAGTACTAGTCTACGAGAACATCAAAATGTTGAACAGTGTCTTAAACATTTTTTTTTTTTTGCTGTAAAAACAATGTTTGCCCTTTAATTATACGGGATAAGGAAATGGAATCTTTTTAAAACTTCTCAACTTACAATACTTGATCCGTATGTATTTTCATCTGGCGATTACGAAATCTTCACTAGTTCTTTCCTGTCCAATCAAGTTTTAGAGATATGGCTAAATTTCATAACTGCATAATTTCAGCATTTTCTTTATTATATATTAAAACTATCATGAAATATATTTAATATATTTGAAGCAATTTCCTAGTTATTGGAAAATAAAACAAACAAAAACTAAGCAGAAGATTTTACTAAATGTTTTGGAAAGTTTTGCTTGAAAAGAATACGTTCTTAATATATATTTATATTTTTGTTTTCCAACATTCAAAATAATAATGTTTTTATACTACATATTATATTGCTGACACAATTAAATATTAATCGGTGTTGCTGCACAAGAGATAATTTTATTTTGTACAGCATCAGAGCAACAAGGAATGATTTCGGGAATTTCCGCTTTGATGTTGTTGCTCGAACTAAAAATAAATTATATTTTTATGATGACCTTTTGTGCACCAATCATTTGAAATAAAATTGCCATCAAATTTTTAAACCAGAAATTAGTTAATGAGTGTCGAGAATATACACTTTTAGACTACAAAGATCTAAATCTTTCTTATGAATTAGATGTTGATATTTAATTGCCACAAGTTTCTTAAAAAAAATTATGTTAAGGAAATGTTAAATTTATAAATTGTTGTAGAAATTTCCTCTGACATTATCATTTTTTAATTATTCTGTAGTTTTTAATCCGCTAACTAATATTAAATCAGATTTTACAAATAAATTATCAACTAATACAATTGCATCTATCATTTTTAAAGAGGAGGTAAGTAAAGAAAAGTTTTAAGTGCAGTTTTGTAAACCTATACTAGTGAAAATTATCTAATTGGAAGTTTAAAAAGGGTGCTATTTTACCAGCTCAGCTATTTTCGTGTAACATGTTATTGTTAAACATTTCCAGTTTAGTTTATAATTTAACCATGAATCGACGAAAGAACAACGCTTGCAGATTATTGAATTTTATAAATAAAATTCATGCTCGGTTAGGAAAGTGCATCGTCCACTCTCTTATTGGAAATTAGCGACCAAGCTCATTTTTGGTTTAATGGATACGTGAACAAGCAAAATTGCAATATTTGGTGTGAAGAGCAGCCAGAAGCATTGCATCCCGAAAAATGCACTGTTTGATGTGGATTGGGGGCCGGTGGCATCATTGGACCGTACTTCTTCAAAGACAACGTTACTGTGAATGGTACGCGCTACCATGCGATGATTATAACAAAAAAATTTCAAAATATAACAAAATTTATTTGTGACATACTGGCCGATATGTTGGACTCAGCGTATAAACCATTTAAGGCGTAGTCGCGGTCTTCATCTTTAAGCATTGAATTATATAGATTGTTCTATCGACTCATACATTTCTTTAAATGTTGTATGTTTTTTAAATCAAATCCGAAAACTCTTAAAAATTCTCCTTTTATGACGACCGAGAGATAATTTTCTAGCATAAAATCATAAACAAAAAATTAATCCTGGCGTTCACACTAGCATCAAAATAAATTTCAAAACAAAAAGTTTCTATATATTTATCAACTCAAGAAGTCTGAATTTTTTGGTTAATAATCTTCAAATCTGCATTTTCACACTCTAGGGGTATAAAACTTTACACTTCTGGCAACACTGCTCATATGCACATAAATTCCAACAAAATTAATTTGTCTGTATGAGAACGCAATCAAGAATAAAAATATGTACATCTAACAGTGCGTCCGTCTGTCCATCTGTCCGCCTGACATTGACAAGCGGCAACAAGTGGCATATAATTTCATAAACTGCTTTAATATTTTGCGCTATACGCTTTTACTCTACATATTTAAAAAATTTTATAAATAATTAATTTTTTTCAAAGAAAATATTTGGGTGTTGGTAAAAAATGCATGTCCACAGGTTGTACTCGTATGCAACAACCCAATTTATGATATGGAATATAATAAAAAGAAGATACGCTTGCTGTTTTGTTGATGAAAGTGCGCTGTGAAGGTGACTTTGGTTATTATATTTTATTTTTATTCTTTCGGTATTTAGATCTTAACAGCATCTAATTAAAAACTAGTGGATATAAATCTTTTGATATGAAAATTTTTAAAATAAGAATAGGGAATATCATTCACACGAAAGTAACTTTTTTAGAGGCGCCCTTGAGATATAAATCCATATGTTTTTTGACATATTAATATAATAAAATTTGACCCAAATTGACCATTTTCATTAGGGTTAATGATAATTGGTGAGGAACTTAACATTTAATCTGTCTTTTCTATTATAATATACATATTAATTTTTGGCAAATTGATAAATTAGAAGGGTAAAAAATCAAATTTTATTACCAGGACAACCAAACCTTACACGCAAATGTCAAAATAATTTTTTATTCTAAATTCCATGTTATATTTAAATAATAACTAAATAAAAAAACTTTACTACCAATAAGTAGTAATATTAGATCAAATCGAAGTCTATGTTGCCTTCATTATAAGTTCAATAAAATAATATTAATCAAACGATTTCAAGAAAAAGAATTTCTGCCCGTTTTTCACAAACCTGACGATCAAATATACTAGAAAAATTTTATTGAAATCACTTAAAAAATTTATTTTATTTCATACTAGCGGACCAGGCGAACTTCGCCTCGCCCCAATTTTAAGCCTTCAGACAAACTTTCTATTTTTTCATTTGAAAAGCCATTAAGGAATAATTTCAAACAAAATTTCATACAAAAACTCGATTTTCGACTTTTCCAATTTTCCGACTTTTCCGGAGGGATTTTCCAAAATTTTCTTCCATAAAAACCTTCTCCTCGAAAATACGAACAACTGGCAAAAAGTTTTACAGATATCGGCCAAGTCGTTCTCATTTTATGAATTATTGGATTTTGCCACGCCCCTCCGCCCACAGACCGAAAATAAAAAATCAGACTTCACAGTGTCACCCGCCCGAGTATTCTGAAGGTTCCCTGAAAATTTCGTCAAAATCGGCCCAGCCGTTTTGAAGCCATTACGTTACATACATACATACATACATACATACATACATACATACATACATACATACATACATACATACATACACACATCCTATTTTATATATATAGATAGATGAATTTTCTGAATGATTTGACTGCCTAAATTATGGAAATAATATTAAATCAATTTCAATTGTTAAACTGAATTTTATCCTATTTATATGAAGAAAAAACTTTACCCGAATTCTTATTTTGTCAAAGTGTTTTTGAAACTATCATAAGATTATTGAAATATTAGCGATTGGCTTCTTTCCAATCAAAAGTGTTTCTTTTCCCAAATGAATCGGTACTATGGTACAAAATCAAATTTTATTGAACCCGAGGCTGAATTGTTCCCACAACCAAGTAAACCACCACGTCACGTAACTCACGTGTATATGTACACTATTAATGAAAATTATATACTGGAATTTTTCCTATACATATTTAACGTTTGATACGATATAGAAACTTATCATCAGCAGTAATATTTTCTGTATTTCTATTTACTTTCTTATTGAGCTTTCCAGTCTTCTACTTAAAATGATTTTGTTTAGTGTGAATATCTCGTTTATGTAATTCACTTACCGTCGGATCCCAACATCTTTCACAGCAGCATATAAATTGTTTTGTCATGGCCAAGAACACCTTTCTAGCCAACGTACTCCACAGCAATTTCGTATATGTAGAGACAATTTCCTCACCCTTACCAATAGAACGAGCAGCTGTTATGACAATAGTTTCACCATTTTCGAAATGATGATTTGCGTTCGGAGTGCACTGATGATTCAATAAACCAGCCAAGGGAAACAGGGCACGTACTAAGACCTCGTGTCCTCCCACACAACTTCTACCCTCAAATGCATTTGTATTAAACGCACAGACAGTACGATAAAAATAGTCCAACATATCAGTTTCCTTGGGAAAATATTCAAAACACTCTGAGGCTTTTTGAATCTCTAGCATATAGTATTTATCGGGATTCGCCTGTAAAGCATATAAAAGTTTACGCTGCACGTCACTGAGAAAAAAGCAACGTATTATGCAGACTATACGCAAGGAATGGCGATTAATTTGGGTTTTATCTTTGGGCTGCCATTTGCGAAAAAGTTGACATTCCATGGCATGTCTGTCAGAGTTGATACATTTGTCACAAACAGGCATGGTGCAACCATTTTTACACATCATTTCTATGTCACCTCCTTCCAGTCGGCAATAACACACACAGCAGGTGTTTAATTTGGATGACATGTTGGCTGTGGGTCCAGCCAATAAAGCATGTTCACGTAATATTGTCTCACCGGCAGCTATATCTCTTGTAGCAAATATACCCCGGCCAGAGATGGAAGAGTCCATCACCTGCCATATTGGATCTTTTTCTAAGAATTCACCTAAATGCACATTTATCAGTTCGGCCAGCTCACGTGTAGAAGAACTCATTGATATTAAAAATTTTTCTATAATGAAGATTATTTGGAAAACCTTTTTTTTTCTCTAGATTAAATGTAATTTACGTTGAAAAGCTTTGTATAATAGTGTTATAATTTTCATTGAATTGTTGTTGCCTGAACTATTTTTGTCTTTTTTGTATTTTCTATTTTCATTAAATCATTCGATCTTTACGCTAATAATATCTAAGACTACCGATTCCGTTTAATTTCTATTACCAACTAAAAAAGCTGCAGCATCAAAGAGGGAAATTTGTGAAAGAAATTATAAATTACTAAATAAAATCTCTCGCTATCTGGCAAGATTAAATGATTCAAGACGAAAATAAAATTCTTTTAATTTTGTGGAGAAAGGAAATTTAAAAACTAATGGGGAAAATACAAAGAAAAATGCACTCAAAAATAGATCGATTTTAGAAAATTATACGATACACCCACTCCTTCATATTAGAAATGAATTTTTTATCAATTGTTAACCGGCAGAAAGCCCAACAATACACAATAACGTTTAAGAGAATTTTTTTTAATGCAGATGTCATCTGACACAATGGTCACATTAGGCAAATATTTAACGTAATAAATGAAGCCAGCAATTTTGGACATTTAGTCTTATATGCCATATGCCATATAAAATTGAAAAAAAACTGATGTTATATTAATGGCAAATATATTTATACGCACAAGTATTTGCATCAGTGTTTTAACGAATGGCAATTTTTAGATATTCGCAAATACGAGTTCAATATTCATGCATACGAATTCTCTTCCTTCTTAGTTGGCATTAAACAACCGTTTAGGTCAGTAGCCTGATTAAGAATAGTTTTCCATGCGCGTCGATCTAATGCGCTTCTCCTCCAGTTTCTAGCATCAAGTTTTGCGAGATTTTCCTCAGCTTGATCCTTCCACCGGAAGTTGGGTTTTACCCTTCAACAACTTCGTTCGGGAACGAATTCGAGTGATTTTCGGAGCATTCTTATCCATACGTATGGCATGCCCTATTAAGTGCAATCATTGTACTTTCACGCGCCCAACTATGTTGATATCTTCGAATAACTCATATAGCTCGTGATTAATTCGATGACGATACTCTCCGTCAATGCAGATAGGTCCATATTTTTTGCGAAAAATCTTTCTCTCAAAAGCTTCATCTGCTTGCGTAAGAACCCTCGCTATAGCGCCATATAGTAGCACGGTTAATTTAAACTGCTTGCTTCGCCCCGAAATAGCATCTATTAAAAAAATATTTCTTCGTTTTATTTTCAAACTAATGTTATTCGTTTGGCTTATGATAAAGTTGTTCACTACCTCGAAGTTATAGTCACTAACGTTTACCCAGTCTTGTTGCTTCTTTGTTCGTTAATACCTTTTATTTTATTTTATCTTCGTTAACTACCAGATCCACTTTCGCCGACTCCTTTTCGATATTGGAGAATATTGCAGTTACCTCTCGCACAATCCGCCTTATGATATCAATATTATCAGCATAAGCGAATAGCATATGATTTTTGCTGACTTAATTTGTCTATTCAATAAGACCAAAAAATTATTATCATAGAGAAAATTATGTTCGAAAATTAAGTTTATTTCTCCGACGAATCTGCTAACATTACCGACGTAGGAGGGTGCTTTGATGTAGTAAACATTAGCGGAGAAGAGTATCCAATCACTGTTACTGTTCAGTGACCAGTGCTAGGCACAGCATTATCATCACTTAAACAGTCAAACAACAATTAACACAACGCCACACTAAGTAAATCAGAAAAACTTTAACGACTTGTTCGAAACCCAGATTCTCAATCATAAATAACGCGCTAACAACTTCAGAAAACAGCACCCTTCACTATAATCTAATGAATTTTGACATTAAAATATTATTTATTCACCAGAATTTTATTCGTATTTCTTAATAGAACTTATACTTACTCGTACAACTTTAATTATTTATATCATTTCTAAAGAAAATTACTCAACGATTATGTTTATTGAACTTTATTTTATTATTATCAATGTATGATTCTAAATATGTTATCCACGATACTTCGAGTTCAAGCCATTTGAAAATATATTAAATTGTTAGTTTATATCACAAATAGTACATCGTTTCCTTTAGGTTAGGTTAGGTTAGGTTGATTGGAGGGGTATTGTCAGCCCATGTCATACGACATACACCTAAGCCAGTGAAGGCTTGTTGTGCGCTCCTTTGATTTTAACCATAATACATTGACCCAAAGGTCTAGAGAAACTCCGTGTCACTCACAGAGTTCCTTAATTTCCTCCAGCATATTCCCCGTAATCGGCTTATGTCCGGTAAGATGTCACCCCCAAGATATCGGGATCTTATTTGTGAGAAGGCGGGGCATTGGCACAAATAGTGTTCCAACGTTTCGCTCTCCTCCCCACATGCTCTACATTCATCTCCTCCCGCTATTCCTATGCGTTTAAGATGTGCCAGTATCTGAGAGTGCCCTGTGACAACTCCCATTATTCTACTTAGTTCGAGCTTACTAAGTTTTAGCAGCTCCCTCGTTCTTCTCTCGTCTGGATCTCCCCATAGAATTTTTGTATTGATTCCCATGGTTCCGTTATTCCAGAGAGTTGAATGGGCCCTATGTGCCCAAGTCTTTAGCTCGGATTTAACTGCATCGAAGGGTTTCGCGCATTCCAAGCTTATATTACCTAACTCTATTGCCCTAGAAGCAAGTGAGTTTGCCCTCTCATTTCCAGTTATCCCCGCGTGCCCTGGCACCCATATGATGTGCACTTCACCATGTGTCGAGTAACTGTTAATAGCGTTTTTGCAATCCCAAACTGTACGTGATTTAGTGCGTTCCTTTGAGATTGCTCTAATGGCCATCTGACTATCTGTGAATATATTCACAAGTCCTGACCTCCCCATTACGTTGAGTTCCCTGATACACTCCGTTATCGCCCGAACTTCCGCCTGCAAAACTGTGCAATAATCCGGCAGGCGGAAAAACAGTTCTGTGGTGTTTTCTATATAAACACCAAGTCCCGTTTTCCCTCTCGACCTTGATCCATCCGTGTAACAATGAAGCCCCATGGGGATCTGGTTCCAAGGGTCGGTCAACCAGGAATGGATGTCGGGGATCAATGTTCCGCAGTTGGCCTCTAGTCTAGTCTCCGGTATGCGGTCATTTGCGACATTTTCCGGTATGGACTCTCCTATGGCCGCAAAGATTCGTTGATGATGCGCTTCGTGTTCCTGATCGATCCACTCACCCATCAGCTTTAGTCGTTTTGCTGCAAGAGCCGCTTCGTATTTTATACGAATTTCGATTGGCTGGATAGATAATATTGTTTCCATCGCCCCTGTTGATGTCGTTCGGAAGGCCCCACTTATACCAAGACAGCAGGTTCTCTGAACTTTCTGTATTGTTTTGATGTTGCATTTATATTCCATCGACGTCCACCACACTATAGAAGCATAGGTCATAATCGGCCTGATAACGCTACTATAAAGCCAGTGTGTCATCTCTGGATTCAGCCCCCATCTTGTGCCTATGGCCCGTTTACAGATTGACCAACATATATGAGCCTTTTTGACTCTTTCGTTTATGTGGTCTTTCCATTTTAATTTCCGATCGAGAATGACTCCTAGATACTTCACCCTGTCGGAAATATTTATTGTCCTTTCAAGAAAGCGCGGCTCATCATATGGAGCTATCTTCGTCTTTCTTGTAAATAGGCCAATTTCAGTTTTTCCTGGGTTAACGTTCAACCCTCTTGGTTGAGCCCAGTTGTGTGCCAGGGTTAATGCCTCCTCGGCCTTCCTGCACAAATGATTTGGATCCCTTCCCTTCAGAAGTATCATGACGTCATCTGCATAGCAGACTGTCTCGAATCCCTCATCGGTCAGAGTCCTAATAAGGGTGTATATTGTTGTGGTCCATAGAAGGGGTGATAAAATCCCCCCTTGTGGAGTTCCACATTGCACCCTTTTTCTTATACTTACATTGTGCGCCTCACAATTAATCCATCTGTTCCTTAGCATACTGCCAATCCAGTCGCGTATAGCCCGGTTGACATTAAACTGGTCCAGGGAATGGATAAGTGTGTTGGTATGCACGTTGTTAAAAGCCCCCTCAATGTCAATGCAAACCGCGAGAGTGTACATCTTTTCATTAAGAGACCTTTCTATAAAGTACACCACATTATGCAATGCAGTGTCCACTGATCTACCTTTGACATATGCGTGTTGCTTGAACCTCAGCATATGGCCTGCGATCCTGCCTTTAACCATGTCGTCGATTATCCTCTCCATGGTTTTCAGCAAGAAGGAAGTTAGGCTTATTGGTCTATAAGCCTTTGGTGAAGAATAATTTGGCTTGCCAGGTTTGGGGATAAACACTACCCTCGCTTCCTGCCAGCCTACTGGAATATATGCGTGTGTTAGGCATGCATTATAAATTCCTGCAAGATGTGTCGAAACTAAATTCATCCCTTTCTGCAGGAGCGCCGGAAAGATACCATCCGGACCCGCAGCCTTAAATGGAGAAAAGCTTTTTATCGCTTCCATAACCATCCTATCGCTGATAATAGGCACCTCATGTACACCACTTCTCTCATCGTCCAGCATAGCCGAAGGTTCGGCCGGGCTGCATGGAAAATGTGTATCCATGAGGAGTTTAATGGTTTCCTCCACATTTTCAATTTTCTTGCCCGTTTCATCCACTAATGATTCAGCCTGGATGTGGGCTTTTGACAAAAATTTTTTTATTTTAGAAACATCGCTTACACTGTCCACCTGTTCGCAGAAAAGCCTCCAGGATGTACGTTTAGCTGTTCTTATTCTCTTGTTGTAATTTCGGAGTTTATCACGATAATCCTCCCAATATACTGGTAATCCTTTACGTTTCGCTCTATTATAGAGTCGGCGGACTTCCCTCCCCATTGCCCGAATCTCCCCTGTCATCCAGGGTTTTTCGTATGGGGATTTTCTTTCCCGAAGTGGACAACTCTCTTCAAACGACTCAACTAAAGCGTCCGTAATGATTTTGACTTTACTGTCTATGTCCTCTCTTTCTAGGCGGTTGAAAGAAACCTGCCCTAAATGAGAATCAAGTGACCTTTCGAATTTTGCCCAATCAGTTTTAGCCCTGTTTCGAAAGGTTATAGGTTCTGGCGGTTGCCTTGCAATTCTAAACATAATATAACGATGATCTGAGAATGAGTGCTCGTTCAGAACCCTCCATTCAGCAATTTCATCGATTACGTTTTCAGAACATATGGTTACATCTAATACCTCCGCTCTAATCCTATTAATAAAGGTAGGCGTATTACCAGTATTAACAGTTAATAGATCGTTAGTATTTAGAAATTCTAAAAGAGCCTGTCCCCTTTTATTAATGTTAGTACTACCCCATGCAATATGATGCGAATTAGTATCGCATCCGATTAGTACTTTCCTACCTTTTATTCTGCAATCTTCTACCAAGTGTTGTAATTCCGACGTTGGTGGTAGTGTCGGTGCATCATACGGCAAGTATACTGATGCTAGGCATATGTTTCCATTTCCCTGCTTCAGTACTGTTGCGTCTGCTGTTGACAACTCTGTGGATAAAAGAAAGCATAAATTTTTGTGACTAAGAATACAGGTCCTCGGACGATTCCCTGTTTTAGCATAAAACAATTGGTAGTTTACATGGTTTAATCCATTAACCCTGTTTTTTGTCGTCCAGGGTTCTTGTATTAATGCCACATGTATCTTACCTTTGTTAATTTTCTCCATCAAAGCGTGAGTTGCCGTCTCGCTCCGGTGGAGGTTGATTTGGATGACCTCCCACATCATCCTTCTAATAGGCGGTCCTCTTGGGAGTTGGTGATTTTGTGCTCCAACTCCTCCTTGGCCGTCTGGACCTCCGAGACACCCGCCTGATTTTGGCTAGATGCAGCCTGTGCCGTGCTTGTCCTATCGTTGGTGGGGGTGGTTTTCCCCTGGCTGCCGATACAGGACTTGCCTATTTTCAAATAGACGGCTTTTGAAACAAAGAACACCTTCCCTTCAGATTTGGAAAGGCTGGAAATAGATCCTTGGTCGATGCCCACCACAAAAAGAGTTCCATTTTGGTCCTCCTCTCTGTGGAACACCTCCCATTTCTCTACCGCCAGTTCTTTGTTTTGTTTACCAATAACCTCCAAAACACGGTCGGATGTGAATTTGCATCCCCATCCTTTGATGTAGAAGGTTGCCTTGGTTAGAGTTGGTATATTTCTCCCTTCCACCAGTTCCAGCTTACAGCCTTCCCATGGCGGAGGGATTCCTTCTACCAACTCCTTTAGGGTAGCTGCGCAGGTCTGCGATGCTAATCTTAGCAACAGCACGCCCCTTTGAAACTCGCAGCTGTTTATTTTTATTGGAAATCCGTTATCGGTTGCCATAACGTATTCCAATATCGCGTTATTTACCAGATCCTCAACCACTTGCTGTTGATTTTCTGGTATTTTGCCAGTCGGACGTGAGGTGTCAATTACCGCGTAGCGGAGATTGTCCCTATATAACCTCCTGGCTACTTTAGCGTAAGATGGCGGCTCTTTTTCCTTAGTTACGTCTAGCTTCCTCTTACGCGTGAAGAGATTCCGCTTTTTGGCGTTCTCTGCTTCCGCGGAAGATTTCGCCGACGTGCCCGCCTTCTCAGTAAGTGCTGTACCTTTGACCCCCTTACTAGAAGGATTCTTCATAGAGACTCCTTTAAGAAGGGAGACACCCGGTTTTGGCGACTTACTGGTCGACGAGGAGCACCTTTTTTTATGCTTCTGCTCCGCAATGTTCTGCTCTTCTGGAGATCGGATCCTCTTACCAGTCTCTACCGAGGTGGAGGGAGTCTCCGATGCTCCATTTAGGGCATCTTGCGCATTTTTAGCTGCTGCCTGGTTCTTCTTGGCAAGTTTTCGCCTTTGAGCCCCAGAGAGCCGCTTTTTTCCAGTATTTAGGCTCGCGATTTTGTCGCTCACCTCATCCACCAGTCTGTCTAGATTCTGCGAAGCATCTCTACCTGACTGGTTTACGTTATGAGAGTCAGAGTTGGTGTTCCCACCTGTCACTGAAGGCTGGGTTGACTTTAAGTCCCCCCGGGTATTACCACCTCTTCCTCTCTTTTTGATGTCGCTGTCCTTGTCCGATTTTCTGTTCCGTTGTCCGTTTGTATGTCCATTGTCGTCAGCGTTATTTTTTCGTTTTTTTGTTCATAATTATTATTATCAATTTTGGTCCCACGAGTGTGGGGGAAAGGGATCTCCTCCACGTCATAGCCCCCAGTAACGTGGAGGGGGCGTAGTCTATTTGCTGAGGTGCCCAGGTATCAGCAAAGCTCCGTTTAAATACAGTCTCATGCCCCCGACTGCAAAGAGAACAGATAGGCACGGGTCGCGTAACACCTCTGTTTGGGGGTGGATAACTTTTAGTATGCGGGCTTTTATGCCCACCGCCTTCTTCAGTTAAACTATGGATCCTATAGAGGACCCTCGTTCGCCTTCAGAAGAAGTGTGCAATTCAGCCCACACTTAAGCCCTCACACCACGACAAGGTAGTTATCCCAGCAAGGGTCGTTTCCTTTAATAAATAATATTTCGACATGCACAAATTAATATTTCTAAATAAATTGTCATATGAAAGTTTGATATTTTTAACTTTTAGATTATTGTTTGAAATAAGCATTGAAATAGCATTGAAAAATATATATTTTCCACTTTTTCTCACTTGCTTATTTATCCCATAATACAGATGACAATGCCAGCGACAATTTGTGGCTTGTTCACACAATTAATCAGTCCATTAAGAAACAATGCAGCGGCAAATTGCTTTATCAAACAATCTGACTGAAATTTAACGCAAATGCCTAAAAGTACACTTTATGTTTGACACAAACAAGATGTTATTGTAGAAAAGCCGAAGCAGATTGCTGCCTACGATAATACATAATAAAGCTCTTTTTGTCATATGATTGTGATCTATTGAAAAAGCTTAACAAAAATTTTTTTGTTCCTGTTAATTATTTTGCTTGAATCAATACAGAAACCTGCATGAATGCGGACAGAACTTGTGTTATAATGGCATAAACTTAATAAACAAATAAAATAAATTGTATCAGAGATATAAATAAGTCATTCAACAATATGTACCTATATTATGGCCTCATATTTCAATATCATTTATCTTTGGGTTCTAGTTATATACGAAAATCATACGAATCTTCTATGATAATTATGTAGCCAACGTTGCTTATTTAAGCTATATTTAAGTTTAATACATTAACCATATGATTATGATGATGTTTCTTTTCTTTTGAAGACAAACAAATATGCGGCCATCTACTCATTTTCATAAATTTGTGTGTGTAGTTTTATGGCACAAGGCAAATGTTTTATATATAAATTTTATGCCATCCTTAAACCACGACCGTCTTGTGCAATACTTCTTGTTTTATATTAAACAGCTGTTTTAGCAATATATGCAAAATATTTTAGAAGCTTTGTAGTGCTGTCATATATTCAGGCCACTTATATAAGAGTCACAATTTATGAAAGACTAGCAGACCAGGCGAACTTCGCTTCGCCCCAATTTTAAGCCTTCAGAAAAACTTTCTATTTTTTCATTTGAAAAGCCATTAAGGAATAATTTCAAACAAAATTTCTCATTTTATAAATTATTGGATTTTGCCACGCCCCTCCGCCCACAGACCGAAAATAAAAAATCGGACTTCACAGTGTCACCCGCCCGAGTATTCTGAAGGTTTCCTGAAAATTTCGTCAAAATCGGCACAGCCGTTTTGGAGCCATTACGTTACATACATACATACATACATACATACACACATCCTATTTTATATATATAGATAGATAAGCTGAAACTGTAGTTTAAATAAAAATTAACTCAATATTTATTTAAATATGAAGTCAAGAGCTAGCCATTGCATACGAATTCCATTACCTATAATATAAGTCAGTGACCACTTCTCCATTATTTGACTTAAATGTGGAAGGAATATAATTATATCAAGTAGGAAAAAGGACGAATCAGTGTTGCCGACTTCGGCGTATTTTTTTAAAAAAAGATTAAACAAAATTAAACGTTTTATTTTTATTTTATTTTTATTTTTTTTTTTTTTTTTGTCCGATACTTCGAATACAAAAACTGAAATCATTTTTGTTATAAATATGAATATGCACTTCGATTTAAACTTAATTTTCTCTATGATAATAATTTTTTGGTCTTATTGAATAGACAAATTAAGTCAACAAACTCCAGCCAGTCTAATTAAGAAGATTAAGAATAGTTTATATATTTTGATTCCAGCTGTTTTTAAGTTCTAACCAATTGACTTATTATAACTTTATTTTTTAAAGTCTTCATTTTAATTTTTTTATTTTGGATCGATATTACAATACTCTTCGATTATCATATCGGTAGATATTTCGATACTCTTCCATTGCCATATTCTGCAGAAGAGGATCTCAAAGAGGTAAAACAGAGAGAGAGGGAGAGAGACTTTTAACTTAAATAATAAATAAGGTTGTAAAAGAAAAGAAGTTAAAAAATTAAAATATATGCATATTATACATATTTCTAAAAAATATAGTAAAAACGTTTTATTTTTTTAATTTAATACTAGTAATTTAGCTCAACTTAACATACGCAACTTCATTTATTTATTAAATAAATAAAAGAGTAACAAGAATAATAAGAATATAAAAAATTGCAACAAAAACATCAAAGTTTTCGTGTAAAATAATTAATCAAAAAACACAAAAAAAATTTATTAAATAAACCTTTTACTTTCCTTTCAAATTATGACAGACTGCAATTTACGTCTTGTGTATATCAAAACAATAATATTAAAAGTAGATGTTGCAAATTGAAAAATTTCTGTTGCCAATATAAACAAAATTATCTTGACACTGCGTTAAAATAATATTTCATGCGTTAAACAATGTTGAGAAAAACACACAAAGACATATTAATTTTAAATTTAAAAAAATAAATATCAAATAAATGAAAACGACACGGAACTGTTTGTTGTCGCATATTTTTCAAATTTGCCAAAGAAAAGATAAAGTGAAACCAATTTTTAAGCATAAGAGAAAGAGAGAAGGTAAAACGTATATTTTCTGGTCGTTAGACTTTCTGTATTTTTAAAATATTTTTTTTTGTAATTTAAAAACATTTCTAAACAGAGCATGCAACAGATAATATTTTTAATTGGACGTAACGACTTGCTTCCATTGCAAATTATCTAAGAGCGTGAAATGAGTTTCAAAAAATTTGTTGCTGTTACATATTTAATTCATTAAATTGTTAATGAAATAATGAATATAGTTCCCTTGTAATCGAAAAAAAATCCGATCAAAAAGGGAGTGCATGAGGATGGTAAGTTTTCTTTAATTTTATTACCGCTCTCAAGTAAAAAAAATAAATTTGAACAACGTCTCTTATAAAAATAACATTTTACAACAACTACCATCTATTACAAATAATTGATCTAAAAAGTACTGTTTCTAAACTGCATCATTTCAAAAAATTACCTTTACAAAAAGTACCTATTATAAATAATACCAGCATTAAAAAGCGCCTGCATTAAAAAATATATATATATAAATAATAACTTTTCAAAAAGTACCTTTAAAATAAAATATGTATATATACAAAAAGTACCTTTTATAAAAAATATGTTTTATAATAAATACGTTCTATAAATATTACCATTCACAAAAGGCACCTTTCATAAAAACCAGTTTTTTTGTAATTACTTTTAAAAACAAATTTTTTCACATGTACTTTTATGAAAATTTCCTCTTATAAAAAGTACCTTTTATAAAAGGAACCTTTTATAAAAAGTACCTTTTATATAAAGAACCTTTTATAAAAAGTAGCTATTATGAAAAGTACCTTTTATATAAAGAACATTTTATGAAAAGTAGCTATTATGAAAAGTACCTTTTATAAAAAGCACCTTATATAAAAAGCACCTTTTATAAAAATAGCTTTTATAAAAAGTACCTGTTATAAAATGTATCTTTTATAAAAATTTCCTTTTATGTATATATTTATTAATTTTATCGACCTTATGGTATGTAATTTATGTATTTTTATTCAGGTTCTAGACCTAGAGCCTGAATAAAAATACATAAAGTACCTTTTATAAAAAGAATGTTTTGCAAAAAGTAACTTTTATAAAAAGCACGTTTCATAAAAATTTCCTTTAATAAAAAAGACCTTTATAAAAAATGCCTTTCATAAAAAGTACCGTTTATATAAATACCTTTTAGAAAAAGTACCTTTTATAAAAAGCACATTATATAAAAAGCACGTTTTATAAAAAATAGCTTTTATAAAAAGTACTGTTTTATACAAATTACCTTTTTTAACAAGTATCTTTTATAAAAAGTACCTTTTATAAAATGTATCTTTTATGAAAATTATCACTTATAAAAATTACCTTTTATATAAAGAACCTTTTATAAAAAGTACCATTTATATAAAAAAACTTTTACAAAAGGTACCTTTTATAACAAGAACATTTAATAAAAAGTTAATTTTGTAAATTGTGGCTTTTACAGAAAGTACCTTTTGTAAAAAGTACCTTTGCATTTTACAAGTACAATTAATTTTTTATAAAAAGCAGCTTCTACTAAAATAACCATTTAATAAAGTACCTTTTCTTACATTTTCTTTTCTAAGAGAAATCTTTCCAAAAAGTACGTTTTGTGAAGCTAACTTAAAGAAAAGTGCGCTTAAAATAAATAAATTATTCAAAAAGTACCTTGCATGAAAAGTAGCGTTTATAAATAGTACTCCTTACGAAAATGTCATTTGTGTATATTACTTTTTAATAAGAGAAAAACAACAATTATAAAAATTTCTTTTGATTAAAAAGTAGAAATTTGTTTGCCATAATAATCATATCATTTTCATTATTGAATAGAAAATACTCGTTAGACAACAAATAAATCTTTTCTATTGAACTTTGATTACCTGGCACCGAAAGGAAACTCAATTTGTATACAAATTATATATTTATAACAAGTGGCAATAGAAATAAAATTTATAAACAAAAGTGACAAACGAATATTGAAACAATTTGAAAATAATAATAAAATAACACTGTAAGTACCCTTTTAAATTTATGAATAATTTGTAATTAAAATTTCTTTTAACAAAAATTTATTATTAATTTTATTTGACACTTGCTATTAGTGAAAGGAAACGGAAAATACTAATTGATAAAGAATTTAAAGAATTTTTAATGAAATGTTTGTGGTACATAAAAACAAATTGCAATTAAAATTTCGCCTATAAAAAGACAATGAAAAGAAAATTTATTTGCTCAGAACATTAAATATTTAGCAAAATTATAACATTTTATTTTATTTATTTTTTTAATTTCAAATACTTGATTTTATACAACATTTTCAACAATTTCACTTGGCTTTCTCTATTTCCAGATACGTGCGCATCACACAATCACCCAAGCCCAGTTTATCCATAATATTCAATATATCCTGGCAATATTTGGCTCTCGTTCCTACAGATTCTCCACCACAATCCTCAAGACTTTTGCTTAAGCGCGCTATAACCTGCAGTTTGGCCGCAATTACGACATAATTACTTTCGGGTATAAAACTGGTGCATTTTTCATTCAAATATTCGATGAGCGTTTTCAACGAATGTGAATTCACTTTGGCATTTATGGCACCGGAGGCAAAATCTTGCGCTTTCACCATCTGGGCATGTGTAGACTTTTGCTTACATTCCAAACAATTCCAATTAGGATGCGGCAAGCCGGTGACTTCAGGCACAGCCAGGCCAGGGCAATTGGTGTCGCGACAGTAGACAGCTGATATAAAGGCGCCTTTTTCCTGCGAAAAAAAAGAAGAAAGAAATTTAAGTTTAACAGCGTCCGCCTGAATTCTTTAAAATTTATTATATATATCAAGGCGTATGAGCAACATATGCTTATTAACATAAAAATCAATCATACGCACTAGAGCTATTTCCTTGGCAAAAATTATAAATTGCTCTTGACACAAACAAGAAGAAACATCAATGTATATGTATGTACATGTAGTTGGCACTTATTACGACAAAACGAAAATATTTTCATATATTAATAATTTTTAATATTCATAACGAATTTTTGGCTTACATTTATGCCACAATTGAAAATACATTATTCAAAAGGCTAATTGAACCAAATGGTTTTCATAAATTCAACATCAATCAAATTGTCAGTCATTCACATGATATGAAAATTATTAGAATTTATACTTCACAGTTACGATTTGTAACATCCTTTTTCCTAAATTAATAATCAGTAAATTACTTTTTTTAAAAACATTACAATTAATTAAGAAGGATTGAACTCCGTGTATATAGAGCAGATCATCAGGCAACTTGCAGCCAACTTTTTGGAAAACTTAAAAATATATTCATAGCAAATACTCATTATACTTAATGAGGAGTCTGGTAAAGGATATCACAACTATTAACCATTAATGTTTCTTATTTTCTTATCGGCTTTTTTGCCAAATCTAATTGTGGTTGTAAGGAATAGTTGAAAATTAATGTAAGAAAAGCAAAGTATGCAGAGCTTTGCCAGCAACACGTTTGCTCTCTCATATTTTAATTAAAAAGTTTTATTGGGTATAGTTCACATTTGTAATTTGCATTTTTCCCGGATTATTAATATAGGTAATCAGTAAATTATAAATTTACTGATACATGACAACAATATATAGTTGTTGTTGCTGTTATACTTTTTTCATAATGCTAAAGTGAACAAGAAAATTAGTATGGAAACTAAAATGAAACTGTGCTTTCGCTTTACAATATCACAGAAAGAGAAGCGGCCACCTGACTTAAAGGTGGTCAATTATTCATGTTTTATTTTCATCCAACAAAAAATCTTTATTTTCTCATAGAAGAAAAGAAGATATGAGAGGCTATGGAACGATGTTAAACTTAGGTTATGATATATTCTTTCACTGCTAAATCAGATCAGATGGAATACAGACTGAATCCTTTTGTATTGCAATGACAAGATCAATATAACAAAACGCCTACAATTTCCAAAACCACAATTTCAGGATTTTGTAGCCACTATATTACTAGGTACAACAGATACTCATTACGGAAGGCTTAGTCTTCTCTATAATGGCATATATTCATACGGTAACAACGAGAAGGCGAAGAAATAGTAGATCAGCTTCTATGACTTCATCCTCCGTTTTAGGAGGATGTCCTAGGTACCTCGTAACCTTTCTAAAATACATATCAGTTAAGTAGCTAGAAAAAAATCAAACCTTTTACTATCTTAACATTGTTACTACTCCTCCTGCACCAACTATCAGTCCTGGCGAGACATTCTCAAGGATGCGAACAGCTGTTTATATAACTGCTTTTGGCATTTATTCCCTTAAAAAAAAGTAATTTGAGTGAAATTCCTACATTTTTTTAAAATAAAAAATATTTCATATATTCCCTACGCTCCTTTTTTAGTGCAAAAAAAAACTGAATGTTTTCCACCTTCTGAAAACCCTGCTTATGCTTTCCTTTTTATATTCCTCTAAATTCGAGCCTGTCAGTCAGTTTAAAATAAAATTAACGTAAATTTGCTGATTGTTTTAGTAATAAATTTAATTAAATAGATTTTCTTTCTCAACACTGAGTACGATAATGAAATTCGATAATTATTAGCCAAGAGGCAGAAATTACAGAAATTATTAGTGATGGTGCGGTACCCTAAATACGAGTAGTTGACTAGGCCAACAATCAGAAAAATTAAGATATTGAAAGTAGGCTTAAGGACGATATACACGTCACAAATGTATATATAAAAATTATATTTTAATATTTAAAAATGTTTAAATACATTTTTAATTTCAATAAGTTTAAGTTTAAGTGGATCTTCCTAAAAACAATATTGAAATTTTTTGTAATAACAATCAAAAGTTTAATTGTATTACTATCAAATTTTTAAACAATATTTAGCAATTCCAATAACAAATCCATTATTTATTAAACGTTTTTTTGCTTTAGATAAGAGGTCAAAGCTGTCATTGGTGTTAACAAAACATTAGATCATCAATCATTGGCTTGTTCGTAAATGCATCACCACAAAGCATAGCACCACTGCGCTGTAGAATATAATAGTCTTGCATTGCATTTGTTTGCATAATTGCTTGTTTGTAATTACGAACGATAAACGATGGATAAATTGATAATAAATTTAGTTTGTGAATTAGATGACAAAACAAATGATGTGCGATTGTGAAATTTACACAAAAGAGATAAATAATTTGAAAACTAAAACACATTGTTACTGAAAATTTTTATGACGAGCAACAAAAGACACATTCCAAAAGTGTTGGAATATTTTAATGTTTTTAAAAAACACATCTTTTTTGATCATTTTCGTCCAATTTGGCTCTAAAACATTGAGAAATTACTAATACTTAAAATAAATTAGAATTTAAATACTCGTTTATCCATTGTATCAGACGTTTTTATGATTTTTATTTTCCCCTCATTTGCGCAAGCCCATGGCAATAAATTCCAAATTAGTGATATGGTTGCTCTATACATATATTCCCAAGACATTTGATGGAGTTTGCCATAATTTTGTCAAAACCTATTGCTTTTGGTGTCGCTGCTGATTTCTCTCGTTTTCTATCGAGCATCCTCAGGGATCGCACTAGAGAAGTTGTTAGAGATTGGAATTCGTTACATGCTTCTAAGATAAATTCAGGAGTTCCATAAGGTTCCGTCCTCTCTCTCCTATAGCTACATCTGTCGCATTGGCTGTCATTTATTCAGTCCGTATTGCCAAATCATCGTGAAAATATGAAGTGTGCAACAACACGTACAAATGATAAAAAATTTTATCAAAATAGGTGTTTTGTTCTGGCAAAGCCCTGCGCGCCCATTTTATGATTGCCATAATTGTACTCCATTTCTGGATGAATGAGTACGTCAACAAACAAAATTGTCAAATTTGGGTTGACGTCAATAGACATGAAATTCAACAGCGTCCAATGCATTCCGAAAAAGTCATTATTTCGTATGGATTAAGGGCTGGTGGCGCCATCTATTCATATTTAACGATGTTGGCCAGGCCATCACCGTTAACGGTGATGCTATGAATCGATGATTATTAACTGAATTGAATGATATGGACACCAACGATATGTGGTTTTAATAGGACTCCGCATCTGCCTCAGTGGACATTCTGCACGAACGATGCGAGGGCATAGTCATCTCAAGTGACCCCGTTACCCTCTTTCTTATAGGGTTCTCTTAACTCTGGTCTAATTTAAACAAGCCACAAACTACACTAGTTCTTAAAGTCAACATAACCCATGCCATTGGTCAAATTTAGCTTCATTTGTGCGCCTGAGTCAAGGAAAATAGTACTTTTGGATGTAAGCCACTCACCACAGCCGTCCAGGACATTCGCACTATATTATATTTCATACACAAAATCCTTAAAAAAAACAAAATTTAGTAATAGCTTTCACACACTTTATTTTACTTAAGTTTGGAAATAAGAAGCCCTTAATGAAAGAACATTCAATTCTACCTACCATTTATATTAATTTGACAATACTCTAGGCGCTACGAGGCATAATATGGTTAATAAGCTTAGTAGCGATCTTTTAGCGACTAAGTGTCTAGGGTCGATTTGAATGCTCGTAAGATTCATGCCCAAACATGCTGCTTCATCCTAACTATGCGTAATATAGAAGCTCTTGCTTGGTATGAAATTCCAGTTTGTTGTCCGATGGTTGTGCCACATTTTTCATATCGCTGAGGAAAAATTTAATTTTTTTTAAATTTAATTAACGCAATAAATTCTTTAGTCGAACGGCTCGTATAGCTGTGTCGTAAGTAGGATTTATCCCCTGACTCTAACAAAAAAAAAAGAGAACACTCTGACAGATGGGTGAGAATGGGTCATTCAATACTTTACCACTCAAATTCATGTCATCGTGCAAGGCCCTGCCGGACACTTAAGTGATTTTATGTGTAGCATGCATCTTTTTATTTTTTTCACATTAGAAGTCTTTTTATGTTCACACATTTTATTTTCTAGAGGCGTAACTCACTGCTCTCTTAACGTCCTACAGCCCTACAAACAATTTCACAATTTCAACGTTATCGTATTCAATGGAAATACTTAAAGTCATAAAATTTTTAACATCCGTAATAAATTTTCGAATGAAAGTATTTTTTATTGTCTTACACTTGCTTTTTAGAGACACAAAAATACTTTTAATCTTTCAATCATAAGCAAAATTTTATTGAAATATATGAAATATGATTTTATCTTTTAAGCTCAAGCATTATTTGTACATAAAAATGTTTAAAAATCAACTAAATTAACGTATTTTAAAATATATAATGCAATAAAATAAAAATAATGAAATAAAATTTTGGAAAATTTTATAAATTTAGAAAACAAAATAACTCTCGTGTGGCAATGAAGCCTGTTTTATTGGAAAAACTATATCCAATAAAACACTTTAATTTAGTTTCTTAAGTCCACAATACGAAAACCACAATGTCTCCATTTAATTGTACTCTGTTTGCAGACTAATTGAATAGGCTTAATTGGATATGTATGAACAGCAAGGTCGAAACTCAATTAAAAATTTAATTGCCTACATGAAGGCGCATGTCTGAACATGGTATAAGTTGGTGAATGTGTTAACTCTGTCATGACTAAATAATATTCTCTTGCTAAAACTCAAATCCAGTCAACAAATATATCGATAAAAATTAAGTTACATGACCAAAAATTATATATTTAAAAATTATGACTTTTACATACAGCACAATAATTTGTGGTACAAATAGCATTAACAATCTTGCAATCTTCCTGTTCTTGCATCTTGACTTCAGATCCAATGAACAGTATCAAAAAAAGGGACATCTTTCAATGACAATCCTCTGCTTGCAACGTTAAAAAAAGATCCAAATATTCATTACTTCCGTATCATGTTTTGCAGATTTTATTGACTTCCTTGAAAGCATTTTTTGCGTTATAAATTTTTCATTAAATGTAAGAAATATTTTGTAACAATTATTAACTATTCTCCAAAAAAAAAAGATTTTAAAAATTATTTATATTTATTTTTATTCAGATCATATATTAATTTAAGTAAAACTCCTTAGATTTATTAAATTTTATTCTTCATTTTTTATTTTTTATTCAATATTTCGATCACCATCAATTTATTCATCACGAATTTGAGTAAAGCCGTCTTTTTCTCTTAAAATTACAAATCTTTGTAAATAAAAATAAATATAAACGATGAAATTAATAAAAATGCTAAGACAAATATCCGGAAGTATTGCGAATACGAATCGTTCCCAATGATTTTAACGTAGGCGTATCATTACAGGATCTTACTATTTTTGATTCCCATTCACCGATTCGGAAGTTGTCTTCAACATGTTGATAAAAATGGATCTTCATGCTTATTCTAATTTAGTAAAAGGTTTTTTAAACACTCGATGCTCGCTAGCTTTTCCCTTATGCGAAAATAATTTCATCTCTTATCGCATAATAATATATTTTCAAATCGAGCTTCTCAGCTATACTGAAATAATTCAAATAATTCAAACTCTTGTCATCTTGATTTTTCAGTCCACTACTGGTTCTTTGGAAGCAATAATAATTCTGTTCTTGAAAATGCTTTTTATTTCTATTTTTCACTGGGCGCTTTTAAATAGAATTTTTCTTAGGTATAAAAATAATATCCTTAGTTTTATGAAGATTTTGCTTAAATTATAGATATTTTTGAGCCATTATTCAAACTTATTACATGTTTTTTTTCAAGTGTACAAAAAATGGAAAAGAAAAATAGTTTATTGGTTGTTGACCACATAATTTCATGACATAAAGATTATTGAACTAAAAGTTTTATTAATACGAATAATAAAAACAAACAAAAACTACATGCAACATGTATATATATATATATATATATATATATATATATATATATATATATATATATATATATATATATATATATATATATATATATCCATACTACTTCGTGCCAAATCGTCATAAGTGCTAAAATGCGGCATTTTTTGAAAACATATCTTTGTTAATTATCCCTTAATATTTCTACATGTGGACTAGTGTAGGCTAATGTACTAGACTAGTAGTCTGATAGTCGTTTGATTCCTGCCGTAAACTCTGGATATTTCTCCATAGAAAATAAGTCGATTCGCAGTATATGTTTGTTTCAAACAAAAAAATACAAGGAAGCTATAATATAAGTATTCCGATTGCGCTATGGCTCAGAAGACCGTTTTCTTTGACCAAAACTACTATAGAGCAAAATTTTTTTATGAAGTAATATAAAACTTAAAAAAATAATTTCAAATTAGTTTGTTGTGGCCTTAGCGCTTCACATTTCGACGTTTCATTTATTGCTGAAAAAAATTAAGCATTTTAAAAACATTGGATATCATACTCGTTTATGCCAAAACAATTAAATACAATATGAGAATTCTTTACCGTATATGAATATTACAAAATACATAACCATACTAGGCTTAGGATACTTTTATACAAGCAACACAACAAAGTTTACAATATTTTTATACAAACAGCACAACAAATAATTTAAATTCGATTTGGATTTACGAGTATTTTATTTCTCTGGCAAAATGTATACAATTAGACATCCTTTGAGTGTCAACAATTGAAAAGCAATTTTTTAAGTACATCCACGACAAATCTCAGCACTAACTAGTTTGTAGAAACTTTCACTTCCTATGACAATACGATATTACAATTAGAAAAGTGGACAGCACCATGCCCAATCAACAAAGTAAATATTTTTTTAAGCGATTTATTAGATAAACTAAGAGTGACTTCTGCTATAATTTTTAACATTTATGAAATCTGTAGATATAAAATCTCACATAAGACAAACTTAATTAAATTTTTTTCCTGTCAAGATAATTTATGGTAAATAAAACTTGATAGTTCTGTAACGACTTTGCCATATTTAGCTTTCTTGCACATCTTACATCGCCAATTTCTTATATGGAAGTGGAAGGTGTGTTGGTGGGTAGGTTTCATATGAGACAAAATATTTTTATAGATTTTCTGTTTTTTTTTATATTATTCTTCCCACTCCTGTAGCCGCTAATTGAATTGAAATCCCTATATTCCGATCTAATAACTTCAGGAAGTTCTGTGCTAGAAAGAGTTGGAACTATTGTAAAAACTTATGTATGTTAAATCAAAAAACCAACGATCTTATGGCTTATGTGAAATGTGAGAGATTCGGAATATCACGAATATTTTTCGGATTATGTTTCGTTTCGTTTTAATATCTATACATCATTATCTTCCCTTTCTGTTGAAGAAGATGAAACGGAACGAACAATATAAAACGAAATTCACTCCATGTATAAGTAAAAGAAAACAAAAGTTTGCTGCAAGTTTTATTTTCGTGTTTACACTATTAACATGAAGTAGAATCAAAATTGTATGGTGTAACATTTACATAAAAGATTACACAATAAAGTATATATTAATTGTTTTTGTAATTATTGAATAGACTTGCCACCAGCTTTAAAATACCAACTATAAAATACAGCTCTGATGTGATGAGAGCCACACATTTGCATGCATGCACTCATGCATTTACCAACAGTTTTGCAGGTTTTCATTCGAATTAACTTTTCCACTGATACATTTAGTGTTTACACTATACGTTTTTCTTTATTCTACACAGATTTCTTACAGATCTAAATTCTTGTGGTACAATGTAAGAAGGCCATCTGTAGCTAACAAGTACATATAATATAAAAAACATGATATTTCCACCTCAAGTTTGACAAGTAAGGAGATTTTTGGAGATTATTTTAAACATTTAAAAAACCTTGCCACTTAAAGAAAGTGGGAGATTAGGTTAGGGTTAGGTTGATTGGAGGGGTGTGATAGCCCATGTCATACGACATACACTTAAGCCAGTGAAGGCTTGTTGTGCGCTCCCTTTAATTACACTGGTCAACAAATTTGTTAATTTTTTTTGTCACATGAAAATTTATATCAAATTTTGAATATACTAGGGCCACCAAACAATAATATATCAATGAAAAAAAATGTGCACATCATGTTTTCTTGTGACATCAAAACATATATTTTCGTAAAAAGTACAAAATTCAGCCACACTTACAGAATTATTTCCTAATATCTAATAGATACTTATGATTTTTTTGAATATTTGGCTTCCGGTAGGTCCCTTTTAAGTCTCCAACAATAGTCTGCTAACATTCCTGGACTCCGTTTCCCTTGATAACGCTTCTCCATTAAGGAAATGTCTTGATGGAACCTCTCACCTTGTTCGTCACTCACAGCACCCAAATTTGCCGGAAAGAAATCCAGATGAGAGTCCAGCATATGTATTTTCAAGGACATACTACACCCCAAAGCTTTAAATGTTATCATAAGTTCATTTATTAAATCTTTGTGCCACGAGAAAATAAATTCCAGTCGTTTAATCTAGACCCCAAAAGCTCAGCCTGTTTTTTAGACAGATTCAAATCACGTACTAAATCGTTTAAATCACATTGTGTCAATAAGTGCGGTTCTTTTGAAGTTGACGGTTCATAACTTGGGTCACTATCTTCAGATACCTTATTATGCTGACTGAGAAAAAATTCCGGACTATAATTCTCACTTTTTGATCGATTTGGAGGCATCGGCACAGGCAGTTCGGCACTATGTAGGATGGGTCTCTTGGCCGAAGACAAGTTTGGATACTGGATAGTGTGTTTGGATTTGGTAGTAATAACTTTTGTTTGAGTCAAACAAAAATAACAATCACTTACATGATCCTTTGGTTCCGTCCAAATCATTGGTATAGCAAATGACAAATGTTTAGGTTCTTGTTTAGCCCAACCTAAAAGTAGCCTCACACACGTTACACAACATTTATGTGGAACCCAGTAGTGCGATTCAGTAACTTTTAAAGACTGAATAGTGGTTAAATATAACAACAACTAGTGTGGTTTGCACTAACCATTGTGCGATTCACTAACTTCGTTTTAACATCTTTGTTATAATTTGATATCAAGTGGCATCTCTGTTACAATAAGAGAAAAACACAAAGAGAAACAGAAAAAAACAAAAGAATTTGTGTCGACCAAGCAGTGTATAATAATATATTTTCATGAATTACTTCAATTATGATTAATAAAAGTAAAATTCTATAAGAAAATAATATAAATGACATTGTATATCCAAATATTTTTATAATTTTACGTATTTGCTGCAAAATAACAACTTGCCCTCTTTGCAAAAGAGTACGTGCTTCTACTGAACAGCTGACTTGAATCGTTTCGTTAACCACACAAAAATTACTGCCGTTAAGATAACGCCAGTGAATGTGGTTAAAAATGTTACGGAATAGCAAAACCTTTAATTTTGCTGTTAAAATTTTTAACCAACTCAACAGTCTTTAAATAAAGTTACTGAATCGCACTACAGGATTTGTCTTGATTCATCACAGGAAAACCAAAATAGTCTAAATAGCACTGTTCAATTAGTGATGTGAAATTTCGACGCTGAGATGTAAAAACTAATTCTCCACACACATAACAAAAATTGTCCGGGTTGTTCAAACACTTTCGTGGCATATTTACGATCTAACTAATGCAAATAAAATGTAATTTAGCAAACACAATAGTTACACAGTCGACTAAATGCAGTTATGTAGACAAAGAAACGTATATGAGGTCAGAAATTAATATGTAGCTGTCACAAGAAAACTGGATGTGATAGAAACAATACTGTTATATATTTTTAATGAGGGTACACCAACATAAATAAAAATCATAACAAAGTTCATGTGACAAAAACAGTGTTGACCAGTGTTATCAGACACAAACTGCCAGAGTTCACTACGAGTCTAGTGCACTGTGGGAGATTAATCCCAGAAATTTTTGATAAGTATGTGTAATGCAAAGAATTTAATCCATTATATTGGAACTATTTCATAAAAAGTGTCATTTCAGAAATGAATGATATACGCAAGCACATATTAAGAGTGCATGGAAAAAAAATTAAAAATTCTAAAATTTCTTAAATAATACAATCATACTCGCATAAGTATTTAATGCTTACTATGAAAATTGATGTTCATCCCTCTGTGCGAAAACGTTTATTACCTTTGCAATTTGAATAATTTATGAAATTCCTTCACAATAATTAAAAGGCTCATCTTTTTGCCACTTTTTATTTTCCTGACTTGATGCCCGCAGAGTATTTTCGTACATCTGCTGCCTCTAAAGCGACTAGTATTTTGCAACTATAAATTAGCAAAATTCTAAATTCTATCTTAAATGAATAATGTCTTGTTTATGCTTTCAATTTTTAAATAATCAGAAGTTCATTTTTTAATAATTTGAAAATCAACTTGAAAATAATATAAAAGAGTGGCATAGTAACACAAATTTCAATTCGAACGTCAGATGTGCTTAATTGTCAAATATTAATATGTCAGAGAGAGTGGAACTATTTTATATTGTTGGATAAGAACAAAAACAGATCTTGTTTCTCAATTATATTTATAAATTACTAGAAAAAATTTGACTTTAACGGCTTTTAATCAAAGAGGGTCAGGGGTATAATGATAGGGCAAAATTTCTTATTTGTACTACATACTGATGAATCCAGAGTGAGCCTTATCAATAACACTTCAAGTCGACTCACAAACTTCCACGTGGTGGTCCATGGGCGATATTCTTGACACCCGTCAAACATCGGCGAATTGTGAGAGGTGTCTGCAGCTACTGTTCTTCTAGTTGGGGCGGCTGCAAGCGGACGTCAGTTCTTATACTAGGCGCTGTGCTATATAAATCTGTTTTACACTCAGCCAATCTGTTGGCTTAAATGTCAGTCGCATCATTAGACTAGGATGCATTAGACTGTTAAAATTTTTCGGTTTTCTTCAAAGAGAGCAGAGCAATGTCAAATAGTCTCTTGTTTCTTTCGCTCTGACAGAATTCGTTAAAAAGGACATTCAAAATCCTGGCAATTACCACTCATATCTCGAGGATTCTCTTCTAGGAGTAGATTAGCCTATCTATACTGCAGGTGATATCGTTAGACTAAGTATTCTCAGCGGCCATGAAAAGTGCCAGTGCTGAGTTAACTTCTTCGAGGCATTTAAATTAAAATAAAATGTATGTTCTATTTTTTCGACCGTTTCTGTTTAATTAATAAACTTTATTTTATTTTTTATTAAGCTTAAGGTCTTAAATTTTTATTTTAAATTATTTTCGATATTTCGGTACTCATTGAGTACCATCTTCAGGATATTTATTATTTGTTTGTTTTATATAAAACAAACAAATAATAAATATCCTGAAGATGGTACTCAATGAGTACCGAAATATCGGAAATAATTTAAAATAAAAATTTAAGACCTTAAGCTTAATAAAAAATAAAATAAAGTTTATTAATTAAAATAAAATGTTTTCATGGAAAGATTAATTTGGTTTATTTAAAAGAGCAACAATAGCATGGGAAAATTTTATGTGTCACTGTATGTGTAAGCTTTTCATTTTAAAATAATATCATTTAAGATAATTTGGCATCAAGGGGTATGAAATTATAATTTATTTTGTTGTTTTCAAAACAAATGGTTCTTAACGATTAAATTATAAAATAATATCTACATATAATAACTTTAAATTTAAATTTTTAAAATTTATTTTGTTATGCACATTTATGCGTAGCGGAAGACTTAGTATAAAAACATGTAGGAGTGTTTTATTTGGCCTTGCCAAATCTCATAAGATATCATCACAAAAAAATGCCAAAAATACCAGGGAATATAAGAAAATATTGAACTTGTCCATGATTAAACTATTTAATTTAACCCTTTGACGACCTTTGGGTGTAAAAATTTGACTTTTATTTCTAACACTTAAGGTCTATTTATCTACTAAAAATTCTTATCAGTTGTAACTGGAAAGTGTTCAAGTACTCGAAATATTTATAGAGATAGTGACGAAAAAAGAGCTTAAGAGATTTAGAGGCAAAATAATTTTAGAAAATAGTTGTTGTAAGAATTTTTGTACAACTGTTCTAGAGATAACAGTTTGTGAAAAAATTTCAAAACTTTGAAGAAAAAGCAAGTATTTGTCTGTATTTGAAAACGAAAGACAATATATTTTTAAACAAACTATTTTTATTCACATGGGGAACAGTATTTATCTAATATCAGAGATAATATCTAGTATGTACCACTGTGTTCGATTTAAACTGTGTAGTGTATTGCACCTTAAAGGCAGTAGATGTTTCATTAAAAGAAGGATTTGTAAATATATATAAATTGTTGCATACTTTTTTAAAGCAAACTGAGAGATAGTATTTTTCTTAAATTCAGGAACGACAACATGCAAAAAAGAATTTGAAAGGATCGTAATTAAGCAGTGCAACCAATTTATCTACAAACTGTTACTAGTGAAGCGTTTAGTTACTTTTTTCTATGTGCGAGAATTTGGAAGAGTAATTTTTAAAGTGGTTTCGTTAATTTCTCTCGTTATAACTTTTCGCTAGGAAAGTAAACAAACCGAGCTTTTATAAGAGTATTGTACTATACCCGTATACGTTTATAAGGTAATTTAAGCCTTTAATTGCAGTCGAAATATTTTCAACTGTAATTTAGTCATAAGAAAATTTCAGTTTGAAATATTGTTCTTTAATTTTCTCATTAGTCACTAAAATGTTTGTGAATAATTATAGAAGAGCACAGTCAGCGTCTGTCAAAGTAATTTGAATTAGTAATTCATTTATCATTTTCCACTATATAATTGGGTGATAACGATGTTTTGCTTTTTTCAATTCACTTGTTTAGTTTTTTTTTCTCAATTTCGTTGTTCATGATTTCAATGTTCTTCTTCCTTTCGATTTTGCTTTAGCATAATTAAGCCCAGTATCGTCGTTCAAACATTTTTTGTCATACCGAATGCGATTTTTTATATATAGAACTGTTTTTAGTCACAAAATTTATGTTTCAGTGAGGTTGAAAATGTTTTCTTTAGAAATTATCTTTTCTTAAATATGAAGAGAAAAGGAAAACTTAATTTCAGCTACTGCGGGGCCGCACAGTGGTTTCTTTTGTGAATAAAATTCATTGAACAAAAATTCGTTCGATTATCACAAAATTTGGTGCGTCGGATTCGTAACTAAATAGCGAGTATAACATGCCTTTACTGCAAAAAAACGTAACTGACATAATTATCGATTTTCACATTTCCAACGCAATTTTGTAACCATTAAAATTAGAAAAATAGTTGCGAAATTAAAAAAATGTTTAATTAAATTTCTGGAAAAAAAAATTATTTGAAAACTGTGTATATCAAGGTAAATAAATATTTTGTTTGTCTGTCCCAGAAATATTATTTAAGATATCCTTAGAGAAAAATTTATATATGTATATGTCTATCAAAAATTATTCAAAAATATATATTAACCAAAATCTTTTTTTATTTATATATAAATAGCATAGGATATTTTATTGAACATCAAAGATGAATCTTTGATCGAGGTTTTGAAAAAATTAGATTTTTGAAAAACAAAGTTTGATTAAATATATAAAAAATATATAAATAATTGTTTCAATTTTACTAATTGCCCTCAAATCGCTCCTACAAAATGTCTAATGTGGCATGAGGCACGTATCAAATAAAAATAATAAATATCATTGAATTCAGGCAAAAAAATTGATAATCGTCGAGCACTCGCCATAGACGGTGATGGACTGGCCGAGGTCGTTCTCAAAAAAATATGGATCGATGACATCGCCAGCCCGAAATCCACACCAAATTGTGACTTTTATAGAATACATTAGACACTCGTGGATCTCATGTGGTATGTTAGCGTTTCGAATTCGACAACTTTGTTTGTTGGCATACCCATTCACCCACAAATGAGGGACCATTAAGGCGACAGTTGTAAAGAAACATTTTTCTAATATCTTTATATAAACATTTCTAATATCTTTTCTATAGCGGAAAGTTAAAAACAAAATAATTTCTAACTTAAAACAAAATTTTTTACTAGTTCTCTTACGATTTCATTTCAAACTTTCTCATGAATAAAGTAGTGTTTTAGACACTGTGAAGTTCTAGCAATGCAAACCAAAACTATTCGGTTTGTTTAACTTGAATATTAAAAAAAATCAAAATTGGCATATTTGCCATGTCCGTGAAAAAAGTGCACACACACACACACAAAATGACAAATTTTAAAATTTTTTCACAAAAACATCATGAAAAGCGTATGCAATAATTAATATTAATGAGAATAAACTTATAGATTATCTCAGAACAAAATAAAGTTTCAACAATAAACATGCTTTTTTAAGATCATTCATAATTTATGGAAGACAAATGGAATAGAGTAGTGAAAAATAAAATATTTTAGGGAAAAAAAGTTTCCCTATAGTTTTTTTCGCACTCAACAGCTTCATCAAGGCCTGTCTGTGCACTCAAGCAAATTCACAGAAACTTTTCGTGTGAAACATCACACGACTAGATATAAAATATACAAAATGATTATAAAAAATTTATTATTATAAAAATAGTACAGAGTTTCCTTCCCTTGGTGTTTGCTTGAATTTGAAATGATGTTCCGTCATGCCACTTCATAACCAGACCGGTGTTTCTTCTTCTCCGGCTGTAAATGTATTTATTTAAATAAATGCAATTCCAGTGTTGTTCCTAGTTCCCTTAGTTTTCTGTTGTAGTCCTATGTGTGTTTTGTATGTTGTTTTGCCTACATATAACAAAGTAGCCCAAGTCATCTCATCATATTCCAGTTTCGTCAATTACTTGCCTTGATGACCTTACTGATCTTGTCCACTAGGTCCTTCTTATATCCGTTATCTCCTATATTCTTCCTAAATACCCTAAGCGTTAGTGATAAAAGGGAAAATCATTCTAAATTCAACAACTCCTGTTGAATGGAAAACACAACTCTTGAGTATTAATAATAATAACTTTTTTATAATCCTTCTGTATATTTTATATCATTGATGTTACACAGGAAAAGTCTTTGTGAATTTGCTTGATTTATTGAATGTCTAATTGTTGCGTTTTCGTGTTTTCGATGAATTGTATATTATTTGCTGTTGCTGTTGGTTTTTTGTTCATTTCGTATTTAGTCTATTGTAGTACTGGTCTGTGTTAATTGTTGAGGCAAGAACTCATGATGCACTACGCCACGGTGATCAAAGAAAACAGTGCGGAAAACCTTGACATTTGATCGAACTTGGTCTTGGCCCTCCTTGGCTCTTGCATTGGGACGATTGGACTTTGGTTTCGATATCATAACGATATACCCATGATTCGTCACCAGTTATGACATTTTTAAACAAATTTGGATCGTCGTTAACGTCATTCAGCAATTCAGCAATTTTTAACGAGTTTCGCTGGCGCGCACTTTATGCTCAAAAATTTGCGAAATAATTGTATGCCAACCAATATGATGACATTCTCTGATCGACGACTTTCGATGATTTTCCATAACATTTATCCTCACTTTCTCAATATTTTCATAGGTTTTTGATCTGATAGAGCTTCCAGGACGAGCGTCGTCATTCACATCTCCTGGACCTTCTTTGAAAAGCTTGTACTACTTGTAAAAATGTTTTTGACTCAGAGTACAATCACCATATAACATTCACAACATTTCAATTTAATTCCATTTTTACAGAAAATTTGGTGAAAATTCTTTCAACCGTTTTTTTTCTACAGCAAAAAATTGTCGAATGAACAAAACAGTTTTAACTGTTATGCCTCTCAGAAACATATGTTTGAGACAAGTGTGTCAACACAAAAAGAAAAAAATCACTAATCGAATGCACGCAGCCCCAAAAAATTTCAAAATTCACCATGTATCCTTTTATTTATGATTCTATCATCTGTCTATATCTTTTCACTGATCAATTTATCTCTCTATGTATCTATATATAATATACATACATGTGTATGTACACATATGTACATACATACAAAATCTATCCAAGATTGCGCACTCAATTTTTCAATCATGCCAACTGCTTGTGTTTAATAAACCACTTTCATTTAAATTCTCACTTCATATTCTTGTGTCCTGTTTCTATTAAGTTCCTTTTATAATATTCGAAATTAATATTAATATTCATTAGACTTTTTTTATAATTAATTTAAAAAAAATTCTTTTCTTTGCTGAAAATGCTGTAACATTTTTTTGGTATTAAAAGCTTTTCCAAGTTCAAGTGTTTCACAGTTTGAATGGTATTTTTCATTTTGCGAAAAAAATAATAAACTTAAATTTTATTTTGCTAATTTGTTTGCAAGTTCAAGTTAAAAGGCGGCTGGCCTGGCCTCTCTATGCTTTTAATGTGTTAAAATAGTGTCTATCAAAGAAAAACAAGTGTGTTAATTGTCAAATAATTTTTCATTTAATCATTAAAGTGCTTTTGATACTTTTTTATAGTTTTATTATTCATTTATGTATTTTCTTAACGAGAATTTTGTTTAATTTTTCTATTTAATTTGCTATATCAGTTCTAATTAAACATCAAGTTTTCTTTAAACATATTTTCAAATAATATGTAATTCTGATACAATTAATTCATGTTCCTGCTGTTTTTCAAATTTTGATTTTAGTTTTTGTTTCTTTTTTTTTAATTTCCAAAATCCACATTAAATCTTAAATATTTTGTTTATATGAAAAAAAAATGCTGAGCATATAAATAAACCTTGATGTGTGTGATTTTTTAATATCTGCCTAATGGTTAGAGATTTTATTTCATTCGAATTAATAAAAAAAATAGATACATGCTTAAAGATATCTGACTGATTTGAAAGGAGTGTGAGTGAGAAAGAATGATAATGGAGAGGTAGTGATTAATTTTAAGAGGAGCGACATGTATGAGTATTTAAAAAGAGTACATTCCGACATAATATTCTAGAATCTAGATGTTGTTTTTGAAAATCCCGAAAACGAATATTTTTGTTCAAAAGAATTCGACATGAATTAATTTTCATGGTCTAGTGGGTAAATAACTGCCATGACAGTGGGGCAGCATCGTACTCGTATTGAAAAAAATTTGTTTATCGTATTAAAAAATTATTAATTAAGTTTAATTTAGATATACACTTTCGAGATGTTGCAAAATAATCAAGTTTAAAATACAACTCCATTACTTTCATCTAAGAATGAACGATTTGCGATTATTCCCAAGATATAAATAGTGGTATCTATATGAATTATTGTAATCTTGTATAAAATTAAGGCCCGATATTTTCCATTAGTTTAAAAAAATTGTTTTTGCTTTTTGTAAAAAAAACAAATAATTTGCATTAAAAAAACGCAACGACTCACTTGGATAATATTTCTTATTGGAAAAAAAAATAACAAGAAAAAAATTAATTTTCACATTTAGTAAATAGTCATAAAAAATGACTGGCAATTAGAGTTGTCAAAGTCGATTGTCAAGTTATCCGATAAAATCGTTTTTTCTATATTTTCATGGTTCTAAAGCCGATTTTAAGAAGTGAAAGTTTTTGGATTATTCGGTTTGTACACACCGAAATAGTTGGCATTTTCGATAATTTTTGGTTTTTTTTTACTACCAAACTTAAATTATATATCAAGATCACAAGACGAATTTTATTAAAAAGATTTCCAATTACCCTATTTCAAAACAATTTTAGAGACAGGCGGAGTGATAGGTCAATAATTATTAAATGAAAACTTTGATTATTGGGAAATATATTGAAAAAGATTTCAAAATTTAAATTAAATATACACTGAACTATTAACAATTTATTAATAATAATTAATAATTAACTTCTACAAGTCAAAGTGCTTTTTCCGTAAGTTCAACAATAAAAATGAAATTGTGAAACTGTATGTCATTTAAATATTATAATTGTGTTTATTTTAAATTATATTATTTTGAAAAAAAATATGTAAAATATTTAATTTGTGATCTAAAATTTTTATCTGAAATGACTGAAATGTACTCGTATGCAAATTTTAATTTTTTATTGGCTAACAAGTAAATAAAATATATATTAATGATTAAATAACCGATTATTGGAACCGGTTTTTAAATAAGTAACCGAAACCCGGTTTATGAAAAAGTGCGGTTCTTTAAACTACTCTTCTACATTTCGGAGAATGACAAATAATTGAAAAATTGTATTTGTAATTACAGATCAATATTAAAAACTGTAAATATTCACGGAAATTGATCCATTTGCGGAATACATGCAGTCTCTGCATTTCGATGATTTCCTTTAGAAGCTCTTTTTACTGAGTATTTGCAATTATCATGACCTTAAAATTTAACTGGCGAAAAGTTTCAAATTATTTCTCTTTTGAAGATTCACAATAGATATTCCAATTTCAGCTCCCCTGGGACGGACGTTAATTTTTTTTATATATTAATTCTACGAACCATTAAAACCTTTTCTAATGCAAAAGAATACTTACGGTTGGATCCGAGCACCTGGGACATTTGCATGTGAATGTTTTCTTCATCTTCAAAAACAAATGACGGGCAATATTGCCGGTAAACAATTTTGTGTAAGTGGTTGTAATTTCAGTACCCGCTGGTATATCCACCGAAGCTTTCACAATCATATTGTTGGTCTTCTCTTCAAAAGTATAATAGGAATTGGGCACACAATCGTGATTCATCAAAGCGAACAGAGGAAACAGCGCCCGATACGGAAATGGTTGATTGTCATTGGTACGATCTGCGGTCTCATCGAAGCCATTGGTTCTCAACACGGCCACCGTGCGATTCATTATTTCTATTAACTTTTTATCGGTGGGAAATTTATTAAAGCCCTTGGCGGCATTGCGTACTTCGGTGCGATGATTGTTATCCAAATTCGCTTGGAGACAATAGATTAAATCCCTTTGTTCCTTACTACAGTTGATGGCTCTGGCTACGCACAGTAGGCGTATGATAATCGAATTGGCCACATCAGGTTCACAGGGTGACCACGACTTGAACAGGGCGCAATCTTCTTTGTGCTGCTTCTTTTTGCCACACAACGAACATACGGGAAGACCACAACCATTGCGGCACATAAATTTCGTATCCGGCAAAATTTTAAAGCACACAGAACAGCAGTTCAAGGTGTCTTCTTGACGTGCTGAGGGCGCTATCAATAGGGGTATGTCGCGAAAAATAGCATCGCCACGTTTTAAGTTTCGGCTGGCAAATATACCGCGACCGGCGATTTTCGAAACGGCTATTTCCCAGGCAGGATCTTTATCTTTTAGCGGCTCCAAGTGTAGTTCTAACAATTCGGCGGTACGTTTGGGACAAATCATTTTATTTTTTCGTTTTGCTTAAGAAATGGAAATAATAACTCTTAAAGTTTAATTCTTTTATAATATTTTTCTGTAATATCTAAACGTATTTCATTATAAAATAAATTTCACTCAATTGAATTTAATTTAAGATCCTTAGCACTGGGCTACAAAATAAAAAATTCGATAAGCTTTTAAGTCATTCATTTAATTTATCCATTAATTTATTTATCAAAAACGAAAATATTTCCACAAATAAATAATTTTTCAGATCTTCGATTTCATTTTCATGATTTAATAAAAAAAAAATTTGAATACTTAATATTGAAAATTATTATTTCGGGATATTCTCCCCAACTAATTGTTAAAACGATTAGAGTTTTTAAAAAATGCAATCTTTTTTGTGGCGACATTTCATTGGTCGCTAAACCAATTCGTCAGCGAACTTTAAGCATTAATGTTTTTTTTCAAACTGCTTAAAGTTCACTGAGGATTTGGTTTAGCAACCAATGAAAAGTTGGCATATGAACAGCTAAAGCCACGACAGTCAATGAGTTTTTTGTAATAATTTTTAATTAATTTTTAATTAAAGTTTGAATTCGCCAAAGATTTGAGATCTAACAGAAAAATTCGAAATTTCTCCAACTCACAATAAATAACAAATTCATTAAAATCTAGAACTGGAAAAAGTAATCAAACCAGGGGATAAATAAAAAAAATCAAATCAGCAAATTCACAATAAGTTCATGATTTATTAAAAACTACAAAATTCACCAAAAAGCGAAAATTTTTTAAAAGCTAGACTTTTTCGATGTTTTAGTGATCTTTTAAGTGAATTTCTGACTTTAGAATTTTATGAAAATTATCCGCCGCTTAACAAAATCCAACTGCTTAATTTTTTTTTGCTAACTTTACGTAAACCATGCTTGGTTTTTTTTTTGAATGGACTCTGCGGCTTTCGCAAAAGCATTTAACTCTGGGAATAGCTTAAGATCGGAGAAACTTTCTACAAATGGCGAAAACACACAAAATGATTCAAAACGAATAAAATACCAGAAATTTTGTTTGAATTTTTAAAATTCCCAAAATCAAGCAAAAATTGTAAAAAAAAGCTTAAAAATAATCACAAAAAATAGACCAAAAGAAATATAAGCTATAAAACGAGGAAAGAGTCGCAAGGAATATGCAAACGAGAAGAAATTTAAAAATCGATTACATTCCGAAAATCTCCAAAACTTCCAAAGTTTGCCCAAAATCGATTATGAAATTAAAGAAATTTCGTATAAGGCCGGAAAAATCGCAATATGGCCCCTAGATTAGAAAACAATTCCTTAACAGTTAAAAAAGACTCAAAAAAATCGCAAAAATCCGCAAAAGCTTCGGAATAGGTTAAAAGTCTAAAACACTCGTTAGAAAAGGCCAAGGCGAAAACGTTTAATAAAAATTCCAAGAAACGCACTTCAAAAACAACTCAAAATCTGTAAAACCTGCAGAAATTTGAAAAGACATTAATTAATAAGGACGAAAAATCAAAGAACAAATCGCTAAAATAGCTGAATTAAAACAAAACTCCTAAAAGATGCAAAAAGCTATGGAATCGGTTATAAGCCGAGGAAAGTTGTTAAAAATTATTAAATACGAAAAAATTCAATGGACTAAAATTCTTGTAGCACTTTTATTGGACAGCAAAGTGTCAAGTGAGAAATAGAAAAGCTTTGCACAAAATTAAAAAATTATAAAAATTCTACAAAATCAGAAGAAATCGCTTTATATGTTCAAATTATTAATATGATTTAAAATTCATAAAAAAAATTCATGAGAAATCGATAAACTTCTGCAAAGACTATGACATTGTCTATAAATCAAAAGAAACTGTACAAAAGCTTCGAAATTGATTGAAAATCAAAAAAAAATCCCAAGAATTTCTAAAATTCATAAAATATTTTAAAATCTATTACGAATTGAAAAATTCGTACAAAATCGTAAATATCGTAATATGATCATGAAATGAAAATAAATCGTCAGAAGACGTTAAAAATATATACTTATCGATCCTTAATCGCTAAAAAGAAACATAAGTGAAAAGCACATAATTTTACAGGAGTAGCTTTTTATTAACTTTGTTTGCAGGGCTATTGTAAATTTGATTCTGCTGTAAGTTTCTGAATCGACTTTAAATGGTTAAATAATTTTTAGGATGGGTGAATTATGTATTACGGTCGTGTTTTTTTTTTGCGCTAAGGGCACTTTATCTCTGAAAGGGTTTGGAATAAAGTGGAGAAAAACTTGCAAGAAATGGTTGGAAATCGGATAATGTCTAAAAATTAAGAAATAACTCGAGAACGATTAAAAGTCTGACAAACTCATCACATTTTTATAAAATCCACATAGTAATAATTTTATAAACATGAAAAAAAAACAATTTTAAGAAATCACTAAAACAGAAAAAATACATTAAGTTAAAAATCGCTAGAATAAAACAATTAGCAAAAATCGCTAAAATAAACACATGTACAATAAAGACGAATCCTAATAGAACGAAGTTTTTTTATATAATAAACAATAATTGTATTAAATTCATTTCTTATATTAAGAATCCATATGTTATTTTGTTCTTTAGTTTAGTTTAAATTACTCTACTAAATTATATGATTAGAGGAATAATTGGGCGTGATTTTTATATCATGTTTTTGATGATTAAATTCAAATGCTTTTTGATGTCCTTTTTCATAAATGATTAAATATTAGGCTTATCTATTAGTTTTAATTTTTTATTTTGTAGCACAATATACAAATTGATATGTTTTTATTTTTATATAAATTTATTTATTTATTTATCAGGATACATATCTATCCACTTTTTATAGCTTTTTTTTGTCTTTTTGAAATAAATATATTATTTTTTATATATATTAATTGAAGTATATTTTATATAAAAAAATTTACGAATGCACTACAAAAAATAACATTTTGTGAGTTACTAATTTTAATTTATTTATATATTTTTTTATTTTGCTGTGTTTTATTTAGTTTGTTATATATTGTTTAATAAAGTCGTTCTAGACAATTTAAATATTTAAAAGATTTTTATTAAAATCCTAGCAAATTTTCTCATTTGCGCATATTTATTTATTATTCACACAATTCAAATCACAAACGACCATTTCACCTCAAGAACTTGGCTTATTCAATATGGCTTATGCTTATTCAATATACATATATATAAGTAAATTTCCTTAGAAAATTATTATTAAAGGTATTAATGATAAGCATAGATTTTTTTTATATGTACAAATGTTTTTCAAAGGAGTAGCATTTATGTTTAACTTCCACATAAAATATCCTTTTTAGGAAGACGTAAATCAATTCTATTAATTTGACTATTTTCTACATTTTGTGTTACAATTCAAATTTTTATATGTAAGTATAGATATGTAAGTATGCATTTATTTTTACTTTTTAGTTTCACTATTAAAATTAATTATGATTTGAAAAATTATTTTCGAAAATGTCACTTTCGTTTCAAAATGTTTCCTTTTTCTTTTTAAAATGTACGTTCTTGTTTTGCACTACGCGATCGCTGACTAACTGTCGCCTTATTCCAGCTTACAAGACTTATATTTAAAAATTTTCGACAACAAATCATTGCCGAAAGTTTTCTGTAAAAGCAAAATTTTTGTGTTTGGCAAAAATACATATTTACATACATACATACAAAAACACACATACTTATACGCAGGGAAACCGGAAATATGACAATTCTTGCGTTGTCAAATGCCGGCGTTAAGATTATTTACACGTTTCAGACTCTTCTCTTCGGACTTTCGGTAATGATATTTAGAGCATATTTAACTTTCTCGGTAGCATTGTAGTACAGCAATTTTTAGCCATGAAGTTCATGAAGAAGGTAAATACTCCTAACCTTCTATTTGTATGTAACAAAAATTTGGGAATTTCCACTTTAGAAACAATTACAAAAGATTTGTGGTAATTCTACTCAGCTTCCGCCTCAAATGACTCAAGATCCCACCAGTGTAAGGCGGACATAAAGCTTAGGTTTTCGTGACACACATCATGCTCGGAATGCTAAATATGTTGGTTGGTAGAAAACAAATAGTATTAAGGCATTATTAGATCCCATATATATATATATATATATATATATATATATATATATATATATATATATATATATATATATATATATATATATATATATATATATATATATACAGATACAGCAACTGTAACTTCTTTAATTAAAATGTTTTTTTTTTGTTTTAAGGATTCCCCAAACTTGGCCCTTATTTACAACTATAGCGTCTTTTTGTGTCTAACATATTTCCTCCCCGATACTAGTATTTTTTTTCGTATATTTGACTCTTAAAAATTTAAATAGATTTGTTTATTATATATTAATAAAAAAAATATATTGTTATTTCGGATTTTGAATTCCTGGATTTCCGATTATTTTTTTAGTGTCTCTTATTCAAATGTTTTGAAAAATTGTTTCCGTGTCTATTGCTTTTTTAATTCTCGATATATATTTATAATCAATCATTCTGGCCATGAAAATATTTCTTCTTAGTTTTGGTTTGAAATTCCAATTTGGGCAATATTCAAAAAATTTCGAAGCAATGAAAAATTTATCTGGTGTATATAACATTTCATCTTAAGATGTACTTAAATTTTCGGAGAAAATTTCTTTCCGATCTGAAGATTTCAAAAGAAAACCCAATATTCTAACCATTTAAATAGATCTCTTCTGAATATTCTATTTCAATTGAAGTGATTTCAATTTTAAAAATACTATATTCGAATTTCGTTCCTTTTTTGTCATGTAAATTACATATTCAAAGTCTTATTGGCAGTTGTTAAAAATTTCTTTTTTATGAATTCATTTATGGATCAAAAATTAATTGAATACATTAAAATAATTTCATTAAATTATTATCTTATAAACAATTTCTATGAATTTTTTCCTGTTTTGCCCTTAAATAATTATTTTGCGATTTTGTTTTTTTCTTGTTTTGCCCTTAAATAATTATTTTGCGATTTTTTTACCTTCCTAGAGTTATTTCTTGGAAATTATTTTTCTTATTTTGAACTAAGTTTTGCAATATAAATCATTGTTAGAGAATTTTACCACTTCTCTTTAAAAAAAGTTTTCAACAATTCTTAGTTTTTCATCTTCGATTTTATTATCGAAAATTTTTGGTTCCTGAGTCCTCTATATTATACGAAAATAAAATTTCTAGCATACGAAGGACTTTAGCTAAAAAAAATATTTGTTTTTTTTTATATAAATAAATATTTTATTATTCAGGGATGGTAAACAGTACCAAGTTCGAAATTATTTTCAGTTGTTTATTGCAACAGCTGTAAAATGAAACTGATATTTTACTGCAGCTATTGGGCGTAAATAACTGGAATACAAATTTTTCTCGAAATTGAGAATATATTTTTATTTTGATTCAAAGTGAATCATACATTAACTCAATTAATTTAAAATCGTCTAAGTTCTCGAGACTGTGGAACACAAAACTCTTGCTAGGCAATATCGAGCCGTAAGTTTAAAAAGTTTATAAACTTTTTAATAATAAAATTAACTCATATCCATGAAACTAGATCATAAAAGTGATATCAAAGATGATGTGGTATCCTGTTAAATTTTGTATATTAAAATTAGCATATATATTATACAAAATTTTAATTTATATGAATAGTCATCTCTAAAACTTTCTGCATAAATAATGCGCATAAGTACTAATTTTTGGTGGCCCTGCCTACTTATACATAAGTATATGTATATACACATGTATATATTTTTAATTTTTAATATTAGACGCCACTAGCCAGTGTGTTTGTACTCAACAAATATATTTAGAGATCTAATAATGTGTTGCTGTATTTTATACACAAAAAAAACTTTTTGATTTGACTAGTCATTAGCTTAAGATCAGTGATTTTCTTTTTATTTGTATACCCTACGCCACCATGAATGTTGCTCTAAATCTGTTACATGGAGTTCGCGATTCGGCGGATTTTCTTAGAGAACTGGAGAAAAAAATCAGCGTTTAGGGAAAAATTATTATAGAAATCAAAAAAAAATATATGCATTTACACATATATTTTTTTCCATGAAACCAGAATGTCGGATACGCTGATAAAGTATCCTGTTGCGCAGGAATTACATACCGCTAGTGTATTATTAGTGCCCGTAAAAATTTTAATTTGTTTAATGTTTTTGTTAGTTTAAAGATTTTCCAGTCATGTGGAACAGTGCTTCTGGGAATCGCCCAAATGCTCATCGCACGTACACTTTCGATTTTTTTTTTTTTTTTGTTCTTCTCATACATGTTTGAGACAATAGAAAACATTTTGTTTTTATTCGTTCATATATAAAAAATTTAGCTAAATTTCTTATGATTCAAAAGTGAAAAAATGGAAAAACAAACACGTTTTCATACTCGATTGTATGGGAATTAATATCTTCGGTCATTTATCATAAGAAAATTAAAAGTTAAAGAAATTTTAGAGTTAAAAATTACAAAATGCTGTATAAAAATTTCTAAATATATAAGTAAAATTATCTCATTTCACAAACGAGTTTTAAGTCTTTTTATGAATTTATTCATTTACGAATTTATTCAATACTTCGACGAATTTTTGTTTTTTTTTAACAGCTAAAGCTTGTTTATATTCTTGGTATTTTAAGTAAGCATATATTTTTTCTAAAAAGGATATATATGGGAAATTTTTTACATTAAATAAAATCTTTTCTTTGCAAATTTTTCTCCTTTTTTAAATTTTTCGATAGCTTTTCTTAGTTTACAAAACAGAACTTTGCACAAGCACTAGGCACAAACACTACTCCCGCTATCCTCCTTGCCATATCTTTTTTTACTAGTTCCAGCACAATGCACTGCATTGAGTATTGATCCAATCGAGAAAAAAAGGCAATTATTTAAAGAGCGTTATATGGAAGTGTAGGACTTATGCACTACTAATACTTAGCGATAGTGCGAAATTAATGCACTAATTTTCATGATCTCTATTGGTGAATTGAAAATTACCGCCTCACCTAACATTAGTGAATATGATGTCAAGAAATTTTGCACTAAAATTAAGTTATTTTAGTTAAAAAAAATTATTCTTCAATGCATTGGAATTATTTTTCTTCACTAATTTCAGTGCAACATAGAAACTCTGCACTAAATTTTAGGCCCAATTTGAATTATTAACTCATTGGAGTTACAAAATTTAATAAATAGAGTAATTTCTTAAATCAAAATAAGCTTTTCGAAATTTCTATCAATTAATTTATTTCATGAAGGAACGTCAGTTAAAAGAAAACAAAAGCTTTACTGGGGCTGAAGAAGGCAAAAGCGTGTGAAATTTTAAACTGATGCAGAAGAGTTGAATTTTAATAACATTTGCTTAGTTAGAGTTTATTTATTAATATAAATTAAAACAGTCTCAGCATCTGATTCCTTTCGTATGTCCCGATTTTGTACTACTGTTGAATGTTCGAATATGTATGTTACCGCCTTTACCAGAAACTTACAGCAGAATTAAATTTACAATAGCCCTACAACTTCCTACAAGGACGGTTAACAAAAAAGGAATTCTGCTGTAATATTATATGCTTGTCATTTACGTAATTTTTGCGGTTAAGGCTCGATATGTACATAAGTGCATATTAAAAATTTCTATATTTCAAATGTGGCTTCAATAACTCCATTACCACTAACTGTTAAAACTTGTGGGGGCGTATGTTTACGGGTATATACATCAATTTATTTGGTGCGCATTTAAAATTTTGCACTAATGGAGTGCAGTGCAGATTTTCGCACTAAATGTGCAATGAGTGATGATGAAAAAATTAGTTTTTTTCTAGTTTTACTTAAAGGGAGTGCAATCAACTTTTAGAGCACCACCCTCATCTACATTTTTGTGCAATTTAAACTCCCCAACAAAGGAATGTCGGCAGGCTATTGCTATACCGAGCAGCGTTAAGAATTTTAGTACAATAAATATGGTGGTGGTATAAAAATTTTTCGGTTGTTAATATTTTTGATTTTTTTCCACCAGATATTAAGTGCTCTCACTATAAATCTGACAGCATTTCCATTTAAAGATTAAAGCGAACCGAATTCTTAAATAAGATCCAATTCTCAAAATAATTTAAAAAAAACATTAATATGCATCTGTTGCAGGGTATCGTGTAGTCGAGGCTTGCTGAACAAAAGATTTTTGATTTAATTTTTTTTTCATTGGGATTAACAATTATAACCATTTTTTTGTGCTTTTTCTGAAAGAAAATTCTCTAAATTTTGTGAATATTTATGTGTTTCTAATAAGATTTAGTTGAAAACTTTTTAGCTTTGGCGGTATTTTCTAAATTATTATAGTAGAGTTAAATAAAAATTTCAAGAAATTTATGAAGAAATCAAGCGTAAATTATTTCTTTTATTACACCACAGTGCTCTCGTTTAAATCTATGATTTTGACTTGAACAATAAATCAAGTTAAAATGTGAGAGGCCCGTCTAATCATTTAGTCATCAAAAAGTCTACTCTTATGTATTTCTAATTTTAAAGTGTTCACTTAAAATTTAGACTTATTAACCCTTTAGATCACCACCATCTTCTAAGCAAAAAATGTATTTCTTGTAACGATATTCATTTTAGAAGGACTTAATTTAAGGAAGAAAACAGAAACAACTTATTTTTAGTATGAAACACGCAGTTTTCTTACGACGATGTTTGCATGAATTTGAATTGAATTGGTTTGTAAACGGACCAGTTTCGGAGATATGCCATTTTAAATGTACTTTTTCTTACTAAATCATTTTCTTATTGTTCGTTGTCCTTATATAGTTCATTCGGTTGTCCTTATATAGTTTATTCCGTCTTTGTTCACTTGCTTGTACCTCTCATCCTACCTGCGTCTCTCTCTCTCTCCACCCCCTCAAACACTCTCTCTCTCTTCATTCCAACGTCCGTATTTCCTATTTCATTTTGTGGGCGCGTAGTTGCCTAGTGTTTCTTCCCTATATGCGTAGTAACCTGTAATTGTTCATTTTTACCATGACATAGTTGATGTACTTACATATGCCAGTACAGTGGGATCGAAGAAGTTATGGAAAATCGTAATCAAATTTTAAAATGTAAGCCAGTAAGGTATATTATGATTATATATTTTGTAATTTTCATATGTTTATTATTTAGTCCTCATATACTGGCCTTCGTAGACTAGTAGGTAGTGTACTAGACTCGTAGTGCGAAGGTCGCAGGTTCGAATCCTGCCGCAGAACTCTGGCAGTTTTTGTTTGATAATTAAAGGGAGCGCACAACAAGCCTTTACTGGCTTAAATGTATGTCGTATGAAATGGGCTATAACACCCCTCCAATCAACCTAACCTAAACTAACCTAGTCCTCATATCCTATAATTCCACAGGAAATATATATGTTTTTTAACAGCTGCATAATAAAAAACCAAATATTTCAACTTGTATATATACGTGTATAAAAATGTGAAATTATTTTAAGCAACAATATTTCAGTATTTTGCGTCCACATGCCAAGATTTTATTGAATACAATAAAATGTGATGGTATAAACTTTTCCATCCCTGATTTCTATTGTCCACGTATACAAGAGATGTATGCTACAAAGGTAAAGCAAAGTTAAAGATAAATTTTATGGAGTCTTTTTTTTAAAGGTTACAAAAAGTAAAATGAAAGGAGAAGAAAAGGAAAACTTAGAACCATAATGTATTATCCTATCATTTAATATGTAACAATTATTTTAAAACAAAATTAAATTAAGTAGATGCTATAATTATGCTATAAATATGCTATAATTTTTACGAAATAGATTTGCTATATCTACAAGGCTTATAAGGGTAGTTTACAACCAATAGTGATCTTCGCTAATTTATTTACTTGAGGAAAAAATTTTTTAATTAACAAATATAAACTGCCAAGCTACCCGGGAAACACCCGGATTCTGCGGCAGGAGTCGAGCATGCAACCTTCGGACTACTAGTCTAGAACAAAAGCTAATAGTCCACGAAGGCACTACAAAATATTCATCTAAATCTGCACTGAGATGTTTTGATCATGCAAACTACATACGAGTTTTGTTTTAAATTAAAGCAATTTTTCGAGTTAAACAACCTGCGCTCATCTAGATTCGACACATACATATATACTTGAGATCGAAAACAGCAATGAAAATACCACTTTGAGAATATTATATGGAAAAAAAAGAAATTATCTTAAAATAATAAAATAATCGCAACTAAATATTTGGTCAAATTTATCACCAACATCATCCCACATCTTTTAGCACTCGGCGAGCAATTAACCCAGTGGAAGAGAAAACACGCCAGACAGGTGCTTGGATGTAGTAAGAAAACGAAATATACAATCACATTAATAAAATTGGAAGAAAAACAAGAAAATAAACAAAATAAAAATTTGTAAAACAGCGATCATTTACATATGCACTGCCACACAGACACACAACACACACACTAACCATACAATTTAAAGTTTAACAAAATAGCAAATCATCAAACTTATTAAAATAATAATAATAAAATACAGGGTGCTGCAAGCATATACGAGAAATGAATAAATTACAACAGCATCAGATATGAGTACAAAGGAATGGTTAAAACGCAATTTGAAAACCCAAATTTAATATTTATATACTCGTATATAAAAAAAAACACTAAAACTTAGCGAAATTAAAAAATACAATGGAGCTCGGTTATAACGAACTCTGCGGAACCTATCGATTTTGTTCGTTACAGGTGAAGTTGCTTGAAACCGGGAGTAAATAGATTTTTCTTTCAATAAATTAATGTAAACAAAATTGAACTAGATGACATTTATTTCTTAGTTTCAAAAACCTATTCAAAATTTCACTTAATCTCTTATCGCTTTGTCAAATAATGGTAAATAATTATTTTCGCTATGTATGTAAAAATTTGCGAAAAAATACAACAATTTTATTTTGTCGCTATAAACGTAAAAAATAACAAACATTTTATGTATTGTGTACCTACTTGGTAAGGAGTACGCTATGAGCGAAGAAATTCGCTATAACCATAGTTCGTTATAAAACTAATAATTTCTTTGAAGAGAGACTTTTGGGCCCATTTAAATTGTTTGCTATAATAAGTTTATGTTATAACCGAACTTCACTGTATCTCTTATCAAATGTTACAAATACAATTATAAAATGTATTATAAGTTCTAGTTTTTTTACCGTTTTATTTTCATTAATAAACTTTATTTATTTTTTAAGCTTAAGGTCTCTTATTTTTTTTTCAATTATATCGATATTTCTTTACTCATCGAGTAATGTAATGAAAATTACCAGCCCATAATGAAGAGCTCAGCTTTCAATATCAGTACCAGCCGTCTAATACATAAAAACGTCAAAAGCCCAAGATATTTATGATTTTTCCTTAAGTCAAGAATTTAAATAAAAATTCGAATATCATAAATTTTATATGTACATATAAATATGTATGTAAATATGTATTTTTTTTTCATTATGACGAGTTTCATTTAGGCAATGAATTGACAGTTTTATGCCACAATAAATATCTAAACAATAAGCTGAACATACATATGTTGGGCATTATATGTTCATACTAGAGTTTTCAAACTTCCAACCTTCTTCATTCCCGGAAATGGGGAAATATATTCCTGCATTCCCGGTATCCCAGAAACATCCCACAAAAACAAAAATGCAAGGTAACAGTATTATTTTTGTATGTTTGGTTATATTTTTTAAGTCAATTAAATTAAATATTTTAATATAAAGCCAGTCAAGGTTGACATGTTTGATATCAAAAAATTAATCCAAAAAACTGTGTATTGTCGTTCCCAAGTTTTATAAAATAATGTTTTACATCGCAAAAACTTATTCTTTTTAAATTCACCATAATAAGTATGTATTCTTTATAATTCCTTCCTGTAAAGAAATTGTCTATGATTCTCATATGGAATGTCTTTTCTTCTATATTTAAAAATGGCTTATATTCTCAATTAATATATTTAGTTTTGTGTGTAAAAATAAACCAATACTTATGATCGCTTCAATATTCCGTCACAAAATTTTATTTTATAAACACAAAACAGCTGTTTAAATAATTAATACAAGGGAAAACTTAACAAATAATAATTTTATACATCTTTTTGTGACCCAATTTCGTAAAATTTTACTAAATGAACGGACCCGATACTACCACATGTACATACAAATTTATTTACCAGTTATTAAGATAAATTGGTAAAAAAAAAGTTTGTTATTTAAGGCCAAATTTATATCAATGAATTGATTATTGAAAACGTAAGGCGAAAAATGCTCTGAGGAGAGTAGAGAGTCTGGGAGGCAAAACTAGTACGTTACATGCAAATAAATGTAGGCAATCATTTAGTTAAAAATGGCATTAAACGGGCTAAACAACCTTCTTCCATTATTGACGTAGTCTGTGATTCAGTCGAAGAATTAACGCAACAAATTTTTATCGACGAATTCGTCATGCTGTGCGAAATTCATCGATCATTCGAATTGTATTTACAGCATTCAATTAAAAATATTAATGTGTCCAATATTTATTTTTGAAAATCGCACACTTTAAATTGACACGTTTTGCAGAGAACGATATTTATTTATTTTCTCTATATGATTCTTGAAAGTTTCATTTTGCGCATGGGTCCCAAATAATATTTCTTTTTTGCCACAAAGTCTAACAATATTTGTATAACCAGGAATTTAGAAAGATTTATATATTATGGAATATAGAAAAATTAAGAAATATAAATGAAAAGTCGGACCACTCCCTCACCGCACCACCAATAATAATCCTTAAAAAATCCTTTTTTTAATATTTTCGTGTACACGGTTTTATTTTATAAACTTTTTTAATATAAAAACTCTTATAAATATGGCCTAGTATGCAGTCTTTCTGCGACTGTATGCTGGCCAAAACATAAGCATTTTTGCACGGTCAATCAAGCATTGCGGTAAAAGCAAATGGAAATTGTAGCAGTTTGCCTCAAAATGCCACCAAGGTATAATTACACACTTTCACGTTTATACTTTTATGAAAGTTTGTAAGTTATGAAATAATTACAAAATTCAATAATAACAACAAAAACACAATAATGAATTGTTGTAATTATTCATTAGAATCTACTTATATTGGGATTAAATTATCATTATATCTCTTTTAAATAATTGTCCAATTTCATGCTTTTATTTATTGTTATTTAAACACCCCCTTCATCAATGATTTATTAACTAGTGCTTCAACTTTCTAACTTGTTTTTAATTTCTAAATTCCCTAAAGTGTTGTCATCAAGTGTGCATTAGGTTAAAAAAACTATTTTATATATTTTAAAAACACATCAGAGATTTTGTTTTGGCACTTACGATAATTTGACATTAATGGCTTGACTTTTCAATCGGAATAAGCATTTTGATACTGACTTGACATATATATTTGATTTATATTAAAAAAATGTTTCCATTGTTACTCCGATCATTTTAAAGAAAGTTTAAGAATAAGAAATTAAAATCCACCGAAAATTAAAATCGACCGCAATTCATGGAAACCGCGAAAATGCGCCCTAAATCAATTACGCCCTCATAGCCAAAACAGCCTATTGCATTTATATGAATTACTTGATCTAATTATGAATGTACAAACATTTAATAATCACACTTGCAACACTCTGTTTAATAATTTTGCTATTTAATTTAAATTATATTTTTACAAACACTATATAATGGGAATTGCGTGCTAGAACATTAACAACAACAACAACAATAACGGATGTATTTCATAGGTAACACTTTGCTTTTTAGCCTTAAAAATTCAGTCAAGTCCGCACACATACTTGTACACATGTACATACATATACGAGTATTTCCTTCATATTTCAATTACCAAACGCTTGATTGAACATAAAAAATTATTTTTCAGTGAAAAGTTTTGTTGACGCAAAATTCATTTTCGGAACATTTCTGATCGAATTGGTAATTTTTAACCTAAATATTTTATTATTTTTTTTTCATTTAAAATAAATGTTCGTTCGTAATTAATTAAATTTATATGTTCAACAAAGTTGATTTATTTTATCATCAAGAAAAACTGAAATAGTTGTTTTTTTTAATTTCAAAATATTTCAATTAAAGTAGAATATAAAAAAATATTTACAACAACAACTACTTGTATGAAATCAAGATTTAATACATTTTACAAATAAATTCTAGACGCTTTTAATGCCAGTCCTTTAAAAGAAATATGCCAATCTGAGGAATATCACAGCCGATATCTGTCTCATCCTTTAATTTAAAATATATTCGCTACCTTGACTCCTTAAGAAAATTTTATATACGTTTCCTAAAAATTCTTTTTTTTTTTTTGTACTAAAGCTTTCATCGGCTTTCAAATTTTTTTTAACAACTCGCTCAAAAACATAAATCTATTTATTTGACCATAAAATGTGTTCCACCAAAAAGGCGGACACACACTGTCCTTCTTCTAACGGCGACAATATAAGTATAAAAAATTGCAAAAGATTTATGTTTAAATGCAGACAAGCATTATCATTGTTGATAATTAATTTCAATAAAAATAGTTGCAGTAAACAAATTTTTTCACTTAATGCATGTAGTAATTAGTTTAATAATTTCAAAATTAATTTTAGTTTATTTGTTTTAAAAGATCAAAGAATGTTTGTATTAGAGCCGTAAATATAACAGAAATCGACTGATGAACAAATGCAACTAGATTTATCACTTTATTTCAATATTAAAATATTAAAAAGTTATGATATAAAAGTTTTAAATACAAATATAGATGGTTGATCCTACAGGCCATCCCTGGAACGTCCTGTTAATATAAAAATACATATAAGAAGAATTTTGGGGAGTAATTAAATGAACAGTTTTATAGAAATTGTTCAATAACGAAATTCCGGTAACCAATCAATAAATGGCGATCCTCATTACGCACGCCATACGATCAACGCCTTCTAAGGCACTATTTTCACTATGCAGCTAGTTACCTACGAATCTTTAGGGCAGAAGACTTGCCCCGTCCATAGCAGCTCGACTGCATGCAACCAACGACTGGCACACCAAAAATAAATTTCTCTATAGAATTAAATTCTCTATCTCGTATAACATGTATTCTATCGGGGATCATTCCTTCTCTATTTGATGAATACATAAATCAATGCAAGAGGGAATACATTGTTGGAAGTGGTATGTAGAAGGAGGAAGTAGGAGTCATCAGTAACCTGGGTCTGGTATCACCGGATATTCGATAGGAATATCAGGATCTTCACCGAAAGCAAGGCTGCACTTAAGTCCTTCACGGGAGCATATACGGCAGGAATACCGGGTGTTCATAATTGTGATGGCAAGCCATTTATACATCATCCTCATTTGTGTGTGGAAACATGGTCTACGGTATTGCCGACGGATGACTGCGTCTGCTCGCAGGACCGAGTATCGACGCACTCTACGGCAGTCCCCTTCCGGAGCATTTATGGGAGAGGGTGGTAATTATCGCAGGAAATTGTAGGTTTGCCGATCACACCAAACGTATGGATTTCGCGTCACACGATTTCTTTAAGAGTTGTCTGGACGAGGAGAAAAAGGAGACTATCATTTACTTTCTGTGTATTTGTCATACACTAGGATCGCTACGGCATAGGTGTTTGATTCGTTGATCATACACAAGTCCGTCAAAGTTGGCGACGGCCGATCTGTGTGGACTTAGTTTCTTCCTCAGGGGCAGTGAATGATTGCAGCCCTGAGCTTAAGGAAACTAAACAGACATAACCTGCTCGATTTCTTCCTTCCTTGTCATATTCAATTCTTTGTTTCTCTGCGATTCTGTTTTTTTCCATTCCTATCTCGCACATCTTTCACAAAGGGACCAAGTCATGGAGCCAAGTGGGCTAAAGTTGCCTATTGAACTCAATCTAATTGAACGAGTTTCAGCATTTAACACTGTTATAAAAGCTCAAAAAGTGACCGAATCTTGAAAACCGACTTGCAAGAATATTCAGAAGCCTTTAGCAAAAAAAATCTTTATTCAAAAGGTTCAAGGACATATACAATAATTTACAATGGAAGTACATGTGGGTATATGTGGGTATTGCAATATCGATTTCCATCTAAATTTGTGATGTCACTTCTAAAGGTTATACCAATTAAAGATTTGATTTTAGCGACCGTAAACTATCGATTGCTATAAGAAAGTGAAAATTAAGAGATGATGTGAGGCAGTAGCTTTAATTTATTTTTTGACTTATCGAGCTTCAGGTAACTTTAAAAAAAAACAAATAAAATTTAAATTAAAATTTCCACGGTTCTTTGGGCGTCTTCTTCATGAAAAAATTGTTTACATATTCCTAACAATAACAATTGAAATTGAAAATTATGTTTACATATGTACATACATATATACATTCATTATGAAATAACTTAACAAGGTGACGTACAAGTGTATTGGTGGGTACGTGTGATCTGTGCTGTGTACAAGAGAGTTTTCATGTTCTGTGTGCGTGTGAGTCCTTTTTCTATTTGTAGCCCTTGTGCTGTCATAATGCACATACACTTATAAATTAAAAATAAATATTTCAACAAATCAAATTAAAATAAAAAAAATAAATAAAATTTGTCATTTTGAAGAAATGGTTTTTTTAATTTGAATACAATAATAAGAAATCTTATATCTATCAGAGCTGTAAAAGAATGATTCATATTTGCTGTTGATTTTTTCCACAAAACAGGAATTGAATTAAAATATGATTGCATTCGTACTAATTAAGAATTTTAGAAATGAATAAATTTTATGAATTATACTTTGAGTGAATTCATGATGCATAAAAAATTTTTGAGACATTCATTTTACAAAAAATATGAATTGTATCAAAATTTTAATTAATTCATTATATTACGGAAATTTTTAAAGGCCAAAACACAATTTCAATTTTAAAAATTAAATTTTTTTTCGCAAAGAAATCCATAAAACTTTGATAGACAACACAACTCCTGAACTTCTGTACACATATTTTTCCAGTGAAAATATTATATTAGAAAAATTTTTAAACTTTGTTTTACACTTAAAAATTGTTGTTAATTAAAATTGGATGGCTGAAAAAATTTGCGTTTATCGTAAATTTATGCAAACTTTAACTAAATTCGCGATACGAATACACTCATATTTTAATTCAATTTCTTTTTTGAGAGAAAAAATGCAGTGAAAATATTACAAATCATTGCTTGAATGAATCGCCGTTTCATTCAAAAAAGAATTATTCGCTTACAACTTTGACATCTACTCCTTTTATTTAGTTTAATTTTTTATAAAATGCCTGCATTTTTGAGAAGTATCATTTGTAGCAGTTTTATCTTATCTATAATTAAAACTGATACATTTAGAAAATCAGGACTATAACCCGAATTAACATAATGTATTGTTAAATCAGTTTTTTATGAGGTCGAAGCATCAACATACTTTTGGTTTGACCTGTGTCCTGTCATTCTAGTCTTAAATTTGTTTTTCGTGGTACCTTATCACATTTTTCATTATCCTTACTGTGGGATAATTCCAACAATATACATACATATGCATTATTTATGTGAACAATATTCGTATTCCCGAACATTCATTTATTTCCTGACATTCGTGTTCATATTCGCTAAATTCAGGCGAAAATTTTTGTTAAAAAATGCATACAGTTTAAGAAAGCATGAAGTACAAAAAATATTTATTTGCAATATTTTTCAATAAAAGAAAATTGATTTTGCAATCCAAATTTTAACTCGAGGTTGGTTAGGGAGAGTGAAATTTTCTTCCAATTTATTATTCTTAGTTGTTTCCAGTACTCTATCGGTAGTAATAATCCATTGAATTTATGATAAACGTTTTTATTTTTTATCGTTTCTTAACATTTTGTGATAATTTCTTACAAAATAGGTATGTATGTATATCGAACGCGAACAGGAATATTGACGCATATATGTAAGTATGTCAAAATATTTACCCACATATAACGAAACAAGAGTGCTTGAAAAATTCACGAAAAAGTTAATCATATTAATTTGATTTGTTTTAAATGATTTGTTTTTTTTTTATTTTTCATTTTGTGTTCCAGAATTAAAAGTCTGCTCTTCTATTAATATTTTTTTAATATTGTTTGTTTTCCAAATAAATTAATTTAAGCGTGTAAAATCACATACATACATGTGTACAGACAACAAAAACAAACAATGAGATGTCAATAATAATAATATCCTTATATATATATATATATATATATATATATATATATATATATATATATATATATATATATATATATATATATATATATATATATATATATATATATATATATATATATTAATCACTGCGTGAGGGCTGGTGGATGTGTGCGTTTTTACGTACTCACTGTGTAAACGTTCTCGGTGTGAGAAAAATTTTTGATAAGCGATCATAGAAATGTATGTATTTGTTTGTTTTGATATGATATAAACATACTTGTGCTCATAAATGAATTTCTTGTTTTGTTTGCTCATACAAGTGAAATGTATATTGACAGGAATCTGACAATGTTATTAAATTCATGACATATGTCAGACATCTGCAAGTTTGATTGGCATCGCTCTGCGAGTGTTGAATGATCGTGTCAAAAAGGAAAAACAACAATAAAATTATTTGTGTGCAAAAGGCATTGGGCCATAGATATTATAACATTCTTTTCGTAGCACTACACATCAGGATCGTTTTTGACTTACACCGACTTCACAAAAAGGATGAAGTTATAGCAGTGTTGCCATCAAAGACATAAGAAATTATGCAGAATATGGATAAAAATAGTACAAAGCCAAGAGAACCCAATGACAAAAGACATTCAAAGGGGGTTTTCACATTAGACTAATTTTTAATCCGCACAACTTTTGTTCTTTCGTATTTACACTAGACTAATTATGCTGGCATAAAATTGTGTACGTATACAAAGCTTTGTGTGTGTTAGTATTTTCTTTGTTTATTTCGCAGAACCTGTGTTTTCATAAGTGTGTATGTGTTAGTTTTGTTCTGCTTGTGCGGGGTTGAAGCTGGTTGAAAAAATTGTGCCAACGAAAAACCACTCTCTTCACCGAAAAAGCCTACAAACTGCGATTTTATGCCAGCACAATTAGTCTTGTGTGAAAACCCCCAAAAGAAGTGATAAAAATGCTGAAACTAACTGCCTGTCCCACGATGTCATTCGACATCGATCGGTCGCATAAATACGTTTGAAACAGCAACAAATTTTAAAATGTTGTTTTTGGTTTGAATGTATTTATGCGAGCCATCGATGTCGAATGACATCGTGGGACAGGCAGTAAGATCCTGAAGTAGTGCAAACTTGGATTATTTCTAATGATTTCATCGTAGGCGTGTCACTGAAAGATGTTCTCTTTATTCGATTCCTATTCACCAAATTGGCATATAAATTTGCCAGTAGTTGCGATTTCTTTTTCCTTAAGTGAAAGTAATTTTATTATTATCGGTTGAAGAAAAATAATTTATTTTTATATAGATTTAGAAAAGTAAATATTTTTTTATAAGAAGGAAGTATTTTCAAATGGATTTTTACAAATTAAAAGAAGTAATTCGTATTTTTATTTAAAATTTTGTCAGTTTGATCTGGGGAAGTCTAAAAAAATGCACTAAATATCATTTAGAACAACTTCATTTGATTTCACCGGAAAATAGTAAGAAAGAATTTCGACAAACAATTTTGTTATTTTTTATTTTAAATTAAAATTTTATGAATTGGATCCAAGGAAGTCGAAAAAGTGCACTAAGGGATCCTTTAGAAGCAATGAAAATGTCATTCCTTAAGAACAAATTCCATTTTCATTTCGATAAACATTCTTTTTTTTATTTTCATTAAAACAAAACATGGATTTTCAAACGCTTGAATACCTCGCAACCGTTCGGAAACTAGAACTGTCGAAAAAAAATTGAAAATACAATTGCACAACCCCTGTAAACAAAAGACCCCATTTGGACCCCTAAATTTGCACTCTTTCATTGTGCATTTGATGAGTCATATGGTTTTTTGTTGCAATTTTCAAATATTGGAAACTCTCTTTAGGCATTCTAGAACCTGTTTCTAATCTTTGTGTTATATTTTTATTTCGACATTTCCACCAAATTGACATTTGGCGTTAAAAGTTGCACTATAGCTTAAAATAAGTTTCGTTCATATTCATAATTTTCAAATGGACATTATTATATAAATAATTTAAAACTTATACATATCAACATATGTATATCTACATACATACAACTAAAAATAAAGCATAGAGTATATTAATTCAGTAAGGCAGTACTTTTTCATTTTTCCGCCTCTTATCTAAAAGAGCAACAGTTCTCCTGCCAAGAGGCATCTGTCAGTTGACTGCTGTAAAAATTTTAATAAGCTTCGTCATATTTGGCGTAAACATATGAGATTGAATTACAATAATAATAATAATATAAATAATAATATTAATAATAATAATAATAATAACGATAATAATAATAATTAATTTGGATGTCAAATTTATCCTTCATGGATCACGCTTTCATCTCCAAAGTTAAAACATACATCACAAATTTTCGAAGAATATTATCGTCATGATCCAGTTCCACATAAATAATTTCTTGTGCTGTGCGATTTTTAGTTGATAATATTTTTAATTGTAAATTGCTAGTATTTTTTTTTTAAGCACTTCCCTTCACTACCTTGTGTTTATTTAAAGCTTTTTAAGTATTTTCTATTTAAACTAAAATTAATTGTTTATAAGGCGCTTCACACATAAAAAACACAAAATTAAATCATTTTAAGATCAAAGCATCTATTGATTCAATATTAAAATTTTTCATTTTTTTTTTTTTTATTAGAAAAAAGAATTTTGTAAACTGTTTAGCCAACACTTCATATTAAAGAAATAATAATGTAAACGTATTTGATTGTCAGAGTTTTTGCTTAAATAAAATGCATTTATATAAATAAAATTTGTTTTTAACAATTATCATTAAAATTTTTGAGTTAAATTGAACTTTTTTATATTAATCAAATTATTTGTTTCAATAAAAACCTGAATCAAATAAATTCATCACTCTCTAAGAATCTGGAAAAATATTTAAGCAGATTATATTATTTTATATAACAACTTTTTTAAATAATGACACAGTTAAACGACGCTCAATTCCATTCCTGGATTATTTCAGCTCACAAATTGTTCATGTTGTTGCTTCTAAAGGGTGGTTTTTTAAGCGCTTTTGGATTTGACTAAAAAAAACGCATTAAGTTTAGAGAAATTTATAAAATCATTATTTGAGCCTATAAAACGATCTATACAATTCCATGTCAAAAAATGATTTCATGTAATTGTTGACTGCGGCTACGCCTCAAATGGTTCACACGCTGAGTCCAATTTTTGCATATTCTCTCCAATCTCACAAATAAATTCTACAATATTGGCTTCCAGTGCTTCAACCGTTGCGGGCTTGTCCCTATAGACATGAGAGCCTTAACACAGCACCACAAAAAATAATTCAAAGGCGTTAAATCGCATGATCTAGGAGACCAATTCACCGGCCCCAAACGTGAAATAAACTGTTCACCAAACTCGCCTCTCCATTGATCCATTATTTCACGTTCTATATGGCATATGGCACCATCTTGTTGAAACCACATGTCAGCCAAGTGCAACTCTTCTTTTTTTTGACAAAAAAACTTGTAATCATCGCACTGTAGCGCTCGCCATTTACAGTCTTTGAAAAGGTATGGTCCAATGATGCCACCGGTCCATAATCCACACCAAACAGTGCATTTTTCGCGATGCAATGTTTCTGGCTGCTCTTCACACCAAATATAGCAATTTTACTTGTTCACCTATCCATTAACAGTAACATGTTACACGAGAACAGCTGAGCTGCCAAAAAAGTTGAGGAAAAATCACCCTTTAGAAACACAACTTTTCTTGAAAAAAGCTTCAGTCAATGCAACTTTCTTCCCAAATTTCGTTGTCATTGGCTTTTCTTTTTTTTTTTTAATTATAATTCACAATGCTATTGACTGCTTTAACACTGCCTTCATAAGAATGACATGATCTATATATGAGAATAACATGATCTATATATTTTGTTTAATTTCGTGGAATTGCAGTAAAGAAAAATATTTCACCTAACGAAACACAGTTGAAAATTTCCGACTTTTATGTTATAAGAGATTTCCTAATTATAAATATCCTTTTAAATCATATGTTATTTAGACAATAACAGATTTTTTTTTAATATTGAGTATCATTCAGTATCACACCTCCGCGAACCAAAATGAGTTGTTTTACGACTACGTTTTCGGAAAAAAAAACATGATTTTCACATTTATTCGAATTTTTTGTATTTAGTGGCGTTAAGCGAGGTTACACTGTAACAATAAAAATTTAATTATCACATCGCTTGGAAAATTACTTCGAAGATCGCAAATTTGTTAAATAATTTTCAAGTGCAATATTTCTTTGTTGTTACTCTGAAATATTTTCTCAAATCGCGTTTAAGGTTCAGCAACCGATTTGGAAGCGCATCCCGTGTGCTTATAAATTTTTCACAAAAAAGAGTACCCTGCCGCATTTTTATACTCATTTTCTTTGAATTTTCTTTCGACTGAAATTTTTACAAAATTATAAGACAATTACATACATTTTCATTCATATATAGTATTTATTTCAATCTATACAAAAAGACTTTTAAAAGAATATTCACAGAATATGACATTAATGAACGTACAGCTGTTTGTAATATTTTCATGATTTGTGGGTGCAATTGTTTTAAAATATTTTTTAACTGTAGAAATATTTTTTCGCAGACAATTAAAATAATTATGTAGTATTTCGTTAATTATGAAAGTGTTTGTTTCAGGCAGCTAAAAAATTATATTAATTAATGAATGAACAGATTTTAATGCAATATTTTCTTTAAGTGGGTGAAGGAGCAATAATCTTCATGTCTCTTAATATGTAAATATTAAGCGCAATTCGCATAGATAAATATTTGAATTAGTTTTGAAAAAATTTTAAAAATGTTTATAATTTCATACCTGAAAATGATTCAATTGTTGTCTAGGGAAATAGAATATATGCCACATACAGGTGGCAGCGAGAGGATGGTAAAATGATATCACTAATTCTATATCTTTCATATGATCTTGAAACAAAGCTGCTGAACTTAAAGATTTTGGCCCTTAAAATAGCATATTGACTTTTTACAGATTTTAGTCCTAAATTTGACTATTGTTTCTTTGTAAAAGATTAAAATAAATGCTTCATATTAAAAATTCATTATTTGGGATATTCTCCCCAACTAATCGTTAGAAACAATTAGAGCTTTTGCAAAATGTATACAAAAATAAAAAGTTTGTTGTGGCTTTAGCTCTTCATATGCCGACATTTCATTGGTTGCTAAAACCAAATCGTTAGTGAAGTTTAAGCAGTTTGAAAACATTCAACCTCGGATGTTTATGCCACATAAATCAATGAAATGTCGGCATATGAAGAGCTAAAGCCACAACAAACTTTTGATTAAAAAAAATGTTTTATAAAAATACATAACATAAAAAAATTCTCAACATATTACCCGATTCGCACTATTTCCGGATCATATTCTCAGCATTTTCATGACTTTCTTGGAAGCTCTTTTCTTACTAGGTACTAAGAACTCGAGGCAAAGTGGTAGCGTTGATGTAAAAATGAATGGAAGTCATTCTTAATAAATGATGTTTTCATTGCTTCTATGGCATCAATTAGAACATTTTTATCGACTTCTTAGGAAATTTAGTTGAAAAATTCTTACAAAATTTTCTTTCACTCCTCCTTGGTTGTGACCTTAAGCGTTTCTCCCCAATAATCCCCATAAGTACTTTATTAGGAACAAGTGTGGAGATTGTGGCAGTTTTTTCGGGCCAAAATTAACGACTGCAGCGAAATGCTTAATGTCGTTATCATGTTGAAAATAAAAAGCGATAGACAAGCCGAATTTTTAAACACTCTGTTTTATTTTCCTCTTTGTAGTGTCTAAATAGACAAAACCTTTATTAATTTTATAAATTCCAAATTGCCAACTCCTCCAGCAAACATACATCCTCATATTATAACTCTTAATACATAGAATATGTTGAAAATTATTTTGCAAATATAAAATTGTTCTGACTGAAACTAATTTTCATATTTGGAAGGCAAATTATAAAGAGAAAATCGAAATGGAATTCGCTGCTGACCACTACGAAGTTTGCACTACTTGTTTAATTTGTCCAGATAAATTGTATTTCTTTGATATGAAAAGGATCAAAAACTGCCAGAAATATAAAGTAAATGTGCAGTTATAAGAAGTGCACTTAAAAAGGATTTCAAAAACTAGTAACAAAAAACAAAAGCTTTGTGCAGGTAATATTGATACTTTGTGCAAAATGTTTTGTTTGTTGTGGCTTTAGCTATTCATATGCCGACATTTATTGGCCGCTAAACCAAATCGTAAGTGAACTCCACGCAGTTTGAAAACATTCAACGTCGTATGTTTATGCCAAAAGAATCAAATACAATATGAGAATTCAATATATTTCAATATTAAGTATTGATACTCTACTATGAAAATAGTTTAAAAAGACCGAAAACTCTGGGCATTTATCTTAAATGTGCAGGTATATAAGGTGCACTTAAAATAGGAAACTGTATGATATTTTGAAGAACACAAATAATTTATTCTGTCACACGGAGAATCCCCATGAAATGCATGAAGAGTCATTGCGTGCCCTCAAAGTTACTGTTTGGTCCGGATTTATAATGAAAAAGTGATTGGATCTTATTTATTTTAAGACGTCGATGAAACCACCGTGACCGTAAATGATGAGCGTTTCAGGCAGATACTAAACGAGTTTTTTTTAGCCTAAGTTGCTGCATTGAGTCTCTATCATTATTGGTTTCAACAGGACAGAGCAGCTGCTTACACAGATCGGGCAACAATGGTGATTTGGAAATACCAATTTGCAGATCGAGTGGATCTGCCATTTTGGAGATATGAACTTTGCGACTATATCGCCAGATCTACCATCACCAGACTTCTTGCTTTGGGAATTTTTAAAATTACGCATTTACCACAACAAACCACGAGCCTTTTAAGTCTTTAAGACTACTACTAAGAAATGGAAATCGCTAATTTAGAGCCAGATGTTTTGCGAGCAGCATTTCAAAATGCCGTAAGACGAGCGCAATCGTTCATCACCTCGGAAGGTGGCCATTTGAGGGATATAATTTTTTTAAATTAATTTCAAACAAACTTTGTATAACAAAATGACAGGCAGTTCAAATTATTACATGACTTTTGCCCCTCCTTATATAATAGTATTTGACTGTTTAAAGTCCTTCACTCAAGTTTGAATAAAGATTCGTTTTATTTGTATTGAAAACAATAATTAAAAAAAACTCAAAAATTTGCCTTTGTTTTCAATGCAAATAATCGAAATGAATTTTCATTTCGTTTTATGTTGTTATATTTATATTTTAATTGAAAATTATTTTTGTTAATTCTTTGAAATTCCTTGCCGAATCACGTAACGAATGCATGTGATGATTTATGTTAAATTTACAAAAATGTCAAGTTGTTGTACATAGTCGCTTGAAATTTCTATTGATCACCAGTGGACAAATCAAAAATCTAAATTAATTTGTTCCAATCGCAAATGTGCATAAATTTTAACAGATTTTGGCAAAAATTTTAGTTTTGTTAACAAAATTTTTATAATTTTCAAATTGAAAACATACCCAATGCCAAATATATGATTTGAAACTAAATGGATATATTATTTATTTATTTATTTTATTTATTAGCCAATTGAAGGATTGTTATTACTTATTTACTTCTTACGGGCCTTTAAGGTTAAAGTCATTTCAAACATTTTACAACCATCCTACACAGAAAAAAAGTCAATTTTATTTTCAGTAGCAAAATTCTTTGAAATATTTTGTGTCAATGAGAAAGAATTTTGTAAAAATTTAAGTAAAAAAATCATTGTTACTTGTACTCGTACTCTAAAAACTCCAACTAATAATTAACAGGGGCAACAAAAAAAATTGGCTAAAAAGAAAATGTACTTTAAGACAAATTTTCTAAAAAAATTTTTTTTTGCAATAATGTCTTCTGTATAGGAAAGCTACTCGACTCGGATGACCATATAAAATTTAGTGTATACTCTTATATACATTTGTATGTGTGTGTATGTAAACCTTCCATAACTTTTGAGCCACTGGTCGTAAAAAAAAATTTCGACATTGTTAAGATTTTTCTTCCAAATTATGCACACAAAAAACTACTTTTTCATGAAAGCAATTTCGGCATTCTGAAGATTTTCTCTTCAATTTATGAAAAAATTTTACTTTTTCAAGAAACCGGGTTTCGAACTATTCAAGAAACGGCTTTTGTAATCCCGGTTTCGAACACGTTTATGGCGGGGTAACATGCTTTTATAATATATACGCATTTCGATTTTTGATAATTTTATTGCAGGAAAAAAACGAATAAAGAGTTCAACAAGGAAAATAGGACTATATGTACGAATATATGTACATATATATTCCACCTACAAAGTGGCGCAAAATTTTAACTGGCTGCCTTTTTGCTATAAATGAAAAAAGGCCTCTGTTTTAACAAAACGTTTATTTGAAACATTAGTTAAAAAAATTATATCGCTCAAATGGCCGCCTACCGAGATGATCTACGATTGTGATCGTTTTACGGCATTTTGAATTGTTGCTCGCAAAACATCTCGTTCTAAATTAGCGATTTCTCCTTCAATGTTAGTTTTAAGGACTTGCAAGGTCAGTGGTTTGTTGAGGTAAATGCGAGATTTTAAAAAACCCCAAAGCAAAAAGTCTTGTGATGTTAGATCTGGTGAACCTATACGGCCAGTTCATATCTCCAAAACGGAAGATCACGAGATCTGGAAATTGGTGTCTCAAAATCTCCTTCGTTGCCGAGCTGTGTGAGCAGTTGCTCAGTCCTGTTGATGTTATGGTGGTTTCATCGGCGTCTTCAAAAAATTAGGGCCAGTCACTTTCTCACTTCAAGTGCCGCATGAAACAGTTACTTTGAGAGGATGCAATAGATCTTCATGCCTTTCATGTGGTTCATCTATGCCTCAGAAATGCAAATTTTGTTTGTCAACATAACCAATTAAGTGGAAATGGGCGATTGCTTATTTTGGAAAAAAATTAGAGCAAGTGAATGTTTTTTACTAGTTCGAAATGGAAAAGAGTTTAAGTATTCAAAGTTTTTTATATTTCACTTTACATAGGTTTTGTTTAAACATTAGTCGGTATTTCTAAAAATTTTAACACTTTGATTTGGTCTACGGTACCAAAAATACACATTTAAGGAATTTTATGGAAAGGAATATCTCTGAAAATAAGAAGCATTATAAGAATGTTTTCTTCGAGATATTCAAAGGACTGTATATACATATACTATATGTATGTATGTATGTATATAAACGAGTAAAACATTTTATCGTTATTGTTTTACTTAAATGTCGCGCGAATAAGTTTTCCAATACCAAGTTCAAAATTTTTTTATTAAATCGATTTTCCCAACTATAAGAAATGCTATAAATTCGAACGAAATAGCTTTCGAAAACGGTTAAATCGTTTTTCTCAATTCGGTAACTTATTATGGATTTTGGAACTGCCACAAATGCCTAAAGTTCGTCTAAGGCGTTAATTTAATTCGATATGCATAATGCTCGAAAATTGGGTTTTATAAATATTCTGATTTTTTTCAAATAGGTCACACAAGATCTTTCATCGTTTTTTTTTTAAGAATAACATTTCTTTTTGAAATGCCTTTTTATATCATGCTTTACTGATACACCATGAAGGTTTTTTAAACTTCTGTATGTATTCGTTTGGGCAAATAGAATGTACGTAAATCGATTTGTCATGTTTATACTTAAATCATGTAAGTATGTACATGCATTTATATATACTTATGTGTGTATATATGTATATACATACATTATATAGGAATATATATATATATATATATATATATATATATATATATATATATATACTATATATATATATATATATATATATATATATATATATACTATATATATATATATATATATATATATATATATATATATATATATATATATATATATATATGTATATATATATATATATATATATATATGTATATATATATATATATATATATATATATATATATATATATATATATATATATATATATATATATATTATATATATATATATATATATATATATATATATATATATGTGTGTGTGTGTGTGTGTGTGTGTGTGTGTGTGTGTGTTTGTGTGTGTGTGTACATAACGTACATATGTAAATTTATTTTAAAATAAAATAAATAATCAATTTGGTATTAAAAATAAAAAATTTGGTTATCTTCATTTATAATTTTTAAACCAAGAACGTCATAAGTCAAAAACCCTGAACATATCGTGCTTTATGTTATGAATAAAATTCAAGTTCTTCTGTAGTCCCGACAGGCCTATTTACGTCTATGACATAATTTGATTATAACCGTATACTGTCGTTTAAATACATAGGTATTAATGTATAATAAAATATATAACTATTATGTATACCCATCCATTAATTTACACGTTACATATCACGTACATATAACAAACACATCTAAGAATTGTTTCAAATGATTCACCGATATATTAATTAAACATCTAGTACTTATTAAATCTTCCACCACTGTGGCGCGTGTTGAATATACGAGTCAGCACAATTTTACATTAATGTCAATTACCACTATTCACCGCTTGGTGTTGTAAAAACAATAACAAAAACATTTGACAGCTCGAAATATTTTCATTTGTGCGTCGCCATTTTTCACGAGAAGTTGTTGGGAAAGAAAGAATTCACACAAAAACTCTAGTTATTTATACAAGATTATATTTTCAAAACCCTTTTCTCTAAAACTATATTAACAGCTCTATGGATAAAAAATCAAAAGAGGCGTTAAGGCGCTACAAAAAATCGCGTCAAGCTCAATCGAGTAGTGAAAGCAGCAGTAGCTCGGATTCTGATTCGGGATCTTCAAGTTCCTACAGCAGTTCTGATAGTGACCGCAGACGTCGCCACAAGAAATCGAGGCAATCGGGCTCTTTAAGGAGATCAACCAGCTCCAGTGATGAGCGGCACAAACGTGAGAAACGTGATCATTGTCAAAAGAAACTGGAAGCCAAACGTAATCATTTGAAGCGCAAGCTGAAGGAAGCGAAATTGAAGAAAAAAGCCGCAGCTGCCGCTGCAGCACTAAGTGGTCATTCGCATAGGGCCTTGTCGCCTGCTACTCAAGCCAAGTTGAAGAAATTGGCTGAAAGGAAGCATCTACGAGCAGCCAGTAAGGAACGCCGGGAACGTGAAAAGGAAAAACATCGTGCCGCTCTACGAGAGCGAGAAAGAGAACATCATCGCGGAGGAAGTCGATCACCCACTAAAATAACAAAAATTCGGATACATCAAGATGTTAAGAGGCAGAAGTCACCCCCTCGCATGCATCATCAACTGATGGCCAGAGAAAAAATTATTATTCAAACTAGAACACGAGATCGTACTCCTTCAGCTGAAAGAGAGAGGCAACGTCATGAGCACAAATTGCGTCATGAGGATATGACTAGAGAACGTGAACGTCGTGAAAGAGAGGCAGCACGTGATAAAGAACGTGCGGATGCGTTAGCTCGGTGTCAAGAACGTCAGAGAGAACGTGAGCGTTTGGCACGCGAAAAATTAAGAAGGGAGGAAGAGGAAAAGTATGGTAAGGCATCTGGATCAGATCGTCTATTGGTTCGGGGTCCGGAGCGTGATATACCCTCTGTGCGGGGCTATGGCTCACGAGAGCGCTCAATGGAGCATGCCAAACGTGAGGTGGACTCCTACGAACATGGCTATATCAGAAAACATAGAGGAGAACCTGATTTCGAAGACGGTAAGAAACATTTATTTATTTTCTGTATAAATTTACGTTCATTCTTTCCTTTTAGAATCTGATTGTCGTGGCCACATAGATCGGGAGGAGTTATTAAGAGAACGTGAATATATGGCCAGGCGGCGTGAATTGAGCCCAGGTGAATATATGGGTGGCAGTGGCAGCCGGTTGCGAGGAGATCCTCGTGACTTATATCCTGAAGATGAAAGGGACCGCCCTTATAAGCGACCTTATTTAGATGAAGGTACTCCTCGTACCCATCCTACAAATCGAGAAGCCTGGTTAGCAGAACGTGAGTTAAGAGAGCGTGATCTGCACGACCACACTAGAGATTATCGTGATATTGAAACTGAACGCTTATATGCAGATGAGCGCGAGAGGTTACCACTACGTGATGGGCGTGAAAGACCACCATTTGTGGGCAGGTCTGGCCCAGAATGGAAGCGCAATGATTGGGGATCCCCACGAGAGCGTGCCGAATGGCAAGAAGACGCTGTGCAATCCACTGCGGTACGTGGAATTGGTTTCGTTGGTGGTCCTAAACGTGGCGGAGGTGTAGGAGTGGTTAACAAAATTGCCCCACTGATACAGCAAAGGGAACAGCGACCTCCTTCCGAACCCGACTGGGATACCGAAGAAGGGCAAATTGATACACCAAAAAAATCAGATGGCACTCCTAAGCGTGATTGGCTTGAACATGATCAAAGAGAGATTCCTCTCAACAGAGAAAAGTTAGCAGCTACCGGTCGCCCATGGAATACAAACGAATGGCGCGAAGGTGAGGATGTTCCCGTACTAAATACTGGTTACCAACGCGGTCTACCTGGTCCCATGATGCATCATCCCCGAAGTGATAGAGGTGGTCGTGGGGGATACCGCGGTCGCGGAGGCCATATGGATCATGGTGAACGTATGCCTGGCCATGGTTTCAGGCCACATCATCCTGCTCTAATGAATTTACCAATGCCATCACCTGGAGGTTATCATGGAATCGGTCCCATGCCGCGCTTTCCCAATAAAAGAAATATGACCTATACTAATCCCAATATAATTAAAAAACAACAAGCCGCCTTGGCAGCAGCTAAAGCGGCCGCTCAAGCAAGTGCTGTAGCAGCAGCTACCACTGCAGTTGCAGCCGCTAAAGCTGCTGCCCAAAGTGCTGCAAACGCCACCACCAATCCTGGAATTTTAGGACAAGTTAGTTGCAATCGAACACAATCAAGTGATGAAAAGCCAGAGGCTGGAGAAATCGTTGGTGATAATGATCAGAAGGAAGAAAACTTACAAACTGCAACAGCAGCTGAAATAAAACTTGAACAAAAGGAGAAAAAGAACAGTGGTGAATTGAGTGAAATCAGCGATAGTGATGATGACATACTTAATAAAGCGGAAAAAAAGGCTAAAACAGAAAATGACGATTCGAACTATCAAGCCAATCAGCAAAGCAAAGAAATCGGTGAAGATAAGGGAGAAGAAGAAGAAATAATGGACTTTGAAGAGATTTCAGATGGTGAATTGGAAGAGGAAAGAGCCGCCAAGGGTAGGTCTTAAAATAACAAACGATATTTCCCGCTACAATTTTTTTTTAATATTTCAGGAGTAGGTGATGCCTTAGGAGTCGATTGGTCTTCTTTAGTTGCTGAAACTAAACGTTTACCTTCAAATCAAACTACAACGGCTAAACAAAAATGGCAACCACATAGAATTATTTTGGATGTAGGCATATCAATGCGTATGGCCAGTGAGGAATATGCCAAAAGTCTATTGAAGGAGGCAAAGAAACAATTAGATGAAGAACTAAATGCTGAAATGAAAGTTGCAATCAAAAGCGAAATTAAGGATGAGCTTTCATCGTTGTCCACTATGGATGAAGACTCTCAGGCTACTGCTCTTGGAAATGACGAAAATACGTGCGAAATTAAGATAAAAGAAGAAATAGATAACAAGACTGACGTTAAATCTTTACCAGAAGAAATTGCATCTGAAACATTTAACGTCGATCTTTTACCGCCCTTAGCTTGTATGCAAGTTGCCCAACAGAAATTGCAGATGCAAAGACGTCAATTGATAACAAATGTTTGTGGTGTTAATAGCCGAGCTTTAAGTGCTCGTCAAGATTTAAAATTGCGTAGACAATTGTGTGGTTTGCCTGCCCGTGGATGTGAAATTAATCGTAATTTGCCGCAAACAAGTGACAAACTTAAGGCAATGGCTTTAGCTGCTTTTCAAAGGACATTACAAGTGAAGTAATTTAGTAAATCAACTGCAATGCATGCAATTTTGTTAAATTATTAGGCTAAGCAATTAGTAGATATATTATGTTATATAAAACTATTAACTATATAAATATATGTAACGGATGCTCCAAATACAAGTTACTTTGACACCGATAGATTTTTTTCTGCCCTAAATCTAGACTATCAATCAGTATCATACATACGCTTGAGCCGCATTTTCATCTCTGCCGGTATGTCATCAAACAAAATTATCGCATTTGGGGATCAGAAACGCTACTGTAAGTGCAATTTCAGTCAACGGCGAGAGATGCAGAGCCATAATTAAGAATTTTTATGACCTGAAATGACAAATAAGAACTTGTATAATATTTGATTCCAGCAGGATGGCGTACCAAATCATACAACTAATCACGACGTCACCAAAGCTTATTTAGTTTTTAAAAAGGTACTTGTATTTGGACCGCCCGGTATTTATCGAATAGAAGGAAGTTTTGAAGAATTATAGAGTTGAGCATAAATTATAAAACGATTAAAAAAGTATTATGCAGGTATGGCAAATCTAATTAAAATTTCAACTAAAGTTGCCTCTGAATTGTTTCTTTGTAGATGTTTGGGTATTTGAAAAATAAAAAGAAAAAATTAAACAACATAAATATGAAAATGCCGTCCTTTAGAACGATGAGCAGCCAGACGCACAGGTCAATTTCCTTCCTGTGATGCAAATTAAATTGTTTATTATGCAAGTGAATAAGCTTCAGGCCATTCAATCTGCTCTTTGTCTTCCAACAAGAAATTTCGGAGCACGAAAGGAAGATTTCTTTTCATTAATAAATTGATTAATGAACCATTTATAAACACTTTTTAAATATTATGAACAAATGATTCTTCGTACAGCTTTAGTAATTAAAACTACAAAAATTTAATATTTTTATTAAATTTACTTTTTACCTTTTTATTATTTTATCATATGTGCTAAAGTATTCTGAACTTTGTTATTACTGAAACTTTTGTTTTCAACGTTTTGTGATAGATTTCGTTTACAAATAAAAATCTATTGTTATCAACTTTATTAGAAAATGATGCAGGTATATTGCATTTTTAAGTTTTTTGTTTTTTTTTACTTTGTTTACATGTAACAAAAATTGCAATTAATCAATGGCGGTATTTAACTTTGAAAGGAAATTTTCTTTACCATATTTAAAATTTTTATTTGGAGACAATTTCTTAACTAAGTTGGGGGAAGTGTAGCTTTTTTCTCAAACTATTTCGAAAATGTGTTATTCATATTTCTAATTTCTATAGTGGCTAGTTTATTTTAAATTATTGCTTTTTAACAAGTTTTAAATAGAAATTTAAATGTCTCAGTTTAAGCTTAGAACTTTCTACTTGTGTTTGAAAATCTACATTTGCAAATATGATTGATTTAGTGTTTAATTTAAAATAAAAGGAAATTCGAAAATTTATAAAGATCATAAAGTTTAACTTTATTACAAAAACAAATGAAAGATGTAACACTATTGTAAACATTTTAGTAAACTGCGCAAAAATTATACTTGTCACCACAAATTTATATATTTGAGATGGTCACTTTTAATATACATAAGTTCTACGACAGACTCTATATCGCGAGTTTTCCAAAAAGGGAGCAATTTAATTCATTCGAAGTCAAGGTTAATGAAATGTCATTATATTAAGTAAAAACCGAGAAACTATAAATAAAATATTTTCAAAATTCGTTAATGGAAGTGAGGCGGATTTGTCACCCCAACCTACCACCATCGACACGGGCTGTTCATTCACTTCCTCTAACGATATCGATGCTAAAGCTATAAAGATATAACTTTATATCATAGGTTTAAAAAACTAATTTTATTTTATTTTTAATTACTTATTTTCAGAGTTTAAAAAAATATTTTGCATGGATGTTTCAGCTGTAATAATTTTTCAATTTACAAAAAAAAAAAAAAAAAAAAACTGAAACTATTATCCGAAATAAATACTTTATATGTGGTCAAATTCATAAATTTTTTTCGTGAAAAAACGGGCTTGAGAAATATTTATGTATGTAATTGCAACTTTAAGTTAAAAAGAAAAATAAAAAAATGTAAACACAACAAATAATTGTAGAATATATGGTTCAAAATTTAATTATAAAAATTATTTCTGGATGAGTCCTTTACAAAGTATAATTTTTTCTATACAAAATTGAAATTACAAAAAAAAAACAAAAAAAGGTTTCATTAAAAGTATTTGTTACTTGTTTTTCTTTTATTATAATCTCAAGAAAATTAAATATTTTTTTCAGTAAGTCATAACATTTAGAAGGGAAATATTTATAAAGTTCTATTCAAAGGTATAAATTATAAAATGTTATTTTGAGTTTCAAAACACTAGAGCATTTTATAAAACAATATTTATTATCTCATAGTTTCAATTGCATTTTAAATATTATATAAGATTTTTTATTTTCCTTGAAATTTTTGTTTATGTTTTGAAATTATGATGTTGACTTAAGATGACTTTTAATAAATATTTATAATTATAACTTTTTTTCTCTAAGTTACGTTTTAGGCCTCAATAAATTGTGTAGTGTTAATAAACATTGTTGTTTAGTTGTTATTACTTTTAACTCATTTTTTTTTTTTTTTTTTGTTGATTCAAATTAAAATATAATATAAATGTGGTCAATTTAATGAAGGTATTCGCATATCATGCCAATTTATTTCAATATTTGGCCATTTTGTTTGTAAACATGTCATCATGGGATTGGAAACACAAATCGATTTTAAATCACTTTCTAATAATATGGCCGAACCTTTGCAATAGCGGACCTGTAAAAAAGTGTTGGCAATAAATATTATGAGTAGAAATATAACAATACGAATGATTTCAAAATTCGAATAATATTGCAATATTTTAAAAATTAATCTTTTAATTTTGAAAAGGGATTTAATTTTCAGATCGGTTTAAACTTCCCGCTACCAAAAAAACAAAAATTGGCATTATTGATTTTAAAATAAATTTCGAAGAACTAGTTTTTATCAGAATTCGGCGTATTAAGGCCTTAAGAAGCTGCTCTGACGATTTCTGCGTTGATATCCGTAGGGCTGTATGTGCATGTACGAATGAACCCCACATAACTGGACCGATCGGAACAAAATTTTCGGCACTCCTGAAGATTTCAAGTTTGAAATTTTCATTGATGCGATTCAAATAAATTTTGTGCTAATCGGTTAATCGATTCAAGAGATATTGTTGTCAAAGTCTTTAAATAACTATGAAACTCATAACAAGCCGATTTTCCTTTTTTTTTTAATTTTACTACTTCGTCAATAGCAGCAAAATTGCAATCCCAACCAATAAATGCAGACCTTGAATTTCTTAATTAAAAATTATAGGCTAGATATTAATGTTCGTTAAAATCTATCTAGCTAATCAGCAAATAGCTACCTTATTGCCCTCATTGGATCCAGGTATACCATTGTAATGCATTAAATCAAACGTATCTGGTGTTGAACGCTTCTCCAGAGGGAAAAATTCATCCATAAATGCATTTAGCAATATTATGCCTAAGCCTTCGGGATCTAGACGTCTTTGCATAATATCCACACTAAAACGTATATGTATTTATTAATATTGAAAACTGTAAATAATTCGTATAACATACTATTCTGCTTCACTAACTAAATCTAGGGCGGCTAGAACATCTTGTAGCACCGCAGTGGGTATAAAATTATTACCATCCGGATCATAAGATTTAAAAACTCGGCGGGCAATTTCCGATGGAGTTTCTGGTGAAACGAGTCTTTTTTCATTGCTAAATAACACTTGATTAAAGAAATTTAAAAGTAATTAAATTAAAATTAATTAAAATAACTTTTCAAGTACTCCTACCAGTTAAATGCGTTTCTGAACCCATTACCCAAACCGGATTTCTGGGATTCTTGTAAAACGAACCCACCGTACAGTAGCGCATTTGTTCCATTAAAGTTATAAAACCTATATCACTTTGTTCATTAATGCCTCTTAATTTCAAACCGCCAACATCTTGGTCGTTATCCCATACATGGGCAACAGCTCTTCCCGTCAGCATTAGATTTATTAAGGCTTGTGATCCATAACCATACGTATTATGTATCAGTGGCTCTGAGGTGTCCGACAGCTCTGAATTAACATTTTCAATGCCCTTTGTCAACAACACCGTATACATGAATAGCAGAACACCATATTTGGCAGACAATACTTCAAAATTAAGCGTATAGTATTTTTCCGCTTCTTCTATTGTATTAAAATGTATGACATGCAAACGTTTATGATATTCTTCCGGAGATACTTCTTCGGCTGCATTGCAAGGTACTGAACTAGCAGAGGCGGCTGCCGCATCTGCTGTTGACTCATCATCCATTAAACCACTCTCTTCTGTATTCAAATTTGCCTCATCATTGGCCGCATCATTAGCTGATGATGATGTTTCTTTTTCTTTGGCTTCCGAACACTGTTCGACAGGTAATGTGACTATGCGAAGACGTGAAGCTTTACATTTACTCAATATGGTACAGAGAGCTTGAATAAGCAAGCTTTTGCACTTGTCTGGTGTTAACTTTTAACAATTAGAAAAAAAGAATACATATGATTAAATAGAAAATGTAGACTAATTTAAATTTACATCTTTGAGACAATGTCCAGGTGTATCCATAATTAAAATTTTTAAAATATAAGCTTGTACAGGAGCAATCACAGCACAGGGTCCACCTTGTTTTTGTACCAAAGCGGAAGGTTCATCATTACTAAATTCGAAACCTGCAATGAGAATATTCTGTATAAAATGTTTACTCTTATAACTCACATTTCTAAAATTAAACAAAAATATGTGGGAAGATAAATTTAAATTTTACTGGCAAAGACATAAACCATATATATTTTTTTCAAAGCCAATTACGCATTTACAAGCAAAACAGTAGCAAAACGTTACGAATTGAAAAATGAGTCAATTTTCACTTTCGTGTAAGTTCTGTGACATGGCTGACTACTATTTTGTTAAATAAAATATAAGCCATGTCGCGAAAGTGAAAATACACATTTTCAACTCAACGTTTTCATTTGTATTCTCTAGCTTCACACTTTTTCCATAAGAGTTCTGCCACAAATACTCTACATGCCTCAAGGTACATACCTATGTACATACATACAAAGAAAGAGCTTAAAAATTTATTTGTATCTCCTAAAGTTATGTTGTAGATATTTTTATTATACCATTTATTTAGATTCTCGAAGTATCTCATTTTCGTTTTTCCATTCCGCAGTGGAATTGAAATTTAATATTTTTATTTTGTAGAAAATTTTAAAAGATTTCCATTTTCACTGAGTTTATTTTCTGAAACATCCCTGATGATATCCTTTTAATTTTTCTTATATCGGTGTTAATTTGAAAACGAATATTTGTTGAGTATATTTATTTTCTACGGAAGCCAAAAAAAATATTCTTTTTCACTCTTGTACGAAATTGCGTTCTGAGGCACACCTTTAGAGCCTTAAAAATGTATCAAAATATCTTCTATAAAACAAAAAGTATTCAGTTTGAAAGATAAAGCAGATATTGTTGAATTTTTAAAAAATGTTAGAGGAATAATTAGCTTAACTAAAAAATATCTCTAAAGGACAAATCAGTAGCAAGACATTTTTTTTAATTTTTTGCAACTGAGCTTACTTTATCCAATAAACATTTTCTATTTGGAATAAATTTATTATTGTAATATATATATATATATATATATATATATATATATATATATATATATATATATATATATATATATATATATATATATATATATATATATATATATATATATATATATATATATATATATATATATATATATATATATATATATATATATATATATATATATATATATATATATATATATATATATATATATATATATCTTTAGAAATGATGATTCAAGCGTTATTTGGCACATATAAAATATCCTACTACGCTTTATTATATCAACATGTAGGTATTTAACATTTCCTTTTCCTAGAACATCATTAAGTACATACTACCGGATGTACTATTTAATAATTTGCATATAGCTGGAATTCTGCAAAGCAAATTACTTTGGTAGTTTAGGTTTTGATCCTCAAGGTCCGTAAGTTTTTGCAAGGCAAAAAAATTAGCTTCGATTTTATATTTACACTTACATTCGAAAGTTTAGCATAGTAAATATTTTCATCTTTACTTTTCGTGAATTTTAGCATAGAATATATTTTAAATAACCATACCTCTAATGTTTATTCAAGCAAAGGATATGTTCAATATGATCAAATCACTTCATATTCAATTTCATATTCATATGTTAATATAAGTGAAGCTCATCTATTATTCTTATACATATGACTAATATTCCAAAGAATTTAATACGTTTCATACAAATCTCAGTTACTTTCAAAACAAGATGAGATATATAGAAATGGTTTTTAACCATGATGGTCAAACAAAAACCAACAAACACAATAGATAGTATTAAATAATGGAAGGTGCAATGAAAACAATTATATATGATTAAAAAAAGCAACAATCACCGATATAACATCATTTACCACTTTATAGAAATAACACACATAAATACATATGTATGTATTTACATACGTATGTATATTCGTAAATAAGTAGTATGTATATTAAACATTTGCATACAACCACCAATATATATTTGTCCACCACCCACCTTGAGACCAACGGCGAAAAACATCCAAACGTATTGTTTGGCCCCATAATAAATTGCGTATTTCCTGCAATTCGCGCGCATCCTTTGCCGTTGCCAATGTTGAGGAAGGTAAGCTGGCACTCCCACTTGTACTAGCATGCGGTAATTGTTGCTGTTGTTGTAGATGGTGCAATTGCCCTCTAGCGGATATGGATGCTCCTACTGTTGATCCAGCAGCCGTGATTGAAGATATTGCTGCTTCTTTAGCTTTAGCTGAGGCACTCTTTGTATGTTCGCCCATTATTAATAACTTTATCACTCTTTCTTTTCACTTTTTTGCAAAAAATATATCTATATATATATGTGTATATTATGTTTATATTAATTTAATAAAATTTTAGTTTTATTGCAAACTATCTCATTCACACCATTCGTAAAAATTCCGTTTTTCACTTTGCTTCATTCCACCATATACAAAATTTCCAATAGGTTTTCTGGTTGGAGTTACGTTTTTTTTTCAACAATTTGTCAACAATTTCATTAGAATTGTTTAGTTATTTGCCAATTTTATTGGCTGCCAAACAATTATACGATTTTATTATGGCTGATTACTTTGTTGGCTTATTTTCAACACCAGTTTAAGAAATGCAGATAAAATTGATGAGAAGAAATAAATGTAATAAATGCAGTTGTCAAAATTTTCACTATTGCTGCTTCTACTTCCTTGTGTGGTATTCACACAGATATGACATCATAGCAAAAAAATTTTAATCTGTAGTTGAGGGCGTCTACACTTACTACTGATTAAGCAGTATTACTTTCAGGTGTTTCAACCGTTTATCTGATATTACTCCAATAATAAGTTGGTACTAGATTGATAATAATTATTGTTATAATTATTATTATAATTGATCTTTTAGGTTAGTTTTAAAGAACATTAAATTACATTATATAGCGTGTAGAAATCCGTCTAACTCCGACATATAATGGGAACGTCAGCAATATAGATATACTGATATTCGTTAAACTAACACATTCCTCTTACCTAAGAAAAGGAATATGTTCTTCTATTCCATAACTTTCCGGCACTCCTTTGGCAAACTTGCATAAATTTCTTTTCTGTGGCTTGTTTAAAATGTTTATTTTCACGAATTTTTCTCATAAAACTAAGAATTTACTCTATGGAATAAAACTATAAATTTAAATTTATGTGTATATTCTATGGAATACGTGAAAGTTAAAATATATGTGTCACCTTCGCACAGCACATATCTATCGTATTTTTACATTTTATTTGTCTATTTAAATTTTTTATTTGAGGTTTCGTTAAAGCTCCGTATGTTCCTTATAGGAACCACAGGAAACAATATATATATATATATATATATATATATATATATATATATATATATATATATATATATATATAGATGTGGCCATAATACTTGTCCGGCACTAATTCGCATAACCCCGCCACCTCCTCGGAAAATAACCAAAACTTTTGAGTGGCCTGAATATTGCTGGGTCCATATGGAGATTCATATTCACAATGTTTAATTCGTCTCAATGTGAAGCCGGAATTTTCATCCACAGCAAGGAATCGAGCATAGGAAGTTCTTCTACGGGTTCCTCTCCTACTTGGATATAGGGGCCCAACGCATTTGCAAAGAAATGAGTGCAACGGGCTTTAAAGATATTTTATTGTCATAAAGTCGTGACTTTCCATGAGGAAATATCAGATTTTTTAAAATACGGCTTAGTCTTATGGCCAACAGACAATATCGTATAAGAATTTTTAAAGTTAAAATTTGATCCCTATATGCATTGTTACAATTATGGAGAGGATTTCCAACATATTATGATTTTTTGTATACAGAATTGTAAGTACCTGTTATACATATGATTGGATTTATTTACAACTTGTAACTTGATCATATTTTATTGTTTGTTGTTGGTTTAGCTAGGTATATGCCTGCATTTCATGTGCGCTAACCAAATTATCAGTACCCTTTTAGCCAAATCATGATTGGAAAGCATTCAAGCTCGTATACTTGTGCCACAGACTGCAACTACTATATGAGAATTCAAACAGACCTCAATCATATTTTTCTATTTGTAATCAACAAAAAAGACAAAAGTATAATAGCTTTAGAAAGCTTCTGTACAATCACAACACAACAAACAATTATAATTGACTTGCTTCTTTTTGTTTTTTTCTTTTTACGCTTTTAACCTAGCTAAGCCAACAACAAACAATAAAATAATAAAATAGTTATTTTGGAGAATATCTCGAATAACAAGTTTGATAAATATTGTAACTTTTTCCTTTGCGGCAGCACTGGCGATGTTGATCTCTGTTTCTGTTAGAGATCTTGTGTGGGGAAAAACAGCAACACAATGCTGAGCACCAACAAGTAGAGAGTATGTTTAAAAACTAGCTCCACTTGTTCCAACGTTAAACAGTTGTGAATAAAACTTGCAGCCGTGAGGAGTTCGAAGATAACGAAAACAAAAATATCGCGTTAAATTAAATATAAAATAAAATATAATAGCGGTAAAGAGCATAGAAAATAAAGTTAAAATAAATAATAAAAAACAGTGACAATTCGTAGCAAAATATCTAATTTGACAAATATAATTATTGTTGCTTTATGTGCTGGTGTTGTGCCCGGAATTTGTATTTTTATCATTTGTAAAAAAAAAACTGAAAAGACGTACATATTTACATACGTACGTGTTAAGTTTGTGAATTTTATATATTAATGACCTCTACCTTGTTATTAATACAACTTGTAATAAAAAATAATAATAATTATGGTATCGGAACAATGCTATCTTTGTGCGTTATTGTTTTTGCGATTTTTGTTTGAATTGGAAGTGCTGTTTACTTCAATTTCAAATTATTCGTATTGCGACTTTATTATTGTTGCTGCAAGAAATATTAATTTTATTACGAATGCACATAACATGTTCGTCGCATCCAAAAACATTTTACTGGCTGTCAGTACGAAACCAATGCCTCAATAGCCAAAACGGTTAGATATACTTTTAAAAAACAACTTGTGCAAGCTGAGAAAAAAGTAAATATTGTTTAACAAAAATCTTGCATAATTACTATATCAGTTAAATGGTGTTGGCATTTAGAAGTGTTATAAAAATTCATCAGCAGAGATATTTATTTTAGATAAAAATAATGATATTAACAAACAAACAAAAATTTTTGATCTTGCAGGCCACCCCGGCAACTTCCCATTAATATCAAATTCGAATTTGAATGAATAGTCACAGTTTCCAAGTTTCGAAAAATACTCGCATCTATGTACGTAATCGATTTGAAAAGAATTTTCAGAATTATTAAAAAAAATGCTTTCGAAGTTCTTTAATTAGCCTTAAATCAACTAACCGATTTAGATACAAAATTTATGCAGCTTGAAGCAGTTGTAATGGTTAAAAAGTGTTCGAATACCGAAATCCGATTAATAAAAATTTGTGAGACTAGAAAATCTGTTTTAGAAAATTTTTAACATTATATACCTCGAACGAATAAAAAACCGATTTTGATAAAAAAAAATTTGCGGCCTTTGAGACAGTTTTTAATTTTCAAATTGACATGAATTTTCGGGGTTATTAAGAAATTACTCTACAGCTACATTTCTCGAACGGATCAATCGATTTTAATGAGTTTGGCGGCAATTAAGATCTAATTTATTGGATTTTGAGTGAAATTTATTCTAAACATATTGTTCCTTTAATGCAACAATGACAAAATAGAAAATTTTTGAGTTACTGATGAAAAAGTGTTTCCCTACATCCTGTTTATATGTAGGGGGAAAATCATAATCATATCCGAAGCTTAATCGAAGTTATACAAAAAAGTTTCGATGTGGCCTTTTAATTGTGCTATTTTTAAATGCAATATACATACATAGTTATATCTAAATTACCTGCAGAAAAGTGTTTCTCAATATCCTCTTTATATGTATAAATAATATTTATCAAATTTACTAACTATAACTATTTTAATATTTTATTGTTTGTTGTTGGCTTAGCTAGGTATATGCCTGCATTTCATGTGCGCTAACCAAATCATCAGTAACCTTTTAGCCAAATCATGATTGAAAAGCATTCAAGCTCGTATACTTATGCCACAGACTACAACTACTATATGAGAATTCAAACAGAACTCAATCACATTTTTCTAGTTGTAATCAACAAAAACACAAAAGTATAATAACTTTAGTACAAAAGCTCTCTAAAGCTATTATACTTTTGTGTTTTTGTTGATCACAACTAGAAAAATGTGATTGAGTTCTGTTTGAATTCTCATATAGTAGTTGTAGTCTGTGGCATAAGTATACGAGCTTGAATGCTTTTCAATCATGATTTGGCTAAAAGGGTACTGATAATTTGGTTAGCGCACATGAAATGCAGGCATATACCTAGCTAGCTACGCCAACAACAAACAATAAAGTATTAAAATATGTATAAATAATAACAGAAATATATCTGAAGCTAAGCCAAAGTTACACCAAAAATATTGGAAGCGGAACCTAAAATTTTAATGACATTAATGGGATTTTTCCTGCTTATATTGCATGAAAGGAGCGATATATATTTCTGTAAAATTTATTTGCAAAAAAACTCAAAATCTATTGCTATTTATATTCATACCAAGAATTTTTATTTGACATGTAAGTAATAAAAAAAATATTAGGATCGAGGAAATTTTTACTGAAACCCAGTAAAAACAGCTTTGACGCCATATTTCAGCCAATTTGAAATAGTGAAAGCCACAACAGCAAAAATTTTAAAGTTATTTATTTAAGTGTTTTTTGCTTGTTGGTATCATCCCTATAAATTTTAATATTAAATATTCAACATACAATAAGGTATGGCGATAAATTCTCTTCTATTTATGATGTTCTTGCGGCAGGTATAGATATTTTAGTATTGTATTGACAAAAAGGTTTTTTTTTTTTTGGTCATTAATAACGTTTTCAAACCACATGTAAGTATTTCAACAAATTTGAAATTTTAAACACATTTATCTATGACACATTTATACATCTACAAAATTAAATATTTTAAATTGAGTTGAAAAATATGCTTGTGTCAATACTTCTTCTATACATTACACGTATAATTTCTAAAGGCGATTTTATATCATAAAGTTACTGGATTATCGGGGAAGTAATCAAATCCACCTAATAACGATGAATTGGGGAAAGCATTCCATATTGTTACGTTATATTTAACATTATTAACGCATCCCGGCAATAAATCACTGTCTTTACTTTCATAATCGACATCATTTGTTGTCATATGATCTTTGAGGTGCCCCAGCATTGCGTACGAGTATGTTAAAAGCACATCCCAGCTCTTGCACTCTCGGTGATTGAAGTCAAATTCACAGGGATTTGTCTAGGTTTTTAGTTTACAACAAGAAGCTTATTATTTTAAGTTCAAGATAAAGTTTTTATTATTATTAAAAATCAATACAAACTACACTTTTTTGTGGCATTTACTTAACATTTTTTACTCTTTATATATACGAGTATTTTGGGACGAAAATATTCCTTCAATTTTGCGAGTACTAATGTCATAAAATAAGTGAATATTTTGGAATACGAATACGAATTCTTGCTACATAACTAACATATATATTTACATCCATTACCCCTTCCCCCACCCTATTTTAGTATGTTAAATGTATTTATATGCCTTTATTATTTTTAACAAAACACATTTTTTTGCAATACCCTTTGTTTTCTAATATGAACCGCTTGTTTTACTTGTATAAATAATTTATTTAAAAACTCATTTCTCTATTACTGTGCAAATTGGCAACTTAAACTAGGTTGGTTTCTCTCCACAAATGTCAGAAAAAAAGTACTGAAACATTTGAACGAGATTCAGTTCAAATCAAACGCATACAAATCAAAAATCTGGCTATAACTAAAGTTAATTCATTTAACTTAAATTATATTTAAAAAATATACTCACATACATACTCGTACATACATGCATACATACATACTAAAATAAAAACAGCAACAAATATTTCTATTTTATAATTAACAATTAAATTAAATACAAATTCTAAAAACAAGTTTTTTGAATTCAAAAATCACAAATACTAATCACCGGATGTTTTATCAATAACATTATTATTTTCACCATTTACTTGATTGTCTTAATAACGTTCATTTGAGTATACAGTGCGACAGACATGGTTTTGACCAAATAATTATACATGTGTTTGTTCACGTATACAAATTAGACTATTAAAAATACCATATTAACATAATCTTACACAAATAAAAAAGGAATATCTTAAAGGATATAAATACAACTCCTTACCTTCAAATATAAAATTTTCTTTCATAAAAAAAGTGCATGCCAGTATATTTTTCATTGCTTTTTATTTTATCAAAGGTAACCACAGTGGAGCCATCCATCTGATCGCTTACTAAATGTGCAATTAAATATCAAAATTTATAACCAGTAAAATCAGAAATATGATGTTTAAAACTATGTTTTGTACGTATTAAATATGCAACATAAACTACAAAAAATATTCTCCCAAAAATATGCTCTTGAAAACGTGTTTAATTAACAAAGTATATACATATCTATGTGCACTGACATCACCGTTTTTTGTTAATGTAAAAATAAAATATACACTCTCAAATTGATTTACAAAAAAAAGTCCTTCAAGGATTAAAAATTTATAAAGTAGGCATTAACAAATCGATGTCAAAAAATATTATAAAAAAGCACCTCTCAATAAAATGTGGAAATATTTGTAAAGTGCACCAATAGTCCTTAAAAATCTCAAAAATGTTTCTAATAGAAATCGGTAAACATTTTATCTAAGTAAGAATTTCATGTAGAAATAAAATACGAGTCATACATTTTTTTTAAGAATAAAATACAATCGAATTCGTAGTGCACGCTATTTAATTAAAAAAGTCACTTAAATGAAACAACATTTTCTCAACAATCCGCTCTAGCGAAAAAACCGCCAAGGAAATACCATCCCTCTTATTATGATTGCCACGTCGACGTCACATCAAATCCACAGTAAAAAAAGACGATAAGGATCCCATAATTGCCAATATATTGATGTCGACTTGGTGTGACGTCGACAATCATAATAAGGGCAAGATCAAATGGAAATACATCGCTTAGTAGAAAAAAATATTCATTTACAATTGACCAAACACAATGCGCCAAGAGACTACATACTTTAATCGTTGTATATGTTCATACCCAGTGAAAAAATAAAAGTTATTCTCAGCGCTTTCGAAAATTCAATAGCTCATTTTTCCAACATCCTAGTAAGCCAAGTTGAAAGAATTATAATTAAAAATATGAAATACTTTTACAAAATTTGTGAAACTTGAACTGAGAATATTTTCTTTTTCATTAAAAAAAAATTATTTCTTTAAGTTTTCGATATGAAAAGATTTTTTTTAATCAATAAGTAATAAAATTTCTTTCACATAATTGTGAATACTGCAAATTTATATGCCTTCCAGATGTTAAATTTATTCACAATGATAAAACAAAATAATTTTCTTTGCAAAATAATATAAAATGTTTGTTTTTTTTAACATAATAAAGAAAGTTTCAAATCGGCGAATAGCAATCAGAAATGATAATATTCTGCAATGACAAGCCCATGTTAAAATCATTGGGAATGATCCGAAATCGCACTACTTCCGGGCCCCAATATGAAACTTATAAATTATCAGCTTGTATCAATTGAAAATCGGTATACGTATATGTCTTTTATTATTATTATTATTATTATTATTATTTTTTTTTTTTTTTTTTTTGTAAATAACATGTTTTCTATGTCCGATTCAAAGAACAATTTTAAAAGCACAGATTTCGTTCAAGCCAAAGTCTCTTTAAATGAAAATCTTGCTTAAGCGCAAAATAATTGCTGAAAATTGTAATTTTCGTTTTTTTGCAAAAATATAAAATATTCAAAAACGTACCTTGACAGGCTAATTTTAAAAAATACGTAAAGATATCTCAGGAATGCCATAAGAAAACATTTTGACTAAAAAATCAATGTAAAAGAAATGTCAATGTAAAAAAATTTTTTATAAATAAAATACAATGTAAAAATATTCCGAAACTATTAAGGTGGTATGTACATACCACGCGTGCACGCTTGAAACGCGTTGTAAATTACACTATGTAACAAGATTTTTGTCCCTGGGTTGTAATTGTTATTTCCTAGTCAGTTAGGTCCCAAAAGTATAGAAAACAGCTATTGTCGCAAGATAACTTTGCTTTTGTGACCATGGCAGCGCTTATCTGCGTTTATTACAGTGGGGAGGAACAACGTCAAGTGGGAGCCCTTGGTGGACCCCCAGAAGGTACTGATGCCACCACTCCACATCAAACTGGGTCTTATAAAGCAATTCGTGAAAGCTCTCGACAAAAATACTTCTTCGTTCAAGTACCTACAAGACTTGTTCCCCAAGCTCTCCGAGGCGAAAGTTACGGCCGGTATCTTCGTTGGACCACAAATAAAGAAAATCTTCGAGTGTGAGGAATTCCCCAAGAAGCTCACTCGTGTTGAGAAAGCTGCTTGGATGAGTTTTATGTCAGTGGTACAGGGATTCCTAGGCAATCACAAAGCCGCAAACTACGTGGAGCTGGTCGAAAGTCTGGTGGAGAACTACGGCAAAATGGGCTGCAGGATGTCTCTCAAACTCCATATTCTGGATCTTGACAAATTCAAGGAGAACATGGGAGCATATTCAGAGGAGCAAGGCGAGCGCTTCCATCAGGATATAACGGAATTTGAGCGGCGATACCAAGGACAATACAATGAGAACATGATGGGAGATTACATTTGGGGATTGATTAGAGAAAGTGACTCGCAGTATAAACGCAAATGTCGAAAAACCACCCGCTTCTGATTTACTTTTATGTTTTTGGTTTTCTGAAGTTGAAATAAAATCTAGTTTTGATTTATATGTGCTGTTCTGTATGATTTTCTCTGTAGTGAAAGACTCAAACACGTTTTTCTCATAATTTTAGCATATTTTAATGAACCACATTGTCCTGGTCACAAAAGCAAAGTTTCCGTGGAATATTAGGTGGTTTCCATACTTTTAAGACATAACAGACTAGGAAATAACAATTACATCCCAAGGACTGAGAAATTTTTTATTTTTGTTACATAGTGTTATTTACGTATTAAACGCGTCAAGTTACACATACTCAGTCAGCTGGTAACAACATTTGCTTAATTTTTGCGTAAATTTTTTCTGAAAATGGAAAACAAAATAAGTATGCTTGAAGATTTTATGGATTTCATTAAATTTATTGAATTAATTTTAATTAAAATATGTAATTAATTAAAATATATAAACAAATATCTTTTTAAACATGTACGCGTGAAAAGTTGAGAGTTAACGAACTTTTTGCGTTAGACGCGTTGCCGACTTTTTTATGTACCTTGTTATTTGAAAATACTCTAGTTGAACTTTTTTGACAGAAGTCTACAACGCACTGACGCGTGTAACGCGTGTTATGTATGTACCTCTCCCTTTATATCTTCAGTAGATGACGAGTATGTTTGCAATAATTAGGAAATATTTAATACCCGTTTATTAAATTAATACTTTTTTCTGCGCAAAAAGAAATATTTAAAGGAAAATAAAATAAAGCCAGTGTCTTATATATATGTACAAAGCTGTTAAACAAGTTTAAATACGTTTGCTATCTAATGGTGGTTTCGTTTCTAAAAATAAAGTGTAAAAATCTTTGCCCTTTTAAAGAAAATCTTTTTTTAAGAATCTTTTTCTTATTTTTTTTAAAGAAAATAAAACCCCATATCTTTGAAATAAACTTGTTATATATTAACATGCCTTATAAGGAACATATTTCGGAAAGAACATATTATTTTTCAGAAAAGAACACAAACATGTAGGAAGGGCAAAATATATGTAGCGAAATTAATTAACACATTGTTAAGGAAAGCTGCTAGCGCAGGCAGGCTACATTATATTTTTAAACATAGTTTCGAGTATGTAAATGAAATAACTGTTTAAATTGCAGAAATATACAAATTTTATTTTTTGAAACATTTTTGATTATTACAGTAGCACCTCTGTTGTTGTTGTGCATTTGAGAACGTATTGTGCCTCTTCATTGACATTTATTTGTTTATTTATTTACATTTATTTATTAAATGCAAAAAACCTGTTCTTTGTTAACTGCCAAACAACTTTGGTGTTTGCTATTTTTGTGTGTTAGTTTTGCTCTTCACTGTAGTGTGTAATAATATATGGCTCATAAATCGTTTCAAAAGTATTTTTAATTTTAAGGCTTGGTTACTTTTAGTATCGCTAAAAGATTTTAGACCATTTTGTTTGTATCTGCTTCACATTTTCTTTCATTTAACTCTGAAGATGTTTTGTTTCAGATGACTTCTTGTGCCATTTTTGACGTTGTTTATAAAAGTTGATGCAGTTAATGATTCGTGTGAATTTAAAAGTGTTATTGCAATTCATTTAAAAAAAAAACAATTAGCTGTTAATTTATTTATAAAAATAATTTATTTTTGTGTAATTTACAAAATGAAATGCACCTGCGGAATTCACCAAATACGTGTTAACTGACAGTGGGACATAAAAATTATTATAAATTTAGGGTTGTATATCAGCATAACTTGAAAAACTCTGTGTAGGAAGGTAGCTATAGGCCGCATCGTGTATTAGATAAATCTATAAAATGAGGAAAATTCTGGAAAGATAAAGATTGTTCTCTGGGTGGCTTAGGTTAGTAATGCAGCTTAAGTTTGATACCAGTGAAACAGCACAATTTTAAAGGCAATGCAATAGAAATAAATTTTTTTTGTGAGGAGTAACAGCAATTTTTCCCATCCCTTCATTTAGCTCAATAACCATTAGTTTAGTTCAAGTGTTTATTTTTTTAGAAAAAAAAGACATTATGATAAGAAAAGTGCCATTCCCATACAAACTAAGTAAGTGTTACTCCCATGTTAGTAAAAATAACAAAATATTAAAAAAAGGAATCCTTGGCAGCAATATGAGCAATATGGTCAAGGCTAAATGACCTCGTAAGACAGGACCAGCACAAAACATCTGACGGGCTGTATGGTCATATCAAATCAGGTTCATCTAGATTCTACTTGAGATTTTTTTCGCAGTAAAGGAAAAAACCAACCTAAAAAGGACCAGCAGTAACAATTCCTACGAAGCCTTTCACATAAATTGAGTGACTCGACAAGATTATGATTGAAGAAATAGACAGTGTCACATTAATTCTTATTTTTCCATAAGACCTTTTGCAGTATGTTTTTATTATATGATCGATTAGACATGTATTATTATAAAAATTATAAGTTTATTTCACTTTTATAGCGATGAGTATAAATTATACGACTGATTTATTTATGAATTTTGTAAGAAAATATTCCACTCATATATAAAGAATGAGGCCCTTAAAATCTGGACGCTACTGGAAAATAAAGTTAGAAATCATTGAAATTTTTCTTTCCAAAAAAGTTAATATCAATAATTAGCTTTGCTTGCAATCGCAAAAATTATTACTGCATTCTTTTGAATTTTTAGGAAGTCAAGTTGACAACATTTTAATTAAAAGTTTAAATTACTATAGAAATCCACGAAAAAAGCTCTGTTTTATACTAAAAAAGATATACATATGTATATATTTTACACTATATTAAATTATTTAGAAATAATTCTGATTGTTATCTCTATATTCTCATCAATTTTTGGATGCTCCTTTTTGTTGGTAAAAAATAACAAACAAAACCATCTAGCTTAAAATAACCAAATAAGTAATCTTGACCTAGGTCAACATACATTCTTTTATTTGCTCTTTGAGAAAATTTAAAAATAATTTTTATCATCAGACCCTGAGTTTAATCGTAGAGATTTGTCTGCATCAGCGCCTGGGGATCATTTATGTACTTATATATTTTATTTGCACATACATATTTATGGAAATTAAGAGTTCTTATCACCTGGGCACTGCAACAAGTGTTCGGGTCCGTCCAGATCTTTCAGCCACCGCTCTTTACTAATTCCATTCTATTTTTTTATTTCCATTATCCTCATTTTTTTATTTTGTGGCGCCAACGTCATGTAGTCATATAATTAATCTATACAAATTCAAAACAATGCTCCAATAATTCTATAATCCATAATCTTGTAATGTCAGGTTTAATCATTGCAACTATTTGATACATGGTATGCTACCGAAGCCGCTGCCACGATCACACTCCTCCCACCTCTTGGCAAAGTGTTGTTTTTTTAGCATTTTCTCAAAATCTCATTAATATTTGTCTTACAAATTAATATTGATGAGAGTTAAATACATAGAACTTATTAACATACTTACATATTTATATATGTATATAAATATATGTGTATATGTAACGGGTGGTCCAAATACAAGTAACTTTTTAAACCGTATGTTACTTTGACACTGATAGAATTTTTTCTGTTCGAAATATTCACCATCAGTCAGTATCATACGTTCGCGGACTAAATTGAGTCGCTTTACGCTTGAAAAACGTTGGGAAATATTGCTAAAAAATCGGACATCGAAAAATCATATGTTCTGCCTGACGTTGCACATTTTCTATCAATATCAAATGACGAGTGCTTCAGAGCCAGGATTATGTACTTTTTATGGCTTGAAATGGATGATATGAACTTGAATAATTTTTGGTTTCAGCAGGATGGTGCACCATGTCACACAGCTCATCACCATGCTATTACAACACATTAAATTTTAAAAAGATGCTTGTAGTTGGACCACCCGATATATATATATATATATATATATATATATATATATATATATATATATATATATATATATATATATATATATATATATATATATATATATATATATATATATATATATTTCCGACCACGGAAATGTAAATACGCAAAAAATTTACAATATGGGGTGAAGAGTACACCCATTAAAATAATATGTATGTACATACATTTCGAGAACTTCAATAGTGAATCTACCTAAATTTGATATGGGCTACTCTGAAAATAAAATATGTACGTTTTGAAGCAAAATGTGATGGTGTATATTGAAGGAGGAGGGCGCTTACCCAAAATACAAAAAAATTATTAATTATTCTATATCTTGTGAAGTACAATACTAAAAGCCATCAAATTTGGTGTAGGGTATTTTAAAAATTATGTGAAAATTCGTGGAAACCACTAATATAGTCGGGGTGGAGATAGTGGTACTTCCTCGAATAAAATAATTATTAATTATAGTATATATGTACGTATGCACATACATACATATTTAAGTGCATGATTTTAATTTTCAATGTTTATTTGATGTTGCATTGTCGATGGGCGTAGCGAAGCGTACCGGGTTTGAATAGTAAGTACTCGTACGGGTACTTTACTTGCCCCTTTATTTTGTCAACTTTATTACGTTTTTAACTTTAATCATACATACATATGTACATACATATATATATTTAATTTATGAATGAGTTTATTGTTATCAGTAAAATGTAGGAAAAAACATGGTTGGTGTGCCTACAATTTTATATGCAAAATCTATTTAAAAAAGAATGCTAAACAAATGTGTATGTATGTATGTATTTATATACATACATATGTATGGATGTGTGTGTATGTGGCTATTAGCCGCGCACTGACCTATAATAACAAATATTAATGCAAATAAAAATAATAAAGGCATTTTGTAATAAATTGAAAACAAAAAAGATAATACAAGTTAAAAATAAGTCGTTTATAAAAAGGCACAAAACATAAAAATTACATAAACAAGAAACTTAATACTTAATACAGTGTACTAAGGTGAGATATTGGCAGATAAATGAAGTAATTTATGAGTAAAATTCAATGTTGATAATACCACCATTGAGTTATGAGGTCCATAATTACAAGCTGGCGCAAAAGTAATATCATAACTTGAATTGAATGCCATTTTCGAAGACAGCGCCAATGTCGCTGTGCTTTAACATTTATGATGTATGTAGATACTCGTAATAGAGAATTAGTTGTCAACAAGCCATGGAGCGATACTCACCTCAAGAATGTCGAATTATTGTTACTGTTTACTTGATAAATTTTCAATCTGTTTTTTTTTATTTACAAAAAATTGGCATCTACTTCAAAAATGTGACATTACTTTGTGTCACCTTGTACATATGTGTACATACATACATATGTAAGCATATATGTACATTTCAAGGTGTTCGAATGTTGTTAATATTTTTGCATATTACGACTCACGTCAAACAGCACAATTGCCCATTTACTGCAAGGACATAATAACTCAAAAACCTAATTTCTTAGTTAAAAGTGCATAATCAGTTGTTTTCTTTCATTTTATTCCAAAGAAAAATATTTTAAGCATCCACGAAAAAAGGGAATAATTTGACTCATTATTTATTCACTGCTTTTAATTTTCTAAATTATAAAGAGTGACTTTTTTGATCACTGCGATAATATTTAAATATTTAAAAATGGAACTAAATTAAATATGAACATTTTAAACGAAAAAATTGTAAATCTCAATCGAACTCTGAAATTGGTTTCGAACTACATAGTTGAAACTCCAGAAAAAAAACGTTAAAACTCTTAAACATTTATGTAGAAAACTGTGAAACGACGAAAGTTTGAGAAAAGGGAAAAAGAGTAACAAATCTAAATCAGAAAATATCTCCAAGAAAGAGGTAAAAAAATTTGTTAAAATTCATTTAATATAAAAAGCGGAACAATTCGCAAAAATCACAAGAAAGATTGAAATTTAGCAACAAACTATCGATAACGAACCTTAAAATTAGTTGACAATCGTTACTAAAGACAAACTGCGGTATTCATAAAAATTATTGTATGTTTATTAAGGGCTTATTTGACATATTTCTATGGGATATTTGTCAAATAACCCTTTAATAAACATACAATATTTTTTATGAATAAGGCCGAAAGTCATGGAAAGAAAAATGCTGGAAATAACATATTCACAAGTTACAGTACAAGTTGTAAGTCGTTGTATTCTAATCGTTGCAAACATTTGCACAAATATTGTCGGCATTTTCTATGTAAACATTTGCTTTCATTTCGTAACGAAATTATAAATAAAAATTAATTAAGATTCTGTCTTTTATTTTTCCCTGTTTATTTTTATTTGAATCTAGTTTTACTTTTTTCTTTCCAAAAGTTTGACGTTTACAAAAAACTTTCAATATGGTAAGACCAATTTGTAAGGACTATGCATGTCGAATTAATTACAACAAAGAGGAGAATACAATTTTCAAACTCCATATGGAAAATTTGAAAGAAAAACTCTTGTATATTTTTATATACATACATATGTATAATCATCTTAACTACATATACTTATATCACGTACGATACGTCCTTACGCATTGAGACCCATGAAATATGTGAAAAACACAGAGGAAGTACTTACTGTAATACGTTCGAAAGCAAAGTTTTTCAATTAAAATTTTTACTATAATTTCCGAAGTCCCTTTAATTTCTTTTGGCCTACTTTAATTCAAATTACGTATGGGTCGGTTCAGAGTACCTTCGACCACTACTTTTGGACTAGACACCAAAGTTTCTTTAAACTTAATATAACATTAACATAACGTATTGCACAAGGACTTTTTTCACAGATCCCAAAACTTCAACGAATTGAACCGATATTATCTAGTAGGTGTGCATTTGCATGTAGCTTTTAAGTGAGTTAATTAAAGGAAAGATACATAAATAAGTATGTATGTATGTACATACATACATATGTACTTATATATATGTACATATGTATGTATGTATGTATATTGAAAAAATTTTATTAGTTACATAGATACATACATATGTACATATGTAAGTACATACATACATATGTCCATACTTACATATTTCGCCATGCACATAAATTTCAAAACAGACTCATCTGACATGTTTTATTTCAATCAATTATTAAAAAGGGATAATGCTCGCAAATCTTTCATCTATGCGAATATTACTACATACATGCATATGTATATAAGTATGTATATATGTACATACATACATACATATGTATGTAAGTATGTATGTTCTATGCATCAATCATTCCCGCATTTTGATTTTAATAATTGATGTTGTTGATTTCAATAAAGCACTTTTTTGCTTGTTTTTCCTTTCAATAAATATTGGACTGCATGCGTCTACTCCAAAATTCCATAAATATTTTTTTATAAACATTTACATCTCCTTTTCTACGCAAAACACGCAAATGAAACCTTACGAAAATAAACTAATGGAAAAAACGCACAACTGATAATGTTATTGAGAAATATTAAAATATTTATTTCTATGCACTAGCTAGTACAACTTTGTAAAACAAAAACAACAACAATTGCAAACAACGGTTTCCCAACAAACACAATTATGACGACTTAAAAAATTTTTTTTTGTCATATATGTACATACATATGTATATACATAAGCTCCAACGTAACTAATCATTTTTTTGAAGTTCCAGGAGAAAATATTAGGTATACATTTTCATCTGAAAATCCGTTCATTTGAGAATAATAAATTCCAAGTGGCACCATGTGAATATGATACAGATTCAGATTTACAATTTAAATTTTATGCCCGAAAATTCATACATTCGTAATCAAATTAATTATACAGCAAACACAATATTCTTTGTCGAAAATTTTGGTTGCCTTCCCTTTCCACTTACGTACTACATGCATCTGTATGTATTATTAATATTACTTTTTTTAAATGACAAAACAAGAAGTATAGAAAAGTGTTTAAGTGCGGTTTTCATAATACAATCAACCAAATCGTCTAAGAAATTTATATAAAAAGCATCTAACTTAACTGATTTCTATAAACAAAATTTTAATTGAATTTTCTACAATATTACCACAACATTGATTGTATAGATATTCATTGCGTCAGTTTTCAATTAAATCTAAGTTGCACTTAAATACATTTTCAGTCTTTAGTAATTGCTTTAATTGAATTAATTGCGACGAAAATTTATCTAAAGTTCCCAAAAAAATTGCAACAGTTTTCTATATATGTATAACTGTTTAACATAAATAAATAAAATGTTTTCAAACTGCTGTTTTCACGGAAGATTTGGTTTGGCGACCAATGAAATGTCAGCATATGAGCAGCTAAATCCACAACAAACAATGCATAAATAAATAAATATTTGAAAAGACGATTGTAAATTAGCGGGAGTAAAAAATTATTAAAATAAACAGTTAAAAAGCTTGAAAAAACATTTCATAATATTATTTGTAGTTTGTTGCACATATGTATGTACATATATTTAAGTGTATTTAAGTGAAATGTAAAAAAGTTTGTCGATGGCCCCAAAATTTTTTTGTCTGGCAACTAGAGCTAATTCATTAAAATCATATGGCTTATGTGTTTAAATTAAATAGACTCGACATGCACAAGACCAAACACTTTAATTTCATTTAAATTTGTACAGAAAAGCTGAGTTTCGTAATTAAAAAAAAAATAATTAAAAAATAATTGACACTGAAATACATACTAAAAAAATACCTGAACCTAAGGTCAATTATAATTTTCTTTAAAAAATGTTGTTATATCTGTATATATTTATATATTTCTGGTGATTTTTAATGCCTTCAGAAAAATGTTTCAATTTTATAAATCTATTTCCCTAAATGTCATATTATTTTTGATACACGTACTTATGTATGAGATATATTCGAACCATACTATCTTGTGTATGTTTTTTTTCTGAAGTAAAGGAATAAGATATTGCAATTAAACAAATTGAATTTCATATCCTTATGTATGAATATATTGAAATATAATCTTGCTTTATGCTTTTAATGATTGAAAATATGTTGAGAAAAAATTTATTTTATAACTAAAGACAACTATTCCTGGGAAAGAGTTTCACTTCAAACATTTCTCCCTTTTAAGTGAAACCAGCGTGTTTGCTTGGTAATGGCTGTGTAATAATGAAGTTGCTGCAAAATGATAATGTCAACAAATCACATTGTTTACAAACAATAATCAAACTGCTCATGTTCTCGCTCACTCATACTTTCCTTGTGTCTCTTCTCTTAGTTTTTGTTAGCATCCGTCTCTCTTTTATAACGCTTTGTTAAAGCTATTTTTACAACGAAAACAAACATTCTGCAAATAAAAACAAGTAAATGTACGAAAACAAAAATATGCATTATATGCTGGTAGAATATGAATTTTTTTAAGTAAATAAATATCTATACACGTACATGTAAGTATGTAGATATGTATTGTATACTTGCATATTGAATGTTGGTTGGTGTTTTACAACGTAGTACGCAAACCGAAAAGAATTTAGCATTAACCTTTTATGGTATAAGGAACTTTTCATGTTTAAATTGATCATTGGATAAAGTTAAATAATGAAATGCTCAGTACTTGTGACAATAATATTACAAGACATACTTATAATGATCCCTTTTCGCATCCTTATCACAAAATACACCATCTCTGTAACTTCTGGGTATACTCATGAGTATACTCATCTAAGTATATAGTATATACTATATACTCATACGTGAATTTCGTATAACACTATGTACAAGTGTCGTGTTGAAGCAACATTTAAGCGTTTAAGAGCTAAGCAAGTATTATATTATAACGATATAAGAAAAAAAAACATATTAAAAATAACACATACATACACACACCACTTTCGCTTTTTGTGTATATTTTCTGCCACTGATCGCAAATAAAAACACTATTGTCCCAAAAAAATATGTATGGCGCCATACTCTCATTTCAGCATTTTCCTTTCTAATTGACGATTTGTTTGTCGAACTTACGATAATGCAAAATAGCAATTTGATGAGCTTCCAAAGTGTTACTTTATAGCGTAAGACTGGACAAGCGATAAGTGGAAAGATAGTGGGACACTTTATTGAATGAAAGTGAGTGACTCCTTTGCGTTCGCATAAAGAAATTCACAGAAGCAAAACTCGATAATTTGTTTAATTTCCTTAAAAAGTTGCTAAGACATGTTTGAGTTTAGTAGTGTGAATATTGTATAAGTATTATTTCAAGTTTAACTCATACGCATTGATACATACTTACATGTTTGACAACGCTATTACAAACTTATACACACACATATACTTAGATATCTAACAGAAAAGGAAAATAAGTATCATTATAAGTACGCTTTAAGTATTGTCACCCGAGTGGCATACATACATAAGTATTATGTATCTACTTACATACGTATTAATTACAAACACATAAAACTGGCACTTGTGCTCATCATTCATCCACAGATAATTACCCTTCGTTTGGACCCATCCAAAAAAATCTTTAGTTACGCAGGTGATTCAATCATTGTTATTTAAATTATAAAAAAGTGTCCATTATATTGACAAGATGCTAACCCGATTTTATATGTACTTACATATATACAAACTTAAATATGTACACAAAAATGGATATGCAAATAGCATACCCTATAGTCCTACGCTCAATATCTGAACTGAACTGTAAAATATCTTGTATACTTGTATATAATATTGGAGTTTGTATGATCAATCAGTTTAATAATTTTTCAATGCCAAAACAGCACAAGTGCAATGAACCTGCCGCTGCACATGTTAAATATTTATCAATACCTTTCAACATAGACGCATATGTATGTACATATATTCATATGTACATATGTATTTACATATGTATGTATGTATGTACAGATGTATGTACTTATATACATAGTTTCAAAATCGTTATTAAAGCTTTTCAAAATAATCATTCACTTGAAAATCATGTACATACATACATACATACTTCCTTATGTTGTTTTTACTATGAATTTTCAATGCAATTGCCAAAGTAGGTGAATTACTCGTAGGTACATTAAAAGTCTTTGGGTATTATCTGACACATTCCTCCGACTAATATAGTACCTGATTTTTTAATCAATTTATTACTTAATGCTTGCAAGGTAAATTGTAATAATGGCATTGATATTATTCTTGTTCTATTTCCTTTTGTTGTTATTTTAAGTTGAAAATGTTAATCGTTATCATTGAATCGATTAAAATCGATTGTGAAAGAACAAATTATTAATATATTGGGAAAATATTTTTCGTAATCACTTACTCCAATTTATGACAAGATAAGAGTAAGAAATTCTCAGTATATGCGTATAGTTTATGCTTTAATTAATAATGAAAGTCGGCAATATCAATGTAATTCATGAAACTGTCTACAATTTATGTACTTATGTATGTACTTGTCATAAGCTTAGTACGAGGGTCAGGAAGTTGGTGTACGTGTACTTAAGAATTCTTATTAAGGCGCCTTAAATAAGCACTTTATCATTTCAAATAGCTTTTCAAATTAATATGACCCTCACCTAGTTTTTGCTTAACAGTACAGTATCTGTAACCTTCTAAATAATACCAGACCTGTATCCAATTAGAGACGCTCTAACAAGAAATTTACTCAATTTAGTAACAAAACACTATTATGTAAACCCTATTTTATTTACCCAGATTCAGAAAAAAATTATGTTGCAAAAAAACAATAATAATGATTTTTATTGTATACCTTATTTAATTAACGAGCTTTAGGTCTTTTAATAAAAAAAAATTATATATTTTGACACCTCTTCGGACGTCTTCTTTAGGAGAAAATTTTTAATATGTTTGATAATAACAATAGAAAACAAATTTAAAAATTCTTTTTAACATACATTAAAAAAATTTAAAATCGTTTATATATTAAAACAAAAAGTTCGAAGAATAATTGAATTATTTTTATTTTTATAACCCTTAAACAATTAAATATCTGACGAATATCTTTTTAGTTTCTGAAAAGAATTTTACTCACGTTTTTTTATATTTTGGGATATTTTAACGGACTATTTTCGATAATACAGAAGAAAAATTTGTTATAGAAACGGTGATGATTCTACCACTAGAAAACGATTATTCTAACTTAACCAATTTTAAAAGAAAGTTTTCTAAGAATGGAAAGCACAGATTACGACCAGAGAATGACAATGAGTGATCGCTTTGACATCCCTATCACAAAGTACAACATCTCTGTACACAAAAGCATACTATTAGGCAGGATAGATCAATATCACTAGATGGTATTAATACAGCTACAACTATAATGGCAAAAACAAACTTGTTTGCTCGAATGTCAATAACTATATGAATTTCGACTTGTTGTATTTACGCTACAGCCACACGATCAAGTTTTGCTTTCAAGTTTTTCACACATACTTACTGCTTGTCAAAATTCACAAGAATTGATAGCTGTAACGTAGGCTGCACTCAACTTGAAAGCAATTTTACTTTCAAAGATGTCATCGACAAGAAAACAACTGAAAGTGTTCGCTTCACTGAAGGTGTTAGAAGAAATGAATAATTTGATGGAAGAGGAAGAAATAGATTTATTTCGCCTATATGATGGAAGATTCATATTCCACAGAATTTCATGGCTTCTATAGAGCGATACGAATCGCAACGCATCATTATATTTAGTGCTTTTATTAACAAACATACTTCACTAGTTGGTGTTATTAAATTTATTTTTGATATTTATTTTTATAACATTTACTTTTATATTGCTGGAAATATTTGTAAAAACAACACAACAAAACTTAAAGCTGTAAAATATTTGTAGCGCAAAAAAAATCAGCTGTTTTCTTGAAAGTAAATTGAAACACTCAACTTGAATGAATTTTATGTCGTTTGTTTTTGCTCTAATAAATTGATCCACCTTGATAATAGTGACATTGTATGTATACTCATTTACACATGTTTGATTCGGTGTTCAATAGAGGAAAATTACAATGTCTAAACAGTATACATATGTATGTACATATATGTATATGCCTTAGGATTATACAGAGAGTTTCGAAATCAATTGAGGAACGGTTTAGACCGGAGATGAAAATATCGGAAATCTCGAAGAAATGTTAAGGAAGTGGTAATGATGTCAATGAATCGTCGAATAGCAATGGGAAAGCAACAAAAATGGGATTTTAAAATACCTACATATGTACATCATATACCACGTTTATACGCACGTCTTATTTGCAAATAGAACTATTTGCAAATAACAAATTCACTGTTTATACGGGACATTGCATACAGAACTTGTGTTATTATTAGTGATGCCATGTGACGAAAATATGATTGTTTGGTAAGTAAAACACAAAAAACGTTCATGAAGTGGCAACGTCTTACTTTTTATTTGCAAATAGTGTCGTTATTCACGACTTGTTTAAGTGAGTTAATAAGTTACAATAAAAAAGTTATACGGCAACATTCTTCTTTTTTATTTGCAAATAAGACGTGCGTATAAACGTAGTAATAATAACGTAAAATCGTCACGTAAGCAACTCTTGGCTATATGCTTCAAGAAATTAGTTTGAATAGAACGTTTGTTTACATTGTTCCACCAAATTTAAATTGTATTAAGAAGTTTCTAATGTCATAAGTTAAAGTCGCATTAAGATTTATTCAAATACACATTTCTTTGTAAAAGATTTATGTATTTAATTTCAGTTCATATATTATGTAAATACATGCATTTGTATGTATGTACATACATGTTCGAATATTTAACTTTTTCTTATTGTTTTCCAAACTGCTGATTAATTTAAGTCTCTTGTCAAATCGTGGGCATTTGCTCTCTTCTCAATGAGTTGACATAACCCAACACCTGTTGTCAGATTATACGAGTTTACATATGGGTATGGATATATTAACATATTATGTACATGTGTACAATGTTAAGCAGCTACTTATGCATGTTTATCGGTAAATGTACACAAGATAAAATTTAATTAACAGACAGCCACAACACCAGCAACATAAATAATGTACAATTATAAACTCGCAATCAACATATGTATGGATATACTTATACCATTTACTTACATACAAGAATGTCATGTTCTCATAAATATTTACATAAACAACAATTTAACCCGCCTAAAAATAAGTTTATAATTTGTTTCTTGTTGTATTTCTTTTTAAAGCTAATGTTTATATTTTGCTGCTTCAGATTCCCTTTAGATTTTTTTTAATAGTTTTATTTATTTTTGTCTTGTAAACTAATATAAATAATAGAAGAAAAAAACTGCGATAAATATATAACGATATAATAAGAAAAATAAATATACACAAGTAAAAATAATTATAACAACAAAAGTAAAAAAACAACAACAACAAAATAATGTCTCAAATCAACGCAACAACAATCAGATGCAGTGGGAGTGAAAGAACGTGGCTCGGCAGTATAAAAATATATTTTACATTGGGTCTTTTCACATGCAGCCTTCTGCATTGTGTTCATGCTGCCGTTGGGTTAAATGATGCACGTTTTGTATACAATAAATCAAAAACGGATGCAGCAGCCAGTGCGGAAAACACAGATACAAATGTTAAACTACTCGAAGAAAACGAAACAGATCCGGTGAGTATGAAAAGGTGAATTAAGTTGTAAGCAAATAAATAAAAATCTGCTACACAGACCACAAAAGACGCTAATAACATTTTAAACAAAGGAGAATTAAAGCGGCTTTTAGGTGCCCTTTAACTATCACTTTGATAGTTGTGAAAAAAATGTATATCCTTTGTACGTGTATATAAAAAAAGATAAAGGTCACATAATTGCAAGAAAAAACTATTTTTAAATAAATTTGAAAATGATTAAATAACAAATATAAATATGCCTGTGCCTTATCCGATAATTCTTAATTAACAAACACAAAATTTCGCAGGAAAAGTGACTTTAATAACTGCCTTTGCAAAAAGTTGCATGGCTATTGCAAAATTGATTTTGTTTAAAGTTTGTGACACCGCTTCTAACTATTGTAAAATTTTAAGATTCAATTTTAGCATCTAAGAACCTATATTTGTTTCTATGTATTAAAACCCTGCATTCGGTTTCAACCAACCAACAATGTCTAATATCGAGTCGACGAGTAAAGGAATACATGACCGTGAGGCTAAGGGACTGTCAAATAACAGTAAAAAATTCGTTAAATCACTTGAATATAATGATAGATAGACAAAAAATCAGTTTATCTGATAGGTCTCGATTGCCATATAAAAGTTAAAATCAACTTTGTCCTAAAAATGACCAAGACTTAAAAAAGAAATATACATTTTTAAATTAAAATAAAACGAAGAAAGATATTTTTATGAAGAATGAAACTGGCTTCATTAGAACAATAATTGTATGTGATATGTCATTAATGTTTGAATATGATTCGACCACGTGACCGCCTTGGCCAGCGCATGTCCGATTTTCATAATTGCAACCATATTTCGTCTATAACTCGATGAACGTTGTGTTACAAGTGTTCAATCATAAAAAGTAACTTGACATACGTATACACAAAGAAAATAATCTAATAAGATTAGATCTCATGCTGTTAGTGGCCAATTACAAAGACCATTATGTGAAACTATTCGCTTATCCATACTTTTCTTTGAGTAAATTAAGAATTTGCAAGCGTTCGTCAAGAATCTATTCACCATAAAATGTAAGCCAAACTAACCAAGTCCTATTTAAGGTCTATATAAGGCTTATTGATTACAACAAGGCCGAGAATACAATTGTCAAATTCCTTATAAAAGATTGACCGAAAATTTTTTATATATTCTAATATATATATATATATACATATATATATATATATATATATATATATATATATATATATATATATATATATGTATATATATATACATATATATATATATATATATATATATATATATATATATATATATATGTATATATATATATATATATACATATATATATATATATATATATATATATATATATATATATATATATATATATATATATATATATATATGTATATATATACATACATACATATATATATATATATATATATATATATATATATATATACATATATATATATATATATATATATATATATATATATATATATATATATATATATACATATCTATATATATATATATATATATATATATATATATATATATATATATATATATATATATATATATATATATATATATATATAGAGAGAGAGAGAGAGTTTGCCAATCATCTTATCTATAACCTTGACTGCGGCATATAACTTATCAATGGGCCTTGAAACTGACTATGAAACAGCTGTCAAATCAGCGTCGTCGATTCTAAAATTTGAAGGTATAAACAATTGAAAAAGTTTGTATCTAACAATTTCTATTTTTAAAATAATTCGGTATTTTGTGAACCAATCAAGTAAGTTCAGTGATGCTTTGTACATACAAAGCTGGTGTAATCTTTGATCGACAGACACTCAAATATGACTACATCGTAAGTTTAATTAAAAATAATTAGTATAAAAAAATCAAACAAATGAAAAACAAACAAGAGCAGACCAATCCAAGGTTAAATATTTTTTAACAACTATAGTTAAATTTAGAATAAAATAATAGCAATTTTTGACAACTTATAACAGGTAAAAACCGTCTATTTAATCAATGTTGTTGATATTTTGACTTTGTAAAATAAATTGTCCGTAAAAGCCTAAAAATTTTTTAAGTGTTTCACAAACAAAATTGATTAAAAAATGATTTTAAAGAAAAAACCTAGTTAACGATTATGGCTCTTATGCGAGATCTACTTATAAAAAACTTGGTCAAACTGCTAAGATTGCAATGCAGAACAACAAAATTGTATTACGACATGACAGAGATTAAAAAAATAAGGCTTCACAATACATTTCCCCAGTTTTAGGAATTGCAGTGATCAATTAAGGGAAATTACAACATAAAGAAAAATTTTCAAAAATTCTTCCAACCATGTAAAATGTTTTCAACAAAAAAATATCGTTAATCATTAGTAGGGAAAATTGGCTCTAAGAAATTGCTTAAATTATGTAAATTCCATAAATTTTGGTCATAACATAAGATACATATAACGCTGGCCGATTAAATGTTAATTATTCATTAATATCAACAAATGGGTTCATCTTTCATCATGATGAATTAGTTTTTATAAGTCGTCATAGAGGTGACTTGTTAAAATAACTTTTTGCCAATGTTATTCCGAATTTGAAGCTTTGAGCAGTTTTCTTGTTAGAAAATAGCGAATAATTAAACTTTTAATCTATTTCGATTTGCTTTTCAGATTCAAATTTATCTCTATACAAAACAATATTGAACAAAATAAACGTTATATATAAAATGATATTTGCATAATGATGAATTAAGCAGACAGTGATCATAACGCTGATATAATGAATTGAGTCTATGTATGATGAATTTTCACCATGATATATATTTAGTGAGGACCCAATCTAACATGGGTGATGTATAACAGGGTTATTTCATACTACTAAAATGATTTCTGATAAATTACAGATTTAACCTTGAAGAGCTAATTTAGTACCGATTTATCTTGTCAATAACTTTCTTGAAAGAAAGAATGAATTTATCAACATAAACATTTCAGGTGGGCACTAGCCATTATGGAGTGAACCATGCACTTCCCAACATTTTTAACGTGACTTTGAACCCAAAGAGTGAGAATAAAATGTGAACCCACGTTGAAATATTTAAATTTGATCTCAATTGGCACCACTTCAATATCTCCGACTTTTTTTTGCTCCATTTTTTCTGAGTACTGACTGTTTAGCAAAATCCCCCTCTTTCGTTACAGTGAACTTTTAACTGCGCGAAAAAAATTTTAAATCACTTCACCTTGGAGCAGGGTATATAAATATTTACTCACTTGTCTTCTGTTTGTGTGCGAGTATTATGAACATTGGAACAGCATGCAATTTTAAATCCTTGTGGTAAATTATGAACTTTTAATTAAAAAAAGTGCAAAAAACACCTACACATTTCATGTGTCTTATCTCTATATACATGTTTATTTCTGTTTGCGTTACATACCCTTAATGTTTATTTGAATTCTTTAAATACTTGTTCAAATATTGTTTTCTTTAGGAAATTCTTTCAAGAATTCCGAACAATTGAAGTTTTTGCGCTTGTAAAAATTTAGCTCTAGATAAATATTTAATGATATGATTTCGCAAATTAGTTTTCAAAGAAAAGAAAAATAATATTCATTAGACATTTAATTGGTTCAATAAGGATTAGTAAAATTGTTCTTTTGATAGTAAAATGGAATATTGTTATTTAGCTGTTTTATGTACATAAATGTTAAATTCCTAAAAGTAAATGTAAATAAAAGTAATATTAACGAGGTCTTCATATACTTTCCTAACAGTGTCTAAAATAAAGCAATATTAAGCTTATAAAAGGTGATTTTTTACGGAAGAACCATCTACATAATTTAATGTTTAAAAATGATTTAATGTAAATGTTGAGCGCGGCTACGCCTTAAATGGTTCATACGCTGCATCCAATTTGGCATATTCTCTCCAAAATATCGGGCGGTAACTCAAGAATAAATTCCTCGATATTGGCTTCCAGTACGTCAACCATTACGGGCTTGTCCCTATAGACATGAGCCTTAACATAGTCCCCCAAAAAATAGTCAAAAGGCATTAAATCGCACGATCTACGCGGACAATTAACTGGCCCCAAACGAGAAATACGCAGTTCACGGAACTCGCCTCTCAATTGGGCCATTGTTTCGCGTGCTGTGTGGCATGTGGCACCATTTTGTTGGAACTAAATGTCAGCCAAGTCCAGCTTTTCTATTTTGTGCAAAAAAAAAAATAATAATAATTATCGCACAGTAGCGCTCGCCATTCACAGTAACGTACCTGCCTTGGTCGTCTTTGAAAAAGTATGATCCAATGATGCCACAGGCCCATAATTCACACCAAACAGTGTATTTTTCAGGATGCATTGGTAATTCTCCCAATCCTTCTGGCTGCTCTTCACACCAAATACGGCGATTTTGCTTGTTCACGTATGCATTCAACCATGAAATAGCTTCGTCACTGAACACAATTTTCTGAAAAAGAAAGTTGCTAAAAAGCCACCAAAAAGGTTTCACAGACTTACAAAAATTATTTTTTAGCCGAGCCTTCTTGTCTATGCTCGATGTATTGCTGTTGCGAAAGAATATAAAAAATATAAAGCAAATCGATCATGACTTGAACACATCACCAGGTCATCTTGTGAAAGGCTTAAAACTTAACTTTTAATACTTTCTGTTCCTAAAATTCAAATTTAACTATGGATCTTTAAAAAAATTTGATCTTGGGTTGGTTTCCGAAATCAAAAATACGCACGTAGAAATTAAGAAGGAAAGTCCAACGGAAATGTTTATGAAACTAATGGCTTTTTCGTTTCTAAAAATAAGTGCAACATATTGTTGAACAATTTATAGAATCACTATATGTTGTTCTAATTTAACAAGTTTAACTCGCAGGATTGCATGCTCTTTCCTAATTAATTTACGCTTACTAAGAGTACTTACAACCCTTTTCCGTTCAAAAATTTTACACTTTTTTGAAACGAAAACGCCATGAAAAATATATTAACACATAAGCACGTTTCTTGTAGATACATATTTTAAGCGACTAGCGACTGGCGACTGAAATGGCGTTTTCTTTTCCGAAAAAAGTGCAAAATTTTCTTGATCATTCCAATTTAAAAAAATTATCCATCTTACAGGTTTCAGAGTACTACTAAAACCTACTAAAAACTAAAAAGTTTGAGCTTATTAAAGAACACAAGGCTGCCTTTTTTCGTTGAAAGGTCAAAAATTATTGCACTTTTTTCCAGGAAATGCACCGCGTCAGGCCTAATGATTCACTACAAAAAGTTTAGGCTACGAATAAAGTCTGTATGGCAAGGGATTATATACTTCGGTCGAATTCAATGCATAATCTCCGAAGTGCTGGATTCTCTTTTGTGTAAAATCTGTGCAATCATCACACAGGACATATTCATCATACAACACATAGAATCTACATTATCTGCGCTCCCTACTATATATATACAAATAACTTCAGAAACCACGATGCCGCGCAACCCATTCCGGCAGTATTTGGAGCATATTTTTATTGAGATAAGGCAGCTTTTAAGACCTGTACCGAGACAAATTTACAAATAGGTTCACCTTTCTGAAGTCAGACATAGCCTGCACATTCGTTCCACTTCAGAATTTGCTATTTCCTTGACATAGCTTCTTGCTATGCCAAAGAAGGCCTCAGGTCCAATAACAGATCGTTTAGCACACCTGTTGGTTAACCACTCGTTTCCTATGTGGCCCTCATGCCCAGCCACCCAACGTTGGGTGGCGCTTTAACTTGTTGCTTAAGACTAATATCATACAAAAGTAGTGTTCGTAGTGCTGCTTGGCTGTCTGACATCAACTATATATTGTTTCTCTAGACCTTTGGGTCAATATATTATGGTTAAACCCAAGGGAGCGCACAAAAAGCCTTCACTGGCTTAAGTGTATGTCGTATGACATGGGCTTTCACACCCCTCTAATCAACCTAACCCAACTTAACCATATATTGTTAACCCTTTCTAGGCCCTTAAAAAGTGGGGTCCTGTTTAGAGCCATCATTTAAATTACTTTAATGGTTCACGAGATTTCTATGTTATGAATTTCTAATGACGATTGATGGACGATTTTATTTAAAAAATTTAACGCTTTTTTGGAAAAAAATATCTAGCCGCACTTTCTTCATCCTCTATGACCTTTCATGGACACATTGAGTTGCTGGCAATATTCTCGATTAGCTTAACTAAAAGGGAAAAGTTTTTATACATATACATATGTAATTAACAATAAGTTTTTATGAACTTGTTGTATATATGTATGTATTTTAACATACCAACTGCTTAATAATATGAATCATTATTATAAAACGCAGTTTTAACCAACAATATAAAAGTATATAGATACATGTACTTACATTCACACACACATCTAAGTATAATACACATTTACGAGTATATACAAAAATACATAAGTAAATACATATGCAGGTGTAGATGCGTACCTAAAGAAAATGTTAAAAAAGTTAAACGAAACACTTGAAAAATTTGTAGAACGTGATAAAATGGCAAATACTTAATTGTAGAAAAAGTCAAAAGTAAACAATAAATAAATTCTTTGCGTTTTATTTAATTAAATTGTTAATTGTGGACAAGCAGCACAGCACATTAGCACTTCTTTTATTACATTTAGAATTGAAGCGAGAAGCGATTTTTACTAAAATATACATATGTAGATATACATACATACACTGAAAAAAAATGACCTAAAATTTAAGAAAATTTACTTAATTCGAGTTCAAAATGGTTGACGCAAAGCGCCAAAGCAGCAAAAAAAGAAACTATTTGCTTAGTGACGATTGTAAATGTGCCTCGTACGTGTCTAACTAATAGATAAGCCTAAACAAGACCGGCAAGCGCTGGGTCTAGCGCTAACCTGTCAAACCGAAAGAAGAGCGCCAACGTTATGCCAGCAACGAAAATAGGGCTGTTAAAATATAACAATTCTGAGTAGTTTTTTTTTTTACAAGAATTAAGCTAAAGTGTGCCAAATGGTGATTTGCATATTTTGCAATAAGGAAAAAACATTAACAAATCTAGAATTTTAAAGGAAAACAATAATTTTATTAGTTTCATAACTTTTTCTCGCCTTCTGCAGCTAACTTCACTTCTTGATGCTGTGTTAAAATCGAATTCCCCAGTCGCTTGGCGTTGGCGTCACGTTATTTTGTTTTGCTTAATTTTTGAAAGCTCAGCAATGCTAAGCCGCTCTTGTTAAGGTTTGCCTGTAACTGCTACCGACTTTTCATTTTAATTTGCTTCTTAATGAAGATTTTTAAATAAACAATCAATATGCATACACATATTTCAATTTTTGTTGTAACCAGTTTTTTACTCTGGCGCCAAAAACAAATTCATTCACCTGTAATTTAGTTTAAACAAAAATAAACATTCACTTGTCTCTAACCGCAAGTAGTCAACGTCAATGATGGTGACTCATTTGAAATTCCATTAATAAATTTCATTTTGTTCAGTTAAAAAGCGTTACGTATCTAACGTTCTTCACAGTACACACACACGAGTAGTTTTTTAAATATTATCACTTTTATATTTTTTAGATTAATTAATGTGAAATACCTTTATATTGTTGTTCTAAATAAAAAAAAAATGAAATTATATGATTATGTTTCCTGATCGAATATCTATGATTACTTTTTAAAACAAATTTCGGTTTTTTTTTGTTTATTAAAAAATCGTTAATAAATTTTTCTCAGCACATATTTTTGTAAACGTTACAAGTTGTATATTACAGTACGAACTCGGTAACCGCAACTAATAGAAATTGTACTTATTGAGGTTGTTGCACCCAGCGAGGAAAAATATATAACAAGAAAAGTGATAAATGAAAACCTTTTTATGAAACAGAAAGCTTATTTTTTATTAAAATATTTATTTTTTATTAAAATATTAAAATTAAAATAATATGTATATTTTTTTTAAACATATCGGTTATTGTTGTCTGCACTTTTTTCTTGACAATAAATTTTTATAATAGCCGTCTCACGAAGCTTCTTCAGAAATATAATATCTTTTATTGGAATATCGTTTTCCTAAGCCCATTAAATATATATGTGTTTAAAGATTGCATAGTAACTGATCATTTTATTTTAGGAGGTGCAATAGCATCCGCTTCGCTATCATCTGAACTTTCAATTTCGACGGCTTCTTTCTCCACTTCTTGATAAGCAACACTTTCGTGCATCCATTCATTAAGATCTTCGTTTGTTAAGGAAACATTTGGTGCAAGTTCTTGGAGCATTGATGCAAGAATTGCGCGTTCATTTTCAATTTCCCTTTTTCAAAACATTTTTAAATGTAAAGTTGCAGTTATAGTGGTCAACTTTTTTGGGTAGTTGCAAAAATCGAGGAATTGCGTGTAACGAGGGTTGCGATTACCGAGTTTATACTGTATTTAAATTAATTAATACAAAATACTTGCACTTTTGCATGCATTGTTCTTTCTCTTCTAAAAGAATTATGTAACTGTTGGTTTCCTGTTCGAATATGCATGTATTTTTTGAAAAACAGATTTTCCTTATTTTTTTTTTATTTTTTTTTTATTTAAAAGGCATTATTCATCTGCAATAAATATTTTATTTGTACGTAGTTGTGTATCTGTTTAGATTTTACAATAAAATAACCGTGTACTTGTTATTCTTCTTTTTCTTAAAAAATAATAAATATTTGATACGTTTCCTGTTCGATTGTCTACATAAGTATTTATTTTTTAAAAACAGATTTCCATTAATACAAAGCTGCCTTAATAATAAAATCTAAGCGCATTATGTTTTTCTTTTGCCATTTCAATTATTTTATTTGAGGGAATTAATTAAATTTTTTTCACGTCCTGTGAGTAATTTTATTGTTCGAACTCTTAGCGATAAACAGTTGTTGGTACTTAGATATTGTTAATTTCAAATGCCGGTAGATAAGCAAAAGTATATACATAAGTTTTATCTTTCTTTCACTTTTCAAATGGAAAAATTTTAGAAATTTTTATCAAGGCATGAAAAATCATACGAGTTCATTTCTGTATGGATTTGTAGAATTAAAATAATTTGAATTTCAAATAGACAAGATTAAAGGATAGAGAAAAATTAGGATTAGAAATATGTAGAGTAAGTAAGATTTCTATGAATTGTTATTATTCTATCTAAGACGCCACGTCAACCCGTGACGCCCATCAATTCCGTATCCATTTCTGAGCCTTAGAGCCTTAGGCCGGTTCAACATTTGTAAATTTTTGTAGACAACGAGTAAGCTTGTGGCAATCATTTACTGTCACGATGGCGACAATAACTTATAGAAAATTGGGGTTATATTAGAAAAAACTTTAATAGATGCCTTTGAAAAAAAACTAATATATGAGAGCGCCAACTATCTGGATGAATTATGTAATTACATTTAGTGAATGTACGGATCCCTGGGACTATTCTTCCCTACCATATATTTCAGCACATGTACAATTCCATATTTCATCAAAACGGTCACCGATCTTCTCAAGAAATTTTATTAAAATATGATTTAAAAAAAATCAATTTCTTCAATTTCGAAAATTATTTTAGATATATTAGTGGCTTGTCTCCCTGCTAGTTAAACTCGAATTTATGTTCACAGATATAATAAAATATGCAATAATATTGCATAATGTGTATTTGCATATTTCGTTAACACAACCTTAATTTATAAGATATAAAATAATAAAAAAAAATTTATTAAAACTTGTTCGAAATATTCTCCTAATTAATTAAATATTTTTTTTAAGTATTTATATCCTCCTGTGCTCATATAAAAAAAACTTAATAAACAATATGAGAATTCACATGTGAATAAAATGAAAATATATCAAAATTGCAAAATATAAGCATAACTATCGTAGATTTAGAATAATTTAATATAAACAACACAACAAACAATTTATATTCATTACGAATCTCTTCATGTATACATTTAGTCGTCCAGTCCATGTATATATATTAAAAATTATTCGATAAACTGGGCTATCACATATAGCGATTTCCCTCCAAGTTCTTTTGGCGACCGAATTTTTTATTTTGCGACTTTTAAAACAAAGTGAATGAATTTGTTGGTTGTCATATGAGGTTGCCATTAAAAATTTTGGAACAGAACCTCTGAAAATTAAAAGAATCTTTGACCATTCTTAACATTTATTTATAATGAATTCTGTGACAAAAAGAAAAATTATTTGTTTTTGATGTTTGCAAAACCGATTGTTTATAAGCCTCGAATTTCAGTTTGATTCTCTACAATAAACATTTTTTCATAAAAAATGTTAAGATTTAATATTTAAATGCTACTGAAATATCGAAAACTGTTTGATCGCGATGTATTGGACTCCTGTCTCTGAGACTAAAACATAACATAACATAAAACATAACAATTTCCAAAGAAAATTTTCAAAAGAAATGTGGAATCGTTTATCAGAAAATATGAAGCTTTTTAAAAATTTGTTTTAAAAAATCTATAGCAAAATGCAAAAAAAATTATAATTCAAGACACATTGACATGTTTTTTGTACACAAAAATCTTGCTGGTCAGAGTTGTGCGTGAGTTAAAGACGAAACACCAAAAAATTTACTAAATTAACAGCCTTGCGTTTATAAATGCAGCGATGAGGTATTTCATTTTAAAGAAATAACTTTGGCCGCTCTTAATATGCAGATTATTCCAAGTAGCAACGCTTGTGTGTTTTAAATGACGAACCATACCGAAATTCGTTCACTATACAGAGTTGAATTCTCATATTGTATATGTTAGTTTTTGTATAAGAGTTTGAATACTTACAAATCGATTGGTCTGCAGCAATGACATCGATATATAAACAACTAAACCCACAATTATTCGAGTGATTAGTTGGGATTAATACCGAAATAATAAATTTCATTACTAAATATAATAAAATTTAAAAATACTAAATAATGAAATTTATTATTTTGAGATATAATCCCCATATAATCCGAAACAATACATTTTTGAAAATTTAAAAATTAAATTCTTTATTTACAGATACCCATGGAGTTTATTAGAAAGCTAAATAATATCTCTGACATATCGGAATTTATCGAAAAATTTATTGACCCTGAAAGTATAGATCCGCAATTAGGTTTGCATGGTAATAAAAATGTTCAATTGAAATTGAAACGAGACAAAATTTTTTTATTTTTTTCTCTCTATTTTTTATTTAACAGAAAATCTAAAAAGAACCGTTGAAAGAGGTGAGTGTATAAAAAACGTTTTGTAACGAAATCTGTTTGTCCCTTTTATTTTAATTTTGCTTTTTATTTCCTGTAGCTGCTGCTATTCGTGCTAAAGCAGCAAATTGCATTCCTGAAGATACCGTCGTTGATTTGATGCCAATTGATCCAAAAAATAATTACTTTCCTCGTTGTACACGTGTCAAACGTTGCGGAGGTTGCTGCAACACGCAGTGGATGTCGTGCCAGCCAACAAAAACCGAAGTTGTCAACTATCAAGTCTTTCGCTATTGTTATGACGAAATTAAAGCGAAATTTTGCGGTCTCGCAGTGATACCCGTGGAACAGCATTTAGAATGTAAATGTGACTGTCGCAAAAAGCCAGAGGTAAGCGAGTAGGCGAGAAAATAAATTGCTTTTCAAAATGATAAGGTTCAGTTCAATTCATGTTATTAAAATGATTGTTGGTCATTATTCAAATAATGAACACATGTCGCCGTTTATATTTCTTGTTCCCCTACCGCAAGCGACAATTTCATAACAAATTGAATCTCTGTACATGAACTTATCATAACGACCCGCAGCTAAAAAAAAGGATATCGATATTTTTACATTTGATTTTATTTATTTTTGTTAATGTTATATTCAGGACTGCAATTCCTACCAGCGTTATCAGGATTGCCGCTGCCATTGTATAAATGATGATGCTCGGCAAAAATGTCTAAACATAGAGCACAAAATATGGGACGATGAGCATTGTCGTTGCGTATGTAAACAGAATGAAAACTGCACGACGGGCTCTTACTACGATGAAAATCAATGCAAATGTGTACTGGTGCGTATAAAACCGATACTAGTTGATTATTGATATTTTTTCTAATTAATTCGTTCAGTTTAACTCTTATTTTTTATTTGTTTGGGGTTATTTGTTATAAAAAAAATTGTTGTTGTTATTGTTGATTTTTTTTTTCTAAATTACTAATACTATTTAGAATTAGTTTTATGAGGAAATGAAGGTGGGTGATGTATTGTTATTTTTTAACTGGGTGTTGTTATTTTGATTTGTTATAGTTTAATGCAGGTGTTTGCTTAATGAGAATTTGTAAAAGCGTTTAAATTTTTAAGCCTGTTTAGAGTATGTTTATATTTCTAATTTTTAACTTTACTGATAAATATGTTTAAAGTGAATGGAAACCTTTTGATTTTTATACTCTTCAGCAAAGGCAGAAATTGTAGTGAATTACTTCCTTATTAATCAAGTCACTCTAATATTCTTAGAGAAAGTAACACCACCACCAATCACTTTTCTAATGTAAAGATCTTTAATTTTAATCACAACATAAACTAGGGACATACCGCTTTGGTTAAAATAATAATATTTAATTTAAATTTTTGTTTAATAATAATTAATGGCACTTCAACACATTGTTTTTGGGAGGTTTTATAAAACAATATAAATGGAGAAATCATGTTTGACTTATATATGTATAAGTGAATTAAAGTAATTTAAGGAACAGTTTCTCGAAATTTTACGATAACAACGATATTTCTTCATACATAATATTAATTTTTAATAAACAATCACAAACAACGAAATCATTTTGTCTTTGGCATCAATCACACCAGTGATCCTGAAGCTACTAGTCTGATATACTACCTCCTGGTCTATGGGTGCACTTAATTAAAACAGAATTTGCGGCATTTGAGTAACAAAAAAATTACTGTTTCGATATTGTTTTTTGTAAAAACCCTCTCTTCGTAAGCTTTCAAGATTGATACATTTCGAGAAAATAAAGTATTTTAATCAAATTCTTATCAATCAAAGTATTTCGTTGCTTTGAAAAATGACAATCGATATGGCAAAAGTTTTCAGAAATATGAAAATTTTTCCAGAACGACATTTTCTGATCACATTTGCGGCATATAAATAAGTTTTCCGAACTCAGAAAAATAACCGAATGCATAAATTCAACCCAACAAGATTTCTCGAGTAGTTTCAAAAAACATTATTTTCGAAACTTTTCAATCAATCGATTTTAATGAAGTTTGCAGCAATCTATATTGATTTTCGGCTCCATTGAAGCAGCGTCTTAAATTTTATTTCTAAACTTTATTTATTTCCCAATTATTTTATATACACATTCAAATCTAAGGGAGATCTCTTCACAATGCCACAAATTTAGTGGCGCTCGGTTCAGTCGCTAGCACACGCGCACATACAGCCCTACGGACAACGTTGAAAAAATAGTCAAAATGGCTTCCTCACAACGTCGAATATTCGGTTTTCAATAAACGAGATGAAATCAGTAACGTCTCATTTCGAATATATGTATGTATATTACCTACTGCTTTCTTGGAGGTTGTTAAAAAATATATGTATAGTTGTTTTATTTCTATCTATTGGCTTTTCATTTGTAAAACCTTTGTAAAGGACACTTATCATATTAAATACTTAATAACAAAAAAATCCCTGCTAGATCAGATGTAGTTAGTGCTGTGATTAACTGTAGGTAGACTAGTAGGTAGTGTACTAGACTCGTAGTGCGAAGGTCCGAGGTTCGAATCCTGCCTCAGAACTCTGGCAGTTTGTGTCTGATAATTAAAGGGAGCACACAACAAGCCTTCACTGGCTTAAGTGTATGTCGTATGACAAGGGCTATCACACACCTACAATCAACCTAACCTAACCTAACCTAGTGCTGTGATTCATTTTATTTATGAAACTATTTCTCTATATACGCAGTCGCTTCGTTGATCAGCAATAACTTGATATCTATTCGACCAAGAACTTGGGAAACTTTTACGTTAAATTTTCTACCAATTCTAATGGCGTTTTCTTTATAAAAATATGTCTTTCATAGTGAAAAGAGCATTCAGTAAGCGCAAGCTTATTAGAAAAGAGTACGTAATCCTTTGAACCAATCGAATGACATCCATTAAAATTATGTGATAATTTTTTTCTTTAATGTTTACAAATTATAATCTAGATGTCAATATTCGTCTTCGCCTCCGATATCTAAAAAGTTTCATTTGTTATATCATTATTATGTATGTTGTTTTTGTTTCTCCGTTGTCCTTGCTTTTTTTTAAACAGTATTATTAATAGAAATATAATGCGAGTATTTTCGTATACAATTTCAATCAGATCGGGAGCGAAAATTGTCATAAGCAATTACATTTTAAAGGTTTTTGTTTTATTCCTTAATCATTGTTTAAATGCCCCCTTTTTGACTTCTAATTAGATATCTAAATTAAATATTTGAATTTGCTAAAGTATTTCGACTGATTGTAATTGTCAGTTTTTTAACTGCAATGTAGGAAACTTAAATTTATTCTAATGTTATTTCAAATATAGATTTTACTTATTGGGCCTAATTGTGGTTGGCGAATTTTGTTATTGAAATTGACACTTTTGTACTAAATTAGAAGAACATTTTTCCGTTCCGTCGAAAATCACCCATCCGCCAATCGCAATAAGGTTGATTATTATTATTTACTATTTTATTTATGTGCGTAATAGTTTTTTTTAATAGATATTGTATAATAAATTAATATTATTGTTAAGGTTTACATAATTATTGTTGCTCTTTGTTTTAATATTCATTAAGTAAATTGTAATTTTATTCGTTCTCAATTGAAATGTTGTGTTTTTCTTTTTCTTTGTGTTCTCCTTCTTCTCTTTTAGACGTCCTCCATTGATTATGTTGATGGAAATCAACAAAATTAACAGATCAATCAGTCAATAAAAGAACTCTCACACGTTCTATAATTTAGAACCAACTTCAAATTCTCTTATACACGATCATACAAAAATACACTTTCAGAAAAAATTGTGTCACAATAGATGTTAAAAAAACACTTAAAGTAAAACAAACGCTTAAACACTATAAATTATAATTCATTCGTCAGAAAAGAATATTAAAAAATTTTTGTTTGTCCTTGTCACTAAAAAAATTATTTTAAATTATAAGCCATCGTCATCATCTAATAGTTAAATGTGATTTGCATTCAAAATGTGTAAATTAGTATTAAATAAGAATTTTAAAACTAAGTGTTTCTGGGCTGATATTTTATAACATTTTTCAATGAGTAAGTAAACAAGCAGATTTTTTTTTAATTATTATTTTTTAGTTTTAGTGTATTATCATCACGCTCATTTTTGTTGAACATATGAATCATTTTTCTGGATTTGGACTTGCATGGGTTTTTTCTCTAAAAATCGTTAAAAAATTTTAAAATTTTTGTAGTCATTTGTTATATTTGAACAATCTAACTTAAAATAGTTGCATAGATGCATACATTTATTAGATCTGAAAATTTATCCGAAAATATGTGCAATTACATGCGAATATATTTAAGTATATGAAACATGTAGTGGCATTAAAAAGGTTTTAAATTTTCGGATCCAAAACATACATAAATAGATGGAAAATAGTTATGAAAAAAGTTCTAATTTATTTATTATTAATTTAACTTTCTTTTCCAGCTAAACGTTAATCCTGATGGTAACAATGGAAATGTTGTGGTTCCTCCTAATGTCCTTAATCGTCGTCGATTTTTTGTCAAACCCATAGAAGTAGATCCCGACAATAGCACAATTTATCAATCGTAATTTTATGTTTTGTATCTTTAAGTATTTACTAATAATTCTAGAATTTGTTAATTGTCAGTATTTAATGTTCGAAAAAAAGTGTAACACATTTAATTTAATTGTTAATAATATTATATAAGTAGACTGATTTAATCGGTTAAAATTGTATTATTATCAGGGCAACCAAAATTATCCAAAAATCCTATGTTTTTCTATATGCCGTATAAACAGTTGAATAGTGTTTATGACCTTCAAGCCACATTTTGTTTTGTTTTAAATTTTATAGATTTTACATGTTATTTATAGTGGTCCAGGTAACGATGGTGTCAACATTGTCGTGTATTTTTTTATTAATTGAACGTACAATACATTTTTATGACTAAAAGTCTTTAAAGAAAAGATTTAGGGAAGTTCGCAAATCGCAAGAATGATTATGATTCAAACAGTTTTAAAATTCAAATTCGTATCATATCAGCTTTCAATCTTTAACTGCAACTTTGCTTGCAACCAGAAGAATATAAAATATATTAACCACAACAAATCGTAGAATAGATATAAGACTTCCGGCTAATATCACGTTCGATTTGAGAATTAAGAAATACTGTTTTCGAAAACTTTCGACAGCCATAGCCTTCCAACCAATTACCCAAATGAGTTAAAATCTACGATATTCATTGCCATGCAAAAATTCCAAAAACATGTCCAATTCTATAAAACTAATTTAACAATAAATGTCGTAGTTTCGAACAGTTTTCTGACAACGAAATATTTCAAGCGAATAAAAAATGATTGTACGACAATAGAGGCAGTTTTCCTAGTTTCATAAAATGGCAAAATCTATAAAATTGATTTGGTAAGAAATTTTAGACTTATAAAAAATACATATTTTTTTATTATTTAAGGGCTGCAGAAATCGATTCAGCCGAAACAAAATTTTTTATAGAATTTGTGATAGACGAAAAAAATTACCTCTTCGTTAAGGGAAAAATTCTCTAGAAAATTAAAAATCGGGAAAACTATTAGTCAAGCATAAAAAATGTCTATATATATGCAAAATGCATTAACCGAAAAAAGAACGAAATTCGATAACAACAATCATATATTAAAATCTAAAAGATTTCCGTAAGGCTTGGCTTTACAATAGGGAAATGTTTCTGCCGCAAGTCTAATTTTGAGAGGAATTCGGGGAATTTATAAAAATGAGACTTGCGGTAAAAATATGTCGTTTGTGAACGAAATTTAGGTGGTATAGCTCATTAAAAGAGAAATAAAACAAAATACATTGAAAAAAATTAAGATTATGCCATCTCCTTCAGTTTTTGTTCCACCACTATCAAAGCCTTAAGGTTCCACATTTCACTTTTTTAACATGAAAAGCTCGCTTGAACTTTTTATTTCCATGCAAAGTGTGTATGCGGCAAATATTTAGTTGTGCTCCTAAAAGTATGCACATGTTTGTTAGTAAAAATCTATGAGAAACAAGAAATATTTATTTAAGCTTAAAACTATACAGTGGTTTCACTTTGCAGAAATTTTCCGTTTATCAATTTCGATCTGAATGGAAATCTGAAAAATCATTTTGGGAAAAAGCAAGGCTAATAAATTTAATAAAACTTTAAATTATGCAAAAAAAAATTACTTCGAACCGACTTCAAAGATATTCACTTTTCGCCTGAGTGATATTTTTTCTTAAACTGTGGACCTATTTTAAAAATAGATTTTCTAAAGTTTATTCAATTTTTAACTAGAAGTCATTCAATGGTGGAGTGTTTGGAACTGAAATTAAAATCTTTTATTATTGAATTTCACATATTAGTATATATTTTGTAGTAATGCAATATTTACAGTGACTGCCATTTTTTCAGATGGCGTAAAATGTCCCTGCACATTGACATTTATGTTGTAGATATATAGATATTTTTAGAGCCCTTTTTATAACAAAATCATGACGTTACTTTTGAGCCATGGCATTACGTGTGTACACGTATATATTTAATGTCATATTTCTTTTTAAAACTATTTTTAGTGCACATTTTTTGGTTTCCCTGCTTATTACATTTGATGAAAAGTTCTTTCATTCAAAAAATATCTTTGCAAATTTGTTATATACAATAAGTTTGTTAGTTTTTATTCCAAATACGTGTACGTGTATATATACACAGTCTGCTACTTACTGCAATTTAAAAAAATTCAAATATGTACTTTAAAATGATGTTTTAATATAATTTCCATCGACTCTGCGCTAACGAACATAGTCATGCGTAATTTATGGAAAATTTTCCCGTTTCTCGTTTCTTGAATTCTCTGTTGAGCATATGAAGCACTTTTTTCTTTGTTCTTGAAAATCTGTTAAAGAACAACATGTTTGTTTCGTTGGCGCTCGGCCGAAATTTGATAGTTAATTTTTTTATCACTATTACACTTAAGTTTATTAAATATTAGATCTGAAAAAATAGAATAAAATCAAAATTTTAAATAAGTTTTAATATAGAATTTACTTGTTTTCAGTCTATAAATTTGAAATTTTAGAAGCTGTTGAAAAATTTTAATATCTGTAATTGCAATTTATGTATATTTTCACAAAAAAATATGATTTAAAAACAAGCTTGGCAGCACATTTTTATATGTTAATAAATATTTTCAACTATTTAATGTAAATATTCATAAGCAAAATATTTTTGAATTGGAAAGCATGCGAAGCCATAAAATCAACTTAAAAAATACATAAATAATTTTTTCTACTTAAATAATTTATTTTTTATTGTTGTTTTAGCTGAGTATATGCATGCATTTTTTTATTAGCGGTAACCAAATCATCAGTAGTCTTCAGCCAAATCATGTTTGAAAAGTATTCAACGTCATATACTTATAAAAGAATCAATAAATGCTACATGTGATCATATTTTTCTACATGTGATTCAAAATTGTTTCTAACGATTAGTTGGGGAGAATATCCCAAATAATAAATTTCAATATTAAGTTTTATAAAACTTTTACACAAATAATGGTAACATGTACTGCAATGCATTGCAATCTACTTTTAAATAGACATTGTTTTGGGTTGATACTGCCAAAAATAATTTCAATATTTTGTATTTGGTATTGTACTGCTTTGGCGTAGTACTGCTTTGTTGTTTGCATTGTTTTTCCAATTAATATTTTAGGTGTTGTTATGTATTCCACGTGAAAGCAATACATTCGTATCGCTGCAGCATTGTTAAGAATAATGCTTTGGCAATTTGACGTGGAATACAGAATAGATTTGTTTTGTTTTACAATAAAATTTTGTTTTGGGATTTTCTAGATTACAGATATCGGGCAAAATTTCTTTTCAATTTAGTACAAAAGGTCAAAGATGTTAGCGAAATTCGCCAAACACGATAAGGCCAAAAAATTTTGTAATGGGAATAGACTTTAGACTTGTAAAGGCTACAAGTTTGACAAATGGTTACAGTTTCCAGTTTCTTATGTGAATGTAAGTAATTAAGTCAATTGTTAATTGAAAGAAAATAATTTTTCATGTCCTTTTTTTAAATAAAAAAAGTTTTGTGGAACTAATTTAAATGTTTAACAAGAATTTCGCCAACTTAACTTCATAAGTGAAAAGAAATTACTAACGAATAAGCCATTACTTAAGAATGGCTTTCTTTTTTTGACTGAAAACAAAAACGCTTTGTTCTTTCTTATAACAAGCCTTTTTAGCATTGACCAACGATTTCAAATCAATTACTCAAAAAAAAAAAAAAACACCAGAAATTTTAATACAGGGTCCTCTACCATTCGATTTCGTAAAAAAAGAATATAGTTTTTAAACGTTTATATACCAAGAGCTTATCTCTACATATATAAAAATTACGTGTATGTTCGTGATCGCTAAACTCAAAAACTACTGCACCGATTTTGACCAAACTTTATATACATGCTCTATGGGGCGTGAGGAGTGTTTCTGTGTATTTTGAAGTTCGTCCGACAGATGGCGCAATATTTAGTTTTTTTGTGTTTTGCCCGATAGAGATTAGCGCGATAAGCCTATGCTGTGTTTCGCTGAAGGCGTTGGGTCCTTATCAGCGTGTAGTGGCGTTAATTAGCCCGATACCGGTATTTGAACAATAATTGCTATGTCGATTTAGTGCACCTTTCATTCTTCTTCGAAATATCGATCCGCCATGACTTTGCAACGAAACCAGACTTACAGTGAAAACAAAATTTGAAGGCAAAACAACGTTTGCCCGGGTCAGCTAGTTAAATATACAAAAAAATTTATGAAAACTTATATTCCTATTTTTAATTGACAAAAGTTCCAAATACAAAAAGAAAGTATTAAAATCTTTAAAAATTATCACGTGCCATTTGCTATGTAGATCGGAAGAGATTTGTATTATTAGCGTGTCAGTTTGTTTTTACTTTGAATACTAAAGTTTATTTTGAAAGTTGTTTTCAAAACCACTTAAAATCTAAAAATAGTTTTTATAAATTGTAACTGCGGTATTCATAAAAATTATTGTATGTTTATTAAGGGCTTATTTGACATATTTCTATGGGATATTTGTCAAATAAACCTTTAATAAACATACAATATTCTTTATGAATAAGGCCGTTAATATATATGATTTTTTTTATTATTGAACCAGCTCAGCTCTAATAAATTTTCATTTTTGTATAGGGCCACAAACAAGTTCTTTAAAATACTTTTAATTAAAAGTAGACACTTTATTCATAAAAATTTATTTTACTACAAATAATTTTCTTCTTTTAAAAATATATAAAGTATAATTTCAAGCACGAAGTTTCTTAGCCAATTTGGATGCATATATTTATAGGGTTCAAACCCCTTTTTTCAATTATGTGAGAAGGTGTTGCAGATAGTCTTATTATTAATTTTATGATATTTAATAGAATTGAACAGACATTTCTTGAGTTATGAAGTTAATTGCTTCCGGACATTTAGTATTGTACAAACTCATAATGGTATACTTAAGAACCAGAGTCATTCAAAAAGTTTTTTTCTAGGCATAATGAACCTTATTGATAAAAAATATCCAAATTGACTAAGAAATCGCAGCCTTACAAGAAAAATTTTTAGTTACTATCATAATTAAGGAAATTTATATAATTAAATCTAAGGAGAATAAATGCATAAATAGCATTCTAAAGAATTGATTATATATTAAAAGGAAGAAATAATTAAATATTTAAAATTAAGTTACGCTAAATATACTTAATATGTATAAGGAAAAAATTTAATATTATTTAAAAGCAAATAAAAATTATTTAATTAATTTTACGTGTTTTCTAATTAAACGAAGATAAAGTTAAAAAATTACAACTGATAATATTTGTTAAGAAGTGTAAAAAAGTTAAACGTTGAAAAATTCTACTGCCCTTGTTTAAAAAAAAAACATTTTTGTTGGTAGAGTTGAAATCATAAGTTTATTTTTTAAAAGGAGATCGAATGAATAAGTTCTAAAAAATATTTTGGACATGAAATTGTCTGCTTTATCAAAATTAATACATAGTTTAACGCTTTCGTTTAGAAAGTTTTAACCTCTTAAAGACTTATTACACGCTCTTTCTTGTGGCGTATTTGCTGTCGAAAAAAATGTTGGCATGATCACAGCAACACGTTTTAAACGTATCACAACGTGATGGCTTAGTTGCTTGAAATATTTATTGTCTATATATACAAAGTGGCGGAAAGTATTATTATAATTTGAATTGGCTGCCATTTTTGCAGAAGTCGCCGAATGCCACTGTGCTTTGACATTTATAATGCAGATATATAAAAGAATTAGTTGTCGACAAGCATTGCTCCATTGCTTGTCGACACATATCAAAAACGTGGAATTATTGTTACTATAAGCAGTAACAAATCTTCAGTCTGTTGTTTTAACGCAGCGTATCAAAAAGCATAATGAGCGGCGAAGCCCATTTCCTTTACCACAAAGTGGTTGTTTGGTGCGGCATTTGCAGTGAAGGGGATTGGACTTGATTTTTTTTAAGACGCCAATAATAGTAAATGGTAAGAGTTACAGGCAGATGCTAAACAAATTTTTGGCCGCAAGTTGCTGCATTGGGTCTCAATTATTGTTGTTTTCAATGCGACTGAGCAACACAACACATAGCTCGGGCAGCAATGGAGATCTAGAGACAGCAATATCCAGGTCGGGGGATCTCCCGTTTTGGAGATTTGAGGTGGCCGTCCAGATCGTAAAATCTAACAGCTCCAGGCTTCTTCCTGTGGGGAATGTACCACAACAAACCACGAATCGTGCAAGTATTGAAAAATAACATTGAAAGAGAAATTTCCAATTTAAAGTCAGATGTTTTATGAGCAACAAAACAAAATGCCGTAAAACGAGCGCAATTATGCATCAATTCTGTAAGTGTCCATTTGAGCGATATAATTTTTCCAATTAATATATTATTTTACACTTTCAAGTAAAACAGAGCTGTTTTTTCATTTATTACAAAATGGCAGCCAGTTGAAATTGTGACATTACTTTACGCTACCTTATATATTAAAATTTTTTGATTTTTTTTAAAAACCTTCAAACGAAAGGAGATATGTAAATGACAATAAAAAAATTTTAAATTTTTTTCACATTTTATTGTTGGTTTTTGTCTTAGCTGAGTTTATGCCTGCATTATATTGGCGCTAACCAAATCATCAGTACTCTTCAGCCAAATCATGTTTGAAAAGTATACAAACTCATATGCTTATACAAAAATGAACAATATACTATATGAGAATTCAATAAAACTCAATCATATTTTTGTACTTGTGATTTACCAAATATATAAGTATAATAGTTTTATTGCAAAATGCATTGAAAAATGTTTGTTGTGGCTTTAGCTCTTCATATGCCGACATTTCATTGGTTGCTGAAACCAAATCGTCAGTGAAGTTTAAGCAGTTTGATAACATTCAACCTCGTATGTTTATGCCACACAAAACAAATACAATATGAGAATTTCAATATTGCATATGAATTATAACAAATACATAATCATAGTAGGCTTAGAATGTTTTTATACAAACAACACAACAAACAATTATACTCAACGTGAGTCTATTTTATTTTTCTCTCAACACCCATACAATAGACTCACGTTGAGTATATATGAGTATATATATGAGTATATATGAAGCTTAAACTTCACTGACGATTTGGTTTCAGCAACCAATGAAATGTCGGCATATGAAGAGCTAAAGCCACAACAAACATTTTTTCAATGCATTTTGCAAAAAAACTAATTGTTTCTAACGATTGGTCGGGATATTCTCCCGAATAATAAATTTCAATATTAAGTATTTATAATAGTTTTATAAATAAAAAGCTTTATTTGTATAAACAAAATAGTTAAAACGTTTAAGAAATAATTATTGAATCTAAGCCTGAAATAAAGTTGAGTGCAACATATTTACATACTTTATGTGCAACATATTAAGAAAAGAACATGAAGTTGTCTGTCCAAAATATGTGAAGATGCTATAAAAAAGAAATTGTCTATTCCAAAGAGGCCGGCATTGACCACGAAATTTTTTAAGTAGACATCTTTGTAGAACTTTTAAATGGATTGCTTACGTTTATCTTAAATTACATTTTTGTTTTACTTTACAACCTGATAGGAGTTTTTGCTATTTTACACTTAAAGGGTGATTTTTTAAGAGCATTTGGATTTGATTAAAGACACATAAAAACGTAAATGTATGAAATCTATATTTGAGTCGGTGGAATGATCAATATAATTCAGTGTTTAAAAATCTAATGCTGCAAATGCAATTAAAGCTTTTAGAGTGTTAGTTTAAAAATCGAAACCTTCTGCTATAAATTTTGGTTTTGTTTTTCAGATATCACTCTGTTGCTTCAAATGATATCTTTATTTATACCGACACTCGTTGGTGTAATTTCTTTGTAGCTATCAACATAATTCTGATTTCTTTTCTACATATAGAGGAAAAGTATTTCCTTAGTAACTTAAAAGTTATGATTTTTTGAGACAAGACTAAGGATAAATATACTCGAAGGTTGCACAAATTCGTGTGGATATATATACATTTCAAAAACTTATTCAATTTTGATTTTTAGCATATGTTACAAATAGTCAAGAACACAATAGTTCGAAACCATTTTCTCCTAAAGAAACCAAGGAAACATTAGTGGGCCGTCTTGAAAGTAGCTATTGTCGGGCTCGGTAGTTATAAATTAAACAATAAAACTTTTTGTAACTACGGTAGAATATCTGTCACTGCGTTATCACTAGTTTCATTTAAAGTCCAATTTCTATATATACTGAGTAGTGAAAGCTTCTCTTTACAGAAATCTTAGTAGTTTTAGACCTCATTTTGTAAAACGAAAATATATCTTAAGCATTTGAAATTTGTATGAAAAATAATTAGAACTCGTTTAATATTGGGATTTTTCATACAAATTTCAAACATTTATAAACTTTTCGTTTTACAAAATGAGATCCTTAATTTGTTAACAAATAGTTCATGCAAAACAAACTAAAAATAAGTAGAAATAAAAGTGTTTTTGTTTTAGTATCATTCTACTCAAAAACAAATAAATTTCAATGTAAATCAACGCATTGTGTGTGAAAAGAGAAAAGAAAATTAAAAAATCAAACTTAAAATAATGTTAAAAAAGGATTAAGAATGTTTTTTCCAAATAATAAAATTATCTTATTTCCAACGTCGGATATTGCCTTTCTTGACACTTAACTGCAAGCTTTTACCATAAATAATAACATGTCATCGCTAGGCTGACAGGTTCCCCGAATTCTATGATCTCTTTGTAAAAAACACGAAGAAAAAAGTATAAATCAGAGATGACGGAAAAAGTTTAAGTTAGTTCCCGATTTTTCGGGTTCGTTAGGTTCTTAAAAATAACATAATATGAGGTTCATATCTTAAATTTACAAAACATTCATAAACAAATTTATATGAAAACTTTTTTATCAATGTTCAAAATATTTCAACTTTTTAACGTAATTAAGTAAAACGGTTTGAAATTATAATTGAATTAAAATTAATATTAAAATTGAAAATTAAAGTGGAAATTTTTTATTAAATATATAATTTGCCATTTCAGAATATCTAAAACTTCTTTGTTAACTTCAGACATTATTGATACTATGACAAGAGTTGGAATAAAGTTTTAATTTTTTTATATTCTTTATTTATTTCAATCATGCGAGAAGATATTAAAAATTACAAAAAAAAAAAACTTTTAAAATTTTATTAGAAATCTCTCACTTTGTATTAAATATAAGTATGTATATAAATGTTAAGACCATTTCATTTGAAAGCATAAAATAAACTTCTGATTTTTATTTGCTAAAAGCAAAATAAAAAATATACGATTGAATGCACATTTGTAAAAAAATTCAATAAAAAAATTATATCAAATAAATATTTAAAGGAAAAAGTTAATCAAAGCCTTAAGCTACGAGCTGCACTACGCTTAGGCGTAGGAGCGGTGGGTGAATTATTTAAACGTTTTAAACCCGACGTTGTTTGGAAAGAGGACCGTGGTTTTCGTTTGGGTGTAGCCGGCGGGGTGTGCGTAAGTTTGGTGGGTGTGCGCATATGAGCCACAGCCAATGTTTCTAAAGAAGCATCATCGTCATTGAAAGGATCTTCGGTGCTACCCAACAATGTGGCAGTAGTTGTTACAGTGTGCGGTTCTATAAGAACTGGTTCATGCAAAACACTCTCTACTACCATTTCTTCGTCCGTTTCATGTTCTTGATTGGTATCATTATTTGCCAAATCGGCCATTGAAAAATGTGTCATAAGATTACGTTTTGTGGTTGACGGTGTAGCATTCACTGATTCATATATTATTAGAGCGAATTGTAGTTGATTATCTTCCAATTTGCGACGATACGATATACGCAATCGCGTTTCCAATTGTGTACAATCACGCCACAAAGCACTTCTTTGGCGAGATGTAGCTGGGCTACGATTACGCATTACACCCTTAACCTCTATATATCTTAAAGATGTATAGAGGGCCTCCATTGCCTCTAAGTCATCATCTTCTTCGCTGGACGAATCATAAAGCAAAGTACGTACACCTTTAAAATCCTTACTCACCCGTTTGCTGGTACTGGGACCCGTTGGCAAGCGCTTTAAATATCTGAAACGCCCCGAATGGGTCCGTTTTAAAGATCTATATGATTTATCATCGGCATTAACTTCTTCTATTTGCTGTGCATCTTCTTCCTTATCCTTTTCACATTTTGTAGCACTTGCTGGCGGTGTCAACTCTTCTATTGCTAATGCACTGGTACATTTTTCAGGAGTTTTGCGTTGATTATTTATAAAAGCAGCAGCAAATGCCGATGTTTCAGGCAATTCATTATCTTCCACATCGCTATCGGCATAAGATTTCAATGGTACCATATCCGGTACACGATTTATAGGATGTATAAGATCAATAGGTTTCGTAGAAATTATTTTACTAGAATTGGACTTTTCATTGAAATACAAACATAGATAAGATTTATTTTCATGTCAAAACTCACGTGCGCATATGGCTGGTTTTGGTTTCGATAGGGTCACATTTTTTAGGTTCCAAAAACTCCGTGTGATCAAATTGGCTGTAGATTTCATGCCTGTAGATATATAAACTATGTTAAATATGTAAGATTATACCGTCATATTTTTCGTTGATATATAACTTTTCTCTGATATGTGCCGATATGTCCTACGATCCCATAGGTGAATACCTCAATTTACATACATATGTATACATATCTCATAGATATGTATATGTATATATGTATGTACGATTATTTAGATAATACAAATACTATTTAGTTTAAATCTAGTTTAGCGTATATTCACCCATTTAAGTAGAGTACAAGTATTTGCGCTGGCCCATATTTTCCGACTAATGGGCTTCTGAAATTTCAGTATAAAATTATTTGACATAGACCCGGTATTTGCTATAGCATAGAGAAATCCTTGCGCCCGGTCGAAGGCCGACTATTCGGAAACTCTTTAGAAAATGAAACCGGTTTTCGTCATACTCGTACAATTAATTTTTCATCAGTTTAATTTCAAAAAAATTATGAAATAACTAAAAATGTGGATCCGCGATATTTTTTTTACTTGTTTAGTTTAATTTCACCTTGTGCAGTTCTTTTCGATTGGTGCAGCCACGCTAAACTAGATTTGTCCTCTTGACAGCTTCGTCGACACTATAGTTAAAATGTTCGTTCCAGATGCTGATCTTAAGATTAACAACTCCGCTCCTTGCTGAATTTAGAGTTTAGACACCCTTTCCGCAGAAGTGCAAAAAAAATTGTTGAATCCTTTCGCGCTGTACGATGACGAAGACTACCCGAATAACTATAAAATGCACAGACTCCTATACTCCTATTTTTTAGTACCCATTTTCATCAACCTAAGATTTGTTTCAATGAAATAATTATAATTCTTTTAACTGCGCAAATATGTACATACATAATGAGTACATACATATGTATTCACCTTTTTGGGATAATGCCCTATTTAAATGTTACCATATAGTACAGTCAGAGGATTTGGATAAAAAGAATATCACGACCTACCTTAAATAATCATGAATTTTATTCGCTCCACGAATGGTGCGACCATACCAATCGATAACACTGTTAGGAGCCAGGAAGTATTTAAACTCGATGCTATTTTGCTGAAAAAGTCCTAAATATTTACTTAACACCTCACGAACTTCATCAGGAGATTGATGGGTAGCTAAAAATAAAGTAGACAAATATTTAATTTCCCTAAGAATATAAAACTTTGCAAAACTAACCTTGCATGTTGATAATTCTTTCATAAGAGAACTCCGGAGGCTCTAATTGACATATAAAATAAAAACACGCTTTATAATTATATATAAGTATGTATTTTAGAAAATAGAAGTGATGACTTTAAAAGTATGTTTTATAGTTTTCAATATAACTTTGATGCTGCTACTTTCTCAGTCTGCCAACATTTCAAAATGTATTTAATGAAAACAATACGAGAAACAACAAAATGACTGAATAAGTTGACTGATATCGGATTTAAGAGAGAATGAATGACAATCAAATGTCAAAGGCACCCTTAATTTTAAACAAAATTATACTCACCACCAAGATACACTTTTTTATAAACAAAAGTTCCTTGCTAATCAATTTGACAATATTTTACTAAACTTATTCTAAAATCTTTAAATTTGAAGCATTATTTTAATTACAATTTAATATTTACCTCTTTTTAAGCTATGGCCGCAAAAAATACACACATGGATGTAATCGCTTACAGAATCCTTTTTTTTTTTTTTTTTTGATGTTCAAAGGGATTAAATTTCACTGATGCACTTTTCGAATTTCAAAAAGTATATCCGATTTACAGTCAATATTATAATTATCGGAATACCACTAACCAACTTTCATTATTTTTTGTAAGAGAAAGACAAATCAAATTCTTTTGCGAATAAGTAGAAAAAAGCGCGTCAGAACTGTCAAAAAAGTTTTAAAATATATCCCTTGCGGTCAGTAGCAATAACTCAAAAGGAAAGGAATTTTTAATAGTGCTGCCAGACTAAGTTTTTACATCTCAGAAGTGAAATAAAATGCTATACGAACGCAGAAAATTTATTTCGAACTATACTTTTGCATATATTTCAAAGTGTAGTTATTTATTTAATTTCTTGAAACAATTATAGGGTAAACCATTTTTACAGCAATATGGTCTACCGGCAGTTAATTTTGTATTATACCATTTGCTTTTGCAATTTCGAACAAATAAAAAGGCCTTTTCCTTGTATATGTCCCGATCCAAAGATGCGCATAAAATGTTGGCCGAATTGGGCAAATGTTGAACAACCTTGAAGCCACAAAATGCGTGATATAGAGAAGCATTTTTGTTTGAAATAATGTATTTATAATTTTATACCTGTTCCAAGCATTTAATTTGACATTGCTTCTGGCCAATATGAGTACAGGCAAAGGAGCGTTCCAGCGTATTAGAAATAACAGCATCACCTCTTGGTGGTTCCGAGGGACCTTTTAAAAGTTGTGAACTCAAGAAAATTCCACATGTACATGAATTACTATCGCTCAGTGAATTTGTAGTGAATTTAATATTTGCTGTTGTGGTGATATCTTCTCTAGTAGTAGTTTCAAAACATCCTGCGTCATCGGAAAGGAGATAATTTTTAAGATATGGGCTCGTAGTTTTTGAATCATTATCTTTATTTGAGATCACAGCCAAGGTACTATCTGTGGTTCGTATATCAGGTGATTTATTAATTTTAATTTTGCTATATGATTTTTCTTTCGAATTCATTAGTTTCTTGTTGGCAATATTCGTGACGACAGATTCTATGCAAAAGCTTGACGTTATACTCGCTATTACGAAGGTATAAAAGCAAAGATTTCTTAAATCTAAAATGCAAAAAATGTGAAGTATTAGTAAGTTGTCATTTGTTTTCAATAATATTAAGCTTTTGATCTTACCCATGTTAAGCTAAAATCTTTACTGTCTAACTGTATAAAAAAAACAAGTTTTATACTGAAATAAATTGCAATTTTATATTTTATTGCTGATTTTTCAAGATTTATTTTCTTTAATGCAGTTTGGGTTAAAAAAATAGCTTTTAAAGCATTTTACAGCTCTATATGTTGGTTTTTGAACTTGAAATTTAGGCTCAAGTTTATAAAGCGATATTAATATGTATGTAGGTCAAGTTACGAAAAGTGTTCTTAACCCATTATGAACGATAACACTTTTCAACTAGCCATGGAAGACAAACTATTAATTTTTTTTAGATCGCAAAAATAAATGTTAGCTTTGAAAAATTCTATCAAAATTATTCTTAATTAAATAAAAAGTTAATTGCATTATTTTTTAAGAGTTAACTTAATGCAAGCATACGTAGAGGGCTATACCCACAATAAATAAATTTTTTTAGCTCTACAAATATTTTGAAAAAAGCATTGTTTTGGAGATGTAAACAATGATATTCTGAAAAATTCTATTTTTTCGGATTTTTATGACTTCTTAATATACTGTTATTATTCTTGACGAATTTTACATCGGAGTGTTATTGGACTGTTAATCCCCGAGATGTGGAGTTATTGGAGATTTGCATGTATACGAGGTTAATCGATTTTCAAAAGTGATGTCTGAATTCTACTATTGAGTTTTCACTAACCAAAACAAACATTATTTAAATTGAGAGAATGTTCCGATTGATTTTGATAGATTATGGATATTAGTGTCTTTTCTAAAAGTAAAACCGACTCGCAGCTCTGTAAAAGTAATTTAAATTCTTAATTAGGATTTTTGTAACAAAATTTCTTAGGAATTCGAATAAGTGCTCTCGGGTATTTTGGGTGCAATGATAACGGCCTTCCATTATTTATTTATATTCCTGAGGCATATTTTTATTTATTTATAACAATTTGCACTTTGTCTGCCGTTCACTGCATATAATTTCATTACTACATATGGGTCGCCAAAATATAAGTATAAAGTCCTATTTGAAGAATTAAAAAAACAATATTTTCGACAGCGGCATTTAAGAGTAACCAAATTCAGAAGCTATTTAATAAGATTTTTCAGAATTTCATACAGTTTTATAACCAATTTGCTACAGTCAATGCAGTTTAATTTCGAATATTTACGGAGTTTGTAAATTATTTTTATATAATTTCGAAAGTAATATCTGTCGAACGTATCAACCGATTTTAATAAAATTGTGCGGATATCTACTTTTTATGGCAAAAGTTGAAATCGCGACTAAGTTTTTACGCCTTCCAGTCGTGTAGTAAATAACTAATTCTAATTTGATATAGAATTCTCTCTTCGCAAAAAAAAACAAGGGCAGTCTTTTTTATTGATTTTCAGAGAATAGATTAGCTACCAATTTCAAATAGTGTTTATTTAAAATTATTATTTTGAAAATTTTAATTATTGTCTCATTATTTCTTGTAAAAGTCAAGCTAGATTCTGAAGCGAATGGGCACAAAAAAGCGTATAAGAGTTGTCAAAAAATTTTAAAAGACGTCCTACCCGGTTAACAAAACATTTGTCGTATATGAATTGGGCTCTTTAAATCCGATCAAAAATTTTCTGTTTCTATCAAAACTTTTTTTTGATTTTGCGTGAAGCATTTATCATATATATCATATTTATGGCTATGAAATTTGACAGTTGTGTTATAACATGATTGCTTGCGATGTATTTCAACACAGACATTTACTATCCACAGTGATTATTTATTTATTATCATTATGAAATAATTACAAATTACAACCTATTGTATAAGGGCCATGGCTTACTTGGCCTTGGGCTCAATAATTCTACAACTGTACACAGTATTTTTTTATGTTACCAACAAATCTCGTCAGTTGCATACAGGGTTGGGCAGTATTTGAAATACATGTATTTGAAATACGTATTTAAAATACAAATACGTATTTTGTATTTTAAATACATACAGATTTTTAAGTATTTTGTATTTTGCATTTTAAATACATGTCCTGAAAGTATTTTGTATTTTGTATTTTAAATACATGATCAGCAAGTATTTTGTAGTTTGTATTTTAAATACCGCAAGCCATGTATTTTGCCCAACACTGCTCATCAGGACCTGTAGAAAAAATATTTTCTTCAGCAGGTTTTATTTATTCTCCAACAAGAAACTGTTTGTCTGATGCTACATTCAAAAATCGGATATTTGTGAAAGGAAACAAATGTTTTGTTAATTAGTTTTATCTAATGTATTTTATGGTTTAAATAAAAACGGTGTGTGTATCTCGTATTTTTTTATTTTATTTATTTTTTATTTATTTATTTCAAGTCTATGAATTTACAATTCTTACAGACTGATTACATAGGTATATTTATATATGTATTTAAGTATGCAAACAAAATATTACGTTTTATTAGATTATCATTTAATGAGAAATCAATATAAGAGTAAAATTTATTAAATTCCCTGCAGCTATAACAAAGGGATCAGAATTAGCATAGTTTTTTCTAAAGAATTGTAACACATACCTCATTTTAAAGGCAATTCATCCTAGATTTCTTATATGTAAAGACTTTTTACCAAAAACATTTTGGTCTATCGAAAAAATTTATTTGAATTTTTTGGTGCACAGTACTGTTTCTCTGAGGGATTTTTCACCTCATGGAAAAACTATAAATTATTACTGGACGACACATACCTCTAATAAGACCTGCAGTATTATTTTCGATTCTAGTTTGAGCACTACTAGTACATCTATTAGACAGGTTATTAGTAGTTAATAAAGTATTAACAGGTGATCTCTCGGCGGCTGTAGACAATTGAGTGGTTTGGCTCGTACGTTGAATAGAAGATACGGTACTAGTATTAACATTACCTAAATAGATACATGTACATGACGTGAAAGTATTTTGTATTTTGTATTTGAAATACGTGCAATAAATGCAAGTATTTTGTATTTTAAATACATGTCCTGAAAGTATTTTGTATTTTGTATTTTAAATACATGATCAGCAAGTATTTTGTATTTTGTATTTTAAATACCGCAAACCATGTATTTTGCCCAACACTGGTTGCATATATGTATAACCATTTACAAACTTATGGCTCGTGTAGACCCAAGGTAACAAGCAGGTTATAAGCCCAAAAACACCAAAGTAGCATTACTGAAGAAAATACACTCTTGCACTCGAACACTACTTTTGACATTTTCAAATCCCTAAGAATTTGCATTTAATTTTAAACGGTATTTGTACCGTCATACGCTAAATACATCTAGTTCGTAATTATTGTATATTCTGTGATAAATATTTTTTTGTGCATAAACATTACTATAGCTCTTGCCGCGGCAATTAGAATAAGACGAGGGTAAGTAAGTGTTAAGCAATTAAAATTGTGGATGTGTTTACACAAAAATGGTGTTGTCATATTTGAAATTAAAAAGGAGGTAATATAGATAATGAAATATAAGCGAGTATTTTTTTTTACAAAAGCCCCAAATATAATTTTTAACGCTGGTTTGATTTATAACTTTTATAAATTTATAACGTTTGATTATTTAATGTATGTAAATATGAATACGTTACTTTTGAAAAAACAAAAAAAAGTTTTTCCTCCCTTCATTCGCTAAAAATGTACATCTTATTTAATATTACATGCGACAATGACATACAATAGGCTGTACGCCTAGTTGAGTAGCTGATTTTTTAATATGTATAATATGCTCCCAAAATTATACGATATCTGTGAAAACAGTATTTCACTCTTCAAGGACAAAAAAATTGTATTTGGTAGTTTTTCCAAGAATTTCACAATGTTAATATTCGTATTGGTTATGTTCTGTGTATAAAGTAATCAAGTAATAGGAATTTTTCATGATGCTACATATATATATATATATATATATATATATATATATATATATATATATATATATATATATATATATATGTATATATCTATAGATATTACAACTAAAATTCATAGAATTTATGTTAACAGCACTTTGATGACACCTTTAATATAAAATTTATATTGAAAGTGCACTTAATGGCGACTAAAATAAATTCTTGTTTATAAAGCATTTATATTTATCGTAAAAAGTAATAACAAAACGTGAATTCAAACACGGGCAATTGTTCAAGCATAAACACTTTCTATACACCTCGTGAGTTGCGAGCATAAAAATGTTCAAACGTTTGTCTCGTGTAGACCCAGGGTTACAAACAAGTGAAAAGTTCAAAAAGCACCGTAGTGACACTATTGCACAAAATACACTTCTGCAAACTTCGAACACTACTTTCGACATTTTCGAATTCTACGCTTCGCGCAACTGCCACCATTTTTCATTTAAATTTAAAACGTTATTGGTGCTGGAATCGATGCCATCAAGTAGAAAAGAAAGAATTTTTGTGCTCGTAGTTAAAAGAGCTTTGGTGAAAAAAGTAATTAAATGGTCATAAATATTGTACATTCTGTGATAGACATTGTCTGTTTTTGAGTATAAACATTGTTTTTGTATATAAACATTGTTTTTGTGCTTATTTTCGACACCGCAATTAGATTGTCTGAGAAAAGGGTAAGTGTCAAATATGATGTGCTGGTTTAAACATTTTAGCCAAGTTTGTTTGGCTTCTTTTTATTACCGAATTTGTTAGCATTTAAGTTGTTTTAGAAATTTGAAATTTCCTTTAAAAGAGAAGAAATTAGATGGGATCAGTTATGGACATTGTTAAAGGAGGCATGGAATCGAAGCCTCGCAATTATCTAGTGAGCTAAAGACTGGGACGTTGCGTGGCTAGTGTTGATAAAATTATAGGGTCATTAAATATTGAAAAAATATGTAATTAGAAAGAATATATTATTTAAAACAACCAAAACTAGATTCTGTGGTTCCTATTTTTGCAGTGGCAAAATAGGAAATTTCAACTACATTTTTGTGTATACAGTTTTAAGTTTTTAATTACTTTAAATGCATAACATATTCGTGTTGAAGGCCTTAGTATACATATATTTTTTTAACCATTTTTGGTAATGGTAATTTCCTCGAATACCACCTCTGTATACATAAAATGTCATCGGGTTTTAATTAGGAAACAAAATAAAAAGCAAAAATTTAGGGTGTTTTCCTAAACGCATGTTGCTTTGCCGTAATACATTTCAACTGATTTGATTCCTAAATGTTGTGCCTAAAATTTTCTAAAATTTTTTGTTTAAGTTACTCCATCAACAGCTTGATGCCGATAATTTTATTTGTCCTCGAAAATAGTAATGCCATCACAAACTATGGTGCATTCAAATATAATAATCTTAAAACGAAAGGCACGCGTCGATGAAAATTTTAGGCAAAAAAGTAGCTCGGTACAATTAGTCGTAGCCACCCATCAACACGTATGAGGGTGATACGCTCTACACTCGAAGGCCCAGCAACAAAACACAGGACTGGCCGTACCTCAAAATAATTACGATGACGCGGGAGCTGCTTGTCAGCCCAGAGCTGATTTGCGAGTGGAAACTGTAAAATTTAAACAAGTACAAAAGCTGTATTCAGTCATACCCTCAGTAAGCTTTAAAAAATTGGGTGGCATTGAAATTAAAAGCCAAATTCGAAAAACAAAATTTCTTAATGTACATATTTATATTAAATTATTTAATGAATTTTAAGTCCTTTAACACTAGATGGCATACAAAAGAGCTTATAGACTTTTCTAAAGGATGCTGACACTTGTTTTGTATTATAAAATAAACACTAATTTTGCAAATGTTTCTAAAATGCAACTTCAACACCTTTGATTTCTTCTGCGCCAATAGATCGTTTGTTTTCTTTTAGAGGAATTGTACAATTTCTAATTATTTGTAGGGTTTGTTTTTATTTCGTTCTCGATTTTATTTTTGTAATTTTGTTATTTCTACCGAAGTTTATTATTAGTCTTATGTTTTGAATTAGTATACAAAAATAATCGTTTATCAATTTCAACTTAAAATTTAGTGCAATTTTCTACAGTGCACTAAAATTATTGAAGAAAACGAGTTACAACAAACTGAAGACTACTTACTTTTTTGTGATATTCTTCCGACGGGGTTTGTTTGAATTTGGAACGATTTTCCGTCATCCCACGTCAAATTTGGTTTATGAACAGACCGGTTTCGGCTTTGTGCCATCTTCAGTATTCGAGAACACTGAAGACGGCACAAAGCCGAAACCGGTCTGTTCATAAACCAAATTTGACGTGGGATGACGGAAAATCGTTCCAAAAACTACTTACTTTCTTTAAATTATAATTTTAGAGCAAAATTTTTAACATCACTACCGGTGCGGCTGCTAAATTTCTGCTTACCGCTAAAAATATTTTCATTACTTAAATATTTTTCATAGTAAAAAAATAATTATATTTGAATATGTATGTACATTGTTAGATGATTAAAAAATAGTGTGCATAAAATAAAATTATTGATAGAAATAGAAATTTATTTATGAACATAAAAATTATTTTAACAGAAAATGCTTAAGTACAACTAAACGAAAACCAATGTTTCCATAGGATAATGTACTGCCTGTCCCACGATGTCACTCGACATCGATCGCTCGCATAAATACATTCAAACCAAAAACATTTTAAAATTTGTTGCTGTTTCAAACGCACATTAACAAAAATCCTCTTTAAATACACGAATTATTTTGCAAAAAAAAGAGAGAAAGTTAAGGCTTTAATAAAAATTAATAGATTTTCAAAAAACATCTTCGTTTGATTGCATAAAATGTTAAAAACCACACAAAGCTATTTGTAAAAGCGGTTTGAAAGGTTCCTCTGCATATACCATGTGTATCCCTCTTATTCTAAGTGTCGTCGTCGACGTCCCAAGTCAACAACAATATGCCTACGACAGCTGTTAGAATAAGGGGAAAAGATTCGCAAAGAGTCTTGCGCGTAATATATAAAAACGTTTAAATATAAAATTTATTTACTTAATATTGAAGTTTATCCATATCGCACCATAAAATTTCATTTGTCGCAAATTGTAAATTTTATAAAAATATTTGTCAAATATTTAAAATTTTATTGTGTGTTGTTGGCTTTGCTGAGTAGATGTCTGAAATTCATTGGGTCTAACCAAATCATTAGTATCCTTTATATATTTCTGCATCGGAAGAATTTTACAATAAATTATTCGCATAAATTTTTTCAACGAGATCCTTTAATTCAAAACTTCCTGTAATATATTGGGGCCACATCTGTTTCAAAGAAGTGAATATATAGCATTTAAAGTAAATATATTTCCGGTTTTCGTCTGTATTAGATTTATCCTACTACCTAAACGAAAACTTAAGTCAATGATCACATGTGTACAAAACACAAAAATAAATCCATCCTATATGAAATGCAAACTGAATGCTTATTTTACTGGAATATGTAGTATAACATACGAGTATTGGAAACAATTTCTCGTATTTTAAATACGTTCTCAATATATTATACTACTTGCCTTAAAAAGATCAAAGATATCATCATTATACAGCTCATATTTCCTGGAAAAGCTTTTATCATTAGTATTGAACTATAATATCATATTGGAAACAATTTCTCGTATTTTAAATACGTTCTCAATATATTATACTACTTGCCTTAAAAAGATCAAAGATATCATCATTATACAGCTCATATTTCCTGGAAAAGCTTTTATCATTAGTATTGAACTATAATATCATATTTTACGAAATGCAAATAGGTGTCTTTTTAGTAAGTCAAAATCAGAGTCCAGAATCCTTACGAAAGTGTTGTAGTTGAAACATTCTGCAAAAGGCAATTCATTGAAATTTAAACGATTTTTTCAAATAAAACAGACTTTTTCATAAGTTGTAGATTTGCATTGTTATGACATAAATCCCTTAAGTTAGAACGTTAATATGGCAATGAAAAGAGAATTATTTTACATTGTTTACTTGTATTTTTAAAAGATTAATTTCGCATACACGTTTTATTATGTGTTTGTATAAAAGTATTAATTTTATGTAACTTTTCACTGTGTTCGTTGTTAAACTGAAAATTTTAGTTAAATCTGACTTAAGTACATAAGTATAGTAATTTAGACCAATTTTTAACACTCAAAATTATAGTCATCAAGATCTATAACTGTTAATTATTGCTTCGAGATATCCTAAAATGTAAAGGTCCTAAAATAAAAAATTTCAAAAATTTTACCACAAATGACATTGCTGACGCAAAAAAAAAAACTGACGAATATATGACATATTTCTTTTTTGGAGTCTTAAATCTAAATACAGTAGAGTTCGGTTCTAACGAACTAAATAGGCCGAAGCGATCTAGTGTGTTGTAGACGTTCGTTTTAATCGGAGTAAATAAATATATATGTTGAAATAGATTACATTTTATTCTTTTTCAAATACCGGTAAATAATTATTTTAACCGAATTGAATTTGAGAAAAAATCTAGATTTTGTTTTGTTATAGGCGAAAGCACGCTATAACCGTAATAAGTTGTATTTAATATTTGTACAAAATTGTTGCGATCGGAGACACGTTGTTCGTTATATGCGCAAATTCGTTGTAAATAACCGATATGTGTTATAATCGAACTCCACTGTTTAAAAAAAAGGCAATAGAAAAAGGTTTAAATATATAAACTGGATTGTAAGGATACATTAAATAAAATGTAGGGAAAATTATGCCTTCAATTCAAACGAATTGTGGAGTACAGCTCAAGATGTGCTGCAGTAAAAAATACATTTAAGGATATATCTGGATCTCTATGTACATAGAGGTGTCGCAGTATATAATAATTCAGGTATAAATAATGCATTTTTAGTTTATATTTTGCTCCCAGAAAAGATTATATCTTCTCAAATAAAATCTTTTGAAAATAGGTACATATAACGCGAAGGTAGTAATATGTATTGTGATTATTTCGAGGGGCTACTTTGTCCGTTCGATTTCCACTTAAATTTCTGTGAAACCAAACTGAAAACTACACTTTCGACCAATTGTTAGATTAAAAAAAAAAAAAATTAATGGGACAAAACTGCAAGCAAACCCTTGCAAAAAAAAAAAAAAATAATAACTAGAGGAGTTATGCGATAACCAATAGTTTGGGTAGGCGAATTGTCCGTCCGTTTTTTTTTTCGAAATAAAACCTGGACCAAACTACAACCAAATCCCCTTGCAAAAAAAAAAAAAAAAAAAAAAAAAAATTAATCTGTTCACAAATGAATTTATGCCTGTACGAAAATTAAAAAACGTAAAAAAATTAATACAAATTGATAACCTCCTACTTTTTTGAAATCGGTTAACATTTAAAGTTATTTATCAAAATATGTAACGAAATTAATTAACCTTAAATAATTTCAAAATTTTTTTCAGCTCTAATATCTAAATAGTGCACTGTGCGCTATCACTCCTCATTATTAAAAACAATATAAACTAATTTTGTTTTAACAGACTTTTTTTTTTATTAATTTAGCATGTATGACAGTATGTACGAGTACAATATTAGCTGGACATTGACAAACAAATCTATTAATAATCCTGCTCTAGACAAAAAGGTTCACTTACAGCTCTACTACAACTCCCCGCCAAATAATGCAAAACATGAACATGATTTCAATTTCTTAAAAAACACATTGTTCATTATTTTGTCGAATATTATATAATCTACCTTATTCTATTTGTCGTCATCGTCATCGACGTGAAAATAAATGTCAGTTCTGTGCTCGTTGATGACAAGAATTGAGTGTTATTGACGGCCCATTGCCACTTTGTAAGCCTTAGTAATAGTAACAGGTTATAAATATATATGCTCCCTTATTCTAATTGTCGTCATCGTCATCACATCAAGTCGACGTTAAAATAAATGTCAGTTCTGTGCTCGTTGATGACAAGAATTGAGTGTTATTGACGGCCCATTGCCACTTTGTAAGCCTTAATAATAGTAACAGGTTATAAATATATATAATTGTTGTAGACATCGATTCTACAGTTGCGGAAATATTGGTGTCGATGTCGATAACGACAAATAGAATAAGGGCGAATACTAATTAATAAAGAATAATAATAACAAAACCTGATTGAACTACTAGATTTTTGTTTCAAAATAAAACTTATTTTCCATAATTTTCGTTTTCCATTTTTAATATTTTTTGAACATAGATGTACGTATATATACGCATGTACATACATACATACGTATGCGCTTATGAATGTAAATTAAAAAAAGAAATATTATTTTGTAGGTATAAAACCAATAAACCAAACTAATCTTTTTTCTTTTTAGTGGTGCATATACTCGTATAAGCATTCTAGGAAAGAATAAATTTATTATCCATGGGTGATGTAGACAGCGTACGAGTGGCCCTTAGAGTGCGCCCACTGGTGCCTTCCGAACAGGCGCGTGGCTGCCAAGTGGCTGTGAAGAAAGTAGACGATGCAAATCAAGTGGTTGTAAATAATAGTGATGCTTTTTCATTTAATTACGTATTTGATTGGAGAGATACACAGGAGTATGTGTACAATATGGCGGTATGTGATATGTTGGATAAGTTCTTTTGCGGCTTCAATGCCACCATCTTGGCATATGGCCAGACAGGCTCCGGAAAAACGCATACTATGGGTACGGCCTTTGATGGTTCCCTTGATGAAAATGTGGGCGTTATACCGAGAGCAATGCACGATATATTCGAACGTATTAAGAAGCTCTCTGATAATTTTGATTTTATTGTTAAATGTTCCTTTATGGAACTGTATCAAGAACAACTTTATGATTTGCTGTCAGATAAATCAAGAGATGAAAGTGTTATCGATATGCGTGAAGATCGCAATGGCATTGTTATGGTTGGCCTGACAGAGAAAGAAGTTTTCGATGCTAAGGAAACTACCGAATGTTTGGTGAAGGGTTCGATGGGCAGAGCTGTTGCCTCGACCGCTATGAATGAGCAATCTTCCAGATCTCATGCTATATTCACGATTACTTTGCAAGCAACAAAAAAGGATGAATCGTAAGTTTGATTGTTTTAGGTAGCATAACTGCACGTATCCTCTGTTTTAATTGCAAATATTGATATTAAGGTTTACATATTATTTTCGTTTAGTCGCGCAGTTACTACTTCGAAGTTTCATTTGGTAGACTTGGCTGGTTCAGAACGTTCAAAAAAGACTGGTGCCACCGGAGACCGATTTAAAGAGGGTGTTAAAATCAATCAGGGCCTTTTGGCTTTAGGCAATGTGATATCAGCCCTGGGAGGTAAATATGGAACTCAATTTTTCAACAATATAATAAATATACAGTGAATGTTAAACTGATTACGATTTTAGTGGATAAACCGTTACTTATTAATATCATTTATTTATTCCGGTATGTAATGGAAATCGACCGATTTCGAACATTAGCATGGAAGTGGTGTAATGAAGCTCATGCGATTTTTGAAATCATATTTCAGCCAATTTCAATTGCCAAAATCGATGAAAACTCGTCACACCACTCTTAATGGCAACATAACACCCAAGCTCATTCACTCGAAACGACATTAATTCCAGAATTTAATAACTTAGTGGTATTGACATTTTGATAGGTTAAAGAAATTGTAAACACAAGGCCAAAAAAGCCGAACTTTTCCCTATTTGTTGTAGCAAATGGTGATCCAGTGGGTAGCTATGTTTATGACTGCAATCATTACAATTGCATAAGATTACGGCTTTTACCGTGTTCTGATTAATAAAACCCAAGGCACTAAATGCTAATGAAGTGTGTTGAGCCGCTTTTTAAGAGGATTTATTTTTAATTTTTTAGTTCTTATATAAAAACATTACCGAACGCTACTTCAAGTATCAAGTATTAGAAAAAATAATAAAAACCAAATTTAAATAAAAAAAGTTACTAAATAATTACTTTTCATACTATATGAACCTAGTGATGATATTTTTCTTTATACATATCAACCTCACAGATGGCAAAGTTACTGGTTTTGTCCGCTATCGCGATTCGAAATTGACTCGTCTTCTTCAGGATTCACTGGGTGGTAATTCCGTAACACTAATGATTGCTTGTGTCTCTCCGGCCGATTACAATGTCGCTGAGACGTTGAGTACTCTTCGCTATGCAGATCGGGCGCGAAAAATTAAAAACAAACCGATAGTAAATCAAGATCCCCATGCAGCTGAAATCAATCGACTCAAAGGAATCATACAGCAATTACGCTTAGAGCTGCTAGCCAAAGGCGGTACAATGACAGCATCTTTGACAAATGTTTTAGGAGATGTTGGACCCGTTACTTTAAACATGGCTGCATCAATGCCTTCAATTATGCCTTCCGAAGAACAAAGTCGAAAATACAAGCTATTAGAAGATAAATATAGAAACTTACAGCAACAATGGCAAATGACCCTGCACGATATAACAGAACATGAGATGAGGGCTCATATAGCAGAGACAGCGCACGAGAATCTTAAAGAAAAAACAGAGGAAATGAAAAGTTTTGTCACTGACTTGGTAAAAAAACAGGACACTTCTTTAGATGGGGACACTGTATTACAGATTAGTAAGCTGGTGGAGCGATTAGATGATGAGCTCTGTAAAGCTGAGGCAGAAATTATGGATCACAAACGGCGTTCGTCGATGTCTTCTACGTTAACTGCAGCGGAATCAGGGGATGCTGAAGGCAACGGCCTCGGATCCGAAATTAATGCTTTCATGCAAGAGCGCACAGAAGCTTTTACCAGCAAACAAATAGAAATTAATGAACAGTTGCGTCGCATCAATCGCGAATTAAATCTGAAGGAGCAATTGCAAGAACGTATCGCTGGCAATTTTAGCAGATATTCCACTATGGATGACGATATGGAAGAAAAGTTTAAAGAATGTGAGCAAAAGATTCATGAACTTGAAGCCGAAAAGTCTGAACTCCTCGATAAACTGCGGCACGTCAAAGAGAATCCCTCTGCTAAATTGGCCGAAGAAAGGCGCAAGCGGTTACAGATTTTGGAGCAAGAAATATCCGAAATGAAACGTAAAAATACCCAACAATCCAAGCTACTCAAGATACGCGAAAAAGAAACGCAAAAAATCAAAAATCTACACAGTGAAATACAAGCGATGAAGGAGTCCAAGGTGAAACTCATTCGTGCAATGCGTTCAGAGGCCGAGAATTTCAGGCAATTCAAATTGATGCGCGAAAAGGAATTGATGCAATTAAGAAACAAAGATCGCAAAATGCAAAACGAAATGGCTCGTAAGGAGGCGTTGCACAATAAGCAGCGTAATGTACTAAAAAGGAAGTGCGAAGAGGCTATGGCTATTAATAAAAGGTAAGGAATTGTCTTAATTTTAATTTTTATCCTTCTTTTTCTCTTGTTTTCTTTGTCGTGACTTGTGACTGATTTCTTTCCTTGTTTATTTACTTATCTTTCGCCCACCCATCATAAACTGTTTACGTTTTAGATTAAAAGATGCTCTTGAAAAACAAAAAGTAGCCCAAAACCAGCGACAGAAAATGCATTCGGCTAAAGATGCTGCTTCAACGAAAATTGACCAAGTTATTAGCTGTGTCGAACGCGATTTGGAATTAATTATGTCGCTAATTGACGCGGAACGTACACTAGAACAACTAATGGATGATCGTGGCACAATTACATGTAGGCTTAAAGAACTGCAAGAGCAACAACCTCCACCAGATCCACTATCATCTGTCGGCCTGGAAATTGCCAATTTACAGGAAGAAATAGAAATGCGTAACGCCCAAATTTCCGAGCTTCAGCAGAAAGTGTGCGCTAACGACATCAATGTTCTTATTAATTCAATTGGCGACAATGTACACAACTTAGTCGAGGGGCGTGCTGTGTTCAAGCATCTGCTAAAAACTTTAGCCGACATGAAGCGTGATTACTCACAACTCTGCGAAGAGCTTCGTACACAGATCCAAACCATGGAAGAGAAAACGCATGAGTCAGCCCAATTGATACAACAGATGAAATTGGAACATGAACAAGCTATAGCCGAGTATGAAGAAAAGATATCGGTAGCACTAACACCCGAGCAAGAACAACGCCTGAAGTTGCAGGAAGAACAAGAGAAAAAGATTGAATCCCTTATGATTGAGCTGGAGAACTATAAGCAGATGAAAGAAAATGTGGCTAATAACAAGAAGAAATGCAAAACATCTGCCAAGGTATGTTACGTGACACAGAACTGGAATATTTTCATGTGCATAGTTTTAAGTGAATAAAAAAAACTATATTTCTCCTTGTCTCTTTGTTATTATCGTTATTGCTGTTATCATTTAGCTTTTGTCAGCATTTACAAAGTTTTCCGATATAATCCGATGAATATAGATGTGAGTATTGGGAAAAGTTTACGAAACACTTCGTGTTTTCTAACATGCACATCTTATAAAAAAAATTTTGTAATTTTTTTTTTTTTTTTGTTAAATTTTAATTTTCGACCCACATTCATTTGTATTACTCGCAGCATAACGCCGCATGCCAAATCAAAAGTCAACATTTATTAAAAGAAAAATATTGTTCTCAAATCAGTTCACAGAATCTAACGACGGAATCATAATTTTCTTTAGAGAAAAGTACCTTTATTTTTTCTTCTAAACATTTGGGATTTTTCGATTTCGTGTTCGATATCTTTTCACTCATTACCTGCTTATATGTTAAAATATCCTCAATCTGAATACGTTAATTAAAAAAATGTCATTCTATATCGAATTAATAATCGGAAATTCTTATATGAATTACATAAATATGTGGATATACTGGATGGAGCTTATAAAATCGATGCGTCGGGTTGAAAATTTCTTGTATGCTTTTTCTGTTCCATAAGTATTAGAATAGTACAAGTGACATATCCTTTCACGCCTATCAATATAATAATATCTTCTACATAACCGATGTAAATCTCATAATAATTATTTAGAAAATGTCTTCAATGCACGAGCCAGACGAACCCATGATGGAAGAGGTAGAAGCACTAACAGATAGTGAAGCGGAATGCTATATGTCCGAAGACGATCCAGATTGGAAGCAAACACCATTAATACGAAAACGTCCAAGGGTAAGTATTTAATAACAAAAATCTAATGAAATTCCGTCTCATTTATAAATATTGGGTAAACAAAAAGACACGTCTTGATTTTAAATTCAGCGTCGACAAACCCAACAACGATCATCCAAGCCCGACGACACATTCAGTATGGAAGAATACGGCGGACAACAAGAGCAACATATCACCATTGACGCCACTTCTGCAGGAACATTTGGACAAACTGCAAACACATCTGACAAGAGTAAGTACAAGCGGAAGTCCAAGGGCTGCAAATGCCGTGGTGACTGCAGAAAAAAACGTTGCGGATGTAATTCGCTCCATCAGAAATGTTCGGTAGAGTGCAATTGTACAGATCTCTGCAAAAATCGTCAAACACCATCGCCTTCTTCCATCAATGAAATTGGTTCGAATAATGAAAAAACAGAAAAAAATATTAAAGAAGAAAGTTATTCCACAAATGATTCGTCGGATGTAGAACATCAAATTACAACTGATACAAAAGAAAATGGAGGGGAAATTTTTATACCTAGAAAAACTAATATGAATCCCACACTATTTTTAACACCCAAAATGGCTCGGTAAGTCAATACGAGTCGTATAAGACTGAATTTTTACAATCAATCAATTACCTTTTGCAGATTATCTGAACTAAACTTTGATACTGCTACAGCAAAAAAGAAGTTCTTTGATGATTAATTTCTGCATTTTACCTACATATGTGCCGCCTATCTGCATATACCATTCATTGATCACCTACTCACCTTTTGTTTGAACGTTTAATTCTTCGTTATGTTATTTGCTTAAGTTATTTATTTGTTCTTTGATCTTACGTTAAATTATTCGTTGAAATTCGACTGTTTCTATCTACTTGATTAAATGAATATAGCAACATTTTTAAAATAACCACGATAAGAAAAGTCTAATTGTCTCTATAATAATTCCAGCGTTCCAAGGTTTAGTTCTATTTAAATTTTAATTATACAAAAACAGTTTATAACTATAAAATATGTTTAAAAAAATGAAAAAGAAATATATAAATAATTTTCTAATACTCTTATTTTCAAGGCCCATTAACAAGGTCTTATAATCTTTTATCTGATATATTTAAATTGTTTTTTAGCAAAACAAAACGAAACAAAAAACAATTTGCAATTAATGTCATTTGTAAGATTTCATAAATATTAATGTCATTTGTAAGATTTCATAAATATGTACAAAATGATTTATTTTATTATTTATTTAAAATTTTTATTTCTATACTTAAAAAGTTGAGTTTCTAAATTTTTTCATGATTGATTTAAAAAGAAACTGAATAGCAGGAGGAGAATCTCTTAAGATACTTTTTAAGTTCATTTTATTATGTTTTTATGTTTTGCTTTCCATGATCTTTTATTGCAAACAATAAAATCGAAATAAAAATTAATGTTTGTCGTATTTTATGATCCTGGGTATCAATAAGATTTTCTTAACATGTTGCTGCCGCGAGTGATATTGGAATTTTGTGTCAGTTTGTATACAATTTGATTTAATTTATAATAGATGTACATAATTTAGTATGAATAGATGGATGGACGGACTAAGTTTTTAAAAACTGGTAGTGCAAAAAAAGGAGGAGGTAACCAATTCGTCTGTATTTTTTATATTTTACACGCATAACTCGTAAACCGATTTTGAATTTTTCTTGTTATAATTTTTGAGGGCATATTTGTAGTGCAATACCAATATTTTTTCTTTTCTAAAATCACAATAAAATGCATGTAGTTGGTTATCGAAAGTGTTGTTAACCCATTACAGACGACAACACTTCAACCATTCACGAAAGACAAACTATTAATATTTCGTAGATCACAAAAATAAATGCAGTTCTGCAAAGATCTATTCGGAATATTCAACTAATTAAATAAAAAGTTAATTATATTATTAATATTTTTTTTAAATTCTACAAATATTTTGAAAATTGTGTTTGTTGGAGATATTTACATCTCCAACAATGCTATTCTGAGAAATTCGATCTTTGTGGATTTTATGATTTCTGAAGATACTGTTTTATTATCCGTGATGAATTCTATTTACATCGGAGTGTTATGGGACTATATATTCCCGAGATATGGAGATATCGGAGAGTTTCTATATATGTAAGTATACGAGGTTAAACGATTTTCAAACGTGATGTTTGAAGTCTACTATTGAGTTGGCATTAACGAAAACAAATATTTTTTGAATTGAGAGAATGTTCCGAATGATTTTGATCGTATCTGGAAATGAATGTATTTTCTAAATCGAATCGCAACTCCTTACACTCAGTGTATCATTGACTACATATAATTTCATGATTTTGCATAAAATTGAACGTTATGGAAAACTATAAATTATAATTGAATTAATTTATCGAGTTTGAGGTCTAAAACAATATATTTATTTTTTATTTTTCAATATTTCAACACCCTGTGGGTGTCTTCTTCAGGAAAAATTTTTTATACAATTTGAAACAAAAAACAAATGAAAAAAGTTTTTTTAAATATTTTCAATACAAAATATTACAATTGAGAAAAAAATATTTTATAAAATTTTAAGCAAAAGAAAAAAGTTGAAATATTTTCAATATTGATAATTGAGGAAATGAATAAACATTTTGAAATTTCATAAATAATAAATTATAATATTTTATTAAATAACAGAAATTTTTAAATATTTTACTTTTAAGTGTCCGTTTTTGCTTTTATAAATCAAATGCCTACAACTTTGAGCTAAATCATCAGTGTCTGTTCTTAAATTCATTCATAGTCATCTGCATCGAAACCATGTATAAGTTTCCGTTTGTTTAAACATTTCTGAGGCTTTTTAATTTTATCTCCCATCCTATCCTCCATTTTCACAACTGATCTACGACCACAACGCAATTTCTTCGGTATAAGTAGATGTTTTATTCAAAGCATCATTGTCATCGTCATTCCCATTTTCCTCTTCTTTTTCGGAATCGTTATCCAATTCCTGCCTTTTGGGTGATCGATATTTCGTAGCAAGAGAAGGATTTGGCAGCTTAAATTTTGTTGATGTTTCCAACTTGTCTTTGCTTTTCGCAGCTTGTAACAAACGGGTGCTGGTGGTAGCTGCTGTAACAATTGCCGTTGCGGTTCGACTACTTTTTCTCGTAGCCTCCGGTAATACAATTTTGTTGGAAACTGTCACAACCGCAGTCACATTTTGAGGTGTTGCAATGTGATTTTGAGACGCTGGTTCTGATTTTTTCCAAAATTTCTCATATATATTATGTTTTAATGCTTTATTATCGGTTCAAATCAAAATTTGTAATTTAACGAAATATGTATATAATTTAGTTTTTCTACTATAAAATACAACAAGGCATTTCATTAAAAAAGTTAATTGGCAATGCTCTATATCCAAAACAGCTGATGAGTTTGACAACCCGGGCGTGTATTTGCTAAAACCAATCAAATTGTCTCTAATTATTGTGAACAAAATATTTAATCACCAAGCGGTTCAATACATCTTTCATTCTTATCATTTTGTGATAACGATAAAAGCAATTTTTCCAAAAGAATAAATATGGTGCGCAGGGAATTTACTAAAGGATTTGAAGGTTATAAAAAACACGTAGAGAAACTGTACAACGATAAAAATACACAATTGTTTATACTATTTTCGGGCGAAAAGGATGAAACTGGTAAAAGTTGGTGTTCCGATTGTAACGATGGTATGTGAAAGAATTCTAAATTGTTATTAGATATACATTGTGATATATTGTTCTATCTCAGCGCAGGATTTCATTGACCAAGCTGTGGAAAGGTTTGCCGGTCCTGATACCATCTTTCTTACTGTTGATGTAGGCGATAGGCCATTGTAAGTTGTTAGTGTCGTCCACTTTGTGATAACATAATAGTCTTTTATTACATTTTAGCTGGAAAGATATGAAAAACCCTTTCCGCAGTGACCCTAATATTAAACTCATGGTAATACCGACTTTAATAAAATGGAAAAGTGTTGTACGTTTAGAAGGGGATCAATGCAAGAAAATGGATTTATTGGACATGTTTTTCAATGAAGACTAAATTGCATTTACTTAAATTTTTATACTGAGTATTAGAGGCCCTACGCTCCTTATAGGATCGATGGGAACATATACATACATACATACATATACATATATTAGTTAAAAATAAAATTTTCAACAAATGCATAATGCCATTAATATTTTCCTAGGAAATCTTTAATTTCCTTTGTCTTCAGTAATTAGCATCTGACATCCAAGCGTATTGTATATTCTGTGAAGCGTATGATAATTTCTGTGGACACAAAAAATTTAAACGAGAAAAATTACCGGTTATTTGATGACAGACTGTTCTCATTTCATAGTGCATGCCCACTAGCAATTAACTGGGTTAACAACATTTTTTCAAATAGGGGTTAATCTATAATTCAATTCGAAAACAATGTTGCGAGTTTATATGTTATTAACATTAAAATTCGAAATTATTTTTTTCGTTTCGAATCAGATTAATGTAATATTTTTTGTTACAATCATATATGTAACTTTTTTGTCTAAACACATTACACACGTACATCAATTGTACGTTAAAATGTTGTCCATTATATGGTCTATAAATTATATTAGAAATATTAGAAGAATATATGTTTGTTTTAAAAAAAATCCGGATTTTAATGATACTAGGGCTAGTGCACAACTAGGCCTTAATTATGTATTTCACCAAGACAGATGCTACTTTATTTTAATATAACTGTATCTGTTTTTCGTAAAAAACAACAATTTAACTTGAAATACCACTTCACCTACATGAAAATTTTGAAGAAATGCTTTTTAATATGTGGAAAATTTAATATATCAAGATCTGAATTTGTTTAAAATAAATCAAAATGTCTTAATTTCGCAATAAATATGAAAAAATTTAACTTAATACGAAACTAAAGCAAAAAATTAAAAGAAAAAAATATGTGAAATTCCCATTGTATTTTCTTAAATAATGATTTTTTTATTTTAGATATTTTATTTTAAGCTCTTAAAATAGACCACAACAAATAATCATGTTTTTGTTGTTGTTTGTGTAGAAAGCATTCTATGCCTACTATAAATATGTATTTTGTTATAATCATATACATACCATCATTCGAATATCCCAAATAATAAATTTCAATATTAAGTATGTTTGATATTTATTAGATACTTTTCCAAATTTTTTAAGGTATAAAACTCCTTAGACACTTAAAACATTTGAACTATTTCATTGTTTGTTGTGCTTAGTGATAACCAAATCATCCGTGAACTTTTACGCTTAAGCTTACGCTTAGAATGTAATACAAACTGCATAACAATAAAAACTTTTTCAAACTTTAATAGTACAAATAATAAATGTCAATAATAAGCATTTGAACCGAACAATTTGTATTGGAAAAAATTAAAAGCACTTCCTTTACATGGTGAATGCGATTTTCCGTTTCCTAATGTTTTATTCGCCTGCACAGTACCGTTGGCAGCTCTTTTTTCTTATAAGAAATCATTATCTAGTGAATGTCTTGCACTGACATTAGTTAGTCGTGATCATTTACTATAGTTGTGTTGCAAACGGCAGACGCTTGTTTTACTTCTTCAATATTGTTAGAAAAACAAACGCTAGAATAAATAAAATTGCATCAAAATGAAGCTAAGTGTGTTGTTAATGACATTCAATAAAAGTTTGATTAGACGAAATGTTGTTTATTTAAAAATTCCACACAGAAAAAAAAATTTATTGCCTTAATGTGTACAAGCGGGAAATGTTCTTAATTCGTGAATGCATTAGTGTTGGTGTGTGTCATTGTTTAGATGAGCTGCATGTGAAGTTAGCACATGTAGATTAATTGTTAGTAAACACAGCTGTATAAAAATAAGTTAAGGTAAAAAAATGTGGACAGAATGTGAAAATAAAGAAAATAAATGTTCGTGTAATGGAAAAATAATAATTACAATTTAATAATAAATAATGTTTAACTTAAATCAAATGATGGTAGTATCGAATAAGAAAAAAGTTTAATGTAACAAAGTAATAATTAATATATAATGGAAAATTAAAAATTTAATTTATTTAAGTTGAATGCTATTGTATGATATAAATCATACGTGTATATTGGTAATATGGGAAAAAAAAGAAATAACAAATTAAATATCTCTTAGCAAATATAATTTGAGTAATAATAAAAAGTGAAAATGTTGTCCAAGTACCTATGAATCGGTGAGTAGTATATATGAAAGTATTATATATATATTAAATGAATTTAACATTTAGGATAAATATCCTTTAAAACGAGTTATGTCTCGTCCCCTAATAAATGTTCGTTGTTCCATAAGTCGAAAAATCCTTCAAAGAAACAGTTGAGATATTTTTGTTGAAAAGTCTTTATGGTATAAAAAAATTAAAATAAATTTTTTCTATAGATCAAAACTTTTTTTTTGGTAAAAAGTGTTTGTGTAACAAAAATTTAAGATGAATTACCCTTGACAAATGGTAGTTTTCCACTTTAAATATTTAATTAAATATATTCCATGACATTTAATTTTGTCATTTTACACAAATTCCTCTACTCTACTCTACCCTACTAATTGCTCAATTTATTAATTGTGTTATTGTTATCGTCAATTGAACTCAATTAAGGACCTAATTGCGCAACTAAGTTGACTAAATGCCAAAAGCATAGAAGTAAGAGAAGAAAAAGTAATGTTTTGGCTTTTAATAATATTACAACTTTTTATTACACACATTTCATATTGACCTTAAGCCTTGATTTTAAGTGCAACATGAAACCTTATTTGCAGCATTTATAAGATATTTTATATATGTCCTAATTTTTCGAGGGTTTTATTTGTATTTATCAATTTAATTATTTTTGATCAAGCTTAAGATATCTCTTTTTGTATTTTTTTTAATCGATATTTCGTCACTCTCCGAGTAGCGTGATTATGTATTATTACTTCAAATATGGCAAAATTTTTTCATTATTTTTCAAATGTTAATTTTTAAATTTATATAAAATAAACAAATATCCTAAACATTGTACTGGAAGAGTTCCGAAATATCGATAAATAAAATTAAAAAATAAGAGAGACCTTAAGCTTGAAAAAATATATTAAATTGATAAGATATTTTAAGTATAAAATGATATTTTCAAAACAATTCCTTTATATAGGTTTGTGCTGGCTTTAAAGTTTTCATAAAAGAATTATTTTAGCGGAAGTAAATGCTGCTACTAAACAGTTGCCAACTAATCTTAAAGAGATTTCAACATAAAAGTGCACCTGTAAAAAGAGATGAAGAGAGCCATATGACTCAAAAAAACCACTAAAGCACTCATTTACTATTACAGTTGAGATTTTGAGTTGAAAAAATGAGTTTCTTTCCTCCACCTTTGTGCTAAAATCAAGTAAACAAATGTACCGAAAATAAAACTACTAACAGCGTACTTTCGAACGTCGGGGTAGAAAGAATAAAATGTTTCTAAACGTAAAACGGCGCGCGTAGAAGGAACGAATTGTGTTGTGGTAAAGCAATAATAAAACGATTTTTTTTTCAAAATACATGGTCATGTATGTGTGTATGCTAAATAAATAAATAAAAGTACATATGCAATAAAAAAGAAAAATATTATTGAATAAAAAAAAGTGTTAAAATAAATCGCATTTAAGTTTATATTTTTAATTTCATATAAGAAAATTTACATGACACTAAAGCAAATGCAGATAAATTTTTCTGTGTGGCGTATTTATGTATCTATTGCTGTGGAAGCATATGTGTGGAAAAAGTAGTGATACAAATTTCAATACCTTAGTTTAGGGGTGACAATAAATTTCTAAAAAAATAAGCTTGTTAACTGTTGCGCCTCAACGTAAAGTGGGAATATAAAAGCCAACCAACCGGTTCTTGAAAGTATGTTTATGTTAATTTATATTTGTTAGGATCATCACACTAAAAATTACAATGGCCCAACAATATTTATTAAAATATTTTATATGATAAAATCAATAAAAATGTTTGTAGCAAATTGTTATCAAGTAATATTTTTGTATATTATTATTATTATTATTATTAATATTATTATTAATATCATTATTATGGTTATTAGTTACAAAAGCTGTTAATAAAACTATAATCCCTTTTTATCAATTTGCTGACAATACTCTAGCAGCAACAATAAAAATGTTATAACAATTACATTAATGCTAGGACGGCCTTAAAATGTCAGCTTCTGGGAAGCAAACTGACATTTGAAGTAAAATTTAACTTTTTTAAACTTATTGTTATATAAATTTATTTTAAACTGGAATACTAACATTTATTCCCATTTAAAACATGCTTTCCAATTGAAAAATATCTTCAAGAAAAGTCATGAAAGTGTTAAGAAAGTGATCCGATGATATCCAATGATTTTGACATGAGCTTCTTCTACAGAACTTGTTCTTTTTTCTGTAGATTTTTCACCGAATTGAATGCAAATATTCGTAATGTTTAGAAAAGTCATAGGAATTGATAGGTCTGTCGGGGGAGGGTCTTAGCACCTACCAGATTTTATAACTTCTTATGAAATTTATTATAAATTGCATAATCTTCCCCTTCCACCTACTCATCAGAAAAATTGTTTAAGCATTTTAGACTCTCCTAAAAAATTTTGCAACTATCCCCATGAGAAAAGTACATTTTATTTGTAAAAAAAATAATTTCATATAAATTTGCCATAAGTTATTTACCACTATATTGCCAGTGCTAGTTACTAGTTCTTTGTTCTTATTTGAAAGTAATAGTCTCAATCGTTACTAAATGATAAACAAAAATATTTTTTTCCCTTTATAGTCAATAAATTTTAATATTAAAGACTTTCATAAAAAAAATGTAGTTTCAGAAATATGAGCAGAGTTTCATAGATTTGCAAAAATAAATAAAAATTTTAATTAAAATGTTATCAATGTAATTTCCTCAGAAGTTGAGAAAGTGCAGTAGAAGATATGTTGGAAACAATAAAAATGTCCTTAATGAAAAATGACTTCCTTTTTCCCCCGGGAATATACTCGTGTATGTATGAATAAATTAAAATCGTTGAGCTTTTTTTCTCAGTGGGAGTTTTCACGTCTCGTAGTTTTAATAGTTAATTTTGTGCCAAAGCGTGAAAACATTTTTTGTTGTTGGTATTGTAAATAAATTAAAACTAATATTCTCATACTAGTAGAAATAAAACACTTAATTTAGGTAGTGTAGTAAATTATGCTTCAATCCACTTTGTTATTGTGGTCTTAAGGTGAATTCACCCATTCGTTCTGAACGAAATTTTTGTTGTTGTTCCACATTAAATTTACTCTCTTTCTCAAAATAGAGACGTCAAACTACATATAAAAAAAATCGGTCGGAACATTCAGAACGAATGGGTGAATTCACCTTTATAATGTAGTGTATTTAAATGGGCTATTAATTTTAAAAGAGTATTTGAATACGAAGCATGAAAATCCTTGGTAAAACTTTATGGCAACAGGTCTGCTGGCAAAGTCAGTCATTTGTATCAAATTCATTCGGTATATGCAATTGAAATTGACAAAATTTCATTCGATACAAATTCAGTTGTTTTATTTTCTGCATACTAAGAAGAATTCTTAAGGTTCTTTAGAATGTCATTTGACTATGTCAACAGTTTCCGAAAATAAATCTAAATCAATCAATTTATATGAAATTTAAAAAATAGAAATAATAAACAAAAAACAAATGTAACTGTGCTTACTGCGTCCTATAATCGTAGATCTAGCTGCATCCATGGATTCGCTTTAATAATTCAATACAATATTCTTTGCTTATTTTTCTACAATTTCAATGATAGTTATTAACAATATATCAAGTCTTATCAGATGTAGAATTTTGATTTGCGGTCTTTAAAATTTCTTATAAAATTTTTTACACTTGTTGCTGTCAAAATTATGCACTGGAACGTCTTTTAAAATTGCACTCGTAACAATATACTAGATAAGAAAACTAATAAATTAATTATACTTGTTGCTGCTTTATCAGGCTGGATAATCATAGACAAGTTTCAAGCATGAACTAACGTAGGAAAGTGAGATTTGTTTTGTTTCTATAAAACTTTATTTTTAATAATAAAAAATGATATAATAAAAAGAAAAATACTATTAAAAATGTTTGATGTGCGTCATACTGAAATGTCCAGCAATATATTAAGCAATACAGCAAATTATAAGTGTATAGAAAATTAGAAAACTATCGTTAATTTTGAACAACAGAAAATCCATACTAAAAAAAATCTCATAAATTTATAAATTATTATTGAAAGAAAAGAAAACTTGTTTCATAAAAAACATCAAAATATTAAAAAGGAAAATTTATACATATATACTCGTACACTAGAATATATATATTTTTAAAATGTTGTACTAGAATATTAAGATTAAAGAAATGCATAAAATTAATAACACAAGGTTAAAAATATTTTTTATGTGGGATTTCATCTTCAACCAATAATCCAACACAAGTCAACAATCAAAATTATACTAAAAATTTACAGTTTTATTGTTAAGAATAAAATTTTAATTTTAATCAAGGCGCATTTGTTTTGACAAGTTGGCCCTGCTGCAGGAATAACTACAACCGCATAAACGCAGACATAAAAATATAGTCACTTTTGACAGTTTGCCTACACTCTCAAAGTGCACTACATGCGAATGCACTTTTCACAGGTTTTTCTACCACAAAGTCGAGTTGCTACGGTGATGCTGCCTTGTAAAATGTGTTGTTTTAAAGCTAAATATTAACAGAATTTGAAATTCTTATAATAAATATTTAAAAGTACATTTAATATTATTGTGACATACCGCCGATATATCACGTTCTGGTCTTTTGTAATTGACATCATTTGATCTTTAATGACCCCCAACATTCTGCATGTTTAAAGCATATCCCAACTTCTTGCACTCCCCGAACTGAGCTCTAATTCACAGCGATTTGTAGAAGTTTTTAAGTTTAAAAATTATAACAAATTATTATATTTGTGTCATTAATTTAATGTTTTTTTTTTGCAATATTCGACCAATATTGACCTGAATTTCAAGAAATGTCAGGAAATAGCAAAATATTAGGAAGTACGAGTACAATAATATAAATTTTTTACGTTAATAATGTTAAATGATATAAGATAAATGAGACCGATTTTAACATGAATTGTATGTTTCTTAAATAAATATATTATTTTTATTTGAAACTATTGAACTCTTATTGTATTGAAGATGCTGAAGTAATTGGCAAACTTTTTTTTTCAAATCGATGTTTTTTCTAAATTTCAAGCCTTTTAAATATTTTTATCTGGCAAGCCTAACTTAGATACATATATTATATTAATGTAAAACTTAATTTACTGATAAAATGTTTCAATTATGTGAAAAAATTGCATATATTGCACATATATCATATGCGTTACTGAATATTTCTCCCCACCTAATGAAATATTTGCTGAAGAAAATAAACTTTTAAATTATTTCTTCATTTATTGTATTATGGCAGAATAGTGAAAAAAAGTTCGAAGAACAATTATATGATATTATCATTCAAATATTGTGATGGCCTTGTAAATTTAGTAGCTTCCTCATCAACAAATTGTTACGAATTTGTCCTGATTGATCTGTAAACATTTTTTTCCACTGCTATTTATCTATTGTATCTTCAAATTGAATTAACAATAAGTGTTCAAATCTTAAGTATAAATATAATAATTAGGCCCAACAAGTGTCGCACATAAACTTAGTGATAGTAATTAATAATATATAAATGTGTTAAGCACAAAAATATTCAAAAAATTTCATCTGAAGTGTGGCGTATTAAGGCCATAGTATCCCTCTTTTTTAAGCAGATGTGTCCAGTAAAGTTCAAGATATTACGAGCAAGGTTATTAGGATCGGACTCGAGTTTTGTTAAATATTTGCCTGCATATATTGCAATATTTAAATCACGATGTAAAAATGAATTTTTTCATGTACCATGGAGCCGATGTTATTAACCTTAAAATTTTATATTGCATTCGTTGGATTCTCTCTACATTGGAAGCTGAAGCAGTGCCCCATAGCTGAATTCCGTAACACCATATGGGTTTCAAAAGCCACTTGTATATTAAAAGTTTACAATCTAGACTGAGGGTAGAATTTCTACCAACCAGCCAGTGTATCTGGATTAATTTAAGCTTCATTTGTGTTAGCTTAGAGTCAATGTGGTGTTTCCATGTAAGCCGTCGGTCAAGATGTATACCAAGGTATTTCACCTGTGAATGTTGAGGAACAACTTGATTGTTGATTCGAATGGGGGAAGTCTGTAAACATAACAATAATTTATCCATCGGAAAATAAACAATAATTTTGACAGCGGTTGGTACACAATTTTACAGTTTTTGGCGTAATCATTAATGAACTAATAACTAAATGGACCTATTTATGGGCCTGAAATGAATTGTCTAAATTGACAACTCAGAGACGATTGAACACTTGGAACATAGTACTAGCCAAGTTATTGGCAAAATACATCTGGAATGGCTACGAAAAGTGTGTGAAGATTGGACACTTGCATTACGGCGCTCTTATGGCCAAAATCATGTTTAAATACTCGTATTATATCCTTCCAATAAATTCAATTTCATTTATATTAAAAATACACTTTTATTTTAATTTAATCAGAATCTATGATACCTTAAAAGAATGCCAACATAAGCTCTTATCTACACTACTCCTACTACAGAAATGTTCCATTTCGACCACACAAAAAATCTATTGTTATTTCTAAATTTGTTTAAATCTTCTTCACCTTTTGCTCTGCAATAAATGCAGGCCTAATGTAAGATATGTATTACATAACATAAATGTATAATATAACTAAAGTATTTACATATAGTATCTTTGTATATACTGCGTAAAAACTTTTAAATTAGTATGTAAAACACTTCCCCACCAAAATTGATAAAAATCTAACAAATTGTTTCATTTACTTTTCATTACAGCACGTCATTCTCGACATTCAATAAAAAGTTAACGAACAAAACTAAAAATGATAATAAACAAAAAAGTTTCTAGGGCGGATATAAAAAACCAACAATATAGACATGCAATAAAAGAAATAAATGTGAATTTAAAATTTTTCATTTCCGGCTTAAAAGTAAAAAAGGAAGAGATATGTTTGTGTTAAGTACAATAAAAAGGTAACAAATCAAAAGAAACAAAGAAAAATCGAATATTTTATAGATAAAAGTTTAATTGCATCTAACACCACCACACAAACCCCAGTGTGAACAATACGCACACATATTTACTCTTGCTTTAACCGTTAAATAAGAGGGTTGTGTAAATTTCACCCACAAAAAGAGAGTAGATAGAAGCTGATTTAATAAAACAACAACACGAACAAAAAATTATACTCAACACTAACCAAGTTGTAAGGTGAGTTAGTAAAAAAAATGTAATTGAGCAGACGATATAGAAAAGCGAGTGAAAGAATAAAAATTAAAAAAAAAATAAATTGAGCGTATTCGGTTACCGTAAACTGTTGTTTAAATGAGCCAATAAACAAGTTTAAAAAAAATAGTTTTCGTTACTCATAGTTAAATGTATAAATAATTAGGCATTATTAAATAAAAAAATTAATGATTGATTGACTGCCTGTTTCACGATGTCGAACGACATCGTTCGTTCGCATAAATACGTTTGAAACAGCAACAAATTTTAAAATGTTGTTTTTGGTTTTAATGTATTTATGCGAACGAACGATGTCGTTCGACATCGTGAAACAGGCAGTTAATTTTTTTTGTTTCTATTTTTGTTGTATTTTTTATAATTTTTTTTAAGATAATATGTGATTTTTCTGTTTTTCTGTGATTTCTTTGCTTTCAAGAATGTACTTCCATAGGCACATATGTACACATGCTCTTGATGAGAATTACGGTTTTTAGTAGCTTCTCAAATGCATAATTATTAAAAAAAGTATTATTTGATATTGTATTAGTTGAATATTTGCCTGCATTTCATTGGAGCTAGCCAATCATCAGTACTCTTTATCCGAGTGATGCTAACTACATGAGAATTCTATAGAATTTAATCATATTTTTCTACTCGTGGTTAAAAAAAATATATATAAGTATAATAGTTTTAGAAAACCTTTATACTTTTATAGAGTATAAATAATTTTGCGAAACATGTGGACACCAATAGAAAAAATAAATAATTATTGGCGGTTGTTGCGGAAAACGCGATAGCGATGTGCAAATTGCATGGATAGTCGCTACAATAGAGAACATAGAAAAAGAAATACACTGCTGAAGTTCTGTAAATAAAAGAAAAATTATATTCCTTATAAAAATAAATCAAACTCCACGAAAAATTGTAAATCTTCCTTTACTATTTTCTTCTCTTGGCTTCACATCTTCGAATAACATTATTGCTAAAAAATGATATAGAATATTTCTATTTCTAAAAAAATTTGATATAATTTCGGCTTTATCTGTGAGGAAATATTGAAAAAAAATGCTATATCCTGAATCTTCAATATAAATTGAACTGTCATTAAATATTCAAATTTAAAATTATCATTTAAATCCAGCCAGTGCTAGATTAAGGAAATTAGTCTCTATAGCTTCTTCTGTGATGACTTCACACATCTTGCGTTGGGCCAAAAACAAGAATGGCGCCCCTTTCGGACGAGTGTGGCATTTTTAAGTTAAAATGTTGCGTGTATTGTTGGTGTCAATCAACTAAGCATGGCGCCTTTAAATATTTTCTATATTAACGCAGATGTGGTGCCTTAAAAGAATATTAATATAGGATCTAGAAATCGATCTGAAGCTCGATTATTTTTCTAGATACTTGTATTCATTTTAAACTGAATTGGCAAAATCAAAATATTTCTCAAAATTTACTTTCAAAAATATTAATACAAATATTTTATTATATTATAGCTATCAATATGTTATTCGATTATTGTGCACTATCGATACTATCGAATTTTCAATTAAGTTGAGCTTTGTATGACGTTCCTCATAAAAGCCAGTCATATAAGCCCGGAAGTTCTGAGTGAAAAGCATTATGAAAAGTATTAAACTCGTGGAGAAATTCTTCTTCGAAACAAAGTTGAAAGATCATAGATACTTCTCAAGAAAATATAGTTTAGTCTGAAATGACCAAAGAGAAGAACCAGTTACCAGTTGTAGATCATTCATGTTAAACTTCCAAGATTTTTCAATAGGATAATGGTTCTATAAACGTTTCACTCTACCTAATATCTGAAGAGCAAGTAAAATATTTTGAGGTTAAAATTTCATTCCATCTCATTAGAGAAGAATTCATTGTAAGAAAAAAAAGTCAAATGAAAATAATGTTTGACTTGTTACACATTTTATTTGAATATCTCTGGTATGTTTTTCTCATGATATAATTTGGTATAATTTCTGCTGAAATAAATCCAATTTTACTCACATTTCTCACAAATCTGGCAACTTTCATTATTTTACACAGATTCCGCTCATGATGGCATTGTTGTAAAGACCTCCAAATCTCACATGCATTCAAATATAGGAAACGCTTTATATAACTGCTCTCTCTCTCTCTCATCATCTCTTATATAATACACACACATGCTTTGTTTTTGTTTACAATCAAATAGTGTTGCCTAACCGTGAACAGAGTCGGTAATTGTTGTGCACTTAATCGTAATCCTTTTGTCTTTCATATTCGTATCATTCAACACACAAATTCAATGCTATTGCCACTCTCTTATCGAGTGGAATACAAAGCCTCATGTTGGTATTCATCCTCTCCATATTTTGAACTTTTTCACAAACTTTTGGAAAATATTAAACCTACAAATTTCCACAATTGCCTTTCTCTTATTTCAGACTGTCCTCTTGCTATCCCAAGTTGTAGCAACACGTTCAGATTTATGGTTGCTAGTGCATGTACAATTCTTACATTATGGAGCAGTTTCAGCAAAAGTAATTTCAACTTTCTTTCAAATATATAGTGATTTTTCACCAACAGCATAGCTGCTAATCGTACTTTTTGCCTTCTATCCATTTGATTTCGATGTAAATGCCAAAAAAATTAGTTGACAAACAAACAGCTGTTTACTAAATGCAGAAACTGTCGTCTGTCAGCGTTAAATTTTAATTCACATTAGTGAGCTTCTAATGCAAATTAACGCTGTCGTCTGTCTACGCTATTACTGTATTTAGTAAAATCCGCATGGATTTTTGTTCATAAATAAGACTGTAGTGTTGCATACTTTGAGAGTTTTATATGGCAACACTGCATACCAACCATTGATTAACCGTTACACTCTCTGTTTCTGCATTTTTTGTTTTGTTTATCAAAATTTTTTTAGTGAAATTCAAAAGAGCGAGTTGCTCCAAATGTGATACGAGTAGAGATAGATGAAAAATCATTTGCTAGTAACAAAAAACAGTAGAAAGGAATCCAATCCCTATAAAACAGCAGTCTTTCAGAGATAAATTTACACAATAATAAAATAAAGAAAAAAATGTAAATGTAAAGAATAATTTATGAGTAGGCAGATATACTTACATACATACATAAGTACATAGGAGAATAAGTGGCAAAAAAGTGGCATAAAAAATAAAACAGTTTCAGCGCACGAGGCAACATTTTGTGGCAACTAGTTTATATCTGCAGACGGCAAAATAAGATACGACGTTTTCCATACAAGGAGAAAGAAATAGTGTGGAATTAAAAAAAAATTATAATAATAATAAAAATTTAAGAAGCTTATAAAGACTATAATAAAATATATATTAAAATAAAATCTTTCTAATATAAGTACATATGTATGTAATTACTTACATACATATAGTATATGTACGAGTATAATACAAGTGTGAAAACTGGCAAAGTTGTAAAAATAAATGAGAATTAATTTAAAAATAGAAATATCTAAGTAAATCATTAAATGAAATAATAATAAGAATAATAATAATAATAATAATAATAATAATAATAATAATAATAATAATAATAATAATAATAATAAAAATAATAATAGAATTAATAAAAATTATTAATAACAATAATAATAGCAATAATGCAAATAATAATAATAACAAGAATTAAATGTATACCAGTCATTGTTGCTGCAGTAAAGTTGTTTTTATTGGAATTATCGCCCAACTTACGACATTCATCTGCAAGTTATTAAATAAGGTAAGTCTTTCCAAAATTTTTTTCATAATATTTATATGGTGCAGGGTTCCTCGAAATTCACTTAAGGCTTAAACTACATGGCAAAAAGTTTTCCTTAAATTGTACTTTTAATTTAAATTGAACATAAAGCAATTCGGGGGTGAGGGTTGTTTAGTTCATTAAAAAAAACTTTTATTTAAGTTTTTTATAAAAACAAACCTTTATTAGAATTTTTGTTTCCAAAAAATTTCCGCGTTACAAACACAATTGTATAACAAATCATAAGTTCTTGAATTGTTGTGCGATACTACATGGAGCAGCAACCGATTTTTTGCTTGTTTCAATAATGGAAAACACAATAATATAATGCGATTTTTAAAAATTCTATAGGGAGTATGAGCTGTTCTAGGTTGGGCCAAATACCCAACGATTTTTATTCATTTTCTGTCTTATATGGAATCTTTGTCGAATATGTCCATGTCGATTTTGTATAAATGAGGCTGAATGTTGTTGAAGCAGCATTAAATATCTACCTAAAATGCGCACGAGCATTTCAGCTTCTTTTTTCCATTATTGGCCGAACAGAGAGAGAGACTAATTTTTCGGGAAAACACGACGTCCACCCTAATATCACCCTTTATGGACCTTATGTTCACGGTTTTTTACCAACATTTTCACTTAATATTAATAACATATGAATAGGTTATTACTGGATAGTCACTTCAGTATTTTCAATCGATTCATTCTCTACGAGTATCAACTGAAAATTGACAGTTGACTCCGCTTAATCAATATTCCAAGTATATTTTGTTATTCAACTCTCCTGGTTAAAAATGTTGCTGGTTTCTTTTCATTTTTCTAAAATCGAATTTTTATCAGATCTCAGCGTTTTGAGGTCTTAGGTATGTTTGCAAGAAGTATGGAATACTTCCACAACTTTTGATTGGCTGCGTTTGCGTGTACTGCAGATTTTGGCTTCACTTAGATTTAGATGTCGTGTAAACATAAATTGATTCGACATGACTCCTTTTGAGAATTTTTTAAAATGAATTTTAATGGTAATACATTTTTGAAATTTTTGTGAATTAAATATTTGGAATAAATCAATGGTTAGGTTAGGTTAGGTTAGGTTGATTGGAGGGGTATGTCAGCCCATGTCACACGACATACACCTAAGCCAGTGAAGGCTTGTTGTGCGCTCCTTTGAATTTAACCATAATATATTGACCCAAAGGCCTAGAGAAACTCCGTGTCACTCACAAAGTTCCTTAGTTTCCTCCAGCATATTCCCCGTAATCGGCTTATGTCCGGTAAGATGTCACCCCCAAGATATCGGGATCTTATTTGTGAGAAGGCGGGGCATTGGCACAAATAGTGTTCCAATGTTTCGCTCTCCTCCCCACATGCTCTACATTCATCTCCTCCCGATATTCCGACGCGTTTAAGATGTGCCAGTAGTTGAGAGTGCCCTGTGACAACTCCCATTATTCTACTTAGTTCGAGCTTACTAAGTGTTAGCAGCTCCCTCGTTCTTCTCTCCTCTGGATCTCCCCATAGAATTTTTGTATTGATTCCCATGGTTCCGTTATTCCAGAGAGTTGAATGGGCCCTATGTGCCCAAGTCTTTAGCTCGGATTTAACTGCATCGAAAGGTTTCGCGCATTCCAAGCTTATATTACCTAACTCTATTGCTCTAGAAGCAAGTGAGTTTGCTTCTAGGGCAATACTTACAAAAAAAAATCATGTTACCGCTTCGATCGAACCCAATCGAATCGGCTCTTAATTTTGAAAAAAAATTTCCATTAACTTTAATTTCATTAAAATCGATTAATTAGTTTAGATAGTTGTCAAACAAAGTCGGAAGTTTTTGCCAAATTGATTTTCTAGATTCAATTATTTCTCTAAACTTGAAAAACTGTGTCAAATGCTTATAATCACGATTTATATTAATCAGGTTATTTTTTCAAAAGATATCGTTGTCAAGAATCCTTTAAAACGGTTTTTTTTCTAAATAAATAAAATCATTCCAAATTTTGGTTACTTTTTTTGGCAAAAAAAAAAATTTTATCGAAAAAGTTTGTAAACGATATTTTTAATTAGTCCGAAAATATTTATAAAATCGAGCATGTTGTTTATGGTAATTTCCCTTCATGGCCTGCAAGATTACGCGTTTACTTTTAATACGGCTCAATATTTAAAAAGTGATATTCTTTATACCTTAATTATTAAAAACAATCCGTTTTTTCCTTTTGAAATACTCTCTATGTGAAATTTTATGATGTCAACAACATAATTTATGTTCGTAAATCATTGTAAGCCGTACAAATAGGGTAACCTTGTCTACTTTTTTTACAGAGGCCAGGCAAAAAAAAAATTAATAAAAAATAAGATAATATAAATAAAAAAAGCAAAATTTTCAAAATAATATGGCAAATGAAATGTAATTCGTTAAAAGCAGACAAATTCTCGGAAACTTATGGCTTGCGGTAACTCTGCCCACAATTGACTGTTTTTGTTGTTTTTGTAATGCATTATTTACTTACTTTATTTTTATGTGTATCTTGATCTGATGATGTTTGTGATTTTGTCAGAATATTGTGTCATCATATTTTTCGTTTTTAAACTACCAGCCAATTAGGGTTGCCAGATTCAATATGAGCACTAACTTGACATTTAGTGCAAATGAGCTTGATTTTAAGAAGAGAACTGGACAAATTGAAACATTTACTTAAAAACTAAAAATACGGGATAATATCAATTTTTTTAATTTATTAAAAATTCTTTATTTATTAAAAACAGAAATAAAGGCTGTTTACTTACAAAAAAAAAAAAAAAAAAAAAAAAAACAAGAATAACATAAAAAGTTCAACAATTCAGTCATTTCTTTACAGGAAAATTACATAAAATTCATTCAGTTCGTTACTTATAAATGTACGTTTGTATATTTTTAACATACATAGGTGTATGCACAGTAAGCGCCAAAAGAAATGTCTTTTATGTTTTAAACAATAAAAAAGCAACAAAAATAGAAAGTTATTTCTTAATATTGTTTAAAAGCGATAACAAAATTTATTTAGAAAATATAAAACTAAAAAACCTTTTATATTCTTTCCGTTCGAGTTCAATTCAATGAAAACTAAATTTGGAAAAAAATGGACTTAGTTCGTACTAAATACAGTGATGAGTCAAATTATGTGTGTTGATACAGGGATAAAATTATATGTTGCCAACAATTAAACTTTACTGCCAAAAAACGAAATTTTTTAGATGTAACCAACTGCAAATTTTAATTTTGAAAATGTTCAATTTCAGCTTGACAAATATTGCTTGAGCTTGAAACTTGACATGCACTAAAATATCTTGACAATCAAGCTCATTCCCGGCCATCTGGCAAGCCTACAGCCAATAAAAATCCGTATGTTTTTTTTACAAACTCTTCAAATTTTTTTTGTGTTTCTTACGGCTAAATTCATATAAAGATACGAAGTACATCTAAAATGTATGTATGTAAATAGTACGTACCATTATGTACATAATACTTACATTAAGGTATAAATTTTTAGCACATTCGGCAAATATTTATAATATTCATCAAAATCGGCATAATACGGTGAAAGAGACCATAAAAAGTTCAAATGAAACATGTTTTTTTCGTTTTCATTGTCAATATAAAATTCATGCACCAACAGGAATGATATATTGAATTTGTTACGTTAGGTTAGGTTAGGTTGATTGGAGGGGTGTGATAGCCCATGTCATACGACATACACTTAAGCCAGTAAAGGCTTGTTGTGCGCCAGTTATTGAATTTGTAACTTTATTTTTTTTATAAAAAAAAGTTTCACAGTCATATATTGCTTACAGAAATGTATGTGTGTGTGTGTGTGAATAGCGTAACCTAAAATGCAAAAGGGCGTATACAAAACTTTTATTTTTCTGCTGTTCAAATTGTGCATGCATATTCATAGTCATAAGTAGTTTGAACTGAAGTCCGTTCTACACTTAGTTATTACCGATGTTGTTCCTAGTCTTCTTAGTTGCGACTTAGTTGCAAGTAAAAACTCAATTTCAGACAAAGCTGAAATCAGGTTGATACTCCCTTCTGACTAAAACTTACAATAAATTTTATAGCTCGAGTTCACTTCATGATGATAGAACGACAGAGTGACATAGTGACAGAATGACATAATGACAGATGACCTAATGACTAACGACAGAATACAAACTATATGGAAACGTTAATAACTTTTCAGTCTCTAAAGCAATATTAACTTATAACAGAATTTCATTTCATTGAAGAAAACTTTATGAATATCACATTCCAATAGAAACTATGTGTAAAAAACTGAAGGAAATTTAAGTTATAACATCTTCGCAGTTCAAAACGGAAAATACACGGAATCGTGCTTATTATAGGGATGTCATAATTGTACCTGGAGACTTTTTTCAGCCAACTGTTTGGTCACCGAAAATTTGACTTTACGTATATTTTGCGTTTTGTAATTAATTTAAAATTTATGCTTCGAAGCAGTATCAATCAATACCGGTACTCTTTAGTGATTATTGCAATGCCTTCATTAATTAAACATTCCAACAACATCCGTCTAAAAATGTGGGAATAAGAACAACTATTTCCTCCATATCCTTTATCAGTAAAACAGATGAAGTAAATAAAACTTTAGGCATGACTTCATACTTTATTTTGATTTGTGATCCTGTTAAACATTTACTTGACTCCTGGAACTGCAACACGGTTCTAAACAACGTTCACAATCTTTAATACTTTCAAAGAAATCTTTCAAGTTTGAACTTTTTTTATAATTGTCTTCTCTTTTTTATTTTTATATCACACAAAGATTATCGAAAATTTGGTAGCAGCTCTGATGTTCTTAATTTTTGCTGTCTTTTTTCTTGTATTGCTGCCTCTAAAAATCAGTAAGAAAATTGGCACAAAACTCATAAAAATCTTATAAATTTTATGTTGTATTTTTTTGCTTTGCGGCAGAGATGAAATAAACACAAAATTTACCCTTAAAGCTTTATTTATTTAGTTCTTAAAACTCTTAAAGAAGAAAATACTGACAATGTGACCGCTTCTAGTGAAATGGGAAATGACAAGAAAGATTTATTAAAAGATTTCGCTACGTTTATATAGGACTTCTGTTTAGTTTAACTGATTGTGCATATATTGACATCAAATGTTATTTAAATTAAATTTATTTGTTTCTTGTGTCTACTTAATGAGTTGCAACAATCAAGCGTTAATTGTTGGGCGTAATACGAGTAAGTCGACAAATAATTTTTTTCTATTAAATATTCTGCAATTCATTCAGTTACGAAATGTATAGGAATGAGAGGAGTCCCCATTGTGAACGAAATATAAGTAATTTCTAGGGAATGATATTTGCGTTGATAGCAAAATATGCGTTATTGTATACTTTCGATTCTTTAGAGAGACAAAATCTTAATTAAAAATTTCAATTACTTCTGCAATACTGTGCAAATCGGTTCTAGTGTATGAAAATACTCGATTACTTATTTTCTTAAATTTAAATATGAAGTAGTTAGCCTGTTGGCTACAAAGCAATTTATGACTCATAACCTGTGTTCGATCCCTGTTCAAGACAAGTCATTAAAAAAATTAACATCATGAATTTTTCTGATTTACTTAGTGTGACGTTGTGTTAATTGTTTTTGGACTGTTTAAGTGTTGAATCCATAACAGTGGTCAGTTATGAATTACATATATCGATTGGATACTCTTCTACGCTAATGTTTACTAGATCAAAGCGCCCCCTTCTTTGGTGATGTTAGCAGAATCTTCGGCGAAGTAAAACAGTTAATAATATGGCTACGTACGTACAGCTTAAGAGACTTAATGCGTCTACTTTACACCAGAAACGCTGCAACTTTGATATAAAAAAATAATAATAAACAAAGCATTTCCCCGATATATTGAATAAAAAAGCAATAATAATAGATCATTCACCAATGTTAAGATCATTGATGCGAGCTTAATGCATTTCCGGATCTTAGTCTCTGCATTTTAATAACTTCTATAGAAACTTTTTCTCCAACTTTGTCAATGACTTTTATTCCTATAGTTAAAGTTATTTTATGTATAAAGGCCATAATACATATCAAAATACTTCACATCAATGTCGTATGCGTGTGACTGGAATTTGTATGTTACACATGCTGGATGACTCGTCAAGCACTGATTTTGCGTTGAGTTGTGTATGGCAAAGATGCCAATTGTGGACGAAATACTTATAGCAGTTACGGCAGTGTGCTTAAAAAATAAATAAACAAAATATATTTTATTTTATAAATAAAATATATTTAACTTTATTTACAATTACTTTAGCTCAAAGCAACTTTTATTTACCAAATTTTTATAAATTTATTGATATATCAATGCGCTTTGGTATCTCTTCAACTGAAAAATTATATTAAATAACAACAAAAAATACGAAATTTATAATTTTTATTTTTATTATTTTATTGTTATTTCTATTTTATTTTTGTTGATTAAGTGTTAACTTTTCCAGTAAAGAAAATATTCAAAGTGTAAATGTGGACGCAGTAATATTTTATTAAATTTTAATAAAATTCGATCTAATTTTGAGTCATTATAATTAATTAAAAAGAAAAAATAAAGTAGCAAGTGTATTTTATTTGCACTACGCATCTGGATTTTTGTGTGTTTAAATATTTATAATCATTTCGTGCTGCCCATCTTTTGTATTCCGCTTTAAAGTCTTGTTTAAAATGTCTATATACTTGATGAATGAATAAATTATAAGGGTGTGTAAATTTTATATTCAGCATGTCAAAAAATGGAAAGGTTTTATTTTCCATCCAGCCAACACCATCACCACCACAATGCTGGATGAGTAATTTGAACGTGTATTGTGGCCTTAAAGCAGTGATCAGCAGACTAATACTAATACATTATGAATTTCTTATTTTAATGCCTTTGCAATATTGATTGATTTGTTTGAATTAAGGCAGTATATGTGCGTACATATGTGCTGTAGTAGCGGGTCCCATGGGAGCATCTTTGCCAAACAGTGGTATAAAGTGACTTTGTGCGTTTTCTTTTCCGAAAATAAAGTGTAACATTATGTTGAACAATTTATAAAAATTTTAATTATCATTGCAGTTTTAAACATTTAATATTAAAAGTTGTTTTTTTCTTTCGAAGGAGTGTGCTTGAATTTGGAACGATTTTCCACCATCCTACATCAAAATTGGTTTGCAAACACACCGGTTTCAGCCATGCGCCATCTTCAGTGTTCCTTTTCTTACTAAATCGTTTGCCTGTTTTTTGTTGTCCTTATATAGATAGTTTGTTTGTGTATGTCCTTTACTTATAGTTTGGTATTGTGCCTTTGTATACTTCCCGATTTTCCTCGTACCACTCTCTCGTCGTTGTAAGTTGGTCCGTGTTTCTCCTTCTACTTGTCTCTCTCTCTCTTTTTCTCTCTTTTTCTTCAACATTCCTTTCTCCCTCTATTCCTATGTTTGATCGGTTTATAAAACAAATTTGGCGTGAGATGACGGAAAGTCGCCCCGAATTTAGTATTCGTTAATAAACGCAAACACATTAGGAGAAAGTAGGCAATCCTGTAAGGGAGTTCAATTTCTTAACTCGGTGCGATAAATAGACTTTTTTATAAATTAAAAAATGGAGTGTTGCATTTTACTAAAAAAAAGAAAATTTTCTTTCTTTGCATTCGGACTGTTCTTGTGCTTGAAAAGACTTAAAATATATTTGATCTTTATCTCTCTAACTTTCCGCTTTCATCTGAGGACTTTTCACAATCAGAGGCTTGTTAGACCCAACCTAAATTCGTGTCTCGCGTAGTGATAACTTATAATAAAAAATTTGTAGACCTTTGGAAGGGTTTGCTAATGTATCATGAATGATCCTTTATATCGCGTGATGTTTCCATCTTACATACATAGTTATATACATACTTTTGTGCATATATAGTTTTTATTACATTGAGAGCTTTCAGATTTTCCTCTTTGCTTTTTTCAATACGCAAATATTAATAATATTTTTTATATTTTATTAGTCGCTTCTTAATGCAAAAAACATTTTAGTGGCTGTTTGTGTGGCATTTGCCAACATACAGTGCTGGTCAAAATATACCAGTTGCAATTATTCCAATGCAAATATTCCAATGCAGTTTGTTAAAATAATTTTTTTAATTTTTTTAATAATGTTTTTGTTAAAATAATCTTTTATTTTATTAATTCGATTAAATTACTTAAAAAAAGAAACTTAAGCTTTCAACAATATGGCTGGATGTGAGTTTAATGATAAATATTTTTTGACTTCAAATAGCCCCCCTTACACAGATATCTAAAGGCATAAAATCACTTGATGTGTGCAAAGATGGCTGTTTATACAAGGTGACACAAGCCGATGTCACTGTGCTTTGATATTTATGATGTAGGTACTCGTATATAGAGGATTAGAGAACGTGGAATTATTGTTACTGCTTTTTTGTGGAAAATTATCAGTCTTTTGTTTTAACGCAGCGTGAATTTTCTCGTCGTTTTCTTTGTCGTCCGTTTCAACTTAAGTGATTATGTTAGCAAGCACAATTTTCTTTCTTGAGGTACAGGAGGGCTACATGAAATGTCATTGTATTCCCTCAAAGTGCGGTATGTACAGTGAAAAAGTGATTGGTACTGATTTTGTTTTTAATACGCGATTCCTTCTAATTTTTGTAATAACCATAAATGCTGATCGTTACAGGCAAATTCTGAACGAGTTTTTTTTGCCACAAAATAGTGCATTGGGTCGGTGATGGGTTGGTGCCGGTAAAAATATTTGAGTTTGGAACTAAAAAATAAAAGTAAGAAAACTTCAATTTTGTGCGAAAAAAGTATTGGCATAAACGTAACTGTTTTCCTTTGGGAAACAGTTTTTCAAATATTAGATATCATGCTATACTGAAGAGATCTTGTTTAAAGCAAATTTTTTGCTTTTATTTAAAGTTTATACTATCATACAATTTGTGAAAGCGTTGAGATTATGTAAGAAAAAGAAAGCCCTGGAAATGAGCACTACTTTAAAAGTCTATACAAAACTGTGCAAGATAATTTTCTATAAGCAAATGTAATCAAAATAAACAATTGAAAATTAAAAAAAAAATGAATAGAAATTTGCCACCAAGTGATAGAAGCCTTAGAATTGAGCCTATATTATATGTGTGTAATTCGTATATGTGTATTTTTATATTAATATTTATAAAAAAGAATGGCAAAGTAAATAAATAAATAATACTGATCCAAATGTTTTGACCACTACTGTATAAAACATTGAAAAGAATAGAAAACGTTTTTAATAACCTCCTACTCGTTATATACGTGTAGTTAACTTTTCAACATTCACATTAAACAATGAAACATCCATTTTCAAATAGAATATGACAAATTGTATGCGAGATATTGGTGATTTTTTAATTTGAAAATGTCTACTATTATAACATCGTTCTGATCATCTAAGTTTGACTTTTAATCATTCTACTCCATACTCATTTCGCTGAATCTTAGTACCATCGGCCTGTGCCTTTCAGTAAAACAGATCATTTGACTTTATATTTAGAACACCATCTTGGTGGGTGATTCATGTTGCATCTGTGAGAGGTACTTGCATCGCCCGCTATATGGCACATAGTGCCATTTGGGCATCTTAGTTTAATTCAAGCCAAATTAAATTAGTTAATATCCTCATTGATGGTGATGACCTCACCATTATCGTTTTCCATGATGAGCCCGCTGGCCGGAAAACCTAACAAACTAGCAGGCGTTTCAGATGTGACGTGACGGTTTCACCTCATTTTGACGATTATTTGGAACTATGTGACGATTGTAGATCTTTTGCAAAGTGCTCCAAACATTCTCCTGGAGGAGTACAAACGCAATACGTTTTCTTATCTGAGAACAGAAATTAATAAAAAAAGTATGTTAAAAAATTTTTTTTTTGAAAAATGCAACATTTTGGTTACTGCTTAAAAAAAATAATGATGAGATAAATTTAGAAAAATTCATTCAATTTGATGTCAAGGTTTATTGGAATTCAATGTAGAATTTTCTTGATGCTTGTAAAAACATTTTATCAAATATCAATAAAATGAAGAAATCTTTATTTCTTAGAAATTTTTTTAATTTTAGTAAAATTTGTACTGAATTTTCAGAAAATTATTTGAAAATATTCCAATTTTTTTTTAATTTTTCACAATTCTTCAAGTCTAGTGAAACATAAATTTAACGATTTATTTGAAAATTTTATTTAATAACACAAAAATATAAATAAACATTTTTATAAAAGAAAATATAAAATTTTAAAAGAAATACATTCCAAATTGGTCTGTATATGACAGACTTCTACGGAGAGAGATTTATATTAAAAAAAAAAAAATAGAAACGAATTTATAAATATCTTTTTACGAGCATTATAAAGATAGTAAAAAAATTGCGAATATGCTCGAATAGAACTGTACAACAACAATGTTTGTTATTTTTTAAATAACAAGGTTTTAACGACTTATTCTGGTGAAAGGTAGCAGAAAACATACATGTTCCGGACTTTTAAAAGTTTACACCTGTGATTCGCTTAAGTTGGGGCTTAAGTTCTTCTGCGGACTTGTATATTACTTTATACCAAAAACACATAATGCATGGTGAGCATATTCGTCAGAAATGTGCACCTATTAAATAACGTTATAAAGCAAGAAATATTTACTCCCTTATACCCGAAATGTGCTGGATATTGTTTGATAATGATATGGAATTGCATAGAGCTAAAATAATGTAATGAATAAGTACTTTCCTAAAGACAAAAATTGGCTTTCACCGTTTTATAGTTTTTAAATTTTCATACATAATTTTTTTGGTGTGTTGGAAAATACAACGAAAAATTTTGTTACTAATATTTTTGTAGAACATTTTAGCCCTGTAAAAAAACGCAGAAGGGAAGCTTTTGCCTTCTTGAAAAAATGGACTCATACTACGCAGATTTAGAGGGTTAAAATGTTTCTCGTACTGTTTTACATAAAAGTGTTGAACACTTTTTTTACCTAAAACATATCGTTTACAAGTTGTCCTGTGTAGATGTATAAATATAAACGTTCAAATCGTACATACACGTGTATGTCTTTTTGGTACCCTCTACCAGAATCAGTCTTTAGAATCTTGTTTTTAGTGTTGTACAGTGTAATTATAAATAAAATAACTCCCAAGACTTAAGTATATAAGGAAAAATATTTGCTAAAGCATAAAATATCCAGAAAATATGCAATAAGAAATTATATGTTTGGTATACTTACACGTATGCCATTTCAATTCAGAGTCCTACAAACGGTTTGACTTGGCATTTCCTTGTTTCAAGAGCCTGTATTTAATGATTGTTTATATGCACTCACTTTCATAATTTCGCAAAAGATTTTCTAAAGCCATTATTGTATTATATGATTTATGTTGCAGAATAATCGAAATTCACTTGTCACTATTTACCATGCTGCGAATTGTATTGTCTTAAATCTGCTTAACATTTATTGTGAAATTCTTTTAACTCTTCACTTAAAGTGTCTATTGTTTGTGTGTACGTGTATTTATGTTCATTGTAAATTTTTCCAAAGCAAATATTTAATTTTCTTCAAGTTCTTTAAGCTGCTAACAGAAATTCCAAACAATAGCAAGTCCTATACATATTTGTAAAAAAGCCACAAAACGGCAACGCTGTTTTATAGGTAAAAGATAAAATAATAAAATAAATTCTTCCTCTTTCAAACCAACAAAACCAAAAACATAACTGTTGTAAAACTGTACTCTCGCCATGCACAATAAGTTAATAGGTACTCTCTTATATTATGGCATAATAGTAAAAAAGAATAATTCTCTTTTCAATATTGTTTGGTCCTTTTTATTATTGTTTTTATTGCTTGTTTTTGCAACTTTAGTTCTCACTAAATTGTGCATAAAATTGTCTGTCATTGTTTTGGTTTGTGTAATTTTACTGTCATGTTTGTTTACATCGTTTTCTAAATTCTTTTTAAGATTTTGCAGAGATAAAAGCTGACGAAGAGGACCCTTTTGTAAATGAGAGCAGGGATGTGTGTATGAATGTATGTGTGTACGTATATATGTATGTATGTATGTATGTATATGTGAATCCAGAGAAAATGTATAAATGTTGAGTGTGTTTGCTTTTCTAGAAAATCGTGCAGTTTGTATGTGTGTGTGTGTATTTAAGATAATCATTGATTTTTTCGGACAATTATTTGTATGCATGTACAGTGAAAAAGTGAATAAATGTGTATGGCTTTCAAAAATAGTTCATGAATATTTAAATGGATTGATTCCTTTATTTATTTTTGCTGCTTTATTTCTAGTTGGCACTTTCATTCAATAACCTAGTGATACAGTTACTTTGTTTGTATATTTGTTTTTAGGCGAACTGTTCTATGTTTTCTATTTAACTGTAACAAAAGCTAAAAATTAAATTAAACACAATTTATACACAAGAATTTTGTTAGCAACTCTTTAAGTATTAAATTCAAAACTAAAAATATTATGTAGAAGGATTTTTTGTCTATACATATTTGCATGTAAAAAAATGTTCTTTCGTTGTCACAACTACAACGCTTCTATATTCTTTTTTAGAACTAGAATATGTACATATTAATGTATGCATGTAAATAATACCATCCATATACCACCCAAATATTTGCTTGAAAGATATTTTCCTTATTTAGCATGCCTTTTGCTAAAAAAAATTCGCAAGTTTGTTGATAGACATGATTTTAAATTTTTCATATACAGTAGTTTTCCGATTTAACGAACCTAATTGTTGTCAGGCTTGTTCGTTAAAGTGAATTGTTCGTTATATCCAGCACTAAATTAAAAAAGAAAAACGTGGTCTTTTTTTTAGTCAAAACTCAAAATATGTATAGTATTTTATAACAAATTATAATAATTAAAATATATATTTCATTAAAAATATAAGGAAAGAAAAATTAAAAAAAAATACTGTAATACAAGAATAATTTATTCAAGAGAACACTGAGGATGGCATATAGCCGAAACCTATCTGTTTTTCAACCAACCGCGGAATCACGGAATTTCATTCCAAATTATTTAAAAAGTTGGTTATACAGTATGTTTTTTCTTGTGAATAGCTATCTTTATATTAATGTCATCTTCTTGAAGCTCTCTCAAAAGCATTAAATTCCTGCTACTAATATTGTTTTGTTGAGCCCATTTAATACAAATTTCGAAATGATTAATAGCATCATCCAGTTTTATTTTGGGCTCTATAATTTCAGTTTCATCGAGCTCCACCATTTTCGTTGTGTTCATCGCATTCATCTTCATCTTCAAATCTCAAATATCAAGCAAAAACTTCAGAAGAAGAAAACTAATGGTACATTTTTATACTCATTCTTTTTTTACTATTTTTTTTGTTAGAAATTATCTATTTTATTTTACATTTGTTCATTAAATCGAGTACAAAATAAATTTTTTGTTCGTTATATAAGGTACTCAGTAGAAAAAATTTGGGTGTTCGTTAAATGCGAAGTTCATTATATCGAATGTTCATTAAATCGGAAAACTACTGTATATTTACACACATGTATGTATGCATATATGTATGAAAATATATAGGTAAACAAGTAAATTAATACTTATATATTAAACTAGCTGACCCGGCAAACGTTGCTTTGCCTTCAAATATTGGATTATTAATTTGTGGTTTGTATGGGAGGTCCCACGCCCTTTGTACAATCCCGCCCCTATTTGCAGCAGCACTTAAAAATGCACACCAAACCGACGTACCAAATTTTGTTCAAATACCGTCATCATAAGCAGAAATAATACATTTTTGATTTGTGGTTAGTATGGGAGGCACCACGCCCTTTGTACAATCTCGCCCATATTTGCAGCAGCACTTAGAAAATGCACAACAAACCGACTTACCAAATTTTGTACAAATACTGTTATCAGGAGCAGAAATAATAGATTTTTAATTTGTGGTTTGTGTGGGAGGTACCACGCCCCTTTGTCCAATTGGACCGAATTGTAAATCTAAACCACCCGGGGCGCCACCCAAACGCATACAAAAAAATTTATGCAAATCGGTCCAGCCGTTTAGGAGGAGTTCAGTCACAACACACGTACAGTAGAATTATATATATAAAGATGATTTACGGTCTTATAAAAGTTTATAGTGTTTCTTATATTTAAATTTTTTATTACCGCCTTTGCAGAATAATAATGAAGCTCTCGTAGAGTAGTGCGGTGTAAAAATTATGGCCATTAAAGTGAGTGTCGTATGTTTTCTTTACGCTATAATTTACATTTTTAGGAGCATTTGAGGTGCAACTTTTTCAAAAAGATAAATATATTTACATAAACATAAACTTACACTAGAACAAATAACGAACCAAAAAATTCATTGAGAATTTGCACAATTTGGTTGCAATACTTTACAGTTTTTTAAAAGAAATTCAGTGAAGATTACTTCACTGCCAGTAAAAAAAAACTATCTAATATAAAAATTAGTCTCCTTATTAAAAAAAACTTCACCTCATTTTTGCTGATATTTCTCATTAATACCTGGCACATTTTTTGAAGCGTTTCATAATTTTCTTAAATAAAACTCTTGCTAAAATTAGCGATGAATTTCTCAAGTTTTATTTATTTATTTTTGGTTGGAAGAAGAATGCAATGAACAGAAATGAATTTTGTTAATTAATTATATAATACGAAAATCATAACTTGTATTCCATATGACCTTGTAGGTATTTTTTAATAGTCTAGCACTCCAGCAACTCGCCGATCGACCTAATAAAGTAATTATTTTTTTTAGTTAAATAAGAAAAATATTTACTAAGAAGTTATATATTCTTTTAAATGGTTAAGACCTTATTTTTTAGACTTTAGTCTTTTCTGAACTAAATGTGTGGTTTTTGGCCAACTCATGAACTAGGAAATGTTATTTAGAAAAATTTTCTTAATTTTAGGAAATGAAAAGTGTGAAATGTGTTTAAAGTTTATTGATTTTACAAACTTTCTTCAACGTTGTTTAACTCTAGAGAATGTTTTAAAAAAATATTATAAACAAACAACAACTGCCTATATGTCAGTCGACTTCAGGCCGTACATTTTCTTGTATGTGTATTTGAAATCATACGAAGTTGTATGTTGAATGGTTGTAGTCTACTGATGACCTCGTTAGCTTTAATTGAATAGCAGACAGCTAAACCTACAACAAACAATAATTTTCAAAATAATTATTTGGAAGAATATTTTGAGTAGTTTTTATTCTTAAATGTTAAAAAAAATTTTGATTTCAATATAAAAAACTTGTTATGAAAAACTACGAACTATTTGTAAAATTAAATTTTATTTTATAAAAAATTAGTCTTTCTAGTCTTGGTAAAATTTTATTGGAATTTAAAAAATTAAACAAAGTTTTTTCTTCTTGAACTTTGTACATTTGATAAGGACCCACTAGAACAATTTATTGCAACTGAAAAGTATGAGTAAGTTTTTTCGCACGACATTTTTTATTTTGTGTCACAAAAACTGATTTTGAATGTCCCTTACGTAAGATGTCCTAGGATGCAGGATATAAATAATGTAATTTTTCATATCATGTGTCACCACTAAAAGTGGCTGTTAATTTAAATGATGCAGTAAGAGCTCCTGTATTATCACTATATAAATAAATAAACAGGTAAAGTAATGAATAATTCTTTAATAAAGTAAATATATAAATATAAATAGTTGAATATATAAATAAGCTAAGAAATATATAAACAAATGAAAATGATCTTTGATCGTCTCACACTGCTTTTACGAAAATTCATCGTATGGCGTATGATTAATAATATTACGATGCTAGTGCGATTTTATTACAGAAGTAATTCTTATACTGCAAACTCCATTGATTAAATCACACTTTTACGAATACATAAACTTGTTCATCAGATGCAACTGAGTGGATTTATTGCAAAACGAAATCATATTAGACACTAAGTCGTATGATGATTGTCAATTTATTACTCATACGTAGCAGGTACGAACGTAACATCGTACTTTTAGACACAAATTTAATGGAAAAATTTCCATGCCTAAAGCCCAGCAGGGATTTATCCCAGAATTTCACGTTTGCGATTTCGCGTTTACTAATACACCGAAAATAGTCTTGTATAGAAAATAAAGTTACTGAATCCAACTACTGAAGTCCCTATTGCAAGACACTTTAAATATATGTGTAAATAGCTCTATTTTGAATATACTCATACTTAGATTAATTAGGTTCCCATATGAAATAAACATAAGTTCATGTCTCGAGAGGGCCTCATTAACTAAAGTCGGAAAACATTGTGTAGCAACTTTGATTTAAAAGTTCATAAAAAAATTGTTAAAATAAGAAAAGAATAAGTGTAACGATTTTTTTCTGTGTATCACTTACTAAAAATTTTCGCAAGACATTAGATATATAAATAAGTAAATAAATAAAAAATTTTTATTGCCAACAATTCTTAAACTATTCGATTACAATGAAACCAGCAAATTACACAAATAACCCTTGTAACTACATTTAAATTACTTCAGAAAAAGTTAATTAATTGCATTTGTTTTCGAGGAATACCATTAGAAGGAAGTGCTTGATTGAAAACAGCCGTGAATATGAATGAAAAAAATCTTTAGTTCAAGAGAAAACAAGTAACTGTTTTAGTGTTATTTTAGTCATAAAATATATATCAAGCCATTTTTATTTCTCCGAATCTTCTTTTTTGCTCCTCTTTTCCAAAATAAATATCAATAAAAAATCTAATATATATGACCTGTGAACATTATATGATGGGTTGCTTGAATATAATACTACCATCTGCTGACACTTTGAATCTATATGCATATATATGTGTTTATATATAATAAAATTAGAAATCCTATTTAATCGACAAAAGTTTGAATAGAAATTTTATTCAAGGAAGTAACAAATGAATCTTATTATTATCAGTAGTTGAATGAAAGCATGAAATTGTTAGAAGCCTACAATGACAAAAATAATATAAAAGAAAAAATTGTAAAGGGGCGTATGTTGCAACAGAACTCATAAATATTATGTGTCTGTTGTATGCATACATAAATATACTCAAAAGAAAAATAAAGGCACCCGTGCTTAGATCAAGTCAAATCGGCATCGGCATTGGCGTCAAAAATGCAGTGAGTATGGTGTTTCTTAAGCCAAATACGAAACTGATGATTTAAGATTGGACTCGTTTTTGATTTGAAGCAAACAGAAATTTGTTTTTTGAACAAATTAGAGTTGAGGCAGAGGTAAGGCAGAAGTTGTTTAGACTGATTTTTGTTGGCTTAAAATGCAAGCGATACCAGGTGATCTGAATTTTTATAAATATTAAATTTTTTGTGTGTGTGAGATGTTCGTCTAACTATTGACTGATTCAATGAATTTGGCTACTGAAAACAAAATTTAGTTTTTTCTGTATATTTCGTACATACATTTTTAGACACAATTTTTGCAGAAAGTAAAAAAAAACAACTTTTTTCTATGTTCATAACTCTGTGAACAAAACCTTGAAAATTGTTTTCTACTCTGACGCCAAATGCCTATATGTATAAAGAACGTCTAAGAATTTCGCTTACGGCTGCTAAAAATTCTGGAAATTTTTCATCTTTCATTCTAATGTCATATTCATTTCAATGCCATATATAAATTTAATGTGCGTGAGGACAAACTTAAATCTAATTATCAGAGACAACAACCACATATTTAAGCGGTGCCAATTTCACTGTTAACAGAGTCCTATTAACCAATCAAATTTAAGGAAATTGAAGAAAATTTGGAAAATTTAGAAGCTGGGACCAGATCCATCTTGAGCAACAGATGGAAAAGGTACTCCAAAATAAACGTGATAAACGCAAAATAAAAGGAAATGCAAGCATCGTTAAGAACAATGCAATCAATCCCTCCGGAAGATTAGTGGCCATTATGGAGAAATAGCGACTTATAGGTACTATATATCCTACTGTGCTTCAAGAGTCCTTTAAGAACTTTAGAAACACGAAAAATCATATGTATGAAAATTTATAGAGAAGATTAGTCCGACATTGTGGAAAAATAGTTACTTAAAGGTATATCCTACTTTATAAAAATGATGCATTATAGGGTGTTCTAAGGAGCAGTAAGTTCGTATTTCTAGAATAATTTAGGAACTTTCGAAAAATGAGTTTGGAAAAGGTCATATTTGTGAAAAATCCCGATATTAGCGGATATTATGGCAAATTTTCTGGAGAAAATTATAGTACTATCAAATTAAAATAATATTTTCTACTAATAACGATCTTGAAAGTCTCACTAAACTAAGAATTTTATCAATTCGGTGGTATTTATTTTATAAATAAAGATTTTTATAAATTTCAATTTTACCAAATAAATAAAAAAAATTTTGTTTATTATTTTCAAGTCCATTCTTTTATCAAATAAACATAATATTGTTTTTGTTAATGAAGTTTTCGAAAAATCTTGAGAAACAATCAAACCTTTTAAATACAAATTTTGTAAAGTATTATAAGTAATTTTTTTAAATAAGGTTTTGTTATATTCTCTTGAAATTATACCTTTTTTTAAAGTACAATGATAATTTATAAATACTTTCTAGTAAAAATCGTTTTAAATTCAAATCTTATTAACTAAAATTTCTAAAGCTCATGAAACTGTGAACTATTTTTTAATTCAAACTTCATAAAATTTAAATAATATTTTCACTATTTTATTTTTAAGATTTTTGAAGATGTACTATTTTCAATTAATAAAGACAAAATCGTGAAGAATCTTCAAGACAAAATTTTATCCAATTAAAATAATAATTTCAAATTCAAATTTTGTCAAATAAAATAATATTTTTAAATCCATATTTTATCAAATATAAATAATATTTTCTTGTTAATGAGGATTTATAACATCCTTAAAAAAACATGAAAACTTTTTAATCCAAATTTTGTAAAATGTTACAAGTAATTTTTTTTAATAAGGATTCGTAAGATTCTCGGGAAATTTTCAACTTTTTTCTTAAGTCAAAATGATATTTTCTAACAGGAACTCTTCTTAACTTCCAGTAGAGCTCGATTTTGAAATATTACAAAAAATGAATTCTTCCAAAATAATCTAAAGTTTTAATAAATATAAAACGATAAGAACTTTTTATATTTGCTTAGAAGAATCCAAAAATCTGTTGACATTATAAAGTTTGAGTGCTAAAAAATTGGTTGAAGTTCACTGATGATTCGGTTACCATCAGTGAAATATCCATTTATGAACAGTTAAGCCCTCAACAAACAGAAAATAATTAATTATTCAAATGTTTAGTTGCGAGCGATTCCGCAATAATAAATTTCAATATTAAATATATATTTTTATTTCAAACCTCCTTCTCCAAATACTTCAGTTGCGTGCCTGAATAACATAAAATAAAAATAAAAAAAAAATAATTGTGTATTTACATAAAGATGTTTAAAATAAGTATTCTTCCAATCTTCATACTTTCACTCACTGGAATGAGTTCAGACCTCAGGCGTATGTTCTCACACACTTCAGATGGAACAGCAACAAATGAAAATCAAATGAATATAAACAAGAGCAATACATGTGTCAATGCTAGTGTGAGTGTGAAAAAAATCAATAGTTGTTTCTTTTTTCGTAGTTCACTTCCTCCCTAGTCACTGTTATAGTTGATACAGTTAGAGGCAACAAAGCAGGAAAGAAATCATGAATACATGCCACTTATCAGTGTAAATGGAAGTTTCCGTCAGGGCTGCCAGGTACTTTTTGTCGCTATTTCTACATTAATTTAGGACAATCCCCTGAGAATAAAAAATTAACATCTAATGAGAAATAAAAATAAATTGTTCTTAATATATTTCAGCCTTATATTTATATGAGAAAATTTATTTGTTTTTATATAGTTTTTATCAATCGAGGGACTGTGGCACTAAACGTTAAATGTTTTGAAATGTAACTCTAATATTAAAAGTAACCTCTCAGTGAAGCAAAATTAAAAGAAGAGGATGTCTTTTTGATACCCGGTTAGAACTAAGTACATGCTCATATGTAGTGGGTCTTATAATGGGTACTTCCAAACTTTACCAGTTGTCGTACTAGATGTCCATGGAGGGATGTTTTGTTCTGTGAGAGTGTTCAGGAGAATCCGATGAGATCGGAATTTCGCAGACCATAACATGGGAAATTTTGTATTATGGCTTGAGGCTGCACCCATGAAAAATTCAGTTGGCTCAAGAACTGAAGATAAACGATCATAGAGAGCGACATATGCTCGCTGAATGGGCCCTGGAAACTGACCTTCGTTTTCTTCCAATAATCAAAATTCAACAAACAAAATTTTTGAATTTGGAACAATCCACATGAGATTCAAAAGCTTTCAATGCATTACGAAAAACTCACTGTTTGGTGTAGCTTTTGGACTGGTGGTGTCGTCGGTCCATATTTCTTTGAAAACGGCATTGGCCAGACCATCAACGTCAATGGCGAGCACCTAAAACGGATGACATAGATACCAACAACATGTGATTTCAACAGGATTGCGCTACATGCAATGCAGCTCATACCAGATCCCATTAAAATTTTCTTGTGGTGGTTTGTCGCAGATCTATGCGAATATCACAATATAACCCATGTCATCAGTCAAATTCAGCCCGATTTATCCACCAGTGTCATAGAAAATTAAACAATTGAAGTTCACCATCCAATGGAGCCGCGGTTGATAGTTGACAATGTTATATTTTTAACAAAATGGCATAATGGGCCTCTTAAGCAAATAAAAAATTCCAATGATATTTTTCACGCACTTTGCTCCCGTTACTTACGTCATACACTATATTACAATAAAAAAATAAAAAATGTTGTTTTTAATATTTAAAGGATAACATTTTATGAAGAATTTGTTTCTATTATCAAAGTCGTTTGTTTAATAATTTGAAAATTCTGCAATACTATTATTATTTATGGAAAAAACAAGTCCTTCAGAAAACCACTTGTAAGTTTTAAATATCCTTAAGTGATTCCAAAAGAAATGATAAGAACTACCAATAGGAAGACAAAGACTCCTACACTGTTAGCGATAGTTGCTGTAAATATTTTTTCCTCGAATAGTCGACAATAATATTTTAAAATTTAAAACTTTTTAACTTTTTTTAACTTTTAAAATCTCTTTTTAAACAATTTCTTTCGTTTGTCCCTAAAACAAAGTATAATATCTTCCAAAAATCCCCTAGAAGTCTCAAATATCCTTAGAAATGATAAATCCCCGATTCGGACGATAAAAACTTCTGTACTGTAAAGATTTTGGCCATAAATAGTTAAAAAAATATTCCAAATTATTCTCAATATCCTTCTCAAATCTAATTTGTTTGCTCTTAAGAGAAAAAAAAATTCCGTCAATTCGTACACAGAGATTCCTGTCATATGTAATGGTTTATCCTTGAAAATTTTTCATTAAAATCTTAAACATCCTTAAGAAAATTTTCTGTCCGCAAAACCCTTCCGTAAGCTCCAAGAAGAATCCTTAAGCTCGCTCACAAAAATCTCAAGCCGTCAGCCCTTAATGCTTTTAATGTGTGGGAGAGAGCAACAAGCTCAAGTTACTTTTTTTTGTTACTCTTCGCTCTTGAAAGGATATAATGACAACAAATACAAAGTATGGGTATGTATTCATTTCTTCATTGAGTTCATTATGCTTCTTTTTGGCACTACCCGTTGTCTATGGAATACGAAAGAGTTTTTTGATAAATTTTTTTTGGTAATATTAAATAAAACTTTTACTTGTTATTGTTAAAACTTATGATTGTTATTATTTGTTTTTAACTTTTCGTGTTAAGCAAAGTTTTTTTTTAAGGATTTTATTTTATTTGCCATTCATGAATGTAATAATTTACCAACTTTGATTAGGCTTCTTTGATTATTGGCCTTTATTGTTGTCTTGCAATATTCTAACAATATAATTAATGTTGTTAGAAACTGTTGGGTCAGTTGGTTTAACTTTATGGTTTTTAGATAAAGGTTTTATATATTACCACTCACTTCCGGAAAGTTGTTTGAACTTTACGTTTCTTTTCTATAAAATTTTTTAAAGATCCTTCGGATTTTCCAGAATCTTTGAGAATGTAATCAATTTTAAATAATTCCCAAATCAAGTTGACAGGTTGTTGATAAAAAAATTAAGAGTTTGGATGTTTTTTTTTGCATTCTAAAAGGAAATTTGATAGTAAAAAATGGCATACTTTAAAAAATGGCAAGTAGAAGCAAAGGAAGTAGTGGATAGGCCCCTAGCAAATGGCGTGTCAGCAGTGTCATTGCAGGAGGTATCTTCCAAGGAGGATAGCGGCCTGTATTGTGCATCATTTCTCATAGTGATGCCCAGTTTCATAGCGTATTTCGTTCAATGGGAGGACATGCTTACCTGCCATATATACTTGATATATGAAACTATTACGTCTGTAATCAGACCACAGCGGAAACTTGCAACTAAAACCTCAGATTTCATTTCAAATGATGCGATGATACACCTGGTTCCTTTATGTCCTTATTTTCCAAAAATTTATATTTGTGAATAAAAAGCAGCATAAATTCATAAAAGTTTGCAAACTTTTGTATTGTAGTTCTCATGTGAATTCCGTCTCATTCGGTGCAAGGACATATGTCCTTGATTTCGGAAATTATATATTTGCAACATATGTATTTATAACATAAAAAAATACATAACATTTTTAAAATAATGCTTTAAACTCTATGATAATTCCTTTTCATTCGGCTCAGGGACTTTTCTTATTTACCATAAAAACTCATTTCCAATTTTTTTGCTAAATGTGTCTTAAATTAAGCTGTTATGATCTGAGTTAAATTTAATTTTTATGTGCAAGGAAATGTCTCCTTCCATATGTCCTTGATTTATAAAAAGTTATTTTTAGCTTAAGTTATGATCAGAATAGAGCATAAATGAATTTAAACAAGGGCCTTGTTTTACTTTTCGCAAGGACTTCAATTACTTTTCCGTCAGAGTAAAGTTTATAAAAAAAACGTTAAATATTATTCCGAAAAATTTAATATCACATTAAAGTCTTATTACCAATTAGACCATTTTTAGAAATTCATTAGAAATTCAATTGTAAAAAAGCATCTTTCATTTATTTATAAATTTGGGTTCCAAAAAAAATTTAAAATTTTAAGTTTCCTTAAAAAAAACATGATTTCTTTTATTTAAACCTTTCGATGCAGTTAAATCCGAGCTAAAGACTTGGGCACATAGGGCCCATTCAACTCTCTGGAATAACGGAACCATGGGAATCAATACAAAAATTCTATGGAGAGATCCAGACGAGAGAAGAACGAGGGAGCTGCTAAAACTTAGCAAGCTCGAACTAAGTAGAATAATGGGAGTTGTCACAGGGCACTCTCAACTACTGGCACATCTTAAACGCGTCGGAATAGCGGGAGGAGATGAATGTAGAGCATGTGTGGAGGAGAGCGAAACATTTGAACACTATTTGTGCCAATGCCCCGCCTTCTCACAAATAAGATCCCGATATCTTGGGAGTGACATCTTACCGGACATAAGCCGATTACAGGGAATATGCTGGAGGAAATTAAGGAACTTTGTGAGTGACACGGAGTTTCTCTAGACCTTTGGGTCAATATGTTATGGTTAAATTCAAAGGAGCGCACAACAAGCCTTCACTGGCTTAGGTGTATGTCGTATGACATGGGCTGCCACACCCCTCCAATCAACCTAACCTAACCTAACCTAACCTCTTTTATTTTAATATTAATTTTTTTATTTTTTTATGAATTAAGCTTCGCTGAGCTTTTATTTTAATGTTACTATATTGATATTTGTTTGAGAGTTCCAAGTAGTACTGGGATCAATAATTACAGATTAACTTTTTCCTAAAATTGTATAATTTCCTTCAACAAACTTCAGCAGATCTTGGGTTTCTTGAGAAACAAAGTTTTTCAATACAACCAATTACTATTCCATATGAAATTTTGCATAAAAAATCATTTTCATCTATTGCACAGTATTTGACAAAAGCTTTAAGTTTGAAAACAGTAACTTTGAAATTAATGTTTGTAAATTTTAAGGAATCTTGTTTTCTTTTGTTAATGAATACATAAAAAAATCATCGCTTTAATAAAAATTTAACTTCCTTACAGAAATGCTTGCTCCTTGCTAATGAACTCCACCTTGTTGAACAATTTTAGACTTTGTTTAAAAGTGCAATATCATTTATTAAAACAACTTTAGCTCAAGAAATGTATGACATTGGTGCCCTCTATTGTTCACAAAGAGAGGAGATATTTATAGTGTTATATTAGACTACTGGTCTAAAGGTCGCAGGTTCGATTCCCACTGTAGACTGTGGAAGTTTCTGCATTACAAGTATTTTTCTAAATCATATTTAATAATATTTATTTAATAATAATTTTCAACCCTAATAAAGTCATTCTGTATGAAATATTGACTATCAGTCAGTATCATACCTCCGCGGCTTTACGCCTGAGCAACATGGGATAATATTGAAAACTAATTTCAAAAGTGAGCGCTGCGTCGCCCAAACTGTGCGTTTGCTAAACAAAAGTTTTGGCCAAAATGAAACACCGTCCGCGCAAAAAGTTTTGGGACTGCATTTCGTAGACAACACTTATCGACCCCATCGTCGTCCGGGGCTTATCGAAGAGAATTTGGCTACTGTGGTCAATGCAATGGCGTTGACTCGCCAACGGTGTCTCTAACTAGGCATTTCACACATCAACATAATGAGATAATGCATTATGTCACACATCTCATCAAACTATCAATATTTTGTGCAGTAAGTTCTGTAACCATGTTATCAGCCGTCCTATGCGATATCAATTCTCCGTCTGGGAGGATCGATTTGACCACTTTATACCGGCCGGCGAAGACCGTTGCCATGTATATAATCCCAAAATGAACCCTATTAATAAGGCTAATATTGTCAGAGCGCTTAATTAGATAGAAGTCGTCAACACAGATTTGGAAAATTGGAAAAGCTACTGCGAAGCCACGCAGCGACAGTCAAATGAATAAATTCGTGTTGCATAAATAATTAAAGAATTTTTCATTATTAATCAAGTTTAATTCGTTTTATTTAATTTAACATAATCGTATTTGGATCACCCGGTATATATTTTTATATTTTGCTTATCGGGTCAGCACCGCCGATGATGCCATGGTAAGCAGGTTTCTAGCATGATTTTATATTCAATACCATAAAAAATACGATACCCAAGTGAATTAAAATTTTCCAATTTTCAATTCTTTAAGCCAATTAACAAATCCAAGGCTTCTAAGAAAATATGCAAAAACTGTCCGTATTGTATCAACTTGGGAGCCAAGGAAAATAATCTTTAAGATGCCTTTACAGCCACACAATCTCAATGGGAAATGAGTTGGAGGCGTAGAGATTGAAATATTCCATAACAGTGGGAGGAGTAGTTGTTCGACAGTTTTTATTTATAATTTTATATATTTTCTTTCTTTATTTTTCAACATGTTATTAAATTTGATTGTCTGTTTGTTCATTTGCATTTTATTATAGAAAAAAAAAACGCCAGCTTCCCAAGAAACTTGATAGAGTAAAGGAAACCGTCGCGACAAGGAAGCATTTTGTGTGGCAATGTCAGTCACTTAAAATGTTCAAGATATTTTTACAAGACTTATATTTTTATAACGACTTATGTAGTTCGATATGTGTATGTACATTTATACTCTTGTACATAACATTCCTTATTTTTTCATTCATTTTATGATTTTTTATATTCCTACAAGAGTCTTATTTGTCTTGACAGTAGAATTATTTGTATAAAGAAAAATATGCTACATTTTTCCACTACATACAGAACAAATAACCAGAAGCAACAATGTCAAGATGGAGCGTTAGAAAATGAAAACAGTAACAACGAATGACTTGGTTTAGGGTAAAAGTAATAACAAGAAACAGAATAAAATAGACAAGCTGGCGTTCAGACAGACATCACAGTCATGCTTGCGGCAAGAGAAAGTAAAAAAAAAGAAATTAATTTCACAACAGGAGTTTTGCAATCACTTGGCATGACTGACATAATGATGTAAATAGTTGTGGTAAATATATGGAGACGTAAGAGCCCCAAAGGACATAATAAATCGTGAACATTTTTTTTTACACAAAATCACATTTACAAACAATTTTTTATTGAAAATTTTCAAAGGCTCTTTCTGAAATTTAAATAATTTACATGCATAATAATTTGATTACAGATTTTGATTCTCAACTTTGTTGATCGTTATTAATAGATCACTGTTCCATCAGTAATATTGACTTCCTTCAATGTTCTGATTAAGTTTTGTTACCTTCTCTTTCACTACATATGTACGTTTACTATTGGCATTCCAACGAAGGTTTCTGAAATCTTCATAGAATAAATGGTTTATAATGACATTAACATAATTGACAGAATGCTGTGAGTAACTACATCGAGTATGTCTTAAGAAGTAGGAAAAGACACCTCGATGCACGGCAAATGAGTCCTCAGCAAGAATGAGCCAGCAGCATGAAAATGACGGACCCAGACGTGGGTGTTACAAGCAAAGTCCTTCTTAGGGGGATGAAGTTTCTGGGCCTTCCCGAAGTAATATAGAAAACAGTCCCGGAAAGCCATCCCACCAGAAACGGAGGAGGGAGCTTTTTTAGTGGATAACACCACACAACGCAGTTGACGACGGTCGCTGTAAGTGCGAAAGCATTTTCAACCCTACCTCGCCCGTCAAAAAAAAAAAATAATAAATAAAAATTGCATTAATTAGGAAATGTTGTAAAGCATTGTTTCCAAAAGAGACTTCCAAATTTTAACAGTTGATAGAGAGAGTCCATGTTGTTGAAGCTACATCTGTGAAATTGGCTGTTATTTAGTAAATCTGTTTTGCCAAATTACCTTAGATGGATTAAGCGCTCAGCAACACGTACAAATAATGTTAAATGGGTGTTCAGTTTGGGCAACTTTCCGCGCGCTTCACCCATTTGACGATCGTCATAATCGTCCTCCATTTCTGGATGGCTGGTTAATTCAAACAAACGAAGTTGTCATATTTAACACAATACCAGTCTACATGAAATCCTAGAGCGTCCAAAACATCCTGAAAAAGTCGCATTGATTTTAGACTGACAGCTTCACTTGTCCATATTTCTTTGAGAACGACTTTGGCCCTTAGTTTAGTATAAATCATAACGTTCTCAAAAAGGATGCACGATAGATCTGTCTTTTACAAAGACTATCAGATGTATTTTGCATTTTTTGGAAAATCTTTGCAGCTCGTAGCGGTTTTGTTTAACAGAAATCATAATTTTTCTAAAACGTATAAGAGTTATTTATGTCCTTGCTGTCTCCTTAAGCAATTTGTTTTACACTGATTTCTGGCAATATTTTACAAACCTTGTTAATTTTTTTTACTCCTGGCTGCAGAGTATGGCATATATCATAATATTTCTAATAAGGATGTGCAGTGGGTACTCATTTCCTTGCTGTGATTTCAAAAATATCTTTTACACAGATTACTGGAAATTTTTTTTCGGCTCTTCGCAGCTCGTGGCAGTTTTTTTAAACATTAATCCTAATTTTTATAAAAAGGGTATAAGAGGGTTGTTTATATCCTTAAACAATTTCTTTTATACTGATTACCAGATGCATTATCCGACTTCTCACGATATTTTTAGCTCGCGATAGCTCAATGTTCATAAATTTTATAAACAGGATATTTATCAGGTAAACGTATCCTTGCTGTGTTTTGAACGAAATTTTAGTATACATCATAATTTTTCTAAAATGAATTTATGGAAGTTGCCTAAATCTTGTGCCTTGATTAGTGTGCTTTGTTTTTTTTTGCGGTTGGTGGTTTAGTTTAACTGAATTAAAAAAAAAAAATTGACAGGATGTATCCTTATCCTTGTTGTCTGTTCAAAGATATATTCTACATAAATTATTAGCTATACATTGTAACATTTAATAGGTTTTGATGCTCCTAACATAAATTGTAATTTGTCTAAACAGGATATATATGGGAAGTATCCATATCATTCTTACGTTTAAAAGAAAACCTGCCTACTAATCCGAAAGCATGTTCTCAGGGCCATCATAGATTTGGTGCTTATGGAACTCTAAGGAAATTTTTTGAAAACAACCTGTACTTTTGCGTAGTTTTTTGTTGATGATGCAAAGTATTAAAGGATTTTTCTTAACCTTAGTCTTATGCTTCTATTTTGGTCAGAGTTTGTTCAACGACAAAGTACTGTACCACTATTAAATCAACATAAATTAGAGGCGGTTAATGAGATTTTTTCCAAGTTATATGAAAACTTGATATGTGTTAAAATAATTAAAATTCTCAAATCCTTTCTAAGTATCCTTAATTTAAGTACAGCCAATAAGAGAGAACACATGAAGAAATGATGAGGTGGAGTAGTAGCCTCCGAAAGCTGCGCCTCTATATTCTAGAGTGAGATAAATAACCCACTGCAAACTCTTTCTATTAAAGTACTTCTTACAAAGGAAAATTAGGCCATTAACATCTCCTGGAGGATTAAGGGCCATGGCGTTTTACATAATTTGTTATACATTGTCAACATTAAGAATTTTTTTTAAATTTTAGAGTCGGATGTATGATTTGTATGTTTCAACGAATCTTAAATAAAAAAGCTGCTGTGAGGGTCCTACAAAATATTTATTTTGTGCCACTGCAGTCCAATTACATCTTACAAACTCTGGTGCCATCTATGAGAGATGCTACTGGCTGCTTATATATTATATCTATAGTCCTAAGAAAAACTAAGCCGCAGCATGGTTTTACATACTTTATTATGATCATATGTTTAATATTGATAAATAATTTCTTTCCTTGCCTTTAGCCATTAAATTTGTAACCTCAATTAAAACCTTAATATCTGAAAGGCTTCCTAACATCAAAAATATTTTATAGGGGCGATAACTTTTGTCATACACTGTTTAGAGAGCAGTAAACACCAGCTGTGTTTTATGCAACATGCTAATGAATGTAATACAATCATTATAAATTACTTATAAAACCAAATTCACGTCGTTACGAAACATTTAGGCCTTGGAGTAGCAAAAATTTGACAGCTTCTTTAACTTCACAAGTCATGCGATGCTATTGTTTTCCTTCCGCCTTAAATTAATTGTGGTGGTATGTGTTTGATTGAAAATTTGTTAATATCTGATACGTTGGGGGAAGAGAATTCGTTAAGGAAATATTCTTTAATACAATAAATTACTTTAAATAAAATTTAATCAAGAATGTTAACATTTAGACCAATTCTATATAAATTGTATCAATTACAAAAATTTTAAAGGGGTTTTAGCGATAAAACTAATATACTAAAACAAAATTAAGTTGTAAATAAGTGAGCCAGGCCAAGTTCAGACGTATGAACATGGTGCGTAATTAAACGAAACCATTTGCGTTGTTTTTACCCCCCTCATAACTTTGGTTCATTTAATCATAAAATAATGAAACTTGAAACATAAAAACAAACTCCTTATAGGTCAAGCTTGAAAGTTTTACCACAAAACAGATTCGCGTACAAAGTGTATATAGGACCTCACTCATCAATATTATGGGGCGCTTCCCCTATAGCTGGAGAACTGAGATTTGTAGGTTTTATTGAGCATGTAACCAGAAAAATTTCAAACCAGTACTTTTTAACTAGGAACACTAAGGTGACCCTTTTGAATGAGACGCTTCCACTGTAGTTAGAGAGCAAATAGCTAGTATTTTGATTGTAACTCTATGTGAAGGATTTCAGGATATACAGTTCAAGTTTCTTCTCTTTTAATTCTTTCGTGGTTTATATGCAATTCCTGTCCCACATAAAATTTCAATCTTCTATATAAGTAAATATATGTATATATATCTGTGCCAATATGGAAGAGTAGCTTAAGTCGAAAATTGAAGTTTTGAGATATCATCAATTTTGTGTAATTTTTCTTCTGCTTGATTTTTGCGAATAATTTATGAATTAATATATTTGTAACATGTTTATTAGAGAAGAAAAATGAATATTTAAAAAAAATATTGTTGAATTCAGAAGATTTTACTCCTTTTCTACTTAAGCGTTTTTTCGAAACTGAAAGTTGCGTTGAACTAGACCTTAAGTAACTTAAGCGCTTCTGTTTAAATAAAAAGTATGTATTGTGTAGTTTTATGTTAACATAAGAGGTTTTATTCAAGTTTATAAAAAGACATTAAAGAAGATAAGGTTATTGTTTACATGACAATATTTTTGTTTTTAACGAAAAATTAAAAATAAATTCTAAAATAATAATATAATATTGTTAAATGTGTAATTTATTATTTATTCAAAAATCTCATCAGCTTCGGTTAAGTCCGGGTGGAAGTCTAACATGTCTGCAGTATGTAAGTTTAAATAAAAGTCTTTATAAATTTCATCAATAAGTGGCAACATGTCAATTAAATCTTGTTTCTTCTTTTGATTAATTTCAAGTGGTGAAAAATAACATTGTTTTAAACTATTTTTTTTAATAGAGCTTATACTTCTTTTCCTTAAATTAATTTTTCTAAAAGGCTCATGTTCATCTAAGAAACTTTTAAAGAAAACGGATCCAAATTCTTTAGTAAATCGTAACCATTTTATATCATCTGCCCAACTGTATTTCTGCCCATCGTCATCCACCTTTCTCCATAAAAAGAATTCTTTAGCAGCACTTGCAAAATCAAAAAATTGGTTTCTATTCTTTTCAATCACACAAAATTTTCTTTTTACTCCAACAGTCCTAATAAATTGATACCAGTCCCGAGGGTGGTGAATTTGTACTGATGTTACCTTTTTCTTTTTTTCGATCAAAGCATGATCACTATCACACTCCATATGTGTGTGGCCAGGAACCATAAACTTATGATCAATTATATTTATTGATCCTGTTGTGGCGGCTAATTGCATGAATATGGCAAACATTGTTGCAAGAAATGAATTTTTATTCTGGCCAGGGCAGCAGTCACTATAAAAAATTACATGGTTGACAGAGAGTGGTAGGCTTTGTAAGTGTTGAAATAAACATGACGCTATCTCGTTACCACCACGTTTAGCCAAAGCTTCATGCCACATATAGCAGAATGGTTCATTTGTTGAGCAGTCATGCACAGTTAGATTGAAAGTCGACAATGGCCTTTTATAAAATGATACTGACGACCGTAAAAATGGAGTAGGAAGACATTGTTGCAAATCAAAGGAAAATACTTTTACATTTTTATCAGCACTTGCCTTTTGCTTATCATTTTGTTTTGATTCAAAAGCTTGTTTCGCATGGTGATGGTGATCTGCTTGTTCAGTTTTTAGGGTATCAAGTGATTCTGCTTCTGCAACTTTTATTTTTGAATTCAACATGTCACATTTGTGACAAGTTGCTAGTTTTGGTTTTTTGAATTTTAAATTCAATGAGTGAAAAATCTGAGAAAATTTGGAAATTTATATAGAGTGATCATAATTTTCGCAATAAAGTCTGTGAAGCACAGCAACAGACAAATCGCTGGGCAAATATTTCTTGGATGTGTCACGTCGAGTATAGTGCGATTCATACGAAGGGAAAGAATTTATAAACTCAATCACTTCTATTTCTTTTTAAGCTGGAAGTTTTTTTGATTTCGGTGTTTTCCACGTTGATCGGTAAAAGCACCATATCCTTCATTTTTTTTTTAGCTACAGTTTTCAAAAACTGATCGCTTTCGCATAAAGTCCCTTTAAAACATTTCTGACACACCAAAACTCGTTGACCACTTATTTCCAAATAATATTTGTATGTATTCATCCGTTTCCTTGGATTAGTTTCGCTTTTATCTTTCCGTATAGTTTTAGTGGAATGAATTTCAATTAATCCTGCTACAAATGCTTGTCGCAGTTGGTACGATCCCAGCTGCCAGTACAGTTCATGAATTACTTGTTGCTGTTCTGGTGTAATTTTATCTTTGCATTTATTTCGGCAAGGCTGCATCAATCGCATTGCGCGGCAAGGCACAATTTTGCCACTGCTTGAAATGTATGATTTACCTTTGTTGCGCAGATTTTTCTTCATATTTTTGGATGTTGACGGATCAGTATTTGTTTCTGTTTCTAACTGGCTTTCCTACATATATTATGATTTTTTTTTATTATAAACATTTTTTGACCTCCATAGCTTATTACTTACATCAATTATTTTATCTTCACAATCTGTATTGCTTGTATCTAATTCATTAATATTAACATTTGGATATAAAACAGAATCATCGCTGTCAAATTCGAATGATTTTTCTTTACATTCGATTTTTTTTGTCCATTTTTACCTCCGTACGGTTCAACCTAAGCAAAAATTATTTCACGACTGATCAGGGTGAGGGTGCCGAAAACATTATTTATGTTATGTTGTTATGATTTCAACTTGTTTGGAAAACATGAAAAAAATTAAAAACAAATTTGTAAGAAAAGGTAAAAAAAACGTTTTTTCTCTTTTTGTCTATTGCACTCTGTACGCACCCTGAGGCTTATGTGCAAGCTGACAAAATATTTCGCAGAACAAAATACACTTAAGTAAACATACGGTACCGTTAATTTTTAGCATCGCTTGATTAAAAGAGCTTGTGTCTGCATAAGCTGTTCTGAAATATTTGTTTTTTGTTTCTTTCATTGAAAAACATTTCATCATAAGAACTTACATTCACTTAAGATAACTGTATACAACAATCACATTTCACTAAAAAAAACTCATGTAAACATAAGTTGTTTGAATATAATGACTTTATTTTTTAAAGGTTAACATTTATAGAGCTTAAGTGAAGTTAAGCGATACCGTTATATGATGAATGGAAAATCTGATTATGTAAACAAAAGTATGTGTACATAAGTTTTTTTGATCAATGCATTATTGATTCAAAAAACTTAAGCTATAAAGTAGACGTACATAACATTGATAAAAAATTGAGTTTTTCAAAACGGACTCAACACATTTATGCGTCTCTGCTTTTGTAGTGCGCCAAGCGTCTTAACTCATTTCTCTCTTATGTCGACTTAAGCTACTCTTCCATATTGGCACAGATATATATATATATATATATATATATATATATATATATATATATACATATATATATATATATATATATATATATATATATATATATATATATATATATATATATATATATATATATATATATATATATATGCATATATATAATAAGAATAATGGTAATAATAACTTTGAAAAAAGGAGTCAGATTTGCATAATAGCATAAATATGAATATAAGGCCAAATTCCTATTTCGTTCTAATTTCGTCCTTTAAAAACTGAGGTCTAAATAAGGACCACATCCTTGATAAGCAAAATACCATTTCATTTCGAATCCATCTGCTATATTGGCTACATTTTTCCCTTTAACAATTTCCCATATTAGAAAGTTAAAGTATTGGCAAGTTACCAGGACGCATAGAAATAAGATGTTGGCCCTCATTTTGATCTCAGTACTCTTAATGGAGGAAATTTTTGGATAAGAAGTTTACCTTGTTTTAACATATATTTTGCGTGGAATTCAGTTATAATATACAGTGCATCCCTTAGTGCGTTTTAGTCAAAATAAAAAAATTAGAAAAGCGGATATCCTTGCAGTCCTTCTTGTAAATATCAAGCTTGATTTCAGGTGATCTTTCGAGGTAATTAGATGAAAACGCTATTGTGAAATTTTTTTGAACAAACGACTAACAACTAAGCGATTTATATGAAATTTAAGCAACAACTTTTTGGATCAAAAGTTATGAACTCGGTTTAAAAAATATATGTCTTAGATCTTAAAAGATCTCAAAAGATCCCAAATCAATTCATTGTCACACGATACATAAGTGAGTTCAGTCAACATCTCTAGAATGTTGCAAATTTCGATCCCAATATTTTTGCTATTGAAAAGTTATGAGACGCATACACACACACATACACATACAGTCATACAGACATTCTATACGTATTGCTAGCAATGGCCAGAATGATGCCTCTCAAGACCCCAAAATGCCGAGGTCCGAGGAAAACTCGATTTTTGAGTATCGCAGTGAAATTAACATTTTTTTCATTGCACAGCCACGTATTTATACATTTCACAGTAAATGCCCGGTCATGGTCCCCGTCTATTTTGATTTTCTCTAAGAATCATAAATTGTGCTGGTTTTTTAAACACCTCGTATTTTGTTTTCTCTCGTCAAGTAAGTTGTAGCCTTTATTCAATTGTTGTATAAGAACAAAAGAAAAACTTTCCATTTATTCTATTGTTAGTCCTTCCGTTTTGTTGTATTGTTCCATTTAGCTTTTGTTTTCATGAAATGCTAGACTTTTATGTTTCAAATGGTTTTGAGGACAAAAGATAAATAATATAAGAATAGCTTTCAATAACGTACTGCAGAGACAACCTTGTATCGATATGGCCAAAGTTAATAAATTCTTTCGATGGAGATATATATGAGCTGTTTATTTGGAAAGTGGCCTAAGTCATAAGTATTTATATACATATACAAAAGATTTGAAAGTAGTCGTCGACGTGACATGAAGTAAGTCTTTATCAACATTGGGATATAGTTGTTTATAAAAATTAAATATTATTGACAGCCTATTACTTCCACAACAATTGAAATGAGGGGAATATAGTCATTGAAAAATTACCTTTTTTATTACGGCGAAGTGAATTGTTGACTTACATTAATTTCGTCTGATTTATTTTACTGAAATGATATATTAAAAGGACGACGGCTTACTGAAATTGCGAAATGAGAAGATTGAAGAGAGATTGAATAGTAAAACTCCTCTTGAAAAAAAATTTAGTACACCTACCCCTAATTTTACATTCTACTCGTTTGACACGTTTTCGATTTTACACAAATACTGACTGGCTTCACTGGAATTTAATTCTTTATAATTTTAATTCTGGTAACCCTTAAGACGTAATCATACTCTTCGTGTACCGCCAAAAATCTATGCATTAAATTTTCGGTTTGCACGATTTTATGAAGATCAAACCAAGCAGCGTACAGGTGTATTTCTAAATATTTTTGATGGAAAAGTTTCTTTCAATAAGTATATAGCATCAAATTATAATCATTGTGATCATTAACTTGATGTAAGAAATTCAACAATATTCCGAATGTCGCCTTTATACAAAATCGCATTAGTATTAAAAATATTTGGCTCTGTCGTTCAGTCGACTTCGAATATAAATTCAAAATACAGTCAATCAAAATCATAAAATTATGATAGTAGTAGTGATAGCAATAATAGTAGTAAGTAATACAACTTCTAGAAATACTTATGTTAGAAATAGCAAAAATGGTAGTAATAATAGTAATAGAGACAGTAGGGTGGTAATGATGTTGATAGAATATTATTATTAGTATTAGTAGTCAGGTAGTGATGGTAACAATAGTGGTAGTATTTTTTTCATGTAGTCTAAGGAATAAAAAACAAAGTTTACAATATTTGTGAACATGTTTATACTAGTAGCATTATAGTAGTAGTAGTAGTAGTCGTATAACTAGTACTAGTAGTAGTAGTTGTCGTAGTAGCAGTGGTAGTAGTAGCAGTAGAGCTATTAGAAGTAGTAATAGTAGTCGTAGTAGTCGTACTAGTAGCAGTAGTAGTAATGGTAGTAGCAGTATTAGTAGTAGTCATAGTAGTAGTAGTCATAGTAGTAGCAGTAGTAGTAGTAGTAGCAGTAATGAAAATAGTACTCGAAGTGCACTAAAATAAACAAATAAATACATAAAATAAATACAAAAATAAATAAAGTTTTACTGATTGTAGCTTATTTAAGAAGCTTTCGGTTAAGATAATATAGTAGCGGTATTCACGCTTCGTAGCTTTTTTACAAGCTCTTTCAATTAAATACTTTTTTTAGACAAAGTGTTAATGCATTCTTTTGTTGATATTGTAAATAAATTAAAACTCATACTCAGCGTTGCTGATTTGGTTATTTTTAACCAAATTTTGCTAAATTTTTCTTCAATATCCAGTTGTGTACTATATTTTTCTCAGTTTAGTTACTTATTTAGTAAAAAGAAAAAGTTGAAATAAGTAAATTTTATTTTTTAGGTTTTTTTAGGAGATTATCTGCGTAAACACGGTCTGTGGCGTGGCCCCACAAAAAAATATAAGCCAAAATCGATTGTGTTGTGTGGCTCGTAGCATCGTCTTTTTGCCACCACATGTCATCCAGGTCATAATCTGCAAGTTCGTTTTCGAAACAAATACGGCCCAATAACACCTCCAGACCATAGCGTGTACCAAACAATCAATTTTTCCGGATGCCATGGTTTTTCACAAACACTTCTGGATTTTTCAGGGCCCATATGCCACAATTTTGCTTGTTGACGTAACTACCGAGTAAGAAATGAGCTTCATCGTTGAAGAAAATTTTGTTTGAAAAATCACTATTAAGAGTCTGTTGCTTTATTACCCAATCGGTTTTAACTGTTGCATTAATTGTTCTTTATATGGATGAAGGTGCAAATTTTAATGCAAAATACACCATAATGAGCCGTAAGATAGACCCAACTGCAGAGAACGCTGTGAAATCGACAAATTCGGACTATACGGCACACTTTCACTAATAGAAGCGATATTTTTTGACATTGCGCACATTGTAACGCTTCCAGTTTCCTTTAAATTTCTCTAAGATCTTGCCAATTCCTTGCATAGTAGGTCGATTATAACGACCTTATATAATAAAAATATGTTGGAGAGGAAAATCGGTTATTTCTACTGACTTCGTTAGTTAGTTTTTTTTGATAGTTAAAATATGGGATCAAAGGAGAATGCCACTTCTTATTACAGAGTTAAGAAAGTTGATTAAATAATTAGATTTATATTTATATTAAATTTTAATAAATAAAATAGACTCACGTTGGTTTTAGCACATTGGTTTTAGCAACCAATGAAATGTCGGCATATGAAGAGCTAAAGCCACGACAAACAATATATTTTTTCATTTTATTAAATTTTGAAACTAAATTACATTTTATGTTCAATAAAATGGTTTTTGATTGGTTTTTAAGTTATTTCATAATTCATTTTCAGTTAATTTTACTTTTAGCTCTATATTTTTTCACCTTTTTATAACAATTTGATTAAAATATTATTTAAGCTCAAGGTCTTACAATTGTATTAGATTACAACAAAGTATTTTACACTAAATATTAAGTCCTGAAAGGGGTAACAATTGCTAATAATTACAAATTTATTATGTGAAATTCATTGTCGTGGTAAAAAATTGAAAGAAAGGAGGTGACGTCTTCATCCCAATTTGACTTCCTAAGAAGTTAATAAAGTAGTGAAAATATTACTTCTTGAGCATGACTTTTTTTTGCTCTCGTATAGTGTATACACATATAATTGTATATGCCATAAAGTTGATTACCAGCAAACCTTAATTTAATACAGTCAAATTTAATATTCTTTGTGTGAGAGAAACCCTTAAAATTATTTTAAAAAGTGTCTCCTAAATTGAGTCAGTCGTTATTAAAGTCTTTTGATAGTTTGCTTTTACCCCAACTATGAAAAGACTTGAGGACTTCACTTAAATTGTTATATTTTCTTAATACACAAAATATTTTTCAAATTTTCTCCGACACTCTGGGAATCAAATAATTCTGAGTGTGAGTCATTGTAAGTGGGTGGTTGACTGTTGCTTTTGTGGAATATTATTTATGTTTTTATGACATTTTCATGTCATTTTCATTGTATATCATTTTTGTAGTTTTTTTTTGTCTTGTTCCTGCTACAAACAAAAATTAAAAGTGAAATATATTTGTCTTCTTGTTAAGATTTGCTGTTATACATTAGCGGAGGCGGCAGTTCTTACTTTATTTTTGTAAAATTTTCGTTTTTTGCCAAAATCAGAGAAAACACATTAACATTTTGCAATTCTTAAAATTTTTTAGTGCAGACAGTACCATAATATGATGGGTAATCCACCCTTCCTTCATGAAGGTCCTTCTACGCCAATGATGTTTTATTATATTGTCACTCTTTATTTAAGTTGTATTTTCAACACAAATTTTATTGTTCACAATATTTTGAAAATAAATGTTTTTTCTTATTTTTTATTGTCAGATTTGTTGAAAGTATAAGAAAAACAAAAATATTTGTTAAGTTTATAACTAAAAAAAAAATAAAAAATAAAAGTATATAATAAAAGTTGTTGTATTGCACGAGAGTTGCAAGTTTTTTTTATCACCAGTTGTACGGTAGAAATGTTCTTGCAGAAGGAAAGTGCGGCGAATTAGTTTATTTTGAGAATTTGCATCTTATTAAATTTTTATAATAATTTTTTAGTCTGAATAATTGTGTTGTTCTTTTTGACGCGTCTGCCCCCGGGGGGCACGGGTTATACATCTTGTCTTGGTGGCTTGGTGTTGTGCTTCCTGGGGTATAGGGTTATCAGGTTTCAGGACCTAGGCCTTTTTGCTGATAACCCCTAAAAACTTGTATGTTGCTACCCAATCCCTGAATTAACAGGGTAACGTAGCGCGCATGCAACTAAATTAAAGGTAAAAGTGGTTTCGCTCGCTCGTCCGGATGGGTAACATGGTCTTCCAGACCTTGACCTTTGGCCAGTTACCCGTAGAACTTAATATATTACTACCCAATCCCTGAAACCAGGGCAACGGGCGTACATATAAGTAATAAAGGAAGTAGCTTTGCCTATGCTTGTCTGGGTGGAGGTGCTACCGATACCTCAGGTTTGCACGGGACCTAAAATCTGAGGTGTTTTTAACGCAAGGCCGACCAGAGTTCCTATCTGGTACCACGGGAACCGGTAGCCCCTAGGACGTGTCCTACACTGGTTACTGGTGAGGCCCCTTCGGGGATCACGTGGTGGCTGTGGTTAAAACCCACAGATACGCGGGAAGAGTTATGGGTCGGATGAGTGTGTCTGCAATACAGTGCTTGTGACCGGTTGTAGATGCTCTCTATGTGCTGTTGCTATTCGACACAGCTGCCCTGGTGGTTGCGGTTGGTGAGTGCCTATTAGGATAGGGGGCATCTTACTGCTGGGCCATTGGGGTGGTAGGAGGTTAGATAGCTCCAGCACCTTAGCAAGGTGTCTGTACATGGTTCTGCAGCCTGTACAGAATTTGCTACCATATCGTCCCTATTAGGGGCACATGTGGAACCTACACCCAGGTAAGTTTATGACTGGTACTGACGTAAAATCTTTGACATATTTATGACGCGTCTAAGTTTTTTTCACATGAAGGATTTCACGTTACAAACTGCTTTTAAGTTCAAACTTGTCTATTTATTGAGTAGAAAAGAATTTTAATTAAAAGACCAGGCTAATAATACTAATACTAATACTAATAAAAAATAAAACTATGCTGATTTTGACAATCAACAGCCGCCATATTGTTTTTAAAACATTTTTCAACACGGGTGCTTGTGGTTAAATCTTCATGGCAGCTTTTTCAAATGGTAAAACAGCGAATGTTAAATTTGTACAAATTGTACTTTTGTGTTACTATTCCTCCTTAAAAACTACTTTGTTATACTAATGGTTCATTTAGCTCAGGTTCAAAAGAAGGTTTTCGCCAGCTTGGGCCCTTAATTTCATCCCTTTGTGATAACAGAATTAGATAAAGAATATAATATTGGAAACCGAAGAGTAGAGAAGATGGAGAACATACCTGCGACCTTCTGACTACTAGTTTAGCACACTAGTCACTAGACTACGAGGGTTCCCATGGCTCATTCGGTATAATTAATAATCTTTCCAATGCATGAATATAAGTGTGCAGTTTTTCACTGACCGATCTTATATGATCAACTTTTGTTGGTCCAATTCTCCTTTTTCCTCTATTATTGGTGTGTATATGTACGAATGAGAGAACAAAACGAACTGCACGTACATGCATATGTGTTTTAGTTTCTCATTGTCTTGGCAACACACTAAGAATTGATTTAACAACAGTTGTTGTTGTCATTGATTTTCTACCATCTCACGTTCAATTTGGTTTGCAGACAGACTGATTTCGGCCATATGCCATCTTCATTGTCTTTTTTTTATTACAAAATTATTTTCCTATTGTTCGTTGTCCTTATACTGGCACAGTACCTTCGGATGTGTGTGTCCGCTTGTGTGGCTCTGTATACCTACAGATCTACTTTGTTTTAATTTCTCGTTTTCAATTTGCCCTTTCTCTCTTCATCACTATGTCTATATTTCCTCTTTCATTTCATGGGCGCGTAGTTGCTTGGTGTCTCTTCCTACAGGCGTGGCAATCGGTAATTGTTCGTTTCTGACTTCTTCTATTCTTTTGGTCATTTGTTGCTGCGTTGGTGGCTTTCACTGGGCTGTTTGTAAATATCCATGTTTTCCAATACGTTCAGTGGCATCCTTTATCTTGTAAATGCAGCAGTTTTTTGTCAAACATGTGGTTGGCGGAATTCGATTCAGGTATCGACCATGGTTCCCTTAGTCTCCCATTGTAGTTCCTAGTGTGTCTCCTCTGGACCGTTTGTCGAATGTAACGATATTAATTTGAACAGGTTAATTTGTATACCTTCTGTCTGTCCAAATGGTCTATTTCGTTCGTGCTTCCTAATTGCAACGATTGCAGAATGTACGTAATGGCTTCGTGAAGCATTCTTTTTAAGAAAAGGGCAGAATTATTTCGTTGTAAAAACAAATAGGGACTTTAGCGTTCTTCAACAAGTGCAAATTTATTAGGCGCAATCCCCTAGGGGAGTTAAATTTTTTAAACTACAGCGGTAAATATTTTAGTTTTTTATAAGTTGACAAGCAAATGTTATGCTTTTTTCAAAACAGAAGAGTCGCAAAGAACATGTTGAGTTTAGCTATTTATGCTGACCTTCAAAAAATCACTATTGTGTAGTCAGAGCCTTTAAAAATATCAGATCCTTTGAACTATCATTCTGTTCGATCAAGGCAGAAATCGACCCTCAGAATACTTATTTCTATGAAATTAATACAAATGGAACTTTCAGCCATCAGGAAACATTTATGTGTAGGAAGCCCGTTCTAGGGGTTATGGATTTCCCCCCACGAGGTTTGAGGAATGGCACCACCTTAATATATTTCTGTCTGTATCCTAATCCTTTAACAATATTTATAGGTCCACCAATGTCAAGCAGCAGGGAACAAATAAGGAAATAAAATCTATATGGAATATAAATATAGGGTAATTTAAACTCGCCTCTGATAGTAAAGTTCTAAGCCATATGATTGTGACTATTTTATTATATACAAAATTAATCCTTCAATTTAACTTTTTTCTAACATTGATGATTTTTCTTTCTTTCCAGGTGAGTTTTGGCCATTTAAATAACTAAAATCTAATTTTAATGGCAGTAAGTTAAACAAATGATTTTTACCTTCTATTATGAACGTCGTTTAATATTTTGATGATATTATTCCACCTTTTTATTTTTATAAATGAATTGAATTATTTTTTTGAGTTTGAGCTCTTCTTTTTTATAAAAAACAATATATTTATTTTTTCATGATTTTTCAATATTTTATTTGTTTAATATTTATATTCTAGGTATTTTTTTGGTAGAAAATTAAAAATGTTTCATAAACTTTTTTTAAGACTCCAAGAATCATAAAGAATTTCTATCCTCTTAAAAAAAATTAGTTTTATTTGATAATTTTTTCTTCTATAATTAATCGTTACTTTTTAAATAAACCTTTACTTTTTGAAGCACTCTACATAAATAAAAAAGGTTTTCTCGTTATTTAAATTTATTTGACTACAGAAAGATATTTCATAAGATATTAAGAAAAAAGGAAATAAAAGTCGCACATCAATTTGTTTGAATTAAAATTTTTATTCAAGTGCCGGAACGTGCTCTCATTCGTTTACATTTTGCAAAAAATTATACATTCGCTTAAGCTGCTTTAAAATAAGAGACGTAAAGAGAAGTAAAGGACTTTCAAATAGAATTAGTTATTGTTAAAAAATCATGTCAAATCTCTAAGTCAAGCTACAAGTTGTTTGATTTGATGGTGGGTGCAACTTTGGATTTTTTCTCACATCAATTAAACATATTGTCAATTGATTTGATCTATACAAAAAAGTTGATCGAAAAGCTATTTAAATGCATTGGTCTATATAAGGATGGAGGTGCAACTTTAAATGTAAAACACACCATAATGAGCCGTAAGATAGACCCAATTGCAGAAAACGGTGGAATATCCGCCATACTTTTACTAACAAAAATGTGGTGATAGCTAACACTTAAAATGGAGTCCACAGATTGCAAGTAGTAGACTGCAGCCAAAGCCAATGCGACAAAAAGCATTAGAGGCAAAAATGCAATCCCGAGGCCGTAGAGCCGGCTGCAAATCAAACATCTAACGCAAGATAGAAATAGTGGAAAGCAAGTTGGAGAATATAATTTAATTACAATTATGTGCTGGGAACTCTAATGAAATAACGATATTTGTTCTCTATATGTTCGTTAACTAAAAAATACGATCTACTAGAAAAAATAATTAAAGAAATAAATTTTGAACTGAAATTTAGTTGGTTTAATTTATCCGAATATTTTTGGAATTATTTATGAGCGAACTGGCTTTTCCATAAGTTTTTTTAATGTGATTCCTGTTTAATTTTGTTCTAGATAATTTATAAATTTAATGAAATAAGTTGTTAACATTTACCCGTCTTAAATCGCTTATATATTTTAAGCATCATTAACAGCACAATTAGAGGGAAAATGAAAAAAATATAAAACGTTCAAGTGCAAATAATCTGTTATTGTACGTTTTTGAAAGCAAAGTTCTAATAATATATTTATTGGACAAAAAGTCTTTTCTAACAGCTGTACAATTGTACAACTTACAATATGATTTTTTTCTGAATAAATCTTTAAATTGATTTGTATTACATTCTTCCATTTGAGATATTTTTATTTGTTTGTGTTGCATGAGAGAATTTTTAATAAATTATTTAGAAAATTTTTCAATTTTTTTGTCCATCTTCTAATTTAAATTTTCTAAAGCATTATGTTTTATATTAAAATTTAAATTATATCTGCTTTAGCTTTTACATTTAGTTTCTTAATATTTTATTTTCAAATACTGTTGTGTTCAATAAAATCTTAATTTCCTGCATTTCAAATTAGACTGACAATTGTCTTTGGAACAACGAGTCTCAGCAGATGCTGTGAAACAGCAGGAGCTTGAATTCGTTGTTTGGCTGTATATTTATATCCGGTACAATTGATGATTTCTATTTCGGTTGAATAAATGTATTAGATTTATAAAAAAAAAAATTAAGGTGACCAGAACTTTAAACAAAATGGCAACGGTGTGAGATATTAAACTGACTGCCTTATTTGGAAGCTTCTCTTATCTTATCATTAAGTTGACATTCATGGCTTCGCTGGTAGAACTGTGAGTGGTCGATGCAATTTGTAATGACTCGTTTTAATATTAGCGGTGCTATTACGGCAATATCATCACGGATGTAGACCTCGAAGCTCGTCCGAAATGTTGGGCTCACTATTTTAGGGTAAGGACTTTTAGGGTAAGGACTTGGCACAACCTCACAGATAATAAACGAAAGCTGTAAAATATTTTCATCGTTGGCGTAAATTGATAAACTATCACCGTGAAGTGAACTAGTTAGTGTAAAACTTTTTCATTTACAACTTGGAGCATTGCATCACGTGTATGGCGTGTGACGTCATCTTTGTTGAAACCAGGTCTCATCATAGAAAGTCGGCAACAATCGAAAAAAAGAACGTCCGATGAAGCCGTTGGGTCACGAGTGTTATGCGAAAAATAGTTTTAAAGATAAAGGATATATAGAAGGCACGCAGTATTTATACCGATTCAAATGAAATTCGCCGCAGAGTCAAAATTCATCATTATTTGACAATTTTGCTTTTTTTCATTTTAAATTTTATTTCTAAATTTGGATATCAAAAACCATGTGCTAAAATTTCATTCTCCGACAAGACCTCTAATATTAACAATTAAACTTCTTCGAACTCTGCCACGCCTATTGTTATTAAAATTTCTCGTTGCGCCAGCAAATAATCACTTCTGTACCGTCTTTTAGAGCCATCATGTGTTGAAGAGTCTTCTAGGTGATAAATTGGATAACAAAACACATCAAGGTTTAATTTTTACTAGGGAAAAATTTTTTTATAAAAATTATTTTTTAAAAAAACTTTTTCAAAACCATATAAAAGGCATTTGAAACAAAAATTTAATTATTAAAATGCCAATAGCAGTAGTCGATGTTGAAATAAAACACATTTTCTAATGACAAAATTTCTCAAAGGACACAATTGTCTCTCCTTTCAGTTTCATGAAGTGCCACATTTTATAACATTTGTTTTCTTTACATATTTCTTATGTTCTTGTATTATTTTCTTGAAAATAAATTGCAGTCCTACATTTTCCAAATGAGCATCAGTGTGGGAGTATGTGTGTGTGTGTGTTTGCCAATAATACTAACACCTCTTAGACGTTAAGGCTTGTAAGCGCTTGAAGTGTAATATGCATTTGCCTTAGCTAAACGAATAGGACAAACGCATGTTAATGTTTGTTCACCAGAAACCATTAAAATATTCCAGGAAGTTGAAGTACATACAAAGGATATAATCATAAAACTTTACATACTTCCATATGTAATATGCATGTATGTTTGCTTCCAGGTAACTTGGATTTTAGTTTCTATTTCACATTTTTGATCAAGGGTACCCAAACACATAATCTAAGAATAACAGAATAGTGTTAGGGGCAGCAAAAAACTTAACCATCTGGGTTATGGCAAAAAATAATTTTTCCATTTTCGATAGACAATTTGGTAACGTGTAAATTAATAAAGTTTCAAAGCGGGCTCTTACTCCAGCAGAGGCGTCAGCTGCACCACTTTTATGGTACATCTATGTACTTCTTTTGAGAAACTTATTTAACTCTAGTGATTTCTGAAAACATTTTTTGAGATTTTTTCTAACTAATCTAGTGTAGAAGCTCAATTCAACTCATTTTTTTACAATGCGCGTAAACAACGCTTAAATCGATGCATTGGTTACACTGTTTATAAACCGTTAATATTTTACAGTGCCTGTAAACGGTATATAAAGCCCTGCGTTGACTGCACTGTTCAATTTTGCAATTAGCCTTTGAGAAGCTCAACTTTTAATTATTCATCTCAAGAAAGCATCGAAGGTGAAAATTTTTTTCGGTTATTACCTTCATTTTCATGGGATTAATTTCAAGGAAAATTGTGTGCATCTAAGTGGGTGTAGAATTTAGATGCTTATTTAATCCAATTTCCCAAATTCTTCAGCAAATAGCAAGAAGATGTCATCAGCAAACACGAAAGAATTATAAATGTTTTTATTCAAAAAAGATAAACTTTCTTTAAGATCTTTAAGAGAAAATGCAGCGAGCCTTGGGGAACACCAGAAAGTTACATCCGTTCATAGAAACGCACTCAGATCGATCAGAGAAGTAGGAGTATAATATTTTTTAAGCAGACTTACAGCAGCCAAAATATCCTTTTAGCTTATGCACAAGATGATTATGGTCAGTATGGTCGAAAGCTTTAGTAAGATCAAGAGCGTACGAATTCTACTATCATGTATTTTTTTATGATTGCTTCTTTAAGGGAGCAAAGTAATGATGTGGTGCTAAGATTACGTTGGAAAGCATATCGGCTCAGATGATTTAATAGAAACTGTTCACAGTATGTTAAAATGTGCTGCTTCATTATATATTCGAGAGTTTTGGATATTGCGAGTAAAATGCTAATTGGCCTGAGGTTATCGAAATCTTAGTGATATTTCGATTTTTTTATAAAATAAAATTTTTGGTGAATTCTTAGGCTTAGTTTTTTTTGTTTTGAGTATAAAATTGGAATAATGTAAAAAAATGGGACACTAAGTGGAGAAGATACTGGCGTTTTTGTTCACTTTTTGCATATTTTCTATAGGAAAGTATTGTCCAGGCTCTTCGGAATAATTGCAGTAAAGGGTGTATAAAATATATATAATTCGAAGATCTTAATTTATTTTTTCTGTTTTCTTTTTATGCACTTGTTTAAGAAGAGTGTATTTATTATTTTATTTTCGCTTAATGGCAAAAAGCGACATTTGGTGTTCATATCTAGCCACTGTAAAAATTTAATGTAGTCTTGATCACTCTTTGTGAATAAAATTGTTCATTTAAATTTTCTTTTTCCTAAGCCTTCAATCAAAAAGTTGTTTGCTTCTACTAAACAATTGAATTAGTTGAATAAGTGCGAAAATTTATGTAGGATTTTTCATAAACATGTATTCCTTAATACTCAAACCTCCGCATACTCCTTAAGGATGTGAAAAGCAAGTTTTTGTTAAAGGTCCTTTTCTATATTGTACATTTTTTGTTTTTTAGTATTTCAATTGGTGAAAGGTTAAATCGGATAGATTATAGATAAAGTTTATTGAATTTTAAGAATTTTAATGTTCTTTCTTTCAAGGACGAGAAATAATGTATGTCTATGTAACCATAAATTTCAAGTTTGAACTAGGATAAATGAAATGAATATTTATGTTTCAGTTTTCCACCTGTGGTGAAATAGATATTAAAAAAGGAATGGATTACAACGGGTTACGGTGGCTCTTGTTTTATATTTTTATTCTGACTTGTAAGTTTTATAAAATGCCATATACCTAAAACTAAAACCATCCTTTCGAATATTAATCTATTAAAAACAATAAATAACTGACATTTGTTTTTGTTTTCAAACTTAAATAAATGTTTGAATGAAATTTTCTTTTTAATTTATAAAAAAAAACATTTAGATAGACGGATATTTATTTATCTTCATCAATAAACTTATTGGGGACAGTGAGAGATCGTACTTTTTGAAAGGGAATGAATTCATTAAGCTTTATTTTATAAAATTTTCCGCCACTAAACCCTTAAGTTACTTTTGCAGAATATCCTTGTCAAGAATATTTCGAAGTTTTCCCCACTTAATATGTACATATCTAAGTATATGTGTAGCATGTTTTTGTATTTGTTGTATATTTCTTTTTCTCATTTTATTTATAAATTGTGAAAAGAATTTTCTATTAATACATTAATTAGGAGGAAATTTTAAAAGCAATTAAAATTCTAAATCAAATCTAATGCCAGCCATGCCAGCATGAATTCGATCCGAAGTGCCCAACAAGAGCAGACGATGAACGTATTAAAAATGTCTTTATTTTTAATTTTTAATATGCACAACATGTGGAATTTAAAAAAGAATATCTAAATTAAAATATCAAAAATTATTTGAATGACTTTGATAGCAGAGATGTTCTCAGTGGGTTTCAAAAGCAGGTCTAATGGACATTAGGGAAGATAGAAAGACATCTTACCAAATGGTAATTTTTACACAGTGAAGAGTAAATTATTATTTTTGTTAAAATTTTTTAAAACACACTTTATTTTACATATTATTACATGGAAAATATTTGCCTCTTACACGCAAAAAGGAACATGCTGGACACAATCATGAATGCAAACTATCATTCAGCTGTGGGCAAGGGGTCTAAGAGATCTTTGCGTTTTTTAAACTTTTGAGAATTACACTCTCTTCTCTTTCTACACGAATCTGAGCATCTCTATGACTACGAATATAGCTCTCAAACGTCCGCAGTAAAAGCATATTGTCTCTAATATGTAATTCATAACTTTATAAATATTTACATTTCTGACGGAGTCTGTAAGACCCTTCCAAAGTGATGGAAAGTATGGTTGACTTGCATTTTGTGAGGTGACCTATTAGCACTCCTCTCGGAGGAATTGTGACATTCTATTCACCATTTTGTGTGAAAGTAATGTGGTGGCTCTAGATGTCTCTAAGGCGTTTGACAGGGTCTGGCATGAGGTACTTCTGGTAAAACTTGTTGCTTTTGGTCCTCACTCTCGGTTTATATCGAGCTTCCTCAGGGATCGCTCTATACGAGTTGTTATAGATTGGATCTCATCACGCAAGTACAAAATAAATTCCGGCGTACTGCAATGATATTTTATGTAAAACTTCCAACTCTATCTACTCCTTTGCAGATTACAGCATAAGCCATCCGTTGAACATTAGGGCGACCTTGTAATAATCTCCGAATGGGGTCATACGAATCGGGTCGCCTTTAGCGCTTGTAAGACACAGTGCTGTATGTTTACACATAAACGTATGACCGTACATGCTGCTCCATCTGTAATTATGGGTGATTTAAATACTGAGGTCGATGGACTGAGCAAATTTTTCTTATCGCTAAAGAAGCATTCAAGTGCCTCGGGTTTTTAAGACGGTGTAAGAGATACTTCACATGTTCTGATATCTTTACAATTTTTAGCACCTACATCTGACCGAAAATGTGAAACAACTCTTAAAATCTATTTTAAACCTACTGGACCAGGTACAGGAGAAGGCGAAAGCACTCATTGGCTAGAATGGTATAGCCAACCCTATTGACTCACTGGAGCATCGTGTTAACGTGGGATGTGTTACGCTTTTTTATCGTTCTTATAATGGAATGAAATAAAGGGACATATTCTCGAACAACATGTTCCACATTAGGAGCGTATCCATTTGTGGTCGATATATCAGCGAATAGCACTACGCATTATTTATGTAGAAGGAGCTCTCTCCAGATGTCTTCCTGTCATACCCAACGTGGAGAGATTCAAATCGAATCTACTACTCCCTCTATCCTCTTTATCATATCCTATTTTCCTAGTTCCAACACAATGCACTGCTTAAATAGGACTCATCCTCTAAGTACTGGTCCAATCTAAAAAAAAAGCAGAATCACAAATGACACCACTTTGGAAATTTTCAAAGCAGATACCAATTACCAAAGTGGTCCCTATGTGCAGATGTTTTGAGCCCCAGTCCACTACTGACAGCAATAAATTTCTACTACTTACATGCAAATTTTTAGCGAGATCGCTTCACGAAAAGAAAAGAAAATCATGCAATTCAAAAAGACACCTTTTTATACATACCTCGTATTTGGATCTGCTATGAACTATTAATATTTAAAATCTTTATTATTTTGTTGCTTTGGTTATAAATAACATTAATAAGCAAACTTTTTTGACATTTTCATTTATTTTCCTATTTTGTTATGTGTTCGAATGGCCTTTTGATTTATCGATTCTATACACAAAAAATAGCTCTCTCCCTCTCTCTCTCTTTCATTTCACTTCTAAAATAATATAATATTTTTTTCTCTGCCTTGAATACTGAGGTGTAAGTATATTTAAACTAATTATTGACCTCCGTTGAGAAGAGGTGTAGATAATTTTTTGTATTTTTAAAATTTTCATCTAATTAAAAGTTATTGCTGCTGGCAAATGTCTGTATAAATTTCTAAAATTCTTAAACTCTTAATGATCTTGTTTATCTCATCCAACATCAACATTAAAATCAGGGCAACCAGAAAATACGCTCTAAAAATTTTATTTAGGCGCATTAAAAGTGTTATAAAAATATGGTCTTAAAAAGTTTTTATTATATTTATTGAAATAAAATTTTTTGTTGACTATGCGCCTGCACTTCGGAGGTGTTAATAGCAACTCTCATCGCTACTCGGTACACTTGCACCATCATTGATTTCATTATTCGTGAAAATCATATTCTACTAATAAAATAAATCTATTGCAAGATAAATTTGTAATGTATTTATTTCATCAGAACCTAAAAATTGTTTGCATCTCTCCAGCCTATTCCAACTAAGAAAGAAATGAATACTCGTACCGAGAAAAAGTTATTGCAAAGAAAATTTCAGACAAAGATTTTGTCTAAAGTAAATTGTAATTTCACTGAAACTTTTTTTGTTTCGCTAATTATTATTAGTGTTCAGATCAGATAATACCACTAACAACAAATCTATAAAGATGAACAAATACAATTTTTAACTCCCAACAAGCCACAAAATACACGCTACCTTTGTAGAAAAAAATTAGTATGTGTATGTATTTATTGTTTGAGTTCTCGCATGTAAAGATATACGGAATTAGAAAATTAATTTTGTTTATACCTTTTGTTACAATGAACATGGTAATATAGTTTAGGCAAACATCAGAATATGTTCATGATCAACATAATAACATGCTTGAGAGCATCACTATGGAAATAAAAGTTGTACCAACCATATTTTTCCTCACGTATGTGCCGCAACAAATTGAAGTCAATATTCTTAAAGATTTCCATCCCTGCCTGCATACGTAGTAAAGGAAAAATATAAAATTTTATATTTTTTGTTTCCCTGATAATAATAAATAGCTGAAAATGGATAACGCCTTTATTATTATTTAAGAGACGTTTTCTGCTTTTCGTTGACGCAAACAAATAAAATTAGATTAATTTTAGAATTTTTGATTGTTGTTGATTTCACTGGCATTAATTAAGGAATAATTATAATAAATAAAACTTTAGTACACTTCCTATGGTCCATATAAGGTAAAAAGTAATAACTTTTGAGATACACATATATACATATATAATAAATACATATACTTTTTTAATTTATCGATCTTTTGGGATAAATGTTTGCAAGGCCTAACCACTGTGCGTGAAACATTTGTTTGCAGATTTTGAAGGTGGCCGTGAAGAAAATCATGAAAAAATATCAGTTAATAATTACTTTAGGGGGGGGGGGTAGTCATCTTCCCCTCGTATGCTATTGTTTTTGGCACAATATTCTAATAGTAACGTGCATTAAATTTGAATAGTCTCTTTAATTGTTGTAGCTTTTCAGACTTAGGAAAATGTAAGAATGCTTTGGAAAGGACAGATAATTTATTTCACCCATTGTACCCATCTTATACCTCCATCCTTTTACTCGAATACATATATTTTTCTAGTTGCAACGTGTATTAAATTTGGAGAGTTTCATTAGTGTAGCTCTCCCGTTGCGGTTCCACTAGTGTTTGTTGCATATCAAATCATTTCCTTGAAATGGGGCAACATTCTTCCCGCTCCTATCCTGCCTTTATCCAACTATGCAACTTATTTGAAAATTTTAAAACTCAATTTCTCAGATCTATAGATTTGGGATACAAAATAATAATTTAATAACGAAGTAGGGAGGTCTGTAGGGGATATCGCTTCCTCGCCCCGTTAAAAAAATAAATAAGCTTATTTAAATTTAATGAATATCTAAACTATTGGTATTACCGTTTACATATATGTATTTACGCATATGTAAATAATTTTTGTATATCATTAATCATTATATGTGACCGACTGACCGGCCAGTAAATTCCATTTAGGAAATCTTGTTAAATTAAAAATCTGACATGATTAATGAAATTGAAATTCTTACTCACATGCACACGTTCACACACATATATACATATGTACATCCATTTGCCACTACATACATACGTAACCCCATACAAATACTAATATCGTTATTCTTGCTTGAAAAAAAATTTTAAGTAAGAAAAAAATAAAGCGAAAATCGATTTGTTGTAAATAAATAAAAAAACAATAATTTATAGAATGAAAAAAAGTTTGAAATTTTTTTTATAAAAAACAATTGTTTTGTAAGGAAAAAATAAACTTGTGTAATCCATGGAAGCTGGAAATTCTCAATTGTATATGAGTGAGTGTGTGTGTGTATACATGAAATTTGTGCTCACTCACACTTTATCAAAAAACATATATAGACTTTTTTAAAAGTATTCTTTTAATTCAATTACAAAATAAAAAACAAAATAAACTTTTTAATTTTGTTTCAACAATTTTATTGTATTAAAAGTGAATTTTGTGATATTGAAAGTGAGAAACTTGAGAAATCCTTCTTCATTCTTTGCGAAAATTTACTTTTTTTTTAAGTATTTTTTGTTTAGTGTTATTGAAGGAAAATTAGAGTGTTTTCTTTTGCGAAAAGAAGTCCTGCCTTAAAAATGGCGAAAAGTGAAGGGCACTTTTTAAATTAAAAATAGCATAGAAATAGTTGCTTGGTGTTACATTTAATGTTCATGTATTATCAGCATTACAATTATAATAATAAAATAGAATTCACATGTTTGCGATAATCCCTTAATTATGATGTATTTAATGTCCATATATTAAGTTTGGTTTTTAGCCGACTTCAAAAAAAAGGAGAAATTTATTTATTTAAGAGTGACCGAATTTAAAAACGGTTGCTTTAGAAATGGTCCCATTTCAACCAATAACTAAGGGAAAGGTTATCTCCCATACAAATTAAAATTTATTTCACATTTTTTTTTTCAAAAAAGAAAACGCCATTAGTGTTGTAAGTTTCATGTCAATAACTTCTTGGAAGTGTATTTCCTGTTACGTACAACGAAGAAACATATTAATGGCCAGTTAATGTCTTTATATTTAAACACGTATTTAGTTAATTTTTATTTAAATTCAAGTTGTATGTAAATACAGTTTTAGTTTTTTGGTCATAATTTAAAAAGTTTATTTAAGTGGTCTTCCAAAAAACTTTGATGTTTTTTTAAAAACAGCTGTTTAATACAAACAAAAAATATTTCTTAAGAAAATTGTAATTTAGGGGCAAAATGAAATTTATAAAATAAACATTAAAAAACCCCAAAGCAATTGAATAAAAAACTCTTTGGTAATTTTATTTGTTATAGAACAATAATTTAAATGTCATTTATTTGAAATGTAAAAATAATAATTGCCAATGGCCGCAACAATCAACAGAATCATATGGTCAATGTATTTGACTTATTAATGCTATCGCTGGAATCGTTATTAATTGCATTGCTAGAAGCTCCTTCTCTGGAGTAGCACTCCCTGCTCCGTACTAACTAAATAAAATACATATGTATTTAACTTGGCTATTTAAGTATAATTTAATTTTCATATAATAAAATTATAAATTATACATAAATTTTTATTTGCAGCTGCATTAGATTAGCGGAACTCATTCCTTTACTTCTAATTCCAATAATGGAAAAAAACAACGATAATTTATTTAGTTTTGCAACGTAGATGAGTTTTAAATAAAATTATATTTTATTCACTTAAATCAAATAAATGATGCCCTGCAGTTTTAAATGAATTAATTTGTTTAATGTTTATTTATGCTGTTGCAACACAACATGTTGTCGGCTTTCCCTCGCATATATGTATGTAGTAACAATTAACAGGCAAGAATGATGGAGATTGTAAACTGTGCCCATCATATTCTAAGGCAAAGTGAGAGCAGCTCATCAGCAGCCAACATTTAAATTTATATTTTTATAAATCGCATTAAAAAAGTTCATTGAATTATAAATGCCCACCACAGCACACAGTAACGCATTAAGAAAATAATTTGAAAATTAATCGGCAACTTTTCAACGAACTGTTTGATTTTAATACAATTTAATAGACAATTTGTAGATGTGTAATTAGGCTTGAGTTATGAATTCCAGATACCAAGACCGCTTGGGAGCAGCGCTAAAGGGTCTTGAATTGCAGCACCTAAAGCAAAGAATTTCTTTCTAATACTTGTTAGTTGTTTTGTCTCCCATGCGTTAAAAACATTAATACTACTATTGAGTACTGAGCCAGTTATTGATGGTTATTTCTTAATCATCCGTATGGTGAATAGTTTTCCCTCGAATCATTTCTCCTAAAGTTGCAATCGTGAATTCTTTTCACGTGAAAAAACTCGCATGTTCGAAAAAAATATGGCATCGACGATTTTTATTCGTGCGGATTTTTCCCAAATTTTATGTGACTTTTTTTCACAAACATTTTGATTGGGAATAACAAAGGAAGCACATTGTAAGTAGTTTTCTTGTAAATCAGAGCGAAATACTATGCATTTTACTGAATAATAACAATTGATTAAGAAAAATACGAAAATACGTGTAAAAAAAAATTACATCAATTCAAAATTGTCACAGATCTTTATTTTATTCCCTAACAATTGGCGATGCCAAGTTATTTATCATGAGAATAAAAAAATTATTCCCTAGTATATATTTCTTTGAGATTCGCGATAAGGGTGAATATTTTTAGTATTGGATTACACAGTGCAACACGAAAAAAAATAACCATATACGGACACCACTACGTGATAAAAGACTAAAAAAAAGACCCGTGTCTCCCAATTTTTCCCAAAGTCATGCACTTTTTTTATGGGCCGCCAAAGATTTTTATCTGGAAGGTGAAGTTTTTTTGATTTTATATGTTCGCAATTTTTGTTCTTTATGACAAGAGCTACAAGTTTGCCTCAGAGAGTAAATCGAAATTCCGAACGGTTTGCAAGATATGAGCCCGAGAAAATGATCACTTTTGCGAAAATGATACCGAGGCCCCAAAATCATTGGCAGAATGGAAAAATATGCAGCTCTCTATATGAGCGTGTCCCTCAGAAGTTTTCCAGGTATTTCCTATTTCTCTAACTAGATTCCAGTTTATTGTAAACGTCAGTCTATTATAGCAAGTTTGAATGAAGTGAGAATAAAGTTTAATAATTTCTTAAATTATAAAATTAAAAACATTTATAAACATGTGGACAGAAAAGCGAATGCTTTAAATGTAAAAAACTAAAACTAAAATAAATTTTAAATGCATTAACAACAAGGCAGAGGGGATTTGCTTCACAATGACATTTGAGTATTAAATTTAAGTCTCTTGTTTTGAAAATAATAAATATGGCAAAAGAATGAATGAATAAAATTATATTTTTCTGCTAATTTTATTACCATCAAACATTGCATCTGCCTTCTTGTTAAAAAAAAACACATCATATTTTTCTACCAACTGCGGCAATTCTAGTATACAGGTTTCCCTTGAAAAATCTGCTTTAAGAAAATAGAAAATTGTTAATACTCAACAGGAAGCGCTCAGTTTATTTCAATTCTGTAATTCTGACAATTTTGTTGTAAGGAAACCCAACAAATACTTTTCTGCATATCCTCTGGATGCCGTATGAATATAATGAACTGCATTCATAGGGACTTCTGTAGTCATATTAAACCAATGGCCTTAAAAATATAAGATAGAATGTATTTCCGCAGCCAATGTTTGTATATTTTCAAATGAATATTTTATGTTGAATTTAGAACGGAATATATTTAGAGGAACTTGTTGTATGACAATCATCTTTGCAATTATTTCATAGATTTAATTAAGCATTTTATGTCTAATATTTGACTATAGTGAATTATAATTTAATTTTTCTGCAAGGTACTAGATCAATTTTGGCAGCAGTTGTTGAGATATTAATGACATGGTTGTGAGATCTTGTGGCACTCACTTGTATCAACAATCTAAATTGATTTTTAAATATAATGATTTATTTGACGAAAAAATGCAATTGGTAATTAGTTTTTAAAATCACTTTTTCTTTCAAAGAATATTTTAAAGGAAAATACTTTTATGTCGTATAATGGAAAAGATGTGGTAAATAAAATTTATGTATGAGAGTGGCCTGATAATTTCCCGCCTCTTAATTGAAAGGGCAGCACTGCTGCTATCAAGAAGCATCTGTCAGTTGACTTCTACTTCGTGTGCTCATTAAGCATTATTTTTTGCAGGAAATAAGCCATCACTCAAACCAAAGCTAAGCTTGAAAAATATTCGTATTATAGAAATTTTACTTCATCAATTTCAATGGTAAAAGGTAGTTGACTGAATTTCGTTGTGGACGTACAAGCAAGGAAGATGCCGAACGTTCTGGACACCCATTTGAGATCTCCAGCCAAAGTTTTAGCCAATCGGAAATTGAAGGTGCGAGAGACTGTGGAAGCCATATGCATATCAAATGATTCAATTGTTTAAATATTGAATTATCATTTTGGTAAGAGAAAGCTTTCCGCGCGATGGGTAACCCGTTCGCTCCCAATCGACAATATACGCAATTGTGTGATATGTTTGACGTTGATGTTGTTCAACTGCAATATGGAAGAGTTTTTTCATCCTTTTGTAACCTTCAGTTAAGCGCGGATCAACTGGAATATACTAGAGACCAAAAAAAAAAAATAATAATAATAATAAAAAATAACAGTAGATTTCCCGCTGTGAATCGACTTAAAAGAAGGTCAAGGTGAGTTTGTCAGACGCTTAAGTAATTGCGACCGTTTTTTTGAATGCATTCGGAATAATCCACATTGACTACCTTCAAAAGGGTAAAACAATCAATGGCAAATATAATGCCAGCTTATTGGGGACTTGAAAAATACCAAATTTGGCCAAGTAAAAGTTCTCTTTCACCAAGACAGTGTAAGAGTACAAGCATGTGCTCCCTCATCCAACTAATTCTTCGAATTCGACCCTGTGTGACTATTTATTGTTTCCAAACCTGAAGAATTGGCTCAGCAAAAAGAGATTTGACTTTAACGATGAAATAATCTCTTATGTTTTGGAAGGGATAGAAAAGGAGACTATGTTGGAAATTTATATGATTTTTTTATCTAAACACCTGCGTTTCATTTAAAAAGTGACGGACTCATTGAGCCATTCAGGTATTTCGTTTGATGAATATTGATTATATTTATATAATGTTTCTCAGAGGCAACGTTGCACTTGTGCACATTCTATTTATTCTATTTGTTATATTCTGTTCTAGTCTGCTTTGCTTTACTCAACTCTACTCCACTATGCCCTACTCGCCTCTACTATACTCGTCTATGTTATTCTATACACTACTCTATTCCACTCTAATTTGATCTATTCTACTTACCTTAACGCAACTCTTCTCTACTTTGTACTGGTATGATCTACTGCCCTCTATTGTGCTCTCTACTCAACCTTACCCACCTCAACTCTACTGCATGAACTGTACTCTACTCAGCTCGTACTACGGGCCCATCCCACTGGCACTCACTATTCACTATTTGTGCACTTACGTACTAAACCACACACCCGAAATTCACCTTGTTCCGATGGTACTAACCGTACTAACCGTTCAGATATCCTGTGAATATAAATGCAAATATATATATTCGACGTGGTGGATTTAGAAATGTTTTAGAAATACATTTTTCTAAATCTGTTTTCGGTATAGAAAATAAATAACTCCGAAAATTCTCATTAAATCAGTTTTCTAAGTTTAGGCACTATTTTTCGACTTTTAAAATTGCATTAAATGCTGATAATTTTATTGAAATCGATCAATGGCTTCGAGAAATATCATTCTTCGTAAACAGCTTTTTTTAAATAGATTTATTTTTGGGTAAAAAGTCCCTTCATTGAAAGTGGGGAAATTCGCACACGTATATTTCTTTTCTTTTTGTCCTTTTTTCCCAAGAAATTAATTTTCTATTAAATAAATAAGTCGCTTCTGAAAATAAAATTGCGAGTAGAAATTTGCTCATACTTACAATTTATCTGAAAGCTAATGTTCCTAATTATAAAGGGTAATTTTTTTAGCGACTTTCTTTTTGGCAACACTGCTTTTGTATAACATGTTACTGTTACATCGTCCACTTACAGCGACAAAGCTCATTTCTGGTGAAATGAGTACGTGAACAAACAAATAAGACGTATTTAGCGTGAAGAGCAGCCATAAGCATTGCATTCCAAAAAATACACAGTTTGGTGATGATTATGGTGGCCGGTGGCATCATTGGAGCGTACTTTTTCAAAGACGACGAAGGCAGAAACATGTGGTTTCAACAAGACACAATGGCCCATTTGAGAGGCGATTTCGGTGAAAAGTTTATTTGTTAGGAGTCGGCCAATTGCGATTTAGCGTCTTTACACTGTTTTTTTTTTTTTTTGTGGGGCTATCTTAAGGCTCATGTTTATTGGGACAAGCTCGCAACGTTTGGCGCACTTTAAGCCAATATTGAAGAATTTATTCCTGAGATACCGGCCGATACGTTGGAGAGAGTATGCCGAAATTGGATCCATCGTATGAACCATTTGAGGTGTAGCCGCATAATCTTTAAGCATTAAATTATATAGATCGTTCTATCGACTCAAATAAAGAAGTCAGGCATTTCTCTAAATTTTATGTTTTTTTATCAAATCTTAAAAATCATCCTTTAAATGGGGGAATATAATAATTTCATATGTATTTAGAAAAATATATTTTTGAATTAAAAAAAAACGTGCTACCGAAAACTCGTGCTAAAAATAATATTAATCTGGCTGTTGAAACTTAATTTCTTAAATAAGTCTTGCGTTAGAAGCAATTAGGAAAAAGGTGCTTCCGCTATTTGTCTCACTGAACATACGAATATGTATGCATGTATGCATGTATGCATGTATGTTGCAGGATTTCAATTCTTTTCTCTGAAATGTTTGAACATTTCTAATTAATGATGCAGCTGTGTATAACAAACTTCTAAAAACTTTTTTATATAAAGCGACTGAGTTGAAAAGAGTTCATGGTGCTCCAAATATTTCTATTTATCCTTAAATAACAAAGGTGAATCAACTTTTATTGCCTTGTAGCTTCAAGAGTGTATAAAGCTGCAAAACGTATGTAGTATGCGTAACAAAATTTTTTATTAATGTGCACATGGGAGGGAGTACAGATATTAAGAAAATTTATGAAGTACTGACAAAATTTTTTCCGATGTTGCTGCTGAACTTTCTGAGCTGATGTTTTATCTTGAAAACAAATGTCCTTACATACACTGTTTAATGTGTGGAAAGGTTTTACAGTTAACAATAAAACTAAAGGACAATTAGTCTCTGGAAAATTAGATTTTATTCTGTTCAAGGACATGCCCATAACTCAAAAACAAAACTTTAGTTATATTTATTATGAAAAGGCAAAAAATACGGAAAAAATTGCCGGAATAATGTTTTGTAAAATTTTATTTGATTCGGTGCAAGGATAAGACTTTCTCTTATGTATCTCTGTACAATTTTTCTAAATTTATGATTAGAATACTTTAAAAGGGCAAAAGCAATTCTTAAATTTTGTTTTACTGTTTGCAAGGACATTCCAACCCACCTCATAATTTTTGTTTTTAAATGTTAAATTGTAAACTCTTCGATCAAAGTGGAACAAAAATTTTCGTAAATATTTCCGCACACATATAATTTTATGCAAGGATTTGCTTACCTCTCACATATCCTTTTTCCAAAAAAGTAGGCGTTTTTTAAATTTTGCTCTTATTGGGTATAACTTCGGTGTCATTTCCTGCCATAATTCCAATTCTTCCTATATATCCTATTTTTCCCTTAAGGTTAATAGAAAATCGTTTAATATTATCAGGTAGTTTAATATGTTATTGCTTGTTGTTGGCTTAGCTAGGTATATGCCTGCATTTCATTGGCGCTAACCAAATCATCAGTACCCTTTTAGCCAAATCATGATTGAAAGCATTCAAAGCTCGTATACTTATGCCAAAGACTACAAATATATATGAGAATTCTATCAGAACTCTATCATATTTTACTATTTGTAATCAACAAAAACAAAAGTATAAATAGCTATAGAAGCTTTTGTACAATCACAACACAACAAACAATTATAATTGACTTGCGTCCTTTTGTTTTTTCTTTTTACGCCTTTATAAATAAATATTGTTATTATAAATATTGTTATTATAAATTTTGTTTTTTCATTGCCTTATAAATACTTTCATTATCACCCAACGGGCGATTAATTGTATAAAGGCGTAAAAAGAAAAAACAAAAGGACGCAAGTCAATTATAATTGTTTGTTGTGTTGTGATTGTACAAAAGCTTCTATAGCTATTTATACTTTTGTTTTTGTTGATTACAAATAGTAAAATATGATAGAGTTCTGATAGAATTCTCATATATATTTGTAATTGTTTGCATAAGTATACGAGCTTTGAATGCTTTCAATCATGATTTGGCTAAAAGGGTACTGATGATTTGGTTAGCGCCAATGAAATGCAGGCATATACCTAGCTAAGCCAACAACAAGCAATAACATATTAAAATAGTTATTTTGGAGAATATCTCGAATAACAAATTTGATAAATATTATCAGGTAGTCATTACATTAAAAATGATGTTGAAACTGAATCTCTATTAATTTTTGTTAAGACCGTAATTATTTATTTATTTATTTATTATGATTACAAATTACAACCTTATGTGTAAGGGCCATGGCTACTTGGCCTTAGGCTCGATAAGACTTGAGTAATTTAAGACTAATGAAACGTTAAGTTAGATAAGATTGGTTGTCCTGGTATCCAAATAAGTATTATATTCGGATGTTTATTAATAAGGATATTTCTAGTAATTGCAGCATAAACATTGCTATTTGTGGTATGAGTGATGGCTTTTAATAACGACAACGAGTCGGTACACATTGCCAAACAGTCTTTTTGTGATAAGGAAATTTGCGGCTTCTATAATGTCGCTGATTTCTGCAGTAAATATTGAGGTACATATAACCAGGGAGTGTTGAACTTTTAATTAATCTAGTATTTTTTTAAAATGCCAAAACTTACTGGGTAATTTATTTTTTATGCATCACTAAATATGAAAGTATATTCTTCAAGTCGGAACTGAATTTCCTAAAAGATCGGCCTAAATATTAATGGATCAGTATTTGATTTAATATAATTATGAAGAGATGTTTCTAAAGATTTATCTAGTCTGTTTCTTTTTATACGAATATAATAATTAGAAAGCAATAATAACTAGTACATATTTCTAATATTATGCTCTCAGGCACTGTGTGCAAATTCATTTCACTTCCTGCAATATATCCTTGTTTTCCTTAAGGTTAATAGAAAATCGTTTAATGTTTGCAGATAGTCATAAAATAAAACGTGGCATTGAAATTGAATCGCTATTAATTTTTTTTCGGACTGTGATAACAATTCAAAATATGATCGATATTTTTTTGATTTGTATTATTCTTGGCCAAAAAATAGATTTTTTTAATTATTAATTTTTTTTAATTTGATTTTTATTTTTATAATTGATATAATTTTTCTATTATTTATTTTCTTTCTTGACATCAAATTTTTAAAGTACAAATTATAATATTGAATTGAACAGGCAAGAGCTGTTGAAAAATAAACTATAAAAATTAGTCTAGAACCATGACTTGTTAATAATTCTAATTAAAATATTATTTACACACACAGTCTTCGTTTTAAACGGTTGACAAATTTTAGTTTTATTTCTAATTATCAATATTTCAATACTCTCATCATCTTCAGAAAATTGTTTTCTATTAATAATTAATTTTTATTTATGCTTGAAAGGATATTAATAAGAAAATGAATATTCTTACCAAAAAATAATTAAATGAAAATAACAATAATTTTACAAAAAAAAAAAATTATTCTTTGAAAAAGTAAACACTAAAAATTTAACAATCATATGCTTTTTTAAGAATCTGGGTTAAAAATATCAAAATCGTATCATTGATTTGGTTTCCCGATATATTTTTTTGTGCATTTAAAAATACAAAATTATTATATTCGGCTCTTGGTTTTCTAATTTCCCTAAGCTAAATTGCTTAGATTGTCTAAAATTTTTTTATTTCATAAAAAAAGAAATATTTATTAAATGAATAAGTTAATGCAATAAAAAAAATTTATTATCCTTTTTCTAAGTTCATAAATTTGTCACTTTCTTGAAAATTCTTTTTGACTTTATTTTTTTCCTTCTCTATTGAGATATTAATTTGAAATAGTCTAGATTTGCTCTTTTTTACCAACAAGTCGTTTTTCAATAAGAGAACATCCATTTGTGATCGATGTGCCAGCGAACCGCACTCCATTTTACAAAGCTAATTCACAATAGATATGTGAAATTATTTTCCTGCAGAGGCTTTTCCTAGCATTTTGAAATTGAAAAAGATCCCTTGTCCGTATGTCAGCAGGCACTACCTCCTCTTTCCTCAATTCCTAAACTTGCTAGTGCATATCACGAGTAGGGGTCGTCTCCTGATTATTGGATTCAATTCAAAGTGTATGACTACTTTTTGACCAAAGTTTAGCTCATATGTCTGTCGATTCTAAAGCACCCATGACCACTAATTCATTTACGTGTATCGTATTCCAGCAAATTTCTAATTTTAGCTCGTGTGTATAATATTTTCGTAACTCATGCTGCAATTGAGATTTATTATCACACTTTCGTTCTAAGGCTTTTTGTTTCAATGTGGTAGATAGATGATGAGGTGTTCGTAGGCAATTAAGCAAAATAAGGAGTGCAGAGTTTCTGAAAGATTTTAATTGTGTATGTGGCAAATAATGGAACAACTTTTAAAAATTCTAAACTTTGCATATTATTTCAAATAAAGTTTTGGTACTGCTGCAAATCAAATTAAATACAAAGAAATCGCATTGAAAATATGACAAGAAATAATAATTTTTTTTTTGTTGATTTTAGTAAATTCATTGAAACCGGCTGCAATGTTTTTTAAGTTCGGATTTATTTTATTAATAGTTAAAATCCTTTTTACAACAAAACCTTTCCTTGAAAACCGTTCTTAAGTCAGCTTTTTTTATTGTTTGTTGATTATAAATATTTTATCATTCATCTAAATTTTAAGTAAAATTAACGCATGATCGTGATCTTGAACCATTTGAGTCGGATCTATGGATGCTCCATACATAATGAGCTTTGAAATAAATTAAATTTTAGCTTATATTTCAGACACACACATAAACAGTTTCTCAGTGAAAGATATTGATAGCGTTCTCATGGAAAGACATTTGCATTGTTTCCAAAATATCCGTTGGTGCATATTTTCTACTTCCTGGGAAGTAAAGTTGGAAATATCATAAGTAATTGAAAAAAGTACTTATTTCTTTAGATTCAAAAAAGTTTCAATTAAAACTTAATTGTGTTCATATAAGAAAAACAATTTACTGTTTGGAAGTTTTTATCCTTCAATTAGTAAAGAGCTTAACTTTTCCTTCTTAGTACTAGTATGTTAAATAATAATACATATATAAATGATATATGATGCCCTGAAATCATTAAAAAATCGAATTTTATTTTGCCAAAATCATTTTGAAGTAAGTCAAGTCTGCTTTTTTGCTACCTAAAAAAAATCTCCGCATTTCCATTACTTCTTGGGAAGCTCTGTTCAAATTTGTCTCTTCCAAAATTTCTACTCTCACAGCTTCTCTCTGCTTATATTATGTTAACGCCATTACTGTTTTATATGCTCTTATGACTGAAAATGCAGCGCTTGGCTGTTACACATATTATGATTAAATACTAATATTCTCAAGTTCAAATACAGTCGAAAAAAATCAATAAATATATTTAAGGCATATGAAAAACTATTAAACGTGTAAATAGGAATTATTTTCTTTATAGGCAGTTACAATAAAAAATACACTGTGGGACAAATAGAATTTGAATTGTTTAAAAAAAAACTCTGGTCTTTCATAACATGTTGATAATGACTGCTGGTCCCACCAAGAGGATCCAAAATAGCAAATAACCTCAAATGACAAGCCTACGTTAAAATTAGAAAAGAGATCCTTATTTTCAATAGTTTCGCATTTTAATCCTAGTAAAAAAACTGTATATGTTATATTTGTGTGATTTTCTTTGTCCAGTTTATTAGTTTTAGAAAATGGAATTTTAAAGCAATAAATTTTTCAGTTGTGTGTATATAATTCGCGGTGGGAAACTTGGACATGACTTAAATTTTTCTTCGATTAGAATAATCCTCCTTCCCAGTTTTACGGAAATTTCATTTTAGTTCCAAAATTTTTTTTGGAAAAAGATTTATTATCACACTTTAGTTTAGTTCATCTGCAGAGGTGGCTATGGTCAAAAGTGCTGCTGTTTGAACTGTGGTCAGCTCTGTCAGCAAAATATTGAGTCTTGGCATGGCCAGAACACAGCTAGTAAATAGAACTAGAATGATTTAGATATCTCACAATGTTATTGTTTTATTTAAACTAGTTTTCATATTATTACACGTATAAGTTACTAGTTACTCTATCAAAAGTAAGATAAGCAGCATGACTGCGCTATTAATAATTCATTTAGTTTGTTTTCACTATAATAAAATACATTTCTAAAATGATAATTAAACTTTACAATAAAAACCACAATTTCTGCATTTGCATTTCAACTGCGAAAAATTAGTAATAAAAAAAATAACAAACTTATATGAAAAGAAACCAAATAAGAAAAAAAGTAGAATTAAATATTTATATTTCTTAATAATCAGGGAGGCCAAAAAATATACATACAATAAATAAAATAAAATTTTTTTACGTTTTAGACCCCCCCCGTTACAGCGTATGATAGCATATTTTATCCTTTTCAGCATATATTTTATATTTTACACTTTAGAGTTTCCTATATTTTACTCTGGTAGTATATTTTTATATATTTTGCCCTTTGGAGCACATTTGGGAACATTTTACACTTTATAGAATATTTTTGCATTTTTTGAGATTTTATGGCATATTTTAAAAACTTTCAGCGAAATATTTTTTTACAGGTTCATGTATTCTACACCGTCTGTAAATTTTTACATATTTTACCCTTTAGAGTATATTATACAATTTAGAGCATATTATAAACTTAACAGCTTATTTTAGAATTGTTTGAGCCTATAGGGCATATTTTAATTTTTTTTTTTGATATTTGTTATAACTTACTGTTAACAGTTTTAAATATTTTGCATTAGTGGTATATTTTTACATTTAGAGCACATAAAGACATTTCACCATTTGCATCATAGTTTTGCATTTCTTCATCCTTTACGGCATATTGTTGCATATGTTTCTATTTGTCTACCCTTCATAGGCACAGTTTTGCATATTTTACACATTACATTACAATTTTTCGTATTTAACCATTTTTAAATTTTATATCCTTAAACGCATAGTTTTAGCCTTTAAAATAAATTTATTGCCAACCTTCCACAAGAGTTTAGAGTTTTTTTGTTCTGAGAAATTTATTACAAACGTCTGGAACACAGGTCGCCAGACTTATTACAACTCGGTCAGTTTGAAAAGAAAACTTAGATAATTTTAAAACTTGGTAAAAGGCCAAAGTACTGACAACATCCGGTTTCTGGTTTTCCTGATAATACTATACAAAGATTATATATTAAGGCTTTCAGTGTAATTAAAATTTAAATGAAAAAGACTTATTAAAACTGTTAGCAAATTCCCTCTAACAATTTAACTAATGAACTCGCAGAACCCCTTCAAAATCGCTTGCATTTACATTTACAAAAGCCTTAGCAATTTCAACTCGTTGCCAGCTTGCACCGTATACTATGAATGAATGAATTACTGATTTGTTTTACTGTTTTGCCTTATTTGTTAATTAAACTTCAATTAGTTGGTAATTCAAAACCGCAATCATGCACCTTCAGCAAGACAAACAAATAGGCAGACGGACTAACGGACGGAACGGCAATATTTGTACACAATTATTTGAATAATTTCTTTAAGGAGAGCTGGCTGTTGTTTAAATGCAATATTGTATTTATATTTTAATTGTTGCTATTATTGCTGTCGAGGCCCTATGCTCCTTATAGGATCGATGGGAACATATATATATTATTGCTGTTGCTAAAGATGCAGCTTGTGTGTTTTGAGATAATGATAAACTGATGGCTGGGATGTTGTTAAGCTGATTCCGCTGCTGGCCAACAACATATCAAGTGGCTGTTGGACTTGCCTATTAAACTGATGTTAATGATATTTCAGAATTTCGTTGCGCATTTGAAACTATAATCTTTTGTTTTCATTGATGCTGTTTAGTATGATTAACGATAATTTTTTTATAAAAGTTATAAAGAATTTTCGTTAGTATAATTTTTTTTTTAATTATTAGGGTATGAATTTTAAATGCATTTCATTGTCATTTGATTAATCGATATAATCAAAACTACTCGGTTAATAGAGTAAAAATGTTTCAATGGGGAAGTCTATAAAATTAATTAGCGCTTCGTTATGTTCTTTGCATTAATTTTTCATTAATTTATATTAACAAAGCAAATAAACAAGACAAAAATAAATTAAAAAAAATTTATTTTCTAGAATTTGATTTAATAAAATATTAGTGGAATTCAATCTTGGTTGCAAACTGCTGTTGTCTCCAAATCTTGGATATTTGCTACAGATTTTTATACTACAGCAACAAAAAAAATTTTCATTTCCACAAAAATTGATCAAGTCTACAAAAAATTAAAGCGTTCAGGTCTTGTATACGTTTACAATAGCATTCAGGGATGGACAACTGTATAGTATCATAATTTTTTATATTCAAAATTATCGTGGAAGTATACTAAGCCATTTGATGTCTTAAAATATTTCATATATTCTATTATTAGCAAACGATATAATAACAGACTGATATACGTACGTGTATTATAAATTTAAATTGTGTAAATGCAAGTTTCTGTGTCTTCATGCGTCAGCGCGCTGCAGCGTAGCTCTCAAGCCGCTAAAGAGATTTTATGTTAGTTGCCGCTAAAATCTTACTCTAAAAGTATGAGAACTGAATTTTCTAAATCTAGTTTTGTATTACATTTTTATAAAATAATTGAAAAGTACATCTTCAAAGTTGCTTTTACACTATAATATGGGGTATCAATTAAGAAAATTTGACAGAAAGAATATTTGACATCCTTTAAGTCATTTTAGGTCATAAGTAATTTTTGAATGATAAAAGTTCCATTTTTCAAGTTCAAGTACACAACAAAAAATTTATTAAAATATAATTAATTTTTATAATACATAAAGGTATATAGAGGCATTTTTAATTATATAATTCAATTGCTAAGAACGTGTTCCAGTAAATTATTTTCAGTTCCAGTAAATTATTTTTATTTTTTTTATATTATTATTATTTATATTATTTTTAAAATATGTATATATTTGTTAATTTTTTCGACCATAAATTTTTAAAATATTAAAAAAATTTTCTTACAGCGTATTTTACATTTTATCAAATTATGAATTTTAAAATTTACTGCCGTATTTATAAAAAAAGTAATGAAAAACTGTATGTGAAGAATATTTCTTAAAATATATTTCAAACATTTTAAATTAGGTTTTAATTAATACGGCGATTAATTTTCAATCAAGTTTGTAATTGCTTTATTTAGAAAGCTTTTATATTCAAAATACACATATTTAGAATGATATTGATTGAAATAATTTCTTAATGGTCCAATGAATGAGGTTTTCTTCACATTTTCTTTTAATGCATTTACATGCACAACTTTATTATGTGTGAGCCGAGTTATTTGGTTGCAAGTTGACTCTGTAATTTTTTGAAAATCGGACGGGTAATTTGTTCTCCCGAAATATTTATTATCGCATAATTTCTCCATATATGGATAAATTTTCAGAGTTTGCTTGTTGTTTGGTCCCATAATTGTTTTAAAAAAATCACACGGGCGATTTGGGCACCATACCCTTCCCCAAAATGTTGAATATCGCATTTATTCAGTATGTTAAAGTATGTCATCAGGCAGATTTGGATACTATTTCATATTTCTTCTATTCGTTGTTTTATGAATGCTTTTGCATTTTGTAAGGATGATAAAAATTCATAGTGTATAATAAAAAGATTAACACTTTCCGTCTATGTTAATCAATTAAAAATTCTCAAATTTCTTAAAATTCCTAAAATTTGTTTTAATTTTTTTTTTTGAGAACTCATTTCAATTTTTCTTGAGAGTAGAATATAAACTAGAAATGGATTATATCGGGCCTTAAACCAACCCATAGTTATTATTATAGTTTTATTTTATTAAGGAAGAAGTAAGAAGATGCCCATACCAAAACGAAACAGTACAGTTGCCGATGGGAAAAAGTTTCAGTTTAAAAAATTAAAAACCACTGAAATTCAAATATATTAAATTTTAGTGGCCACATTTGCGCAGGAAGTAGGGCCACTTTTCCTTCTATAATTTAAGAATATATTCCTGTAAAATCAAGACGCCAAAAGGATCTAGGATTTAAAATGCAAAACTTAATTCAACAATTTGTAAAACTTAAAAAGCTTTTATTTATTTTATTAGATCAAAAGTTTAAGTTTGTTAGTTTGTTTAGTTTGTAGACAATTAGAAACTATTTACTTGTCCCTTTTGGAGTTCATCATCCTCTCCATTGTATTGTATTGTATGTAGAATTCCATTAACGTCAATTAAAATAATTTTAATGAACCTCTTCATCTGCCTTAAGCGTCACATAACTATGACGTCGAGAGAAAGAAAAGCGGTGAAATTAATGTTTGTATAGAAAATAAAAAAATAAAACAATTAAAATGTATATTGCATAGAAAAATGTTACCGGACGTGTAAGTTTTTTCCCTGTCTGGCGATTAATTCTGTAATTAGTAGTTGGTGGTATGTTGGCTAAAAGATTCTGTGTGTCTGTATGCCCAGGACTCCTGTAATGGACTCCTGCGTTTTAGCTTCTTCTCATGGTGGCCGCAGCACCCGGTAGTCTTAATACGTCCGACATCGTCCAATAGATCCTGTGTTTCTGTATGCCCAGGACTCTAGTAATGGACTCCTTCGTTTTAACTTCTTTTCATGGTGGTCGCATTATTACTCTAGGAAACAAATGACCATCGCACTAAAAGCTACCGGTAGTACAACAATAGAACTAAAAAGATCTCTCTATATATGGGTCATCATACGAGCTCAGGTGACAGAGTTTTTGTTTTAATTGTATATTTTTCAAAGTGTGTTTGTTTAGTTTTTTTCTTCTGCCGTTTACATTTTTGGCCACCATTCCCGTTTTCTTTTGTTTAAATTTTTTAATGTCATGTTCTCTCTTACGCGTCTTTGTTTATTTTCAATACAGCTGCTTTTGACAGTAGAGCAATTTACTACACAAACAAACTGTTGTAATATTGTATTTGTTGTAGAACTGCGACAACCTGTATGAATAGACCTTGTTTGTACTACATATTTGATTTTGGAAATGCAATAAAATTTGTAGGAAAAAATTTGTGGCAGCATTCGTTATGTCTGTTGTATATTACGTAAATTATGTGGGCATTTGAGTAGTTTAAGCACACCTACATATGTATATATGTATGTACATAAATGTATGTATGCATATTTCTCTCACGCTATATTTCTGTATGCTTTACGTATAAGTATATATAAAAAATACATTGTACATGTGGTACCTTTTGAATTCAGCAAAACCTTGTGTATATTTTGCGTATTGTATGCTGCTACATAGATTCATGTACATAATATTCATATACATAAATATTTTCATCATATATTACTATGGCTAATACATACATATATTCGTGCATATGTATGCAATCACGTTTAAGTTAGTCTCCTCACCTGCAAGTCGTCGCACGCAATATTAAGACGAAATTAATTGTTCTTAATTGTTACTAAATTAGATAAACACCATACAGAAGGTTGTTAATAAAAAATGAAGCAAGCGCCATTAGCATTAGTATGTGAAAATGTGATCCCAAGGGAATTATTAATACTTCTCAAAAAGGCTTGTTTATCCCTTTTAGTCTATAATACGTATGATGATATAAAATTATTTATCTCCGTAATATGTACATTGGGGTATAAAAAAGATGTTTAAATCGAAGTCATTTTAACGCAGAAGTTTAATGCGTGTTTTTCGTTAAGAAAAGGAAAGGATTCATATCAATAAAAGCGAGAGAGTGAGAGAGAGAGAGGGAAGAGTGTGTCTTGCCCTGAAACTTTTTGGGGTTACGAATAATGCCATGTTTTTTTTCTGCAAAGAAAATTGTCATAAAAAAGGGTAAAACGTGTTACTTGTTAGCGACACTCCCGCAATGAGATGCCTTTTTCAAGCTCACATTAGGACAACAAAAATAGTTAATTGATATATGTAATAGACAAGGATATACAGAAGCAAATACATTAAGTAAAATAAACAAAAAAATATATATAGTTTCGGCAGAAATTCTTTTATGACATACTAGAGGTTAGATTTGAATACTTATTCTTAATTCAATTTTGTTCAAGAGAAGAAAAAAAAATAAATCAATGAATCAAAATAAACAAAGGAACATCTAATTCTGCAATAAAGTTTAGTGCATGACTTCATATTTTATATGCAACATATTTAGAAATTAACATGTTCATTTTTGCACTACTGCTAATAGTTATTCTTAGAACAGAACACAAACATGCTGAAGAGGCCAACCTTAAATAAAATTCTTATGAGAAACTAAGACGCCATTGTTGAATTAGATCTAAGAGTTTTTTTATAATTGTTATGTCTAATATGTTGAACATGTCTAATATGTAACAACACCTGATACCTGCATTCAATGTTAGAGAAGACTTCTTTTACTAAAAAATGTGTCACTCATTATTATTATTCTTAAATTAAGAAAAAACTTAAAAAAAAACTTAAAAAACTTTAAAAAGTCACGGTCTTACTGAGCCGCCCTTGGAGTCTCGAATTTAAGGGGATCCATGACAAACATTTGTCTTCATACTGCTGATCCGGGAGTGTGAAAGAGGAGCTGCCCTATTTTTTCTTCTTTATCTTTATAAATATATTTTGGAAGTTGCACTAGAAACCGTATCGTACAAATACCAGTCTTTGTGCAAAAATAGAATGAAGAAAGATGTGCTGTTGTCCAATTGGGTATGCGAGGGTCTATCAAACTGGTGTCAAGGGTTCGTTTCTCCACGGAGATTCTGGTGTTTAAAAATTTTGCTGTAAAATAACTTTTATTGTAAATGTACTCGTATATCAAGGACTCCATAAATAAATGAAATAAATTATTAAGACATGTTTTCACAATTCCTCATAAATTGTGTTAAATTTAAAGCACCTCGTATGTATGTACTCGTATGTATGTACTCAATTACACTTGTAAGCATGAAGGCATTGCTCTATTTATTTAAAAACTTTTGTACGCTTTTCGCAATGTTTATTTTGTTAATTAAATAGAAAAATCAACAATTTTTGAAACGAGGGGGCGTAAATGCAGCCATAATAGTAGATTTTCGTTTCAATCGTTTAATTTTGCTTTCAAACAACGACAATAGAATAAGTGAATAATGAAACGAAAAATGTAAGGGATTCTTGTTTGTTTTGTTTTTGCCCCACAACTACAATTCGTACACAGATTGCGGCAACAGCCAGCAATTTGTATTGAAATTACAATAGATTTAAATCATCCAACATCAAAACTAAATGTGATTTTAAATCCAGTAGAGAAATTGGCGTATATATATGTTCTTTCATTCAAGTTCTGTTTAATAGAAAAATCTCTAAATGCAGCAGTTGCATGACATACTAAAGATATCAATAACACAGACCGCCTCTACCGAGAGGGAAATTTTTTTTCTTAACTTTCATGGCGGCAAATTTACAAATATCTTTTGAATGTGTAATGCAGCCTGTTACACTTCCTCCAGAGATATTTAGTGGGTTAGAAACGCACCAATTTAGTTAGGGGAACTAAAAAATAAAATAAAAAACTTTTCTGTACGGTGGGTTTAGGGTGCTTACTTTTTTAAATTGACGAAATCTTTGAACTACTTTAAACGACATTTAAAAAAAATTTTTTTGTTTGGTTTTTTGTGCTTATATGTGTGTCATAATGTTTTCATGTTTTTTAGGATGATAAATGTAAGTAAGAAACTCAACAGCACAACTAGCAAGCGCTACAAGTTAAATAACTCTAATACCGCCCCTCGTTATTTACATTTATCAAAGACTTGTCGTTCCAAATGTGTCTGTTTGTCATTTTAGATCCATTTAGTGCTAAAATTTGCAACATTCTGATTGAATTACGGTTTTATATTTTTTTTATAAACTCTAGTTGCACATTGGCTTGCGTCACTCCGTGTGTGATTTTCATGCCGCTGGGTTTTGTGAGAATATGATTTTTTTTTAAAATTATGAATATTTTTTTGTATTGTGTTGATTTCAGAATCCATTAACATATATTTTTTTTCTTAGTTTTCTAAATTCAACTGAAAATGTGTCTCTGTCCGTATCAATCAATTATTTGTATTAAACTGCAGTTGCATTTTGTAGAAACAGATGTTTTCAAAACAAAAAAAAAAAAACAAAAAAAAAACAAAAAAAAAATTCAACAAATAAATAAAATTCTGTTTGACTGTTGTAATTTTTAAAATTTTTTGTTTGTTCGTACATGCAATAATATTCATTTGTAAATTGCCTTAACAATTAGTTTCTGAATATTTATTTAATGAACTTTTCTGTTCTATTTAAAAATACTATTTATTTAACTAGAATGTAAACAAATTGCGCCAGAAATTTTTTTCCCAAAGAATGTTGCCTCAATAAAATGCCATTTAGAGAGATACTCGCACGAGTATTTCGAAAGGGTAAATGACTTTCAACAAAACATATTTTTCAATAATAATCAAAATAAAAAATGTAATGAAAATAATATTGTGGAAGAGTAAAAAACACATTTCTTAATATAAAAAAGTAATTGTTGTAAACACTATGGCACTGCAAACTCAATCAAATGTTTATTCTCTAATATCAAAAAACCTGTGTTGAAATTAATACAAGTATTATGTTCTTTATCAATCTGCTGAATTTAACAAATTTTTTTAATTTTTAATTTCAGGTAATTATTCCAATCCAATAGTTTTTACTAAAACAAAGTAAAATCGACAGATAAACTTGCTGAAAATCAAAACTAAAACTTCTTTTTAAAAACAAGTATGTAAACTGAATTTAATATTGTTTACTGCAAGTAACATATAACATGGGGCTTGTTCGGAAATGCATCATTGCGCAGCATCTGATATGTATCTGTTATGATTTTGCAATGTTGATGCGAATCAACTGATGCTGATGCGAATATAATGCGTTTATAAAAACTTTTGAACATTAAAAAATTATAAATTGTAATGTAATGTAATGTAATGGGGGTTTGGCCCAGGATGGCCTTTTGCACTGCGACCATTGTTGATGTATTGTGCTTCCCCTGTCCCTAATAGTCCAATACGTTCGCAAAAAGCATCAGCTCCTTCAATGGGAGCATTAGCAGATCCTCTTCACTCAGCGTATATGCATGTAGAGTCTTGTGTCTTCTGTGGCATAATACCCCACAATTTGCTATCAAATGTTCCATCGACTCCTCATCTTCACCGCAAAATCTGCAGATGTCCGTGTCAGATAAGCCCATTCTGTATAGGTGAGCTTTGCAGGTGTAATGGCTTGTGAGCGCCCCTACCAGCGTCCGTAGGCTTTTCCTGTCCAGTCTTAGAGCCAGATCCGCCCTCCCAGCATCAAAGCGTAGGAATTTCTTTAAATGAAATAATCCATTGATGTCATTCCAATGTTGTGTAATCCTGGACGATATCCATTTCGAAATCTCCCCCTTAACGCGACTTTTGTTGAACCCAAAAGAGGGGGTGAGTCCAATGAAGTTCCCCTCAATTTAATAATTGTTTTAAATTGACTTGGATTATTTTCGTGGTACTTGAATAAAAGTCAACAAATTGCTATTAGAATTAAAATACAATTATTTTGTTAGTGAGAAAAATAGGGAGGCTTACGATCTGATTAAAAGACGTTTATTTAAAATATTTTTGACAGCTTCGACTGCATAAGCAGTTGAGGAGTTGCACTTAATATCTCCCTTCATGAAATTATTCTAGTGATTCGTAGAGAGTCCCGATCGAATTTCTACTCTCAGTCGTACGTCTAGGACTCAATCTTATCGGTAAAGTTGGAGGTGTTACATCATCCTCAGTTGCAATGGAAGGTGCAAGTTGAAACTCAGAACCCATCTGCAATTGAGAAAATCAAAGAGTTTTGAAGTGAAAGAAGAGAAATTTATTATTAGAAAATGTATTCGCCAGTCATTTTTGTGATGCGCTTTTTATGTCCTTTTTTGCTCATCATATATTTCTAATATGCAGTTTAGAACTCATGACATTTTTACTGTTGCAAGCTGATGCATTTCGGACCGCATTGCTCATCAGATGCAGCTTCAGTATGTCCATAATCTGATCTTCTGATTATCAGATACATATTTGGAGTTTTTTTAATTTGTGCTGGCGAAACTTTACGTACCACTTTTTTCCGAACAAAATACATTTGAAACATGCGGATTTGTGCCAATTCTGAACATGTATGAAATTAATCCCTAAATATATTTCAAGATTTGTGTTTTTTTAATATTTCAGTTGGATTTTGAACTTTGATGAGTTAAAGTAAAATTTTATGGAAGATATTTTTGTAGGAAATCTTAGTCCTTTACTCGTGTGCTCCTGTTGCACAAAGTTGACCCAAAAGCTGGTGGGTTAATATTTTCACTATTATTTTACATAAAATGGCTGAACATATCCAAAGGCTAAACGGAAAGTAATGATTAAAATAATTAATTAGTTAATTAATCAATTAATCTAATTTTGTTGCACAGCGTTATTTTTTTAGGCTTAAAATTTTTTTGAACTGTTATTTTAGTTGTACTGTTTTGGCAACCAACACAATTTTCGTCAAAGTCCAGGCGACAATGATTTTTATTTATTTTAGATGTATTTTATAACTGAAAAAAGAAACTCAGAATAAGCAGAAGAAAAGTTTGCAGACTTTATTACGTTCAAAACTAAAGAAAATGGCCGACGTAAAATAAACATCGTTCTCTAATGGTGTCTGATCAGATTTGAACTCGAGCCCACTAAAACTGCTTTCCTTCATTTAGTGTTCTTTAATAGAAATATTTATTAAAATTGAAATTAATTAATCTGGCGCACATGTTTCAATTTCTATTTTTATTATTATGAATATTGAAAAAAATTATTGGCGAAAAACCAGTAATAAATATTAGCAGCTCCCACGCATCAAATCTTTTAAATTTAACGCTCCATTTTTTTTTTGTGACTAGAAATGAATGCATTCTTTTGTTCATGTTGTAAATAAATTAATAGTCATACTCAGCGTTGCCGCTTGGGTTATATTTAATAAAATTTTGTTAAATTTTCCCTCAATGTGTAGATGTATAGTTTTTTTTTCTTATTTTCGAACACCCATTTTGATACAACTATTTTATCATTTGGATGTGTTGTTGAACGCCATATCTATCTACGATAGTTTGGGAAAATAGACTGTATAAGCGACAGCCAAGTTAACAAATGTACCTTCAATAATACGTGTATGGCGGCCATAATGCTAAAGTTTGAAAGTCCCTATTGGAAGATTCAATTTATACCCAACAAACATTAGACACTTGATATTAAATATTAAATGTTTATGAATAATATCAAGTTGATTTAACTTGCTTAAACTGTGAAATTTGTCCGAATTTCGGCCACTGATTTATTATTGAAATTTGGGGTCATTTTCTTTTTAAAATAATTTTATTGTATTAATTCAATATTTCGACACACCTTACCATACTGTAGAACATATGGGAAAACTTGCCGAATCGTTATGTTAATATAATGAATTTAATAAATTTATTTACAAAAGAACTGGAGCTTCAACCCAACAATAGATATTAAAACTTTTTTTAAGTTATATTGTCTGTATGCCTGCTTTTCATTTGTAGAAATGCCAACTTTTCAGTGGAATTTAAGCATCATATATGAAAAGCACTCAACCTTGTAGGTTTCTGTAATAATTCCCTAATAACACTCTTGTAATTGATATATATCTTCTCTCATTTCTTACAAACTTCACATAATTCATTTTTTATATAAATAATTTTTTTTAAATAAAAAAATTCGCTGAATATCGCGAATAATTTTGGTTTTTTAATTAAAATTTTTATTTCTTACTTCCACTTATTAATATTGGCAAAAGGAAAAATCTAAGTGATTAATGAATTTCTTTCTATTTCTTCTAATCCATATTCTGCTGCTTTGTTTACTTGATATAATTAGAATTTTGCATAATAAATTTTCTTTTCTTAAAAATATTTCAACACACCTTTTCTAACGCAATTAAGCACACATGTTGCAAATTACAAATTAACATCTTGAATTAAAATTTATTCTAATCTTCTTTTGGTCTACATACGTATTCGCATTAACTTTTTTAACTTTCAACGTGATGAGTCTTTTTTAATTCGCTTAGCATTCGTAACTTTCTTAATTGAAAAAGAGCAAGGAATAGTAAACCAAAGGAGTGAGGAAAAAATTTCACGTCTGTTCGAACCTACACACATCCATTTCACTACTTCAGCATCCATCATATTCGATTACTCCGCATGCCACCGACTTTGGAATTTCATTTATTGTAAAACAATATCGATCGAGCGTATCGACGCGGTTATTAATTCTTCTTAATACACCTAGAGATAATGATGTTGGAAACCACGTAATCTTGGTAATACGTGCATAATTTTGCTGCAACCATCAGGTATTAATGAAATCATTTAAGTTTATTGATTGATAAAAAGAACAGAAAATTGTTTGCGCTGTTAAAATTTTATTCCAACAACAAACGCAGACATGCAAAGTGCGGCGTATGATTGATGCCTTTTAATGAAAATTAATTAACCCTCAAACAGCTGACAGTTTACAAATGTAAACTTTTCGACTTTTTAAAGTTTTTTTATGTATTTAGAATTGTCCGAATTTCTTAAAACTTCATAAGAGAACTACAAATTTACTTCTAAACCGAATATAAGAATATAGGAGTGGTAAAATATTTTTCTGTTCCTCATTTTACCAGTTTTTGAAAACTACCTGCTGAACGGCTGACTGGTTTACATTTGTAAACCAGTATAATTTGATATATAAAGAATTAAATAGTAAGAGCACATGTATTTTTTTTCAAGAAAATTCAAGGTTTATTCAAAATTAAATTAAAAGAAATCAAAATTATGCATAATTAGAGAAAAAAATAGAAATAATTATTGACAATCTGGGCACTTTTTAATCGTGACACAGTGCGTAAGACATATCTTCTTACTGCAAAGAGTGCAATACTTTCGGGTTACGCTTTGCTTTTTCTCCATTACGCAGAAGACGCACTTTCCTTTGATGCCCGATATTCCTGAATTTGCTTGCAATTGATCCGATGGAAGGCTCCTGATGTCCAGCATGTCCAGCATCGCATTCCGAACATGAGACCAACGATTGACATGGCTAATCTGTGCACGACGTCTGATGTTCGGAGTGGTCATATCGTTCGCCAATGCAATTATGGAACTAGGAGTTTGCATATTTCTATTGGATGGGCCACCTGCCGAATACAAAAATAAAATAAAAAACAAATTAGAATGGATAATAGAAAAAATATAACCAAAGATATTGAATTTTCGAATACTGACCATTTTCTCGTATAATATTGTGCAATCGTGTTCGAGTAGTGGGAAGCGGATTTTTAGATCATGTAGTGTATACGTATTCGATGTATACGTTATGTCTGGTCCAAGAAGATTTATGATAGCATTCCAATCAGGTTCTTCAACCTTTTTAATCATACCTGCATCACCGACCTCTCCATCATTCCTCTCATCGTCATCGTCGTAGTGGCTTTCATGAATCTCAAGTACGTCTTCCAATTCTTCGTCCGACGCTGCTTCATTTGGAACTCAATCGATATCTTCAATTTCATCATTGCAGTCGCTGCCACCATCGCTCTCGCTTGCTAGAAGTTCGTCTAATTCCGCTTCGGTCAATCTAAATAAAAATTAAAATGGACTTTCACATATGAAGACATGATACACACCTGGTTACATCGATCTTGCCAAACCGGTTATACCGAATAGAGCTACCGCCACAAGGCAATACTTCATTACTGTACAAATAAATACACAAAAACATAAATGACAAAATTTATACATAAAAACATTGAAAATATACCTGCGTTGTTTAACATTGCTGGGCCCAGCCTCAGGCTCAGGTAAATTTAATGCACATCGACTGGAAGAACTCCTCCTTGGAGTTCAAAAACTGGTGGCTCCACAACATTCCGTGCACGTTTTGACATTTTTCTTATTATTTTTCGTTTGTTTTCACTTTAAGAACGATACACGTGTTTTCTCTGAGCTTTAAAACACAAATTTACATTTTATTATTGCATCTTTACACGTATATTCGTATATTACATATGAGTTTACAAATGTAAACCAGTCCGCCGAAATAGGTAAAAGTAAACAGTCAGCTGTTTGAGGGTTAAAAACAAAAAAAATTCATCATAAGAGAGTGATGCCAATATAACCGATAATTATTGCTTTTATTGTAATAATTGGAGGCTGTTTGTGTTTTATTTTAATTCCATTATGGTACACTTATATGTTTGTGTGAAATCATGGCTAATTTTATTTGTTAATTATGCGTATTAAATTACAGTGTTGGAAGTAATTTCGTTTTTGCTTAAATGAAATGCGATTTCTTTTGCTTAGTAATGCACGGCTGAATTCAGCAAATTTAAACTCTCCGCTTTTTAACGAGTGCTGATTCGCCAGTGGAACATGAAAATGTCTCTTCCAGAAGATTTTTGTTTAGTTCGGGCTAATGAGAAAAAACATAAAATTTACTCTCTCAAATTATGAAACTTACGTGCTAACTTGTTAATTTCGCAGTTAATTTTGTGATTTTAGCCGCCTAAAATTTGACACCAGAATGTCACAAATTTCCACTAGCCCCTAGGGCTAGAGTTGCCCATATGTTAATCATCAGGGTACTTTTCAGATGAATAAAATAGGGAATATCTGAAGACTATTCTCACACATGAGTTCTACTATTTTATCAAATAGTTTTTTAAGAAAATAGTTTTAAAACTAAGATTTGTTAATAAAAAAAAAAGAAGTGGACACGAAGTGTCACAGTTTGTTGCCTTCCAGATGTAAAATTTGTTTTCAGTAGCAAATAACAAATTTTTTTTTAATTAAAGCCTACTTAAAAAAAGGTTTGCCTTCTTAACATAATGAAGATGGATTATAATTAGGTGAATAGATATCCAAAAAAAAAACATCCTGCAATGACAACTAGATGTTCAAATCATTGGAAATGATCCGATGTCGCACAACTTCTGGATTCTAATGTCAGCATTTCCATATTTTTTTTATTTTGCTGTGTATGTGTAATACATTAATTTCTTCCTAATTCTGGGTCGATATTATACATATTTCGTCACTCCAAGCATTTTAGCTCTTCAGTTCATCTTTATTCATGCATAGGCATATTGTAAATGTTTTTACTTTCCTTATGCAGAACGCCAACAAATAGATTAAACTGATTTATTCGTTTTCGTTACTTTTTTGCACGGCCTAACTGACTGTGGCTGTACTTTGTGTGATTTCAATTTTCATCAAAGTTGTACTGTTTTATTGCTATTACTTTTTTTACTCCTTTTCCACTGCTACTCACCATATAAGGCTCTTCGAATAACATTATTTATGCAACTAAGGCCTTCATAAAATACGGGTCACCATTTAAAGGCAATAGACAAAAAATATAATTGTAAAAAATCAATAATAAATAAAAGGAAATATTATCTCGCATTTTGATTGGCAGCCAAATTGGCAACTACAAAATGTCTAGCAATAAATAAAATCAGGCCAAAGTCAAGGATTTCACAAGTTATTTTTTTCAATTAAAATCGTTTTTCATATTAAAATTTGTACGTATGTGATTTTGCGAAATCTGTTACTAAATTGTTTTTTAGCGATTTTTCGATTGTAGGTCATTTAGCACTTACATAATAACAGCCGGCTTAAACAGTTTGCAAAATATGATACGAAACAAACAGTCCAAATTTGACACCATTTTCTACTTCTGCCACAATGCCAACTACTACCAAAAACACTGGCAAAACCACTCACACAGAGAAAACAAAGTGAAGTAAAGCAATGTCAATGTCTCTCTAAGAAATTTCTTAGCTCACGTGTGCAAGTAATACACAACATACCTAATTCATTCACCCATAAACACACTCCTATGCCACTTTTCAATATCGTATTTTAAAAACCACAATTACTCCCAAACACATGCAACAAACTCTTCACACATCCTTACATACTAAGTAACTTTGGCATCCTTCCTGGCGGAAAGGGAAATAACTTAAAAGTCTCGTCTCCTTATCTGGGTTCAAAAAGGGGCATATGCGAGTATTCGCAATATGTGAATACGACACATTCCCATACATTTACGAGCATAAAAGAGATGAAGTGAAGGCATACATTTATTATTGTTATTATATATGTTTTGTTTGTTTGTTGAAATTCTGCTCATTCTCCCATTTTCTCTCACAGACAACCCTATTTCTCTTTCAGGCAGTAAGATTATTTTCCTGGAGAAACTTAAAGCGCATGTTTTTTTATTTCTCAGAAAGAGGAGTGCAAAATTGAACTGGACTCTCTTTTTAGTACTTATTACAATAAAATTTAACTCATTTGTATGCGTGAGTATTTGAGTATTTTTTTTCTTAATTCATCGTTCACCGTTGCCAGAATCTTTTAAGGTAAAATCAGTAAAAATTAAAAATTTTTCTTTTAGGGAAATCTTGCAAAATCTGCATTTCGGCATGAATAATCCCCAAAAAGCCTTCTTGTCTCATATTTCGTTGCTTTTGTTGCATTGAACAAGTTTTGATTTCAACAAAAATTTCGTATTTTTGTAAAAACATGCCAACATATTATTTAATTGGAATTTGTAATATTTCTGTACGGCGAGAAGAAAAATTTTTAAATGATATGAAAAACTTGACTTATTCATGCTGAGGCCGAATGAGAGAAAAATTATGTAATTTCTTTAATCAAACAGATTTTATTATTTTTGGCCTCTGGTTTCAAGTAGACTCATTAAGTTTCTTAAGCTAAATGTGTAGCCATTTTATTAATTATTATAGGAAAAGCTTAATTTAACGATCATATGTACAATTTTCGTCTCAGCATCAGATACGATTGGGGGTTTCTTCCAATAATAAAAAGTATATTGAAGGATACTTTTTCATTAATAAGTCAAATGTTTTGAATTTTCGGATGAGTTGTTGTTACTTCACGTATGCTCGAAAAATAATTAACATTCAACAACAATAAAATTTTGCTAAGATTATTTTTTCTAATTTTTTTATATGTAATATAATGACGAAATTTGTATCACGAAATATTTATTTGAAATTATTTTCAGCTTTGCATTCGTTGGTTCCCAATCTACTTACGTTATTGTAAACTTCTTTAAATTTAGTTTTTTTTAGTAAAGAACTTATTAGGCTAATGGCCACAACTGACATAGCCGTCACTAATTTGTAATCGATTTCTTATATTCGATTTAACAAGATCAGTGGGCAAATTACGGCATTCGATATCGATCGAAATTTCAATACAATTCAAGAAAATTTTGTTTGAAATTTCGATCGATATCGAATGCCGTAATTTGCCCCCTGCATTTGATTATGGGAGACATATTAGTTTTAATACCAAATTTGATACGTCTTTAAGCCAATAAATTACAGCTGCTTCCCTGTACGTATTATCTTTAGTTATCCATTTAATATATTTAATATTTTTTTCTTTTGAGGTTTCAAAATGCTTTGCACTTAGAGAAAAACAGTGTTTTGAAGAATTTGCATATTGTCTGGGAACCTAAAAAAATATTCGTGTATATTAAATTATTTTTAAATTTTGACTCATTTTCGTTTTAATTAATCCCGTAACGAAATCAGTTCATTCTTTGAACCTCTTCACTGTACAGGAGAAAAGTCTTTTGTTCAAAATACTTATATCTTGTGACTCTGTGAAAACTTTTCTAAAAAGGATACATGGAAGGTAAACCTTTTATTGTTGAGAAAAATCTATATTTCACACTACTAGCTTCACTTTGAGACTTTGGGTAAAATTTCTTGCTCTGGTATCTTAGTCCAGGTGAAATCATAATTTTTTCAGAAGGGACACATGGGAGGTACATATATCCTTGTTGCTGTGTAAGAAAAATCGAGTGTACGAATTACAACAATGTTCTCGGGAAGTCATTGTAGTTCAAGCCACAATTTTACAAAACCGAATGTACAGAGAGTGACCTGTACTCTCTAATTGATGCCATTAACTATCACAGGACTTTTACCAACTCCTTTCCCTCCATTTTTGTGCGATTTCGCACTACAATAAAGCTGTTTGTTTCATTGCAAGACAATGACAACAATATTGGAAATATTTAATACTTTAAATTTTTAAAATATTTACCATAAAAAGTCATTAAGACTAATAACATAATATTTGCTCTCTTCATCATTTCTCAAAATATTTTTTGAAAATGCTTTAAAATATTTTGCAATTTTTATGACAAAACAAGTACTTTTCATTATTCATAATTAATTGTTTCTGTTTTCTTGTTGTTTCAATTACAATTCGTCTCTTGCAGCCCTGCTTTTAACGACTGTCTTTCTTTAGCCAATTCAAATTTGTCCGTTTACACCTGATAATCTTCTGTTGTTTTTTTTTTCCTAATGATTTTTTTCTCTGGTCACTAAATTTTGTATCAAACATTTGCCTGAAGATGTTTTTACATTTGAAATTTTAATTTTTATATACTTATTTCCTTACACGTCGTTAGGAAAGTCGCTTTTAATGTCGCTATAAAAATATATCATTCGTGAGTAATTCAAAGGCACAATTATTTGTGAAAATATTTTGTTTTATTTCCTAAATGTCATTCAGTTTTATGAGTGTCTGAAAAGTGATTTAAGACATTTGTTTCCTTAACTTATTTACATGTCTAGTTTAAGATTTAAAATGTGAAGGTTGATTATTATGATGATGCTTATGCCAAACTTTTTTGATGTTTGTGTTATGTTTTTGTCATTAAACATTATTTCTAATTAAAATTTTAGCACGACTTTTTGCTTGCCAAATTATATGTAGTCATAGTTAAAATTAAATAATGGATTTTCCATAAACAGTACAATATTGGAAATTTTTATGAAGATTTAAATTTGCCAAGGAAAACGGCTTAGGGGCTGTAGATGTGTGTAGTCCTGATCCAATTAACATTAATGAGTTAAACTATTGAATTGAAGGAGATGAGCCTTATGATGATGAGTCTTACGCTCTTCTTTCACTCATCGCCTGTCTCATTGCCTGTCTGGGTGGCTAAGCTCACCTTAGGAACATTTTAGCACCCCAGAAATATTTTCTTTCTTGTGGTCTTTATAATAAATTACATAATTTTCCGCTTCATTAAAGGGTCTAAAAAAAGGTGTGAACCCGCCAGCAGTCAAAAATTAAATGTTTCCTTTAAAAATTTAAAGAAATTAAAAATTATTAATTTCCATTAAAAAAGTACTTCTAAAAACTAGAACAGAATTGCATACGTTCGTAGAAGTAATTAAAATTTCTCTTAAAAATGTTTTCCCAAGGAGTTGAAATGAAATTAATTACAACACTTCTTCCACATCATAAGCTCTAGATCTTATAAAACTTTGCCAAAAGCTTTTCTTTACTGACAAAATTTTAAACAATTTTATTTCACGCGTGTGTGGAACCTTTGTGTAAAAATTAAGGGTACATAAGTATATAAATATACACATACGTACATTAGGGTGGTTAAAAGAAAAACTTCAGCCACTTACCCCCAAGGATTAAGAATTTATTGAAGATGAAATATTTTTTGCCACGCCAGCCTTTAAGTTTTTCTTCAATGCGTCGCTATTTGTAGTCCAATCATAACATATCGCTATTTGATTCTGTTGTCGGCTTCTAGTTATGACCCTTATAATTTCGGCTTAAAAATAATTGGGAACCGTCATTGTTAAAATCACAATTAAAAAAAGTATTTCTTGAGTCGCCTTTAACTAATTGGGGGAACGAACCACCTTAATGTACAAACAAGACTTATAAAAAAAACTCATTTGTTTTCTCTATATAATATACATTCATATGTATTCATATATGTATGAACATGCAAATGTACTTGTGTATGTGTCTAGACTTATTATTATCCTTAAATTTAAATCATTAGGAAACAAGAAAACGTTAATAATGCCCTGGGGCAGTTTTTGCAGTGAATAAAAGAAACAAAGTGAATAGAAACAATTTATTGTTGATGTTTAATTTTGTTAAAAAATTTTATTAAAACTGCTACTAATAGCAAGTTGCAAGATTAGTTTAAAGACAATCGTCGTTTTTATAAACCAGGCACTAATTGCCTGGTGTTGCAACGAGTTTTCCATTGCATTTCTTCGTTTTTATTTCTTTGTAAATAAATATCAAGGCTCAAATTTTTTCTAACTTTTAAAAATGCTCTTAAGAAACGCAAAATATGCACAAAAAGTGTACTAACGTATGAAATTTGCATTAGAAATTAGATATTAGGCAAATAATAATTTGTTATTATCATATCAAGTAAAATTTGAAAAAAAAAATATTTTTTTTAGACAAAAAACCAAAAAATATTACACAAGAAAATAAAAGCCACTTATAGCAGCTTGTTTTTTTTTAATAAAACACGAGTACACATACATGATTTTCTTTCATAATTTTGAAAAGTAAAACAAACTCTGTGACTTAGTCACAGAAAACCACTGTACATTGACGATTTTTTTTAAAGTTCTAGCGAAAACTAAATTATAAGTATTTCTCAAGGAATGACATTTTCATTGCTTACAACAGATCCCATCAGTGCATTTTGTCGACTTTCTAGGATCCAATTGACAAATTCTTAATTTAAAATAGAAACTTCTTCCAAAAGCTTGCGAAAGCCAATTTGAAAAGAAATGATATTTATTTTCTTAAATCTATATGAAAACATAAATTTTTCTTTAACCGATAATTATAAAATTACTTTCACATAGGAAATGTGAAATTGCGATTGCTGGCAAAGTTGTATGACTTATGGAAGTGAAGTTTCAATCAGTGGCCAATAAACCATCCAGATTTAATATAAAATTAGTTTTAATGCAACATAATCATAAGAAGTATACTTTTTTAAACCTAATGAAAATGGCTTTCGAATCAGTGAGTACGACTTAGAAAGGGATAGCATTTTGCAATGACATGTTTATGCTAAAATCATTGAAAATGTGATCAAACTCTAAGCATGTCCTTTAAAACATTAGAAAAGATTTTTTAAAAAGCAGAGTAGAAACACACAAAACAATAATATAAAAAAATTTTACAAATTGATTAATTCCGCCCTTTTGCAAATTGGCCAAACAAATAAATTATGCCCCGATTATGGTTTACAACAGTTGTTACTTTACTGTTATATTTTATAAAATGCGATTATGGTTTACAACTGTTGTTCGCACTGTCAAAAATCTACAACAGCTCATTAGGTGTTGTTTTATTAACATTACAAGTTGAATATCGAAAATAAATATAAAGAAATTTGTTTTGCAAAACTGTAAAAAATAAAATGAATAAACATAAAATAATAAAATAATTTTATTAAATATAAAAATAATTTTATTAAATTATTAATCCAGATATTGGCCGAGGCAAGCTGCCATTTTGAAAATAACAAAATACAGATGAAGGACAAATGTGATCCTTTTACTGAATAATTAAATGGCTTGGGGCAGCCAACTAGAAATATTAAAGAATGGCAAAGAGTTAGAAAAAGAAAAGTGCTCAGTTTTTTGTATAAAAAAAAAAAACAAGAAACCATCCTTGTTTATGCGGAAAACTTTTATGTTTTCATGTTATTGTAAATGATATTGTAATAACTGTTGGTTTTATAAAAATTATACATACTTATCCATAGTTCCAATGGATTTGAACTGTCTGGAATTCTTTTCCGGATACGTGCCATTTGTGAGTGTGTGTTTTTTTGTTGTTCCTAACAATTTCTTGCAAGTTCGAGTAAATTTCCGTCAGTCTGGTAATCTCATAAGCAAATAATCCAGGACTTGCAAGATAATGGAGGCGTCTGAGAGAAAACAACCAAAGTATTTAGTAAGTAAATTTTAGTAATCCGTTTTGAATCATTTGAATTTGTTTAGATATTTTGGCCTCTCCAAGTGCTTGGAGAGCACGCAAATGCTAAATAGTAAATAATGGCATTTAAATATCCTACAAGATTATATTTTTTTGCGAACGCTCAGTCTGGATTTGCTCTTTAAACACGTATAAATTGTTAGAAATGAGATGTTCTTCTTATTTACTATATGCGGAATAGAATTCACAAAATGAATTCACTTTATGGTCTCATCGTACGTCAGTGCTGTTTATGAGAATAATGATACTTTAAATTTTTGCTCCTCATAAGCTTTTCATGGTTTATTGAATTAGTGAAGAACGTTTCGTTGCTTGAACGTGTTTTCTTTTTAACAAAACTGCGGAAAAATATAATTATGTAATATGAATTTTTTGTATAAGTCATTTGCTTTTTCTTATTTTTTTACAAAAATAAAATAATATACGTTCTAGTTTTTTCTTACTGCTTTATTTTAATTATTAAACTTAATTTATATCCTGAAGATGGTACTCAATGAGTATCGAAATATCGATAAAAATTCAAATAATTGAGAGACCTTAAGCTTACAAAATAAACTAAGTTTATTAAAATAAAATAATAATAATAATAAATAAAAATAAACTAAAATTAATGAAAATTGTTAATTTAACTGTATAATGAAGTGTATTGTTCATTTAAAACACATTGTTAGATTTGCGTCAGTATCATAAAATAATGTCCATATCACTCTTGATTCTAGAGTGTGGCGCAAGTTATTAACACTTTTTGGTTAACAAATTAAAATTTCTGTAACTTCCACACCATTCTACGCCTTACTTTTAAACGGAAACTATCCAAGGGTGCCTGTCCTCATTATGCTGTGGATGCTTTAAGGTGATACCTGAATTAGTTGAAAAGTTATGAAAATTTATGTGGATACATGTCTATTGCACTTCAAAACTGGACATGACCATTTTAAATTAACTTAACTTAACTTAGCCCCACTGTACTTATATTTAAATGCTTTTTCGTATACAAGTATATTCAAAACTTTTAAGCTAATGCATATTTTACTTGATTACGGGGTTTTAAAACACCAAAACAAAAATCTGGAGTTTAAGTTCGATTTTGTTTTATTGAAATGATCATTTCCAGTTTGTCGGTGCGAATACATACATTTTTAAGTAGTGCATATGGCGCTTCAGAAATTTTACAGCATTAAAAATATACCCTAAGCCAGTTTTGAGCTTAAAAAAATTTAAGCAATTTCGGGCTATCTTAGAAAAATTTTAATTTCAATTTAAGACACTATCCTATTAGTGTCATAAATTTTACAATTTGTATTTTTTATTTTTAATAAATATTAGCAATATTTTTCAGGATATCAGTATATCCTCATATACTAATATCGTGACAGAAGTTATTTTATTGTTTTGCTATCCACTGTACGAGTATATCCTTTATTTTCCATCAATGAGATTGATAGTATTATTTTTGAGTTGAGTTTTTTAAATATTGCTATTGAGTAGTTTTTAAAATAACTTGTTGTAGTTTTCATTGTTTAAAATGTTTTGCTTTTGTTTTTCTAACAAAAAACTCCTATTGCTAATTTTTCAAAATTTTATAAAAACCGATACACAAAATGAATTTTGTTGTTGTTTATATTGATATTACGATTGATGGTGAAGTGACTTTAACTGTTCTTATGGCCAGCAAGGTAACGTCGATATAGGAAAAGCTGAATATACAACAAACAAATTTGAAAATTTCAAATATTTTATGGGTGCAATCCCGATAAATTTTTAAGTATTGAAAATGTATGTTTTTTTTAAATAAATAATAGCTTCGAAACCGAATAGAGTATCTAGGACGAAAATGTCTGGATTAAACCTGAACTCTTATAAGTCTAACCCTCTACGATATTAAGTAAAATATTTTTAATAGCAGCGAGAAATGTCTTTTGCGATATACGACATTAATTTTAGATTTAAATTGAAAAATTTTCCTAAATTTTAGTTCTTCGAATATGCGAAAATATTTTAGATATGCAGCCACGTGTATTAGTGTGAAGTAATAAAATGTTGCGGTTTCTAATGCGAAAACCCCTCCTTTTAAATCCTCTTATAGTTTTTTATTGGTCTCCATAAGATCATTATGTGAAATTAAGTTTTAAAAGGTCAAAGACACATGATGGTTTCAACTAGACATACGGACATAAATACATACATACAAACATATATATATATTTATAGATAATCATTCAAAATACCATTTCAAATCCTGTAAAGGAGAGGAGGGGTTTATTTAAAAAAAATATTGCTGGTGTGTTGCCATAAAGCAACTGGTAAGCAAGACGTCTTATGTTATTTTTTATTTTGAATTGTTTATATGAATTCTTGTCCTTTATTTTATTTACTCACATTCACACACACATAAAAATGTACTTGAATTCGATTGACCCTCAAGACAAAAATGTGTTTTGTATATTTTTTCCGTATTTGTTTAACTTTGAGTAGAGATTTACAAAAATCAAAACTAGAACCACATGCATTTTTCATAGGGTTCGTCCGCAGGGAATTTGTGTTAATACATACATGGATAAAGAGGATTAACATAATAAAATTTTTAAAGAAATGAAATTTATGAAAGTCCCTTACATACTTGCAATGCCTTTTTTGTTATACGAATGTAAAATTAAATAGAGTTTTCGTGTAACTTTATATAAATAAATAAGAAAATTGCCCTTGTGCTGCAAGCCTTGGGCTTCTTCTTAAGCGCTTTCACATATATTGGTGTTTTATAAAACGAATTCGCATAATTTTTGCAGTTTCAAGATCGACTAAGTAAAATCGATCGATATTAAATTGTATGTCGTATTTGCAGCAAATAAAAAAATCTAAATGGTAAAAGATGTACTCATAATGCAGTATAAATTTTTATGAATTTTTAAAAATTTTTCTATAAAAAATATTTTAAAAAACAGGCTCTCATAATCAATAATATAAACCGGAAACCAAAATTATAATATATTTATCTGGTTTTTTGCATTTGTACGTTTTCATTTTGCATTTTACACTTAAATTTTTATTTGTACTCAATTTCTACTGCAGTAGATAATTCGATTTTGGAAGCACCATATTGAAAAATGTTCGGTTTTGAGAAATTTTATTTAAATTGACTACGATGTACATTTTGTATTAAAAATATTTCTTAATGCAACTTAAAAAACAATCGATTTCTTCAGTGATATCGTGAAAAAAACTCTGTTGCCCCCTTGAATGAACGTCTAGCTACGCAAATGAAAAAACGTGATTATCAATTCGTGTGTATTTTTAAAATTTTAATATTTATAAACACATAACTTTATCATTTGTGAACCGATATGTTCCATTTAATTTAAATCTATTTAGCTGCTTCCGCCTGATAAAAGCCGAGTCTTTCGTGAATGTAAAAAGTGTCCAATATGTTAATCTAGATTATAAGCTATCAGTGCACCGAATTTTACTCAAATTTGTTAAGACGTTTTTGCGCGAGGAGGTTACAAACAGCTGGACATCTAAAGCTCCAAACTTTCGCATTTAAAATATTGGTAAGATAATTGATAGATTCTGTCAATAAAGTGCCACTTCCGGTCTTGTTATATAATAGACCAGATAAATCAAACATTTATTTAAAAATAAAATTCACTATCGTGAAGGAATTACATTAGGCCTACATGAGATTTTTTAAATTAAAAAAATAGTTTTCTTTGCAGCACCATACACTTCCTTGGGTCTTAACAAATAATTTTGCGACCGCCTTCGCATTTAAAGCTATTTTTCTGATATGTGCACAAAGTATTTTATTTATTGTTATACTTTGCAATGTTTTTTTTTAAATCATAATTGACTTAATTAACTGTCAATTTTATTTAAACCAATTTTGATACACAAGAAATTATAGTCGAACTTAATTTTGCGTGTCCATGTAGTTGTGTACTGGTAGAGGTGAGTTGCTCACATAAAGTTTGTTGCATACATTTGGGCAACTTGAGGGTGAATGTAGACTGCGTCAGAGGTTTATTTATTTTTTAATACAGTATTTGTACTCTGCATCAAAAATTTATAATGGCGCTTTAAATACACTCGTACTCTGTGATAAATTTTTTTAAGCCACTGTAAAAGTGGCTTCAAATCTAATAAAGAGGCGCCTAGAATAGCCAATATTAAAGTTATTAGATATATCCATATCAAATGCTTTTGAATTTATAGACTTCTTTGAAAGTGATTTTTCGCTTTAAGTGTTTAGTTCATCATTCGTGCTTGAATGATGAACATGGAAACAGCAGGCGTAGAAGAGATCGCTAAAATCGAATTTATTTTCCATAGCGTTCATATGAAAACAATGTGATTGTGTTTTGATCAGATAAAATAATTGCTGGAAATTATTTTTTTTTTGGCTTCCACAAAGCATCTCCATCTTACATCCATCGAGATGTTGCAGTTGTTTTCGGAGTGTTATTTTTGCCTTGTATCAGTTTCGTTAATCGGTTGTTGTTCCAGCTAAATAGATGATTGGTCTTCTGTAACAATTCTATTCCAATTTCATTGCTATAGTACCATACATTTCTTGTTAGAAATGTAGTTGACAAAATTTAATTTGGTGTTGAGTCTAGTTCTCTTTCTTGCCTATTGTAGTCACTTATATGTTCCCGAAAGCTTTTTTATTTGTCGACTCCGTTTGTCTGATGTAACTATATGAACAAGAGCAGGTTAATTTGTATACTCTCCGTTTGTTCAAAGGTCTGTGTTGTTCGCGCTATTCTGTAATATTTTACACAAGTCGTTTCCTGTTTTAAATGCTGCCATAGTGTTTTGTGGATATATGGAAGGTACCCATGACCTTGAAGCTCCAAATCTAATTTTGTTTCAAAATCTAGTTTTTTTTTTCGATGTGATGGCGATGTCAATCGGTGCTTGCACTCAAAGGAACTGGCTGCTAAAGGTTTTACGATATTAGACGTGGCATCTTTATTAAATAAAAGTTCTGAGGAGGCAAGTGGACTTTACGGTTGATGGTGTGAATTTCAATAGAATCTCATCTCTTGAGAATAGATATGATTACAAATGAATTTATATCGTTCCAGAAATTCAGTTTGAAATTAGAAGTTACAAGCTTGAATTACATGAACTTTTGTGTCACACTAAGACTAACCGTCATCTGTATGGTATTCTGAACTACGATTATTGCCACAAAAGGTGCTCCTAATCAGAATGAATGAACTCATGAAACTAATAAAATTTTATGTAGCACAATGTTCATTGTGCTTGTCAAATTTATTAGAAATTGCAGCCTCCTCAATTGAAATGTCATATTCTTTAGGATAATTGGGATGCAGAGCATCATATCTCGTCTAGAAGTTTCATTTAAAGCAGTCACCTGTAAATATCATACAGGCGACTGCTTCAAGATCGTTTGTAATTGGCCTTGTGCCATTGCACAGCCAAGAACATCGAGATTATGGATCAGCAAGATCTGTTATAAATAGATAAGAATGCTGAAGTCAGTGGGACATATAAAAGTGAAGAATTTGTGGTCCAATTTTCTGCATTTAGTGCTCAGCGATTGCACTCTGATATATGGCGTTGAGGAATGGAAAGTATGTCACGATAAGTGCACCAGTCTATTTTAAAAATATTAATTGCAACTACGTTTCACTATCATCAGTTATCATCTTACAAATTTGGATATAACGATGTAGGACATCGGAAATTGGAGTTTTTCAAAGAAGCACATTCAGTGTGTCCTCGAGAAAAGCCCTGGGACATTTTTTCATTGCTGCAAAATATGCGTATGAGATGACACCATATAGATTAAACCAACTTAGAGTACGTGAATATCCTGCAAAGAGTTGTAAAAATTCTTTAATCACTAAATATAAAGTTTATTAAGCTTAAGTTTATTTCATGCGGTTTGTTCTTATAGAATTTTCCCAAAAAAGAGAATAATATTTTTCACAGACTGTTCATACTTTGTTCACATCAAGTACATTTTTGTTTGGCCATGAAAAATGTGTTGCACTAATTTTCTTCTTCACTGTAAACGATTTCACTTTCTACTCGGTTAAGCAAGAAATGTTGAAGTTTCTTTTTTATTCTCTTTCAAACTGCAAATGGTTTTCCTTTCTCCACACAAAAACTACACACAAAAAATTTTTAATAAAAAATAAGTTCTGAAGTAAGTTTCTTCATCTGTTATAAAAAGATGGAAGGAAGGAAGCCAGTAAGTGAGTTTGCTAACCAAACTATAGTATAAAATTAATATAGTTCTGGTGGCTAGATACTGGTTGAAAGGAAAACTTGTCAGTGTTATTGATTTAATTAGACTAACAAAATTCTGCTGTTGGCTGGTTTCGCACTAAATAAGTTTCAAACATGCCAGAAAATTAAGGACTCGTAAGCAATTGTTTAATATAAGAAACAATTTGCTTTTAATTTGCTTCAAAGTGATAAAATTTGTCGCCAGAGAGCAAAAGGATTTAAAAAAAGGAAGGGTGTCCTTTGTCTCAATAAAGATAACATTTTACCCAAAGTTCATATTGCCAAATAGAGACTCAACATGTCAAAAACGAGTTGAACGTTTGTGTTAATTTTATGTTGAATTTAATGGCCAAGTGAAAAGGATAAAGACTGCAAATTGGATTCTCAATGTCAATTACTGTCTGAAAGGGTAATGGGAACAAATAAATATTTAAATAAATTTGTGTGGTGTGTTTAAAAATATTTAATTTTTGTTAAGAATGCCTCTTGAGAGAAAAGCAACTAAAATACCTCACAGGATTACGAATTCAGTTTTATTTGTGGAGATACCATTTCTTAACATATTTCTGAGTGCCGGCCTCAAATCTTGTGGTGGAGACATTTTGCTATAACAATAGCTCTACGATATGTATATTCCTTGTGTGAGTGATTTATAAAAGCCGTGGTCACCTAAATTTTTGCCTCAGCAGCTATTGTAAACTTATGAAATCTACAGGAGGTCCATGGTTTTCCCACATGGCCTTAATGTGACACTGACTTAAATCATTTGGACCGACACTCAAAAGAAAACTCAAGTCATCCGTACTTAAATCAAGCCGAGGTGATATCAAATAAAACTTAAGTTTTCTTAAGTCAAGTGCGAAGCCTTTGACTTGAAAACGCATTTGGTGTTGATTTTGAGCACACTAAATACGAGAATTTTCGGCTTATAAACCAAGCGTGGCCACGGGAATAATTACTTCATTCTCAATCCTGAAAAAAGACTTGATTTCATTTATTTGATATTTACTTACTTACAACCTCAATAGCATTTGAAATGAAAAAACCTCAAAGTCAATAGAAATAATAAATAATTGAAATTTTCGTACTCGATTTTAGAAATCCAGGATAAATTTAGTTGGATAGAGATGTAGACTTGCATTTATTTGTATTTAAGTTTTGAAGCATTTCCCATATTCAAATATAAGTTATAAGGGTCAGAAAACCCTTAAATAAGTCCACTGTTTAGGCTCTAATATCCTGCAAACTGTTTTGCGGAGGAAATATTTTATCGTACGTTGCCATACTTCATGCCCATTTTTAGGCTTTCTCAATTTTTTTTGTGGGAATTCTCACGGAACCCACGATGTAACGTAGTGTGGCATACTTCCCACCAACAAAAATATTATAAAAATAATAAAGAGCTTCAGTTAATTGACAGGAAATGAATTTTATTTTCTTTTCCCTCTCATGCCATTAATCGCTTATTATAAATATACACACATACATATTATTATTCATGAAACCTTATTAATTAATTAGAATAGAGACTTGAATACTTACGATTGTTTCTTTTTCTCAATTGTGTTTTTATAATAAAAAAATTAAAACAACAATTTTATATTAATAAAAAGCGAAAAAAACAACCAACCTGCTAGACACATCGCATCAATTATAGAAAAAAAATATGATTATAATATTGATTTAAATTCTTTTAATTGAACAATTAAAAAAAGTAAAATAAAGAAAAAGTAAAAGCAGAAAAAATTAACAAACATAATTTTGATTGTGTACATTGAACCAAAAATTTAAATAAATACAAGAAAATTTGTTGTAGAATTGCAGAAAATTGTTTATCGTGCATCCAACAAAAAACTACTAGTATTTTTTTTGTTAAAATGTAGAATTTTATTATATTTGGTATAATGAAGAAATTTTATAAATTTTACTTAAAAATTCGTTCATGAAATGTGTTGTTATAAACAATGAAATTTTAATTAAATGACAAAATACTCAGCCTGTGATTTCTAGCAAAATTTGGAATTTTTTATATTTTTTTTGTAAAGAGAACTTAGAAGGCAATTAATGCCTACTATTTAAGGTGTTACTTCTTTGTCAAAGGGACAGTGGTACTTGTTCCCTGGGGGTGAAATGAAAAGATAGACAGAGAGAGAGAGAGAGAGAAAGAGAGAGAGCTTAAATTCTTGTTACAACTCTACTATTATCCGTTTTATTAATTTTTTATAAATATATCAGATTGCAGCGCCTCTGGTGTTAAGTAGACGCGTTAACAATCTTAAGTATTGTGCAGCCATTTTATTAATAGTTTTACTTTGCCGGCGATTCTACTGACATTACCGACGAAGGTGGGCGCCGTGATGTAGTGTACATTAGGGTAGAGAGTGCTATGCCTTCATCACTTAAACAGTCCAACAACAATTAAAAACAACCCCACACTAACGTAAATCAGAAAAACTAATGGTGACTTTTTCTGCACACGAATTGAATCTGGGCTCTCAGTCATAAAGCGCTAAATACTTCAGCGCTTCAACAACACCTTGTTGAATTAAAAAAACAGTCTATTTGAAAAATTTCCAATGATCGAAAATTTTGAAAATTTTTAACAAAGACAAAAAGAATACAAGAAAACCCACCGCAATTTTCCAAAAAGGCAACGGATTTCCTGTAGGCACTTTAAGGGTTATTATACATTCTTATTACGCAAATTTTACTTTACGTCTACATTTTGTAAAATAAAATGAACAACAATTAAAAACATTGTACAAAATGTTGCGTTAGAAAAAGAATAAAATGCTAAACAAATTTCATGTTCATAATAAATTTTTATCACAATAAATAATTTTATTTTACCACATAAATTTTTTTTGCTACGTTATTTATATATTTTAATGTATATAATATAATTTGGATTTATTTTTGGTCTCTGAATTTCCATTTTCCGTTCCATTTAGTCTAATTTTCAACGCAATTTAGCTTTATATTATTTTAAAATCTGGCTAGACAGTGTATAATTGTAATATGTGAGCTTTAACTTATATACAACAACAATAGAAGATAATTGTATTAAATTCAAAAGGCTTGTAAAAAATCCACGAAGAGTGAATACCGCTAATATTTTTATTTTTGCCTTTTCTAGTTTTTGAGAAGGCAATAAGAAATGCAAAGATATATATATATATATATATATATATATATATATATATATATATATATATACACGCATGCATACGTACATATGCACTGGTATATATGTACACACATACATGCAATTTGAATAAAATTAATTACTAATAAATTTATAAGAAACTATGAGTTTAACAATATAAAAGTCGGTACATAGAGGATTAATTGGATAAAAGTAATATATGTATGGCCGATACTTGAAATATGTATTTAAATATTTATTTATATAAATTCATGCTTATGTTCACATGAAGCGTGTTATTGTTTAAGACCTACGAAGATTATATAATGACCAAATGTGTTAACGAATATGTTTCTCCCTTAGATTCCTTAGATTGATGAAGTTGCAAGCAATGCAATCACTTTTTGCCAATTATCGAAAACATAATCATAAAAGAGGAGTATATATTTCGCGTGAATAATTTCCTATAAGATAAACATAAAAAGGTGAATATATATTTAACGATATTTCCGGAAAGTGTTTGTACTCCTCTTGGGACAAATGTATATGTACAGGGCAAACCTTATTTATTCCTTCTTTTAGATAACTTAATCTGATTGTAGTATTTCGACTTCTAAATTTTCTAGCAACATCTCTGATTTACGAGAATCTTTCGAAAAATTGCATTGCTTCAAAATATCGCCTTTGCCGCACAGCCTCTTCCGAAGGGGGAAACTTCCACAATACGGATATGATTTTAAAACTTTTGTTTTTGAAACATTTTAAAAACTCTGTATGTATGACGGAGAATATTATAAGTCTTTCAAACATTGTTTTTTCATTCCTTTATTATTTATTCCTGGTGAAATATTAAAAAAATCTTTAATATAAATGTTTATTCAAATCAACAGATTATATAAACTATATATTTTTAACAAAAACGTTCATGTTCATTTGATATAAATTTGCTTTATTAAAAAAAATCCCGTGCTAATTTCAATAAGTTTCCAAATAGACTTAATTTTTTCGTTAAGGGCTCATAAAACTATTTCGTTGTTATTACGTACGAAATTTTGCTCAGTGTACGAGTATATACGTAGCCATACATCTATACTATTGATATCTAAGTGCTTTGTAAATACAAACCTACTTGTAGGTACACGTACATGGACTCATTCTGTGGTCTTGAGTTACAAAAAATAAAATCAACTGATTGCGTATCATTCTTCTCAATTGACAATGAATGAATGATTGAATTCAACTTATACGTATGTACAGGGTAGATTGGTTAAGAAGAGTAAATTTGCTCTTCAATTCCGCTACCATGTGAACTTGTCTATTTACATCTACTGATGCGAAATTTCAAGAAAAAAAAGAAAAAAGAAAAAATTGTTCTCTTTAAAAAAGTGTTTCGCAAATGGAAGTTTTCTCTTCATTGTCATCATGAAATTTAATTTTGTGATGAAGAAAAAAATTAAAAATATCCAGCCGTGATATAGTTTTCATAAATATTTAATGTTTATATTCTGAATTCATGAGAGTCTCCTTGACGATGGCGAATACTCAGGGTTTATTATTGTATAGTCTAGTCAAAGTCTGGTTCCACCTTAGTTATAGAGTTGTCATAGACTAGTAATGGTATGGACTTAGTATAGGCATAGTGTGGGCATTGTCTTGCCATTGTATAGTTATAGTCTAGTCATAGTCTAATAATATTTTAGTGATTTTCTGGCAATAATAGAGTATGACTCTATTATTGCTAGAGTAGTCTAGTCGAAGCCAAAGTCTAGACGTAGTCTAGTTATAGTCTACCCATGGCCTTGTTATAGTCTAATAACAGCTAGTCATGGTCTAGTCATAGTATAGTAGTATAGTAGTAATAAATTAGTGATAATACAGTTATAGTCTAACCATAGTCGCAATCTAGTCGTAGTTTTGTTTCAGTAAAATCATAGTCTAATAGTTGTCTCGTCATAGTATAGTTATAGTTTAATCATAGTCCAGTCATAGTATAGTCAAGTCATAGTCTAATAATAGTCTGGTATCTGTCTATTCATAGTCTAGTAGTAGTATAATAATAGTCTAGTCATAGTATACTTAAAGTCTAATAATATTTTAGTAATAGTCTAGTCATAGTCTTGGTAGTAGTCTAGTAGTAGTATAGTAATAGTTTAGTCATAGTAAAATAATAAATTAGTAGTTTTCTAGTTAAAGTCTAATCATAGTTTTTTTCTAGTTAAAGTCTAATCATAGCTTGGCCAAAGTCTTTTCATGATCTAATAATAGTATTGTAATAGTCCGGTCTCAGTCTAGTGATATCCTTGTTATATACCACGTTTATACGCACGTCTTATTTACAAATAGAACTATTTGCAAATAACTAATTCACTGTTTATACGGGAAATTGCATACAGAACTTATGTTATTATTAGTGATGCCATGTGACGAAAATATGATTGTTTGGTAAGTAAAACACAAAAAACGTTCATGAAGTGGCAACGTCTTCCTTTTTATTTGCAAATAGTGTCGTTATTCACGACTTGTTTAAGTGAGTTAATAAGTTACAATAAAAAAGTTATACGGCAACATTCTTCTTTTTTATTTGCAAATAAGACGTGCGTATAAACGTAGTAATAATCTAGTACTAATATAGTGATAGTCAAGTCGTGGTAGCTGACTTACTAACAAGTGGCCCTAGGCAAACACTTCTATCCCGGAATCGCTATCGCAATACTTCAGGGTAAAAGCTCATTTATTGCCTAGTTTAGTTACGGGCGATTAAGGTTTGGTTCAAACTTTTTTAATTCTTAGAATGATCGCAATTACAGCAGAGTATTGCAACTACTTCCTCTTGTCCCTTAGCATTTGGTTGACCAGGACGATAATGGTTATGTTCGTTTCGGGTGAATAAAAGAGTTTACTTCTTCTTTTTGAATGGAAACCATAGTTCCATAGCTCTCAATACACATTTTACATTCCTGTTTCTGTTTTTATTTCATCCTTATGGAAGTATACACTTTGCGCCACTTGTGTAAAATAAGAATTTATTCCACCACGTGATCTGGGATAAGTTCATGCGTCCATCCTTTTTGTAATTAATATTCCATCGACTTTAAACTGTTTTGTCTTTTGAAGTTTCTTATTTTTAACACCGATTTCCTTTGGTTTTATCGCTCCCTTGATCTCCTTTAAAGTATCAGTGTATCTAGAGCGGCTGTAATTAAAAGCTGAAAGTTTTGTTATTAGTTTTTTTCTTTAGGTCCTTTCTTTTCTTCTCTTTTAAAGACCACAATGCTTCAGCATATGTTGGTCCTTTCCTTTGGAGTAATTCTTGGGTCGCTAGATCTTGCATTTGTTGATTGCTGGATCCCCGAAGTAATCTTCTTACTGCATCCCTCTTGAGCGTACGCCTTGTTAAGGATTGCTTAATAATATGGCGACCTCTAGTCGCCTTGACACAGACTTTCTTTCGAGCCCATTCATAGCACTTCTTTGCTCTCCATGTCTGCTGCTCTTGGTCGGGGACTATTTATTTTTCAAAGCTGATCTACAAGTCGCGTAGTTGTTCGGAATGTATTGACCCCGATAGCGACCTGAGAGCAGGTCTAGTTAGAGTCTAGTCATAATAGACTAGTCCATTAGTGCATTTTTACAAATATTTAGGAAAGTGATATGATAAAATTTTTATTGAAAATTTGTAGTTCTTCTACAAATCTGTGAAACTCTGCCCACCATTTTAAAAATACTTTCTTAAAAAATTATAATATATACTTATTTCTTTAAATCTGCACTACAAGATTATTTTTCTATGGCGGATTTGTTCCCTTTCGAGTAGTAAAGTGTCTTTTTAGTGATAAATTAGCAATCCAAATTTAAAAAAAAATGAATTTAAAGTTATGTAAATTTGTTTCTTGTACCTTTTGCTGTCCATATGTCGATATTTCGATTGAAATATTATAAATTATAAATTATTTTTGTTACGAAAATTATACAAATTTGCTTTTGTGCCCATCATGAAGGCAGCTTCTGAGTCGGTTGGATGGAATCAAAAGACAGAACGTCCTTCAATGACAAGTCTGTGTTGAAACAATAGAAATCGTACGAATTCGCACTACTTCCGGATCCTAATCTAATATATTTTCATAACTTTTTTGGAAGGCCTCTTTCACTCAATAATTTTCCAAACTATAATTTTAAAGCACCGTTTCGACTCTTAATTAAATTAAAAAACTTTAAATATATTTCTCAAATAATGATTCTATGTAATATTTTATCCAGGCAACTAAAAACTTAATATAAGCAGCCGTTTGACTGCTTACATAGATTCCCACCAGTGGATACAGACATTTTTTTGTCTGCATTGTAGCAATAATGTAAAGCTGACAACAATTGTTTGAAACTCCATTAAGTTTTATCGATTTTAATAACTTGTCTTATTCGATGTTTTTTTTATATTTTAAAAATTTATTACCCCTCAACACACATATTTATCTCTTTTCCTCCCGTATTTCTTTCAAACCTTCACAATTTATTACTGCAGCCACTGATTTTAATATTAGAAAAATATTAAAACAGATTGTATGAAGAGAATTTATTAATTTAAAATGTATAAGATTTTACGAAGCGGAAACGTTTATTAGAGCGGAAATTATTGTATTTGGTATTTTGTCACATTTGTCCACTTGTTTATTGTTTTTTTTTCTTCTCTGTTGCCTCGCCTTCTGAAACTTACTGACGGAACTTTTTGATGTTTTAAACATCTATTTGTTTCGCTTTAATAATTTAAGTGTGTTTATATTAAATTTTCATTTCAATTTACAATATTGATTGAATTAGTTTAGATATAGACAGCTAAAGCCACAACAAATAACAAATTTTTTGGTATTTTTCATTTATATTAATTAATGCGAGGCCCCATGCTCCGGAAAGGAACGGCAGGAGCTGATGTATATATACAAACATTAATGAATGCCAATTCATGAAATTATCATTTACGTACATAGTTCGTGGCTAATGGCCGTTAATATTCAAATGAAAATCTTTTATTAACGAACAAATTTGATTATTATAAATGCTTTTGTTCAAAGAGGAGAAAAGGGGAAAAAGTCTGAAGATTCTTAAATTTATTTTAAAGAGTTTTTTCCAACAAGAACTCTGTTTGCCAACGGTGGCATGTTGGAATAACATGGCAGTTTCGACAGCAATTCTTGCAATATATTCAATTTTGCATTAAAATAGTTAAATTCTAGTATGAAAATGATGGACCTGTAAAAGCCACACTTAGTAACATTCCTGACATTTTCGGTCAACATAAATGTCCTTCTAATTTGATCGATAACTGTGAGTCGACTGGCCTGCCACATAATGTGTACACACTGACGCGTATTCGACCTGGTTCAATTCAATTGAAACATTGCAGTGGTGTGCCGCAGTTTAAAGGAGATGCGAATTTTTCACTTCCTTGACTTTCTCTACAATTAGGGCCTACCACAACGACCACAAAGTGAATTCCGCTTAGGGATCTAAATAAATAAATTTTACCTGACGTATTAATTTTTACATGAAAAAAGCAACACCGAAACTTTATTAATACTGCAGGGACTCTGTACCATCGATTTATGTTGTTAAAAATTGTTTTACTGAGATCCGCTGTAGTCGTAGGAGCATAAATGACGCCAAACGTTCAGTTCATTAATGGAATGATATTGTACGATCGGAGAATGAAAGTGCATGAGGCTGCTCGTACATATATTTTTATATTTTAGTCAGTGTTTTTAAACTTAAAAAACTGCCAACATGAGTGAAGAAAAAGTGCATTTACAACTGTGAATATTGTACGAGTTTCGAAAATGGAATAGTGCGATGGGGGGGAAAAAATAACACCTTTATGCAACATGCTTCAAGAGCATGGAATATGAGAAACATATTTAATTGGACATGAATCCAGAGGAAGTACGTAGTATGATCTGATTAAATCTCATGTAAACTTCCACAGAAGCATGAAATTCATCAGACTACTGCTTTGTATGAAATTGAATGATTTAGGTGTGTGATCAAACTCTATAAATAAATGAAATATCGCATAACTTCCTCCTTAACCCGATAAATATATTGATATATAGGGTTAAAAATTTTCTTATTTTTTCTTGTGTTACTTCTTACAGCGCATGCAATTAAAGGTATTGAATTAAATAATTGGGTAAACAAATTAATCATTTTGTTTTATCACTTGTACTTTATTTTAATCATTAATAATAATTTATGTACGCCTTCTGCAAGTCAATGTTGGTTTCATGCCACACAGTATCTCTTACTATAAAGTTTTTTTGTTTTTTGTTTGTGGTCTTGTCCATGTGGTTTCTCTTGAAAACAAAATGCTGAGTATATTTTTTATAACTTTTTCCTTTTTTTTCACTGTTCTATTATTATTACATTTTTTTGTTGTTGTTGAGAAATTAAATAAAATATACCACACGCAAACCTGCAGCGTAAATAGGATGAAAATTCTTATACAAAAAGTCTTTTTTAATTTTATATCCAGAGTTGTGCTTATTAACGTAAAATCAATATTTGTATAAGTGTGAGTGCGTGTGCGTGTGTGTATAAGTATATACACAGTAGGGCCCAACAACCCACACCAAACATAAGAAAATATGGAAGCAAATTGTTGTGTCATTTTTCTATGGCTGACGCAAAGGACAATAAATTGTTTAATTTGCTTTTTTTTCAATACACGAGCAAAATTAGAGAAGCATTTTTAAGAATTTTCGCAAGTTCAAAACTCATAACATACACGAAAAGGAACTTCTTTGGCGAATTTAATCTACGATTAAGAAATTTTGTATTAGATTACCTTCAATCTAGTACAAACCTTTAAGCTTTCAAAGTAGAAGTGTTAAAGGGCAAATCGCGACCGATTTTGAGGGCCTATTAAAAGTTGTATCTTGCAACAATGAGCCCTAATGGCAAACAGAGTATACTTTTCACATATTCAAACACATTCACGCAAACTCATTTGATGCGGCAATTTTTATAGTTGACATAGCCGCCGAGATAAAAATGCGTCTTGCAAGAAAAAATAATTTTTCGTTCAAATTCGATGTCCGACGTTATTCTAGCGTAAAAGGACTCATTTTGATATCATTTAAAAAGTCATTTGTATTTTGACCGCCCCGTATAAAATTATTAATTTTTATAAATATATTTATATATTTTTATATATATTATATGTCCAATGAAACTTTTTCATAAAATCCTCTAAGCGACTTGCTGATTAGCGCACTTTGAAAATTAAAAGTGTGAGATGCTACTGAGCATTTTTTGGCTGCTAAATGAATCAAAGTATGCTGAGTCTAGCATTAAATATGCTAAATTGGCATATTTTGTGCTAGATTCCATTCAACATTCAATTAATTTTAAGGTTGTTTCAATAAATGAGATATTGTGACTTTTTTAATTTTAGAACCTCGATAGGATTTTATTTTATATTTCTCGAAAATTTGTTGTTAAAACTGTGTTTGCTTCTATTACACATGCTTTCTTTGATATACCATCTACCGATTTTTGTGGCCGAAACTGTAACCTTTTCAAAAATTTATATGTACATGTAAATTTCAATGGTAATCTGCTTTAAATTTAGATTATATAAAATTTTATTGTGTTGCAACGCATCTTTTTTAATTGAGAACATCATGACCAAAAGATTTATTGTAAAATATGTTAAAATACAGTCAAGGAAAAAACTCTCCATACGTCAGGTTACTTTAAAGTTCTTATGAATTGTTAGAATTTTCCAAATTATTGAGATATCGAAGAGTAATAGAAATGATTAAAATATTGAAAAGTAAGTTATTGTAATGTCCACCTATTTAGCACTTAATATTAATAACAATAAACGTTATATCCAACTGGAAAAAATTGTGGCAACGTGCAAAAGTAAAATGTTTTATATGCTTCTTATTACAATAGATGTTGTAAGTATTTTAGAAACGATTTACTTGAAAAATATTGCAATCATTTTACATTTTCAATGAAAAATGGCCGTTTATGAAGAAACACTAATTTCGTTGAGAAACGTGGTTTTTAAATTACGAAAAGAAAATAAATCATATGGGAAAATCGCTGAATAACTGAAACCAAGTCGGTCGATTCTACCGAAAATAAGCTGTGATCTGGCAGATCAAAAAATATTATCTAGACGGGTTATAAGATGCTTCTTAAAGTAGTACACGAGAACCCACAAATAAGCGCTTCCAAATTGGCCGAACAAATTGCGCAAACTTCTCACAAGAATGTGCATCCAAAGAATTGGGAGAGAACCAAATACAACATTTGATATTAAAAAATATTATACCAACTATAAAACCTGGGGGAGGTAGTGTTATAGTTTCGGGAGCCATGGCTTCCTCCATGGTGTGGATCGTCATGTGCATATGAACATTTTAGAACAAAATTTGCAACCATCTGTCATTGAATCTTTCAACAGTATAAAGACCCCAACCACACATCACACCTTGTTCCGCATTGGCTTCTCTATCATGCTTAAAAGGCAGCTAAGTTCACCTCCCCAGTATATAGACATAAGCCCCATACAATACATATGGATTGTTCTAGAAAGAAAAGTGAGAAAATATGACATAAGCAGCCGTGAATGTCGCAAAACTGCTTGGACTAAAATAACGCCGGATTTAACCGAAAAGTTGGTGTCTTAAATGCCTCCTTGTTTCTAAGCTGTCATCAGCGCTCAGTGTGGACCAACTAAATATTAAATGATGTAAAAATATTAAGATTTTTACAAAATATATTAGTGAATTTTTCTTCTCATGGCTGTACTCGTATGCACACTTTTTTCTCATGATTTTTTTGTTTTGTTTTCTTGTATATTGTTTCTGCCATGTTTGTTGACTACATTCTTGTTTTGAAAATAAATCCATTGGAATAATGCCTTATAGAAATGCAAATGCATTTTTATTATTTTTGTTACTGTTTTCTATATCTATCACAAATATGTATTTTACTCGTACATTTTCTGGTTATTTTAAGAAATGTCATATTCATTTACAGGATTATTGGTTAGAGCGGAAAGCTTACGAATACCGAACTTTAGAAATAAATAAAAACTAAAGTGGAATTAAATTTAATACAGTTTTTACCATGAGGAATTTTTCAATTGCATTTCCTGGTATAAGAGAATAATGAGTTACTGAAGCTGGTAGTGCGACTTAAATTTTAAAATAAGTTTTATCGCCTTATAAACCGATCGGTTTAAATACTACTATGGCTGTAAGAAATACTTTTATGATGTAAATATGATATTTTAGCTTAAAATAATGACACAATAAATTTGTGTTAGTTTCAAGATCACCGGTCTGACGAGGTCGTCAGCTCTTTAGCATTTGCCATTAAGAATAAAATTTATTTAGGCAAAGATTTAAAAAATTTTTGGAACTTATTACAAAAGTGGTGGTTAAAATGTGGCCATTTTTCGAGCATTACAGAGTGATTATGGTCATCATAATCGACCTACTGTGCAGGGAATTGGCAAGATTATAAAGAAAAGTCAAGAACATGTTAGCGTTACAGATATGGTCAGGTCTGTGCATCATCGAGATGTTCGCACTGCCGAAAATATTTCTTTTGTTAGTTGAAGTTTGGCGGATAATTTGAGTTTGTTGATTACATGGCGTTATCTGCAATCGGGTCTATCTTATGGTTCATTATGGCGTACTTTACATACATCCATATAAAGTCGAATTTATGCAACAATTAAAGCCGGCTGACCATTCACAATGCCGTAAATATGCTGATTGGGTGCTAGAGCAACAGGCTTTCTTTCGAACAAAATTTTCTATTGCTCATTTTCGATGCTCATTTCTCACTCGTTGGTTACGTCATCAAGCAAAATTGTCGCATATGGGACTCGAAGAATCGAGAAAAAATTGCATAGAAACCCTTTCATCTGAGAAAAGTGACTATTTGGTACGCATTATGGGCTAGAGCTGTCATTGGGCTGTATTTGTTTGAAAACGCCGCTGGAAGGAACGTTACCATCAATTCAGAGCGCTACCGAGCATTTTTTGACATGAAATTAAAGATTATGAACTGGACAATATTTGGTTTCAACGTGGAGAGGCCTTTAGCGTTGGATCATTTGAAAACTAAAATTCGTCAAGTTATCGCCAAGGATCCACTGCTGGAGGAAATCTAAAGTCAGTAATTTAAAAAAACATTGTAATTTATACCTAATGGCAAATGAAATTTATTATAATAACATAAAAATGTTATCAATATAGTAATCAAAAATGTGTTTTTTTAACTTTGCTTTTGAAACCAAAACATGAATAACCGTATATATGTATAATAGTTGTGACTGTTTTCTATGTGTAAATAATTTCCAATATTTTTTTGGGTGTCTTTTAGTGCCTCCAGCCGACAAGTTTTAGCTTCATTAAGTTCAAAGCATATGACATAATGATTGATCTTATTTGTCTTTAAATCACAAATTATTTATGTATCAGTTAGTCAAGTGACTCACGGAATGACTTTGATAATAATATTGTTTTTTTCCCTACAACTAGATAAAATATTAAATTTATCCATTTAATATTTCATGCATATGAATGTATTGCCATCAATATGATTCCATAATGCTTTTATCCCATAAAAATCTGTTTTGCATTAATAAATTATATATGTGCTGCAAGCCATTAACCGTTCAAATATTGAGTCTGGTCATGACATGGATTACCCGATATCAAACACATTTTTGTTAGTTTTCCATAACTTAGCAACTCCTACAACCGAAAGATATATTTTTTTTTGACAAATTGAACAAATGAAAATTCATACGTTGACGTAGAACAAACAAAAAGAAACTTATTATAAATACCTAAACACTGAAATGATTTAGTATGCCATCAACCCACGAAAACAAAATGAATATAAAATAATCATGTAATTTCCATTATATTATGATTTAAATCGTAGCCACTCAAAGTATATTAAAATTATATTTATGTGTCCCTTATCCTTACCCTCGTTAATATTAGGAAAAGGAAATGGCCAAAGATCATAATCCAAAGCTTTTAGTCGAAAAAAAAAATCAAAAGCATAATATTTCCTCTTTGTTACTTGATGTAACAACAACTGCTTCAACTTTAATATTTCAGAAATTAGAATGATTCACAAGCATTTTCCCTACAAGGTTGAACATATTCTGTTAATGTACTTTAATTGACTTTTTAAAGTCTGTATGTAATATTGCGTCCAAAGTCCACCGCTTTAAACAGGAACTAGAAATAACAGTCCTCAATCACTGCGTATGATGAATATTTATTTCAAAACCTTTGACATACACCCGCAACGTGCACACTGACTAATATGAAATATGTTTTAACTTTTCTATACAAATAGTATTTAAGTGTTTTGGTAAATGTAGTGGAAATAATACTAAACTTAGGGCTCAACTTTCTAAAGCAGGCACAAAAAAATGATAATTTATGCGAAGAGTAAAAACAAGCTTTAATTTTTTTACTTGTTATATGGAGAAAATAAAAACAAAGTTTTTAAATTCTTTAAATTGTGCTGTTTTATTCTATATAAATATTACTTGGTGGCAGGACTTAGAAAGTCGATATTATTATCGATATTTACCTCAGTCTATGGAAACAAAGAAGTTCTTAAGGACTTGTTCATTAAATCAACCAGTTGGGGTGTACGTATAATAATATAGAAATTATTTTAATAAGTTGTTGTATATATTATATATTGTTTTTTAACTTCTAAAATGATTTAGTCTCTTAGTTTGATCATGGTTTATTTTAAAACTCTAAATTTGATTAACTCTTTTATGAATTTTAAAGTAAATACAAGTACGACCAATAACAATTATTTATTTTTTTAAGTGAAGATATCAGTCGATATTTTATGCAGAAGAAATAATCGTGCTTCAAAATAAATACTTTAGCTTAAGTAGCCTTAAAAATACACTAGGGCCAACAGTTAAAATTTTTTGTCACAATATGCTTAAATAAAAAACTATTTCTTACAAAATTAGATATGATTTGAAAACGAAATTTTTAGTTTAGTATTTTTATGCCATTTACAATATTATAAATATTATCCTTCAAGACTTCCATAGGTCATTCAACGGCACCAAATTTGAAATATGGGATGCTCCCAAAATTTGAGCCATGATCGGCACCATGAGGAGACTAGAGAAGTGATTCTAAAAGACTGGCACAAGCCACGATAAAGATTGGCCACCAGATAATCACAAATTTGTAACTGAATGCAATCTGGCGCCTGTGGGCAAAGTCTGTATCGAAATCTCTATATCAATATTTTTATAACTCCATTCGCATACTTCGTATGAAATGTATGTGAAATATTTCTTAAATCAGCGCTAATCGATTATACAGCCACTCTCTGTATTTAGAAGTAGATAATAATGAAAAATTATTGGAATAATAAAATTTATATGGAGCGTATAAATAATATTTATATCAAAATATTGATCATACGCTCCTCTTAAAGAAACACAAAATATTTTGAATCGATTATAACCGTAAAATTAGTTGCTAACCATAAAAAACTTTATAATAAATACTATTTATCTTGTGTGTGTGTAAGTAATATTTTTATCAAAATATTATCCAGTATTAAAAAAAAACTTCCAAAGAAGTCAATACCATTCGCGAATTGTGATTCGGAATGTGAACTCTTCCTTAAATTCTTATACAACCCTGTCGTTGCAAGTTACTATCTCTCTCTCTCTCTCTCTCTCTCTTTCTCTGTCTTTTTTATCGTGTTCACTAGATCTGAGGTCATTTGCAAGTTGCTATGAAAAACCAACTTTTCGAAAGAACTTGGAATTTTATTCATCCCACTGTACTGTGTATGGAAATCGAACAGTTTTCTTATTTAATTTCTCTTCATAAAATTTATTTTTTTAATGACATTTTTGATTCCGCTTAAATTTGAACTTGGAAGTATATTTTTTCATGCCAATATTATTTAATGACATGTTCAACAGTCAACGCGATTATCACTTTGTTTACATTATCACCTCGATATGATATAATAACAAGAGTAACAATGGAGACAGTCGCCTTGAGAGTAAAAGTTTTGGGAGAAATACAGCTAAAAAGAGCTTCCTAAGAAGTCATGAAAATGCGGAGATTTTTATGTAGAATTTAGCTCATTTCCAAATGATTTTAACATCTACCAATCAATGCAAACCTCAATTTTTTAATAATCTTGACTGAACTATGAGTTTATGTATTTATTTTCAGAAAAAAAGTTTCACATAAAATTATAAATACGAATATACCATTTTTTTACTAGAAAAGAGCTTTTGAAAGGAGAAAGACCTGCCAATAGTTAGAATTTTTCTTAGCGATAGTTTGATAGTGAGAAAAAAAATACTGTCGATCTAAATTTTAAGATGTGTTTTTTTAATTTAATACAATTTAAAATAAATTTCTTCATTGGGTAATATCACCCACACGGCCTCTATTTTAAGCCACACTGTAAATCATTGTTAACCAAATATGCTTACGAAATTCTCACGCGATGTACGTAATAAAATAATAATCTTAGTCTAGATTAATGGGCTAAAATTCTTAATATGTTTTTAGTTAGAAAAGAATTAATAATATGCAATATTGCAAAATCAGCAGGGATTATATAACGTTTAAGTCCAACCTACACAGTAGAACACAACAACGCTGTTTTCGGTGGTCGCCATAATCCCTGTGCAGTGCTCATGTGTATTTCAGGCTCATCGGTAGTTCCTTAGGTGGTGATGGTTGTATGCGAATCATTGTTATTTATGCAAATAAGTGTAGAAAAAAGCGAAATGAGAATTTATATAGTAAACAATATATTTCCAATGATTGATTATGTTAAAAAGATTATACGTGTACTGCCATTTTGAAAGCTTACATCTGTCCCTTACAGTGTCCTTCCTCCATGTTTCTTACATTTTAAATATACGACTATTGTGTACTAAGGAACATTTATTGAGTGACATTTTTGTTGAAAGTTGTAACCCTATAGTTTTGCCATTTAACACTCTAACTATATGATGTGCACATCCTTTTCGTGAAAAGGGGCATAAAATGGCGTATAACCCATTTCATTGATCATTGGTCGCTAAAGCAAATCGTCAGTGAATTTTAATTCAAACAATCAACCGCATATCTTTATGCCAAACAAATCAAATACAATATGAGAATTATCTCTTGTATATGACTATTACAAAGTTTAGCTAGAGAGCTAAAATGTTCGTAGTGCTTTTAACCTAAAATATAAGGGTTAGAAAATTGCTAATGCCGATTCAATAAAACAATGAGTGAAAGGGACAGGGAGATTTTTACTCCTACTAATATGAAGACCAAATGCAAAACATAATGTTACCAAAATACGTTCTTTTTTGTTTTCAACAGAAATTGCAATTGGAAAAAAATTGTACAATGTGATCCTAGTCATCGTGTAACTAATCCTGTGATTAGAAATATGTGAACAAAATTCATCTAATTCATATGATTAACAATTAGATTCAGTTATTAAAATCATTCATAAAAAAGACACCTTAAGCCAGTGGAAATCGATTATAAGCGAATAATGAGTTTTGTCGTGTTCTCGGAAATATATGAGTGTGTATTAATTATTATTTTTGTAGATCACTATTCCGCTGGGACGTATGATTAATTTTAATTTTTAAATATGTCCACTGTAATATCAATCATACGATATCCTATCCTAATAAAAAAAACATCAAATCAGTGATACGAGAAAAGAAAAGACTTATTATTATTATATTATTATTTTTGATCGTATATCCACACTTATAGAAATAGGAGGACATTTTTGACTATAAAAGTTTTAATTATTAAAACTCAAGTTCTGCATTAAAAGCAAATTAATAGTAAAATTCATGAAGCAATTAAAGAACGAATGAATGGGCGATTGAATGACTAACGAAAAGAGCTATAAACCATATACATATAATACATATAAATAAATAAAAATCATACAGTTTTTATATTCAGTAAGATATCGTAAAATTAAGTTTCCAATATATTTTTGCAAAATGCAATATTTGTTGTAGCTTTAGCTCTTCATATGCCGACATTTCATTGGTCGCTAAACTAAATCGTCTATATTAAGTTTCCAATATATTAATACAAATTAATATACAAGTAATTCATACATATTTTTTTAGAGTTAAAACTTTTCTGGCGTGTAAGATTAGAATAACAACTATTCAGAGGATTACCACAACTTTTACATGAACTCAAGTCTTAAAAATAAATAATTGTATGAAAATAATATATATATATAAATAACTGAGAATTATGTACATACATATATAAATTTTTCAATTGCTTCGATGATGAAAGTTTACAAGCTGCTTACAATATCGCTTATCTAGATTAATCAAATGTCCTGAGACACTACTGCCACCACCATTGTCCTTGCTATAAACTATATTTCAAGGTCCACCACAATGTATAATCTCAGAGTTTCTAAATAAAAAATATAATATATATTCAATTGATTCTTTTGTATTTTTTTCAATTCAACATTTTTGCATTTTAAATGTCATCTAAGTGATGACTGTTCAAATTTATTTCTTAAAGATCTTATAGACATAAAAAGATTTTAACGTTTTTTTACTCCATTTTTTTCTTTACAGGTAATTATCTTGACATTTCTATTGAAATATGAAACAGTTTAGCAGGTAACTTTACAGTTTTTGTGTTTAATTGAAAATTGCTTAAGATATATAATTTTTATTAAGAGCTTAACTTCTCCACATACAAAAAATATCAATAATGTTAATGCCACCATACGAGGTCATACATAAATTGACATCAGAAACAACGATATTTAGCTTGTGAAAATATCATACAGAAGAAAATAGTTTTGGCGCATAAATACGCTTAAAAAATACGCAAACGAAAACTTATTATTGGTCTTTCTCCAGAGCAATTTTTCATAAATATGCCCTAAAATTAAAAATTCTCTTAGAACGTCTTTATTATAAATATGAAGCACTTTTAGGCCTTCACGTAGAGTAGTAAAGTTTTTTTTTAACATAAAGATGATATATTAACGTATAAGGTAATTTTTTAAGAGCTTTTGGATTTGATAAAAAAAAAATTCGAGAAATGCATGAAATCTTTATTTGAGTCGATAGAATGTTCTATATAATTTAATGTTTAAAGATGATTTTATGTAAATGTTGACCGCAGCTACGCTTCAAATGGTTAATGCCAATTTTGGCATACTCTCTCGGCTGGTATTTCAAGAATAAATTCTTCAATATTGGTTTTCAGTGCGGGCTTGTCGCTATAGACATGAGCCTTAACATAGCCCCACAAAATATAGTGTAAAGGCACGATCTAGGCCCCAAACGTGAAATAAATTGTTCACCAAACTCGCCTCTCATTTGGCCCATTGTTTCGCGTGTTATGTAGTATGTTGCACCATCTTGTTGAAACCATATGTCAGCCCAATCCAAATCCAGCTCTTCTATTTTGAGCAAAAGAAAAAATATATAATCGTTGCACGATAGCGCTCGCTATTCACATTAACGTTCCTGACTTCATCGTCTTTGAAAAATCACGGTCCAATGATGCCACCAGCCCATAATCCTTACCAAACAGAGTATTTTTCGAGATGCAATGCTTCTAGTTGCTCTTCACATTTAATATGGCAATTTCTCTCATTCATGTATCCGGAAATGCGCTTCGTCGCTGAACACAATTTTCCGATAAAAAAAATGGACGATGCGCTTTCTTAACCCAACATGAATTTTGACAATAAAATTCAATAATCTGCAAGTGTTGTCGATTCATGCTTAAATTATAGACCAAACTGAACATGTTTGACAGTAACAAGTTACACGAAAACAGCTGAGCTGCCACAAAAAAGTGTTTCCAAAAAGAATGTTGCTAAAAAATCACTCTTTATAAGGTATAATAACAAAAAAAAAAATAATAAAATAAAATAAATAAATAAATAAATAAATAAATAAATAATGTCCGTGAATTGCATGTATATATTATTTGTGAAAATACGGGAATTTTTCGGGGCATAATCATCTTTAAAATTTTATTTAAATATTTCTTTTAAAGTTATACATTATGGACTAACTAAATGTGAAAAAAGGTATTGTTCGAACACTTATATTTAAAAAAAATAAAAATAAAAATAAAAAATAAAATTATAAACGAATATTGCTTTTGATTACAGTGGGACAAATTCTAAGCAATTGTGCTTTAAAATTTAAATTTAATCAAGTTCTCATATATAATTTACACAGTACACATATTGATGTATATATGTATATATATGCTACTGAAAGTAGAACATACAAATGAATTTGATGGTTTATAGCGGCCACTTAAAAACCTTAATAAAAGTTTTCATATATTTTTCTGAAGGCATATCTTGGAGACTATAAGGATTATAATAGTCCAAATGTAGCACCCCTTTCATATTGAGTGCCTGTAGTTTAATTTAATGTCCATCCTCCTATCCTTTCCATTGTTCCATTCCACGTTTATTACACATATCCTTCTTTTTAACTCGTGCCGACGACACTCTCTCCCGTCTTCAAATTCCACTAAAATTTATGACCACAAATTTTAGCATCATCTCTTGTAAAAAAGAACATAAAAATATAAAATTCAGAGGTAAATTTCCCGCTATTACCGACGGCAAGTTTCTGTTTTTAATATTTTTTTACGTTGTCTTGTTTTCCAGTCCATGATGCTGCCGATAATGTTGTTGTTTCCTAAAGTGTTAATAAAATATGGCTTTAATTTTGCTAGTCGTTAATGCCAAAATATCTTGAGTTTCTTAACAATAGTATGCCTCCTTTATTATTTACAGCTTCCACGGCTTTTGTAAGCCATGATAAATGGTTTGTTAAGCACATGTTTCATTACCGACTGACAAGGACATTATATTTTTATATTTGCAGGTGCGATTACAGAAATGTTGGCCTGCCGTTTATTGTGTATGTCATTCTGGCAGATAAAGTCCTTTTCTGCTCAAGAGCTTTTCCTCATTTGTTTTCAGAAATGTTATAAAATCTTTCATTAGACTCCAATTTATTTTAATTCCAACTCTTTTACTCTTTCTATCGTTTCTGATTATGAAACATATTAAAAATCAATAAGTATTAGTTTCTAAGGGATTTTGTAAGGATTCTAACTCTAGTTGATAAAGAAAAATCATATGCTTAATTCTGATTTAAAATTTTTGTTGCAAAAAAATTTATTTTTTATTTAATTGGGACTACTTATTCACCAATTTAAACGGGCTTCATATCTGGAAAGCATACAAGTTTACCAGTAGTCTGGATGTCTTTCTGCTTATTTGTTCTATGGGGGAGCCTACTCGTATATGGAAAAAATGCTTACAGCTTATAATCGGATTAATGTGCGCATTTCATCAAGAATTAATTTTTTTCATTTGGGGAACAACCACCAGGTGCATTCTCCACATAAAAAAATAATTTTTTTTAACTCAAACGCAATTAAAATGCAGCTGAAGCTATCTCTAACATCTACCACGTCTAGGCAGAGGCTTCTGTTGTTTAGCAATAACATCTAGAGATATATCGATTGATAGCCCGCAACTCGCGCTGATTCAAAGAATAATGTTCCAGCCGTGATTTGGGCTTACACCGCAGTCGTTAAGTAATCCCTGAAGGGGCCTTACCAATAATCTGTCTGGGACAAGCCTCGTGGCACCAGATAGGCATCTGGTCAGTGGCGATTACAAAAAGCCACAAACATTTATTTTTGGAATTCAATTGCCACAATTTCAGGCCGCGTGCAACCTTAAATATTTCTAGCGCCTCATTCTCGGCCAAGAAAGCGCAACTTTGTGTAACTTTTAAATTCGTTACTCTATTCTTTTAGAGAATAGATAACATGTCACTTACGGACAAGGTCCGGAAATATGAATAGACGATACACCCTAGAAGACAGAGCAGAGCATAAACCGTACCCGGGAGGAATAGAATACAACAGTGAAAGTAAAACACTTACTTCACATCTAATCTTTATATATAAAGGCCTTTTACTACCCGCAACCCGTGAGCCGGGTGTTTTTTTTTTTTTTTTTTTTTTTTTTGACCGGCGAGGTAGGGTTGAAAATGCCTTCGCACTTACAGTGACCGTCGTCGACTGCGTTGAGTGGTGTTTTCCACTAAAAAACTCCCTCCTTCGTTTCTGGTGGGATGCCTTGCCGTGGTGTAGAGAACATAGTTTTTCTCTCGTAGAAGTAAACTTGGCTTTGGACCGGTCGGTTTAAATTGATGTTACTGCCTTTTTACTGTAGAAGTCAAATATTTGGAAGTTACTCTTGACAACAGACAATGTTGGAAACGTTATTTTGAGGATATAAGTCAGAGGGCTACTAGGGGACGGTACGCGATGAAAAACTGTGTAGGTTGCACTTGGGGAATTAGCCCTAAAACGATGATGTGGATCTATGAAATTATTGTGACGTAATTGTATGGTGGCTAAAAACTCGGCAGGTTATGGTGTCAGCGAAATTGGGCAGAGTTTAAACGGTGGTGTGTCTTCTTACTACAGGGCTTATGAGAACTTGTCAAACCCTGACCATTCACGGCTTAACGTGAGTGAATCCTAAGCAAATTTTTATTAAAACCTCTGAGGAAATGGCTGCTCATAGGATTAATCTTGGAGACTTTTATGTCATATACAACACAATATTTTGAAGGGACCTAGTTGGTATATCCAAGGACAAAATAGATTGAGAGCTTGAGTTTGGTAGGAGATTTCTGGTCTGTATTCAGGACAGAGCTATATGAAAAGCTGCTGGTCCTGAGGTAGACCAAAGAAATTTTTTTATGTTTTATGGATAGATCTTAAGCCTATGATGGGGTTATTGGTAGCATCTCCTTCTACACCTATGGGTAGTTGGTCACCGGTATTTCAGGTGGAGCTACAGGCAATTTTCACTATTACACATATAATTTTGAATAAAGGATTCGAAGTTACGCATACTACGATATTTTTATATAATCAATCGGCTGGGAATGTTGATCCAGGCTAATTTTTGATCGCTTTGACTATCTTCAAAAACCAGTCACTAGAAATAAAGTACTCATATATTTGATACCTGATCATAGTGGTTACCAAAGCAACAAAATATTGGATATTGTGGCCATGAGGTCCCCTCTGATACCCCTCATGGGTCCAGAATATTTCTGTGGTGTCAATTGAATGAATGTGACACAAGGCTCCTGGAATGAGACAGTTAATATCGCTTATGGTACCATTTCTTTCAATCTGGGAATATAAAAAGGATGATATGCTACTGATTTCTGATTTTCAGTCGGTACACTCCAGTCTTATTTATTGTGTTGTTTTACGAAATAGTAGGAGGCGTGTCCCTCCTTCAAAACTTTTATGTTTCAACGATATAAAGCAAGTTTCTCCCTTCCCTGTACTCGCCTAAATTACGGGTGTCCTACTAAAACTTCGACTAAGTGAAGATCTAAGGCACAAAACAAGATCATTTTCGCGTTGCAGTGCTGGTCAAAGTACCTGATTCTGTTGTTTTCAATTCAACCAGGGTTTTAGTAAATCCTGAGCAATTTTAAATAATTTTCTTTATTGAAATTTTTTTAAACGTTTTTTAACTTTTCCATATACATAATCGTATGCATCAATTTTTCACTTGGCGACCTTGTCAACTTATTTTGAATTTTTGGTCTAAAATTTTTTTTGATTCTTGCGTAAAGGACTTTGTAGAAATTGAAGAAATTATTAAATACCTTGAAGTCATTGGTAGAAGATTGACTCTTTTTTGAATGAACATGCAAATCACTCAAGTAATGAATTGTAATGGGAATTCAAATAAAATGTGAATGTATTCACAGTGAATTATCAAATCCTGAAAACATTAAGTTTGTTAATGAATTCATGGTGATATTACAAAAAATGCTTTAAAATTTAAATCAATTCATTATAAGGCATACATTTGTCAATCATCCCCTTTCAAAAAATATTGATTGACTTAAAATTTAAATGAAGCCATTATGAACTTAAAGATATCGAATGTGTTGTTGACTAGTCTCGAACAGGGATGGAACTCATTTTCTCAGCCAGGATTTGCTTTGTAGTCAATGCGTTACCTATTTTAGCCGCCAGTACCCTCAAATGTTTTATAGGCTTTTTTTAGAATCTGATTATATACTCTTTCTGTGGCGCACTTTAATGTTCTAAATTAAGTTGTGATCCATTGGCCCTGCCACTTTGGAGGCAGACACAAAACTTGAAAGTTAGGATCAGTATTAACCTCCTCCATCCAGTAGAAGGACTTTTAGAAGTTTATTGGCACTGGTGAAAAATGGCTTAACACTTATGATAACGATGCTCTTCAACTGTTCTTCAAACTCGAAAGCTAACATCCAACCTTTTTTAGTCGATTTATAAAAAACCTTCATTTATGTTCAGCGTTTTTAAATGATATTAGCAATTCTAACTTCCCCATTACAAGATCCATATGCGTTTCAGCAGGGCGTGAACGTAAATCTATACTTTTTTTGTTTTGATATTTTGTACCGATTAAATTTTCTAAACTGTCCGAAACATTGAGCTCTCCCGCGCTTGTGCGGCATATAAATTTTGTACTGAATTGTGTTTTCTATCTTCCAAAATTTTTGAAAATTAGATTAAGCTGTTTCATGAAAACTCCATAGTTGTTGATATAAGAAAATTATTTTTGTTTTTAATGACCAAAGTTTTCTTTAACATTCTCAACGTATTTTAGATTTTATTATTGATAATATTTGCACCATAAAGTGGCAGACATTTAGAAAATCAAAAACACTTTAGCAGCCAGTAACAGTTGTTTCCTTATTAAAATTTGATTTTATTTTCTCTTAATAAACAAAAAACTTATGCCAACAGAGACGTTAATCTCTAGCACATTTGGTAATTAGAAGATTTAAAAAAAAACACCAACTCATTCTAAATGCACCATGAAATGAAAAACAAACAATTAATTTTCTTGTTCAAGATCTAGTAAAAGTAAGAAACAAAAATATAAGGAATTAAAACAGCTGAATCCTTAAGCCGCAAGTAAAAACAATAAAATTAAATGGGGAATAACTGTCGCTGTAGAAAAATACAAGCAAATAAAATAAATTCAACGAAGATTCAATCCCTTCTGTCTTGTTGGAAAAGGGTAACATGCAGACATTTTCCAACGCTAAAGGAAGTTAAAAGACACGCAATGAATTTCGAGTTGAACAGGATATTAAAAATGCGATAATTCATTTCAAAATAAAATCCAAACTAAGCGATAGCTCGGTTATATCTTCAGCATAAAAATGTGTAGTTTCAAAAACTAAGAAATACGATTTCATTGATTGATGGGATGAACGGAAACATGAAGTGAAGGAGTAAAATGCTGTCCCTAAATAAATGAAAATACGACTGCGGCTACAAAGTCACACGACTACTAATGTCCTTGGATGCAATCGTCGCCGTATAGTCAGCTACTATTGATATTAATATTGAAGTTTGGCGTTTCAATACACATTGAAATTTTTAATATTTGTATTAAATTTGGCTAAAGGAATTTTAAGGGAACTTGGCACACAGATGGCTTAAAGTTGGATTTGGTGTGAACATTACCTTACATTACCATAACTTTACAATAACTTTATAATGTAGATGACGGATTTAATGAAAGAATAGAATAATGCAATTGCTGCAACAACTATTACAAAATCCTAGTCCGAAAATCACTAGGCTCAAAATATTAATCGCTGCTTTTGTCTATTGAAATATATAAATTAATCATAATATGTTTAGAAACCAAGGGACTCAGACTCAGCGAGCTGTAATAATAATTTCTTTATGTTGCACAAATTTCCAATTGGCTGCATTAAAATGAAAGCAACCCGGGCATTTTTCAAAAACTTTCAAGTAAAAGTTGTGCTTATAAAATATTTAGAAATTAAATATAAAACAAAACATTACATAGTTTTAAAAAAATGGCATTTAAATATATAAATTTTTCTCATTGAATAGTACACAGCAAGAAAAAATTCCTTCATAATATTCAAGAGCTTAAACGTACGGACGTATGGTACGGATGCTCATTTGTACTGCTGGATGTTTTTCTTCTAAATATCGTCAAGTTTGGAAATTAAAACTGTCGAATCGTTCAAATTTACCGAAGAAATATTCACTAACAATCAACTGTTTTTTGAAGGAAGCAGTAGTACAGGGTGGCACAAGAGTCATCACATAATCGTAGGATGTTGAAATATTTACAAATGAAGCAAGATGTTAAGTCAGCTTTGCTTTTGAATCTATTTAAATGGCAAGATAATGATATACTTCCTTTTTGTTCCAAATGAAGCAAATTTAGTCAACTGTGCACGTACAGTCACCTGTGTTGAGCCACATGACTCCAAAGATAATATTTAGAAAATCAAAGTCCCACTCTCTCCGGCGATGAAACTTTGGAGGCCACAACTTACTATTAAAAGTACATTTAATGATAATAATTTATTTTTTAACGTATACTACGTATACTAAATCAGTTTCGGTTGACCTTGCCGGCCATTAATGAAACTTACCGGTAATCTCATGCTCAATTTAAGTTGAACTTTCGGAGTAACTAAAAATCCATTATTTTCAAAGTTTTTCGACATTGATATCCTTCGAGTCAATTTTAACCGGTTCAAATAAGATTCGAGTCATTCAAAGCGTTTAAAAAATATGAAATAACAACTGAATCCTTAAAACCGATTTCTTAAGAATTTTCGGAGTTTTAGGCAACAATTAAAAAAATTACGTCTTTGTTGAGCCTCGTAGGCCTAAAATAATTATCATTAAATTTGTGCCATTCGAAGCAACTGCGATTTTTTAAAATAATACCGAATCTTTAATTTAAAAATCCATTTCGATTTTAATAAATTTTCGGAGCTGCTAAGAAAATGCGGCTTTCAATTATCTTGAATTCCCAAACTGATTTCTAGTTTTATTTTTTACATTTGCCCCGAAAAGTTATTCAATCTCCAAAAAAGTTCTTTCAAAATTTTCGGAGTTATTTCAAAAAATTTGCGAAATTTTTCCACAATTTATTATTATTTTTTGCTTTAGAGATACATTTGCGTAATTGATTGAATTGACGCAAAAAATTTCATTCCGTTTTGAGAAGCTCTCATACACTGACACACAGCTGGATACAGCCATAAGGATATCATTTCAAAAACAGTTGGAATAGCTGAACAGGACGTTTAAGTACTGGTATCTGATGCAAACTGAATTTCTGAAAATCAGGATGAAATCAGTAACTTTCCGTTATTTTAAATAGAATATTGAAAAAAAAATTAGCTTGAGGAAACTATTTTTAATTTAATAACTGAATCATCTTACCACCTCAATTACTAAAAAATTTTGCGTTGAATTTCCATTTAAATGCTTACAAAAAAAAAAAAAGAAATGAGCGCATATACCAGTAAAGTTAAAGTTGCCACAGCAGTAGGTAAAGTTCTAATACATGCTGCCACTGATGCCTCAGCCAGCGTTGGACGTATTAAGAAAAACTATTACATTACGTACTCGTATTTACTTATAGTTCATGTGGCATGCTGTTTGTAGATGCCACAGGCGTATATCGCAACAAAACTCATTACACCTGCTGTTTTTAAAGGACTAAAAGGAGAAAGTTTCTTTAAAGTTTTTATTTAGATGGAAAAAATTTTGCTCCTTTAGTTTTACAACACAGAAAAGTTTATGTTGGTAAAAGGATTTTTTACACTTTTTACAGTAGGAGTTCATTAAATAATTTGAAACTTTTATTTTCATTTATCATTAATATTGCGATCATTTACTTGAATGGCCACCACCTGTCAAAGATGTCTCTCTGACGTTGTAACGACTCCTACTGGCAATAAACAATATCATGGGAAAGATATATGTTTGTGTGTTTGTTGAAAAGCTTGGTAACTTGATATTTTGAGTGAAACTTTAAAAAGCAATTTTTCATTTTGTAATTGATTGAAAAGTCTATTGAGTATTAAGGGCACTATTAAGGGTATAAAGCCCTTCACAATTATTGAGATCATGTGTGACACTATTAATTAAAATCTCGTCAAAATCCATTTTTATATTATTTTTGATTAAAAGTATTTCTTATTAAACAAATCCAAACATTTTTTTCCTATTATTTTTAATTAATAATGTTGAAAAAAAGGATTTCGACATTTTTGCGCATTCGAAAAGAAAAATAGAAATTCGGTTTTAGGCGCAAAATTAAAATCAATCAATCAATACTCCTGGTATGTTTTTCAGGAGAACGAATATATCCAAGTAACATTTTGGAATAAAAATGGGAAAAATTCTACAAAAATGTACTAAGCCAAGCTCTACCGAAATACCGTATATATATTTATAAGTACTTGCTAGAGTAAAGAAAAAGCTGACTTTCTCAAAAAACCAGGTTTCGAATTAGGAACTCGATTGTATAATTTTGGGAAGTGAATTATCCAAATCTTTGAAAATTGTCCTTTAGACTCAAACAAAATAAAATGATTTTTAAGTTTTTTTTCATAAGGAGTTTGACAAGAAGACGAGGAAGCATAAATTAGAAGCTCTTTATTTATGAAAAAAAAAACGGAACTAGCAGCCGATATATATTCCTCTTAATTTAAGGCCAGGAGGGGCTCACAATACACACACTAAATCGCCCCAAAAAAAGTGTAGATTATAACTTGCCACTATATAACGATCTTATATCACTTGGGTAAGTGCAACAAAAAGACGGATGAGTTAGAAAGAAAATTTATGCAATAGTCTATTTCCTAACTTCGAATTTTAAGCGAACTTGTATTTATTTTCCACCTCTTGTCTTATTCAAAATAAAAGAACAATAGAATCGTTTGAAATGTCATCATCTTAACCGTATATGGTTTTTAATAGATTATTTAAAAAAGTTTTTCGAAGCTAATGGCACTTTTTATCAAATCAATTTATTTTAGATTTACTGCCTCATTTATAAATATATTATTACAAAAATTTTTAAGGACATTTCTTAAATTAAATTAAAGCTTTAACTAAATTTAATGAATAAGGCCGTGAATCTTAAATCAAGTATTTGATTGCTGTATTTGGAAAGATTTTATACAAAAAGTGCATATAAAAAATGCATATTTACATTCATTAAACTAATTTTGGATTATATTACACACGAGGGTGGCACAATATTTATGTGAGTTTTTGAATTTCCAATCCTTTAACTGAAATGGCAACATTACTCCCGTCAAGCATTATTTTTTTTTAGCGAAATAACCATCACTTCAACCAAGACTAAGATTGATGAATATTCGTACCACTGGAATGCTGTAACATCAGTATCAATGGTAAAAAGGTGGTTTAATGAATTTCATTATGGCCGTACAAGCACGGAAGATGTTGAACGCTCTGGACCCCAATTGAACCCTGTCGCTACACCCGAGACATTTATTAAATGGTGTTGGCCGATAGGAAATTGAAAGTGCGAAAGAATATCACTTGTGCCATTGGTTTCAATTTTGAATGATCACTTGGGTATGAGAAAGCTTTCCGCATTATGGGTACAATCTTGGTATAAATTCACTCGAGTGTTTGTTTGGTTTGTTGTAAAAACCACAATATGGACGAGCTTTTGCATCGTTTCGTAATCATGGTTGAAACGTAAATCCACCACAACAAACAAAGACCAAATAGCAAACAGTGGGCTTCTGGGAGTGAATTGGAGCCAAAGAAGGCCAAGGTGGGTTTGTCACCCCGTAAAGTCATGGCGACTGTTTGTTTTTTGGGACACACGTAATATAATCCACATCGGCAACATTTCATAATGAATATTTTCCAAAATAATTGGGTCAATTTAAGGAAGATTTGAAAAAAGACTAGGGCAATGCAGTGCAGTTCCAAAGCAAAATTCCATGAATTAGGCTACGAACTGATCCCTCGTCTTCCCTATTCTCCAGATTTAGCTCCGAGTGACTACTTCTTGTTTCCAAACCTGAAGAAATGTCTTATCGAAAATAGATTTGACTCTAACCATGGAATTTTCTCACAAACGTTGACCGGCATGATCTTGACACATCTTATTGTTTGGAAGAGATGAAAAACTAAATGATTTTTCATCCAAAATATTTGTTCTATTTAAAAAGTCACGCTCTTATTGACTTGCTATTGTACATGCACGCCTGTTTTTAATATATTTACTAATTATTTTAATTGCTTTGTTCATACAGAGTGGTGCAAAGGTAATATCATTTTTTGAATTGGCTGCCACTTTTCCATTTAATATTTATGATGTCGATATATAGAAAATTAGTTGTCAGCAAGACATGGAGCGATATACACATCTCACCAAAAAACTTTTTGCGAAAACAGAAGTTTTTGTTTCATTTATAACAAAATGGCAGCCAATGCAAATTATGACGTTACTTTTACACCACCTGTTATGTACAAGATAATTGGCATATTTTATAATCTCTTATTGTTGAAATAATAATTTTTTTTTGTTAGAAAAAAACTATTAAAAATAAAACCCAAACCCATATATTTCATGAACGCTGATTAAAAGGTTTTTTGTTGCTCAAATCGTACTCGAAACCAGGTTTTCAAAAAAACCATTTCTCGAATTATTCCAAAATCGGTTTCTTGAGAAAGAGATGTTTTTTCGTAGTTAAGTCGGCTAAATAAATTTTTCTTGGATTTCCCTAATTTTATCCGATATATTTCGCGTAACAGAAGGAATAGTGAATCAGGATTTTTCGCTGATACTAGAGACATATTTTTTTTTTCAAAACTCGAAAAAGTGGTTGGTTGATTTTATATGTTTGAGCCCAACTTAAGCTTGAGTAATTATAAATAAGTGATGAAAACAAGTTCTATTGTTCTATTGCAGCAACAATAATTTTAATATAAATAAAAAAAAAAAAAACAAAAACGTTACGTTAAATCAAAAGTACTTTGGAATTCAATTACTGAAACAATAATTTTTATAATTTATTTCTCTCATTTAATTACTTTTTGCCACATGCATTCTCCTGACTCCCCTTCCTAATGCAAAGATGAAAACGTATTTTCTTACCGTCGCGTTATATCAATTTTCTTCATACAAAATGTACGTGCATGACAATTGTTGACCGCTCTCGACGCTTGTCGCTCTTGTATGTGTTTGTCTGTCTCTTGCGATCAAGTTATTTTGAAACTCAGGCTATTTGAAACTAGCCCTAATTTTAAAATATATTTATTTAATCTATCGGCAAATCTTCTTTTGTACGCGCGTCAGCGGTTTGTCTCGTTGTGGGCCCTGCACTTACCAACGCCATTTCATGCCAATTGTAGAATTAAATCAAGCCCGCTTGTTGTTAGAAAAAGCTTCAAATATCTTATCAGATGCTTTTTTGTTCTTTTTAAAAAAAGTTTATGTGTTTGTTTACTGATTTAAAATTATTGAAAGAAACAACTTTCATGCATATGAATGGAGTCCTTTACTTAATTTGTATGAAGTCCTGAAGGTCGAAAAATCTTAAAATTTTACAATAAATAAAATATTCATATCCATCATAAAATTTATAATAAAAAGCAAATGATGTAATGAAAAAATCACATTTATTTTCAAGGATTGACGTTGGTATTATTGAATTCAAAATAAAAAAGTGAATATTTAAATTTGCTCATGCCTTAACACGTAAACAAATTTACTTTCCGTCTTCAAAAATCTCTGTCCAACTTCAATATCCTTCAGAAATGTTTCTTTTTTTATTGTTATTAGTTTTTGTACTCTCTTCCTTCATGGTTTTCATGTCACTTAAGGTGAATTGTAAAATGTTTGCTTATTTTATGTAAAATTTTTTTCCTACGTAAAATAGTCCTTTTACTAAAAAAAAAAATTATTTTTTATCTCTTTGTGTGCTTAAAAACTATTTCTAAAATTTATTAAGTTGCCTAAAAATATTTATGATTGTATTTCCGGTTGCCTTTACGGGCTGCTGATGCTGATAAGAAAAGAATTGCTGAAAGTAATGTTTCGTTTGTCCTTTTTATACCCTTCACCAGCACTTGTTTGGAATGAGAATGGATTGTACATGAATGAGTTTTTTCGCATAAAATATTTTGGATTTTATTTTTTTTTTTGCCTCAACTTAGGCAAATGTTTGCCAACTGCCAAAAGCTAATTTCATTTTGTATTAAAGCAGTATGTTTAGAAAAGTTGAAAATATTTTTTTTGGTTTATTTTATCCTGCATAATATATTGACATTTACTTTGCTTCAAATAACTTGGCATTATTAAATGCTTATTTTGAGGGTTTGGAAATGATTTTCTCAATATTTGTGTCGAGCACAAATTCGCTGCAACTTTGCTAAGTTGAAAGGGTCTTACAAACAACTATCAAACTAAATGAGAATTATGAATTAATAAAAAACTTTGATTCAATGATTATCTAACGATGAGCACAATTTTCAAGTTTTTACAAATTTAAGTTCGATTGGGATTGGGCGTGTTGCTGAAATAAACTCATGCTGAAAATTCACATTTTATTTATCCAACAACTGGACCCGTGTGATCATTTCTAAATCAGATTTAATACTTTTTACGCACGGTTTTATTCATAATATTGAATTGATTGATTGATCCCTTGATTAACGTATTAACTTAATAAATTATTAAATATTAAGTTCGAGGACTTTTTTATAAAACATATATCATTATTTGTATATCTTGTGGGTTTTTTTAAATTTAAATTGAAAAAAAAAAAAAATAAATAAATTTTTTTTGTTGTGGATTTAGCTGTTTACATGCCGACATTTCATTGGTCGCTAAACCAAAACGTCAGTGAACTTCAAGCAGTTTGAAAACATGCAACCTCCTTTGTTTATGGCAAAAGAATCAAATGCAATATGAAAGAAATTTTCTATAGAAAAGAAAAAATTTAATAATTTGCAATACAAAAATGTATATAAAGAAATCGAGAAATTGATTTTTTTGTTTAATACTTGTTTTTGAATTTTTTGAATTATTTTTTAATTCGAATTTTCTGAAGAAGGCACACACAGGGTGTAAAAATATTAAATTTTGTTAAAATAAATCTGTTTTAGTAAAAAAAGGTAATAGGTGATTAATTTAATCCAAAATAGTTTCGGTCATACGATCTGAAAACAATTTCAGAATTCTGCGAAATTTTTATTTTGGTGAAATCAATTTCTGGTTGCTATTGAAATAATTTTTTTAATTAAAAATTTTGTTCATAATCTTAAAAATTTAATTAATTTATTTAAATTGACAAATTCAGCAATCGGAATCGAGACAGATGAATAAATATAAAAAATTTTTAATTTCATCAAAAAGTAGGAAACATTCAGAAAGTTTATTTTGAAAACATTAATTCACTTCTTAAATATTTAAAATCTGTTTCTAAAAGGCGATATTTTCAGCACAAAAAAAAATTCTTGAATTTACGTAAATATTTAAAAAAGTTAAGAAACAAAAGTAAAAACAATATTGAAAAGGCTAAAAATATGTGAAAATTTAAAATAATCTTCTTCACCGCCTAAAATTATAAACTTGCTAAAAAAAATTAAAATTTGATTGAAATTAAAATTTACAAAAAAAAAACACCAAAAATTTACAAACAAAAATATTTTTAAAAAATTAGAAGATTTTAAAAAAAAGTTTTAAGTTCTCACAAAAATATATTTAATATTATCGGAATTTATTTCAAAACAACTAAAACAATGAATCAAGTTTTCAAATTTCTCATTAAATAATTTCACCAAATATTCTGAAATTCTTTGAAAAGATATTTCAGAATAATAATTTAAAGAGAACTGTGGATACCTAAAAAAGAAAAAATATTTTAGTAAAAAAACTTGAAGTTGCAAGAAATTTCAAGTTTTAAAAATAAATATTCAACAAAGACTATTTAAAAAAGATAATAAGAACCTTCATAAAAAAGAGAAACTGGTAAATAAATCCGTTTAAGTTTTGAAAATTTATTTAATTAAGCAAATTAATTTTTTTTAATTTCCCACACGATTCATAGACGGTCGGTCCGAAATGCAAAACTGAATATTTTCCAAAAGTTTCTAAGGTTTAGTTTTATATGTATTCTGGCTAGAGTTCGAGTGCTGAATTTCCCAATTCTATTCAAAATATTTCATTAAGGAAAATGTAAGAAGAAGCTAATCACATTGGCAGAACGGAATAGTATTGTTTTTCATGGTCGCCACACCATCATCATTAGGGTTTTAACTGTTTTATCTATTAAAATTTTTTATTAAAATATATACTTTCCAGCACAAAAAATTGAGTTTGTTTTTGTCGCCTAAATGTTGAGATTAAATTTTTTTAGTACGAGTACTTGTTATTTAAGTTAAACAAAATATAGACTTTTGAACAAATTGATGCAAGGATGTGTTTACCCTCCATACATCCCTGATGATAGAAGTTTAATTTCAGAAAGTTCGTAATTATATCTGCAACTGTAATGTTAAACTCTGTATTAAACCCATTGCAAGGACATGCCCAACTCCTATGTGTCCTTAATTTCAATTACTCAACTCTTGCTAAATTTATGATCAACAAAAAATAAAATTCTTGTGGACATTTCAAAACTTACCGCTCTATTATCTAAATGGGTTTAGTTTGTCCATGAACTTGAATTCTTCCCACACATCCATCCTTATATTGAAATATTGAAAATTTTTATTAAATTTATGGTCAGGAAAAGAGGGTTGATATTTCAAAAATTCAATTTTTCTTAAGCTAAGTTGTAAGTTTCCTTTAATTTGTTCTAAATATGGTAAATGGGTAAATATTTCGAAAATTACTGATTTGTTTAGCTCTATTATAAATTTCGTTTCGTTTTCTTTATAGCCATGGCATCCCGGCTTATACACATATGTATATCCGTTTTAAAATTATTTCCTGCATTTGTGATTCTGCGTCTGGGCTTCAGGGAAAATTTCATTCTATTGGGTGCAAGGTCGTGCCTACCTCCCATGCAACATTTTTGAAATTAAAGACATGAATGTTCTTGCAATAAATGCAAGGAAATTTATCAAAGATCATAAACTTAAGGGGTATTTAATTTTTAAATTCAAGGATGTATATATATGACCTTAAATGTAGCTTAAATTTTGTTTTTGCATGTTCTTCGTACGAAATATGCCGCATACTTTCAAAAATATTTCGTCAATTTCTGCAAAAAAAAAAATGTTGTATGAAGGCATCTCCCTGCAGCGAACGCATAGCAATTTTCCACAGCGCTATGGCTCAAAATTATATTTGTATGTTTTACTTGTTGTTGCAGATTTGTAGGCCATATTTGAGTCTAACCAAAAATGCATTTTTTTTTGTCAGCATAAGATAACCGTTTAATTAATAAAACTTTTCTTAAAAAAAATATTTACCTGCAGTTGTTTGATAGACAGACATACGAATTAAAAAAAGGATAATGTTAAATAGAGATAATGGTACACAATTGCATAAAGTCTTTGCGATTTCTTTTATGAGTCGTTTATTCTTTAAAGTCCAGGGAAGGTTAAAGTTTTACGAGAACTTATAACATTTGCTTTTATGTGTTTTTTTATAACAGAGACTTTGGGACGGATTGGTACGTCCATTTATAATTTATATCCTTAACAGGATCTCCAGGTACCACCATATGAATTATTTGAAATATTATCAGTTTATGTGTAATAAAATTTTCAAATAATGCATTTGATACACATTTCTCACCCCTGAATATTAAAAAAAGCTAAATTTATTACATATTTTATTATAGAGTATTTGAGACATTCCATAAACATAAAGTCTTATGGCATAAAAATTAAATTTAAAATGGATATTTATTTCAATCCATGCAAGAACATATCAGTTAGAGGAAGACTATTTGGATGCCTGTTGCATATGAGGGTAGAGCAGCTTGCACAAGCTTTTCGTGTTTATTTTCTATTTTTATCATTTATCCTGCAAATATCACAAATATCGACAGCCTTAATTTGGACAGGGTCACTCCTATTTGATATATTTCAAGAATTATTTGTTCCACCTGGTTAAAATATTTCCCTTTTCTTGCTGATCAGGTGAGATATTTTTCAATTATTCCTGGCAATTGTGCGTGTTGTTCTATATTTGCTTTTCACATATGAAATATGGGGTCCTTATAAAATGTGGTTTGCCTACCAGTTAATGCTAGATGTGAATTTCGTTCCATATATATACATGATAAAGGCAGTCAAAGCTGCCACATCAATAGCATTAAAGAATAATGTCTAAAAAGGCCTACATGTTTTTTGTTTGATTGGAGCAATAGTCAAGGGATGGCTCCTGTTTATGCAATTTACTCTGCTGGAACTAAGAAAACTGGTAATGCGAGTCAGGATAAAGGGAGTGGTGCTTGTGAAGATTCGATTTGAATCATTCTATGCTGGGGATGATAGGAAAGACATTTGTAGACAGTTCTTTCCACATACGCTCCATTCAACTAAAGAACGAATTGCCTGTGTAACACGTAGTGCGATGCCATGGTATATCGACCACGCCTGGATGTGATCTTAATGAAGAACGTCTTGTTCGCAAAAAAAAAAAGAGTGGCTCTCGGAAATATATTACCTTATTTCATTAGAGCTTATTGTATTATAAATAGTAACGATAGGATGGCAAAGCACATCTCACATTGCGTAGGTACTTTAGTGAGTCGCCAATGCAAATTTTTGCTCCGTCGTGTCTACCCGGTCCAGTAGCTTCAAAATATACTTTGTAGTGCCGACTCATACATGAGAGTTGTATTCCATATTCGAACGGTTACAAATAGTTAGAAGATCATTTACATCGTCTTAAGAAACCGAGGCACTTGAAATTGTGCCCAGTCCATCGAGCATCACAAATGAATTTTCATGCCAAGAACATCAATGAGCTTCTCTTCGTAGTAGATTCTTTACCTTATCCATATTCAAAAAATCTTTCTCGGTATATAAATATTATAAAATATATAGTCATTAATATATAATCATTACGTTCCCTTAAGCAAAATTTGAAGGGAGACGAAAAACCTTTCAAGCGATCAGCAATAGAGATGACACTGACCTGATTAGGTTTCAAAATGAACTATTTTGGTATAGCATAAAAAGATGTTAATGATCTTTAATTTAAAGTGTACAACCCAAATAATTGAACTAAATTTATATTCTTTTTAAATAATTTGTTTGTTGGTTTCATTTTATTGAAAATGTTTTTTTTTTGTTACACACATAAACGTTAAGATAATAAATTTTAAAAATAGATAATCCGTTAAAAATTTTTTTAAATATGTTTGGAATATTAGATATACATAATATGGAAAGAATACCGATTTTCAAAAACTTTTTTTGCTTGAAAGAATTTGCTCCCAAGTTGGTCCCATATTTATTTTTTTTTTTAAATCGGACGAGCAATTTGACTATAGCATAACTTCTTCATTTTTGACCGATTTTCAAAATTATTGTTTGAAAGGATTTGCGTATAGTTTGGGTATTACAACTTTTTTATTTCGAAAATCGGAAGGGTGATTTGCCCGCAGAAAATATTGCTTTTCGCATAACTACCCTAAAATTATTATTATTTGACACTGTAGCCTGTAGTTTGGTTTCATAAAAATTTAAGTGAAAAGCGGACGTATAAATTGGCTTTCCAATAACTCCGCCATTTGGGGAAATATTTGAAAAAAAAAAATTATCTAAGAAGTTTTTTCAGTCTTTCCTGGGAGTGCAATATAGACAAGAACTGGGGGGCAACAGGCTTTTGAACCAACCCTTAGTTGCTTCAGTTTTGTAGTCTGTCCGATACGCTATTTGTATTGAAGTAATTTTTTTTTGCCAGAATGATTTTTGTTACACATATAAGGGTTAAGAAAATATATATAAAGTCTCCTGCAATTTATATTGCGCAGCATTTAAAATTTATAGTTTCATGCTCAGCTTATCAATCCCTAATTCTTCCCGCAGACTTCATATAAGAGGAAAGCCATAAAAATTATGGAAGTGAAATGAAAATGGCAAAATTGACACAAAATTTTTTTTGTAAAACATGGAATACCTTGACAGGAATGAAATTATGACTAGTTTTTTTTTTTAAATCCACTATGAAATCTATGAACTAGAAAAAAATATTAACAATATGACAAATAAATGATAATTGTATTAAAAAAAATACCAAAATATTTTTTTTCTTCTCCGAAATACTTAATTTCTTACGGCACAATACAACAAATTTTGATAGTGTGCAAAGTCTGATTGGAATTAATTAAGTATAAATCATTTAAATAGAATATTCGGGCGTGGCACTGCCCATTTTTCTAATCATAATATTAAAATTTTTACCGGGTTATAATGTGTGTGTGTGTGTGTGTGTGTGTGCAAAGTTTCATATGATTTGATGAAACAGCAGCAGTTGTCTCTGAATGTGAGGGGCACTGCCCACTTTTCCAGTCAAGATATTGCGTTGTCGCTGAGAGTCAATATCTCTAGAAAGCTTCATAAGACTCCTTCTAAAATAACTTTCGCCAAAAACAGTGGTCGTGCGAGCCACGATAAAGCGCTAAAAATGAGTGTAGGAATTAAAGAAACCAGAATGATTTCAACCATAAGACTTCCATGTTTTTTTCTAATACATATTTGGGAGGAGACTTTAGTTTCGATGAAGCATTACGTATATAAATTCGAAAGTAATTTTTAATGTTTCAATAGTTATACTTGAATATTAAAATCGTATAATTGATTCCTCAAAAGCCCAAAGCATTAAGGCCATGTCTCATTTTTGCCAGGACTGTTTCCATCTTTTCCATTTTTATTTCTTACTTTTTTGCTTCACATTAAGTTTTCAAGCTGCTTAATATTATTTATTACCAGAATTGTGGCCGTTTTAAACCAATATAAGGACTCCCATTATATTATTTCGTTCAACTATTAAAAAAAAAATACCTTAAAAAAAGAACAACGATTGTTAATTATAATCCTTTTGCCATTTATTTTTATACGGAGTTGATACTGATGTTATTTTTAAAAATATCCCTCGTTTGCTCGTTCAAATCCTTTGACTCTTACATCTTCCTCAATAAACGATGAGTGCAACACAACCCAACGTTGAATAAATAAAGTTTATTGGCATATGGTGGTGGTGCATATTTATAAATATATAAGAGGGCAGTCTTAATATTAGTATTTAATTTTTATTTATTTTCTAAATACTTCTGATCCATTCCTTCCCCCCGGGGGCACGGTCAATGCATCTTGTCTTGGTGGCTTGGTGTTGTGCTTCCTGGGGTATAGGGTTATCAGGTTTCCGGACCTAGGCCTTTTTGCTGATAACCCCTAAAAACTTGTATGTTGCTACCCAATCCCTGAAACAACAGGGCAACGGGCGCGCATGCAAGTAAATTAAAGGTGAAAGTGGGTTCGCTCGCTCGTCCGGTAAGTGGGTAATCTGGCTTTTCCAGACCTTGACCTTTGGCCAATTACCCCTTGAACTTATATGTCACTACCCTATCCCTGGACATAACAGGGCAACGGGCGTGCATATATTTAATTTAAGGAAGTAGCTCTGCCTATGCTTGTCTGGGTAGAGGTGCTACCGATACCTCAGGTTTGCAGGGACCTAAAATCGGAGGTGTTTTTACAACGCGGCTGACCAGAGTCCTATCTGGTGCCACGGGAACCAGTAGCCCCTAGGACGTGTCCTAGACTGGTTATTGGTGAGGCCCCTTCGGGGATCACGTGGTGGCTGTGGTTAAAACCCAAAGATACGCGGGAAGAGTTATGGGTCAGACGAGTGTGTCTGCAAGAGGTGCTAGTGACTGATTATAGATGCTCTCTTCAGGCCGTATATCTCTAGGTGTTGTTGCTATTCGACAAAGCTACTCTGATGTTTTGCGGTGGGCGAAGCCTCAGGTAAGATGGGGGCACTATTTTGCTGCCGGGCCATCGGGGTAGTAGGAGGTTAGATAGCTCCAACACTTCAGCAAAGTGTCTGTACATGGTTCTGCAGCCTGTACAGAATTTGCTACCATGTTGTCCCTATCAGGGGCACATGTTGTTGCCTCTCCCAGTATGTGCCTCTGGAAGGGACGACGGGACGATGGTGAACGGCTTTATTCACCCAGTGCGAAGAGCACCGTCAGGTAAGGACTTCGGGCAGGTACTGACGTAAAATCTTTGACATCTTTGATCCATTCCTTTTCAATAATAAAATCGAAATTGTTAAAAATGGATGTCAGCCCTACAATTACACCCATTTTATTTCCAAGACTCGATGGTGCAATACATATAGAGTATATATATATATATATATATATATATATATATATATATATATATATATATATATATATATATATATATATATATATATATATATATATATATATATATATATTCGACGAACTATTGGAAATTTAGTCGACAGCCAGACGGCACTTGTGTCTCTTGAATCCTTAATTGCCACGTCTTTATTGGTCAGTCAAGAAAAATTCTCAAGGCTAAATAGAATTTGTCACATTACCTAAATTTGTACCCCTGGTCATAGAGACCACTTTGGTAATGAGCTAGCTGATGATTGGAATCTGGTTTAAACATTTCTAATATGGTGTCAGCTGCCATTGCGCTTGTGACTATTGAAAACAGTATCGTTCTGCACTTTCAGAAGCTTTCTGCAAAAGGCAATAGATGACATAATCTCAACACATGCAGGATCGCCGAGGTAATATGGCCCTTCTACAACATGAACCGTACAATGCAACTTGTAAGCCACAGTCGTAAGAATACAACAAAACTGTTGTCGATATTAACGGATTAAAGGACGTTAGGAATACATGCAAACTGATTTGATATACCTTTTAACGGCCACTGCCGCAGCTGCAGAGATATAGGAAAAGAATAAACAGACCTCTAAGCGCCTTCAAGATTAGATGACCTCTTAAGCTACTTAGTGTGTCTAGTACCAGAACCAGTAGAGGTTCTATGCACAATTCAGCTGACAGTTTATATGGTCATGTCAAAACTGCGTCATCTAGACTCTACTTGAAGGCTGGCGAGCACTAAACTACCGAGAAAACCAATCCACAAATTGCGTGCTCTTTCCTTAAATAAGTTTGCACTTGTTATCAAACACTAAATTCTCTTCAAAGGCAAAAAATGTCACACTTTTTTTACAAGACATTTTTCACATGTTTCATTACATTTTCAGATGTAAATAAGAACTAATATAAATGTGTTGTTGTAATATGTACCTTGTTGTAGCGAAATTTCAATTTCTTGTAGTATTTTTAGAACATCCATATTGAATATTTTAGTAGTAACGATCTTATAATAATATAAAATCTTGCCTAATACCTTCAAGGCAAAAAATGATGGCGTGTTCATTTCTAAGAATAGAATTATGCCATGGAAATGGCGAATACGTGGTACATATTACCGAGCTGGGGAAAAATGATGCATTTTTCAAGCTTAAATTAAAAGTTGCTTGAAATATTTAATGTCCATTCATTGAAATTTGTTAAATTGTTTTAATGAAATTTTCCCGCAAAAATAAATATGTAAATGAAAAACAAAAACATCTATTATTTGTGTCAAGAAAGTAGTTAACACAGTTGTAAATAAGGGTAGTATGTAACACCCAAATAAAGTTGAATGGGAAATGTTTAACATATTTTTACATCTTTCATGTAATATATTTAGAAAAGAACACGTTCGTTTTTGCACTACTGTCTATTATTTTTACAACAGAATGCAAATATGCTGGAGAGGCGAAACGAAAACGCTATTAATGTTTTAACTCTGTTTTAAACAGAATTGTGTTCGCCTTAATCAAATACGGCAGGTATGGACTCAACATGGGTATAATGATATTTTGTTGCTTCCAAAAGAAAAGGGACTCAAAAAACGGTGCAAATATAAGTAGACCAAATAAATATCTAGGATTATATAAACGTATTTTTTAAAATTAAAAAATCATTTTTTGAATAAACGAGTACCTTGTATCCTTGCCACAAATATACATACACATATAAAGGGTGTTTTTATAGAGGTATAGAACTTTAAGTTGCAATAAAACAACGATGGATTATTCGATTGACATGAATTTTATTTATCCGCAAGATAATCTTGTGGCATTACATTTTAAATATGATTTCTGGCATATGACTGCCACGGCTGGCGGGGATGTAGTCCAATCTGGACGTCCAATTTTTGATGAATTTTTCCCAACATTTGTGGCCGTATATCGGCAATAACACGGCGAATGTTGTCTTCCAAATGGTCAAGCGTTTGTGGCTTATCCGCATAGACCAATGACTTTACATAGCCCCACAGAAAGTAGTCTAGCGGTGTTAAATCACAAGATCTTGGGGGCTTATGAAAATCGGGAACAACGGTAATCTCCTTTTGGGCCCATTCGACGAATCTACGCCTTACTTGATGATCGTTTGGCTTCAGTTCTTGCACGAGTTGGATTTTGTATTCACGCAAACCAAGATCCTTCGCAAAATCTTCCATAAAGTGGATGGATACAGATCCAATTCCTGTGCTCGATGGCGGATGGACTCATTCGGGTCTTCCTCAATGCTACGCTCTACAGCAGCAATAGCTTCTTCTGTACGTCTCTGGGGATGCGAGTTATCCATAAGAGTAAACGTGGTGCGGAAACGTTCCATGGTTAATCGAATTAACTGCTCTGGTGGACGATTTTGTCGACGATAAAATGGACGTAGTGCGTGATACGTTTTCCGCACAGAACCATTATTTTCGAAATAAAATTGCACTATTTGCAAGCGTTGTTCAGGCATGTGTCTATTAATGATGAATTGCCAAACCAAACTGAGAACAAATCACTTGACTGCTGTTAAATCGGTCGCCATCTTGAAAAGTAATGCCAACTTAAAGTTCTATACCTCTATAAAAAACACCCTTTACAAATATACATATTAACAATTTTGCTCACTTTTCAAATCATTCAAGTGCCAGCCTCGTTTCTTTACTCCATGTAAATATATCTCTGATTTCAATATGGTCTAATGCTCGCTCAAAGCCATTTTTATACCTGTTCTTATTGTCAGCAATTTCGACTCCTTTTTACTTTGCTCTTCTTTTATGCTCGTCTCACTTTTATTTTACTCTTACCATCATCTCGTTGCAACGTTTGTACGTGTTGACTGGTGAAAACCATAAGAGGATGCTTTAGTTATTTTTACCTTTTTTGGTAGAATGAACTATTTTGCTCTGACATCTTACTTATTGTATATTCATAACGTCAACCCACATTTAAGTGGCGTTAAACTTTGTTTGACATTTTTCTCGTGCTAAGGACAATAGAGTGAAAATAAATCAATAATAATAACACAGATTGACAAAATATTTTCATATAATTTTTTGGAGGGAATTTTACCAAAAAAATATTTTGGAAAACTCCAGTAAGTCAATATTTCTTAAAAGGTTTGTTTAGAATCACTGTTACAATCAAAATCGGAGATCAACATCAGCAAATCTTTGAAACTTCCCGAAAATTCCTGGAATGCTGAGATTACGATCTGGAAGTATTACAAGTTTTAATTATTGCCAATAAAAAAGAGAGTTTTTTTATACCTGGAAGCGCACCTTCAGTGTGTTGGGAATAATAATTTTTTATGTTTTTTTTTTTTATTTTTGAGGGAGAAAGAGAATATTTTTTTGAATAACTATGATAGATTATTTACCTCCAGGAATGAAGTTCATGTCTGGAAGTCTGGAAGTAAAAGTTTACTAATACTCACGGTTACTTTTTCCATATGAGAAAGATATTTTACCACGTATTGATTTGAGGTAAATAATATTTTCATGTAGATTAAACAAAAAGAGTATATTTTACGAACAAGAAAATTATTTTGAAATCAAATTTAACAGATTTATAGAAATAGTTAATGCTTTCAATCAAAGTTTCGTCATCTCGACTTACACGGAGGTTTGGAAAATGCTTTATTATATTTTTAAAAGCTACGCAAGTGTCGTTCCCTGAGAATAACTAAGATTTTTTTTCATTGAGTAATTTCATCAAAATTTACTGACAAATCTAGTGCCGTCAAATAAGTGCTCTTCGTTGCGTTAACTTTAGAAATAGAAGTAAGGGAAATCAGCCATCCTGAAGCAGAAAAGTATCGTTGTAGGTTAGGTTAGGTAAGGTTGATTGGAGGGGTATGATAGCCCATATCATACGACATACACTTAAGCCAGTGAAGGCTTGTTGTGCGCTCCCTTTAATTATCAAACACAAACTGCCAGAGTTCTGCGGCAGGATTCGAACCTGCGACCTTCGTACTATGAGTCTAGTACACTACCTACTAGTCTACGAAGGCCAGTTCATGTTGATTGGCCCTAAGCGACTAGGCATAAAATGCAACGTCTTACTTAGCTTCCTTCAGAGAAAATTTATCTCCCTCTTGTCGTTGTAAACACTTTTATTTGTAATTGTAACAAAGTCCGGTTTGTGAACCGCAATTAGTGACAATATGAGTTTTTCCAATGACTTCAATGTCACTGCAAGATAGAATTTTGTTTGCATCCTGTTCACTACATCCGCAGTCATAATCAAAATGTCCTAAAAAGGCTGTTCATCCCACAGTGCACACTACACTCTACTGTATATGCAAACCATTCTTATAGCATATTTTATTCTTGCTTTTACAATATAAATTTTGTTTTAATATTTTATCGACATTATTTAGTAATACGACTAAAATTTCATTCATTATGACATGTTTGACAATCCACCCAAGCCTCATGGTCATAAAAAGGACTAACGTCAATGGGGTTATATTCACAAAGACTAAATAAGTGTGAAAGTAAACGTTTTGTTTTTTTTAATTTAATAAACAGCTGCTTAGATTTTGTAGTGAGAAAAAGTATAATTCCGTAAAACGAGAACTGAAAATGCATGGAAAAACAATATCTAATGATCGGGAAACTAATTTTTTTAATTATTATTTTTTTGTTGCAACCACATTCTGTCTAAGCAGTATGCAAATTTAATTGAAGAAAATTTGCACTGCGGTTTTAATTTCTAGATGATTGACATGCCAAAAAGTATGATGAAAATAATGAACAACGAAAAGGATCAGAATTTTCTCACAGTGAGAATGTTTCCAGTTAATAATGACATCATGGGGTTATTACTTGCGTCGTATTATACTATAATCCATACTGAATGGAATATAACCGAAGTATTTAAATGAACCAAGATCCTCCATTCTTTCGGCCAGTTATATTATTTATAATAAGCAAATTATAGGAAGAAGTAGTGCATACAAAATTAAATAAATACTTTAAGGATAATAATCTATTAAGTGAGGCCCAATCTGGCTTTAGAAATAATCACTGTTGCGAGTCTCCCCTGAGCTGGTTAATAATACAATGGAAAGCAGAAATGAAAATAAATATTGTGAACTTAAAGAGGACATTTGTAACAAGAGAATAATATAAAGAAAATGAGTTTAAATAGTTTAAAAGCCATTAAGAAAGCAGATGTCGAAAAACAATTTTTACCAAGAATTATATTGTAGAAGTCAACATAGGATCACCTTAAGGGGCAGTTCTGGGAACATTATCAATTATGAAATATAGAAATGATCTGCAAAGCAATGAATGCTTACAAATAGTGCTTGTTTATATTTGGGGAAAGAACTCAGATGAATGCGAGCGTATTCTCAATGACAAATTAAGGAATGCAGGATAAATTAAAACTCAACACATGTAAACGAAGGTTGCGACTTGGATTCCCGTCTACAAACAAATGAAAGTTTTTCTTACTACGCTTATTAAACCCAAATTATAACATAATGTGTATTTATATTTTTAGGATCTAAATAAATACATAAATCTTTGATATCTTATTTTTTTTCCTAATCAGTCGAAAAAATTATATCTGCTTACGAAGAATTTTTTATTCTCAACAATTACATCGTACGAAAGGATTATGATTTTTATGCCATCGTGTGTGTGGGCCTAACAGAACTCAGGTTGTTTTTAATTCAAAAACAAAGTTTTTTATTAAAATAACTTTTCTTCATGTTGCCGTATTTGTGTTTCATAATTTGAAAAACTATTAATAAATTTATTTTTCATTTCATTAAAAGTTCATCAAAGTTGAAATTAAATTGTCGCAAAATCGTGTCCAATATTCCTAATATTCTCAAAATATATAAAATATCTGAATTCGAAAAAAAAAAACATGCAGACTTTTTTCTATAATTTGATGTGATTTATTTTAAAAATTAAAATTTGCTGCGAATCGGAAGTTTAGCATTTAAAAATAATACAACTTCAGATGGGAAAATAAAACTTTCTAAAAAATAATAGAATTTATAGTATAAAAATAAATATAAACAAAATATTAAACATTTTATACATCGGATCGCAGCACTAATTATCTTGTAGTATATTAACACTCAACCGAAATCTGGTAGATTTGAATTGAAATCTTTTCGGTTTATAACGTTGTCATTTGCCACTTATGGGCCTTTTTACTTTGAGAATGCCGAAATACGTATATAAATTCTATACTTCATATGTGAAACAGCTTGTAGAGTAAGATTTCTAACCCGTGTAATATATTTTTGTAAATTTTGGGTAGACTTTGAGTAGACTTAAACAGCATGTAGAGGCGTTTTGTATGAGAAATGTATCAGAAATCAACTAGATTTTGTTCAAAATCTCTTAAGCACATGATTTCGATCAGTTGTGAATGCACCATTGATGCTTTTTTAATTATCTTTTTCCGCTATTTATTTTTTCACATTCTCTATTAACGAATATGTAGACGTTTTTAATAAATCTTTTCCTCCATCCGCAACAGCTTGGCTTGCAGCATTATTTATGATATTTTTTCTAAATATTTTGTCAAATAATAATTACTTTTCCTTCTTCTTTCAAAGAATATCAAAATAAGCGCCGCATTGTATAAAACTCGACTTTTCTGAGAGTTGAAAATTTCTGTAGAAATACGTTTTCTTTAATAAAATGTGGCCTTGAGCCATGCTCTTGGCTTCTATATTCACATTACAGACTTACTGTGTCGTATGATTAATGTGGCATTGTTTAAATATCGCAACAAGCAACACTCATACGCTCCCGTTGCTGCTTTTTGGTAAACTCAGCAGTACAACAAATGCAACTTTATCTTTATTCAATGTCAAAAACAGCAGAATTATAGTAGAAAGCAACGAAAAATTTTCAAATGTAATCAAAACAAATAAGCAAAAATATTGAAAATAAGAGAACTCAAAAATGTAGCAGAAAAACTTATCAGTTGTGCTGTCAATTTTATCTATAATGAATTAACCTTGAACACATTGAATTTCAATTTGTAAACAAAGGCATTACCTTTTCTGTTTATATTTTTCTTCCAAATTGTTTTCATTATAATTCCTAATAACATATAAAGAAGTGTTTGGGCGCTGCACAAACAGCTTGACAGGTAACAGGAACTAACTGATTTTTCACAGAGCTTTGCGATCCTGCTGATTAGTTAGAGGTGCTAGAGTTTGTTGGCTCTTCGAAGTCTGTCGCCAGTCTAAGCTTTAATTACTTAAACAAGATATTTAGATGCTATATCCTGCAATTATGCTACTTGATCTCAAATGGATTCTCACCGATGGACCAGCATAAAGCTCTGAGGACTTACTGCCGCCAAATAAAATTCAGCCTTATCATTCTTTTAGACACTTTGTTGTAACGAAAGTAGTTGTAAGACGCTTATCAAAATAAGAGCTTCTGATTATCTTGCTAGTGGAATCGGAATCATTTTTATGAACATATCAAAAAATTACAATTACTTTCTGTTGCTTCAATATGTTTTTCTTCAGTAATCAGTACTACCATGCTGTATTACCATCTTATATTGGGGTCTTATAAACCAGTATTATACTATTGTTTTTTTTATTACAGTCTTAGACTAGGTGGTTATTCCAACATTATATATCACCATTTTATGTCACGTCTTGGTGCCACATTTGACAAACGATATATTCCCAAACGTTCGAAAGTTGTGTGAAAATATCCCAGTATCCCGGTATTTTTCATCTAAACTGAAAACATTTTTAAACAACTCATTTTCAAATAAAGAGCCCTTATACTACTGGCTTATACCACTGTCTCGTATTAGCGTCTTATAGTCTTTTGCCATACCATCGCTTTATGCTACCATAATATATTAGCGCCTTATGTACGTTTCATATAATTTCGCCTTGTACTGTAGTCTTAGACTGCCGTCTTATACTACTGTCTTATACTTTATCATAATGATATTGTCTTGTAATACAGTCTCATATTACAGTCTTAAAAAACTCTGCTAAACTACTCTTTTATAAAACCATCCTCCACTGCCGTTTTATACTGCCGCCTTATTCCAATGCCCTTACTGCCATATATATTCACCTTATACTAACGTCTTATATTACCGTCTTACGATACCATCTTATATTACCTTCTTATGTTATACTATCGTCTTACATTGCCGTCTTTTTCTGCCTTCTTATGCTAATATCCCATACTACCATTTTATAATATCGACGCATACTACCATTTCTTGCCGCTTCTTTACTTAAGTTTTTTTTCTACTGTTTAATGCCAACTTTTTCAAATTATGAAGTTTCTATGCTGATGTCTCGTGAAATTTTATCATATTACGACATTCATGAAATTTTCATATTCCACAATTAATGCGTCAATTTTAATTTTAATTTTATTTTCCATAAATAAAATGTTGTTTATTTTAATAAACATGCCGTTCTATCGAAATAAATCAATAAATAATCTGACAATTTCTTTGGTGGAATACATTTTTAATGAGGTTCGAATAATTTGGAAATAAATTGATATAGAAATAAATGACCATCAGAGAATTTTTTTGTCTGTCTATCGTTAAATTCATTCATGTTTTCTGGACGGTTGAAGTGTTGCTTTTCTTATTTCGAAGAATTGCAGACGTTTTCCATTTTAATAAAAGTCTGATTAATTGACTTTGAAATCTTGTCTCTGACTGGCTTTTCATTGGCAAGGTATTTTGATTCACCTGCATTCTAAATTTAAATATACTTCAATAATTTAAAAAATACTCCATGCTACGCTATTCAAGCGAGCGGTAGCCGACAAAAATTTCTCACGGCCCTCGTCCCATGTACGACAATGAGGTTAATTTGCATCGTTTTTTACTGATTTTTTTCTTTGATTTTTTAAATAAAAAAGTTGATTACGTTGTATAGGAAAAACAGTGTAAAATATTCGCTGCATACTTTTAGGATAGAGAAATTAAAATGTGCTTATTTGCTGCATTCTAGAAATATATTTAAAGTAATTCCTTAAAATATGTGCAGTTTTTATGGTAAAATGTTTCTTTTCATAAAATATTTTATTAAGAATATATAGGGTGTTTAATTAGCGCAGGCAAATGATGATGTTTCGGCGGCATCTGCATGTTTTTTTCTCGTTTAATTCAGCCAGGAATGTCAAATTGTAACCATCTCCACAAAACTTAAGATTCGTCAATGTCTATATCTATATATATTGCTCCTTTAAAGCAATATAGTAACGACTCAAATAAAAAAAATTTTAGTTACTAAAGATAAGTGCTTCTCTATATTCTCTTTATATACCAAAAATTAAAAAAAGAATCAGAATTATAATTGAAGTTAAGCCGAAGTTTTGCCAAATATTGTAGATTTTCACTAGAATTTGTCAAACGATTTAATGAATTATTTCTTAGTTTTAATTGTTACAGTGTTTTTAATATAAGCAGTTTGACTTGCAAGGATATTTCTAAGACTTATTGTAATTACATTCTTATAATTATATATTTCCCTCACGACAGTAATGGGGTCCTTTGAGAAATATTTATTTATTTATTTAACTAGTTTGCTATTAAAAATTATAAGACAATTACAGAAGAGCTAGAGCATCATAGGCCATAAACTCGATGAATTAAGAAAAAAGCCAAGTTATATATTTACAAAAAGACAAGTTGAAAAATATTAAATAAAATAAAAAATTAAATAAGATTTGAAAAAAATCATGTATTACCAGAGGTTAATGTCGGACATTTTTTTGTGTATAGCAATAAAAAATATAAAATAAGTTCTTAATTAAGTTGTATATTTAGTGATTTTAAGGAAATTTGTCATATTTTTTATATTGTCTTTCAATGGCGTAGACATAAATTATTTTGCGTTAATATCTCGAAAACTCTGTTCACGTTGATAAGAAAATTGTGTACACGATGTTGAAATGTGGCCCAAATTATTCGCAGTTGCACAAAATATGAGAGTGTAATATCGTTGTATGGCCCAATTTTAGCGTAATAAATTTTATTTGATCCTTTCTCAAGATATTATCCAAAATTTTTTTAAATAATCAAATATTATAGTATCTCTCCCAGTCCGATGTTGATAGAACTACTGCATTACGTGTCCAATAGAATCGGTTGAAAAATTTCACCAGGTCCACTTTACTATAATTCGGTGTCATTATTATTGAACTAATCGTAGTATTCTTTGCAGCTTTGAGATATGGATATGATCTCTTTGTAGGAAACTTTAAAAGATTTTATGTTTATGCCTGTAGTATCTGAGAACTATATTTATTATTTTAACATCAAGAAGTTTTTGTAAAAATTGTCAAATGAAAAATAAAGAATATATTATTACGACTGGCGTAGAGACCGACTTTACATCGGCGTTACAATGCCAAAACAAACAAGCACAATATAAGAATTCTATATTGTATTGTATTACAAAAAAACGGTATTTATAGCAGACTTAGAATGCTTTTATACAAATACTTATAGTCAACGTGAGTCCATTTTATTTTTATTGCAACGGGCGTTTAATTGTATACATGTTGCAAGAAAAATAAAATAATCTCTGTCTTACATTTAGTGGCGCATTTAAAGTTTTATGCTACAAAAAATACAAGGCAAAATGATAAGAAATGTTGGTAGTAAATGCAAAAATATTCAAAAAAAAAAATTAATTAATTAATTAGAATAAATAGAAGTATGTATATAACAAAATAGAATAAATAATAAAAAATTTAGTATTATTAACAAAATTAAATAATATGAATTTGTTTCGTAATAGCAGAACTGTTTTTGTGTTGCGAAGGCAGTTCCAAAAACGTCTTAGAACTAGCATTAGATTTTTTGGACTTAAAAAAATATTATTTCTCGATCGTGTTATAATTTACATTATACTAGTGTTCGCCCAGTGGTTGAAATTCAACCATTATTGCCACAATAAAAAACCGCTCAGATAAAATGTCATATTTTTCTTCATTTCTAATAAAATGTATTACCGTACTTACTCCATTCTTTAATAGTTGTATTTATTAATGTAAGCTTTTCAAATAAATAATAGAAACGGTTTTGATGTTCATTTAAGAAACATAAATTTATTGCCTATATTAAAAATACTAAATTTTTTGACTAATTGAAGAAAAACTAAAAGTAAAAAAAATTCATTTTATTCAAAATATTTAAAGTAGTTGTACGACTGGCATCTTTATCTAAGGAAAATTTTTTTTATATAGTACAATATTCTTCGTAAAAACTCTATTGTCATTGAGTACGTTTCCTAGACCATTTTTATTCGAAATATAAAATTTTCGGCCATCGAATGAACGAACTCTACTCGCAGCTACATATAATTATCCATGAGCAAATATAGGTAGTCTCAAAAGGACACCTACCTTTTCAATAGTTTTCCCCTATGACTTGTTAATGGTCATAGCAAATACGGGTATAATTGGAAATTGTGTCCGCTGAAATTTAAATGGTAGAATTGTTCCAGAAAATGGTCAATTTATTCGTGGAATCAAAACAATGGAATTTATTTTCAATTCAATTTATGCGGTGGCATTCCGCTTACGTTCAGTGAATTTAAAAATTAAGAACGATATTCATTTCGTCATAGACATCATTAGAAACTTTATCAAAACTGTAATAAACCTTCTCCTCCCCTGAAAGACGAATAAGTATATCATTATTTATTGAAGCGAATTCTTCATTGGTAGGAGCTAAAATTACGGAATTAAGAATTTGATCCGATAATATATTCTCACGAATATTACCATAGATATCAGTAATTAAATTATCAAAACAACCAATTATTTGTTGTGGCAATTCAATAATGTCATCACCTAACTCTGGATAATTTCTTAATTCACAATTACCAAGTTTATTTATGAAATTCGACAAATTCTACGTCTTCTGGTCTAGCTATCATATTTTTTTGTTATGGTAACTTTGTGAAAAGAATTAAATTCCTTCCAACTAATGATGCAATTTTCAATTAAAGTAAATCGGGTCCCGTGTGGAACAACAGGTAAAATTTGCATTAAATCGCACCTTAGTAGAATACTTTTACCACCAAATGGTGGAATAGAATGAACAAATGAAATAAGTTTTTCCTTCTGAGTGTTTACGGAGTTGCCAAGCCACATTTAATTTTGTTAATTTTGAGTTTTTTGTTGTAATTTTTTTTTTAGCAAATTAAGAGAGAAAAAGTGATCATGGCTTTATGATTGGATAATATTCTTAACTGTTTTTAACTATCTTAGGCACAAAAATGTAGAATAAAAAATACATTCTGAACTCCTCCTATTGACAATATATCAAAAGAAAAAAAATCAAGCGAATACGTTGAGTATAGGTCAGTTAAAATGGTTCTTAATTTTTCCACTTGCCTATTTATATATAGAGTAGAATAAAAAATACATTCTGAACTCCTCCTATTGACAATCTATCAAAAGAAAAAAAAAATCAAGCGAATACGTTGAGTTTAGGTCAGTTAAAATGGTTCTTAATTTTTCCACTTGCCTATTTATATATAGAGTAGAATAAAAAATACATTCTGAACTCCTCCTATTGACAATCTATCAAAAGAAAAAAAATCAAGCGAATACGTTGAGTTTAGGTCAGTTAAAATGGTTCTTAATTTTTCCACTTGCCTATTTATATATAGAGTAGAATAAAAAATACATTCTGAACTCCTCCTATTGACAATCTATCAAAAGAAAAAAAAATCAAGCGAATACGTTGAGTTTAGGTCAGTTAAAATGGTTCTTAATTTTTCCACTTGCCTATTTATATATAGAGTAGAATAAAAAATACATTCTGAACTCCTCCTATTGACAATCTATCAAAAGAAAAAAAAAATCAAGCGAATACGTTGAGTTTAGGTCAGTTAAAATGGTTCTTAATTTTTCCACTTGCCTATTTATATATAGAGTAGAATAAAAAATACATTCTGAACTCCTCCTATTGACAATCTATCAAAAGAAAAAAAAATCAAGCGAATACGTTGAGTTTAGGTCAGTTAAAATGGTTCTTAATTTTTCCACTTGCCTATTTATATATAGAGTAGAATAAAAAATACATTCTGAACTCCTCCTATTGACAATCTATCAAAAGAAAAAAAAAATCAAGCGAATACGTTGAGCTTAGGTCAGTTAAAATGGTTCTTAATTTTTCCACTTGCCTATTTATATATAGAGTAGAATAAAAAATACATTCTGAACTCCTCCTATTGACAATCTATCAAAAGAAAAAAAATCAAGCGAATACGTTGAGTTTAGGTCAGTTAAAATGGTTCTTAATTTTTCCACTTGCCTATTTATATATAGAGTGGAATAAAAAATACATTCTGGACTCCTCCTATTGACAATCTATCAAAAGAAAAAAAATCAAGCGAATATGTTGAGTTTAGGTCAGTTAAAATGGTTCTTAATTTTTCCACTTGCCTATTTATATATAGAGTGGAATAAAAAATACATTCTGGACTCCTCCTATTGACAATCTATCAAAAAAAAAAAAAAACAAAATCAAGCGAATACGTTGAGTTTAGGTCAGTTGAAATGGTTCTTAATTTTTCCACTTGCCTATTTATATATAGATGAGGCGGCTTTAAAAATCATAAAAAAAATTTCGATTGCAAGAAAGTGTTAAAGCAAGAATCCTCGAAATTTAAAATAAAGTAGTTTTGATGAGATTTCTAAATCAATTTTAATGATATATTTGGTATAACAAAATTTTTTTTTTCGAAATTGCTTGGTATATATCAAAATTTATATAAATTTAAAAATAAAGTGTTCATTCCAGCATAAGTATGGTGGTATAGGACGGGTAAAGGAATGCCCCCAATTAATTAGTTTATATCAAGAGACCTACAACAGTGAGACCATTTTAATTTGATGAACGTTACTAAAGGATCAAACCGAGTATTTGAGCAAAAGAATAATGGCACAGAAGGAGGGAGATAATATAATTCGAAAGTATGTAGAAAATTTCGGCGGTAAAGTATTTTTTGCAGCAAATATAGTACGGGATGGGTCTCTCCTATAAACAAGCTATTAATTATAATATATTTGGAGCGCTACAAAATCTAAGCTACCAAGTTTGATGGGGGTTAATTTAAAGTAAAAGAAACTCTACTTGCAGAAAGATACTCTTTTACAAGAATATCATTATCTTTTATCGGAAGGCCTACAATACTGAAATAGATTATCATGTTGGCTTTCTTAAAAATAATGGTCGTTGCAGAAAACCACAATCCTCTCTATAATTCTGAATATGAATATGAATCTTTATTTAAAGTTTTTTTATTTTATTTTATAATGAGACGACTGGCGAGGCACAGCGAGTAAAAACATTTTCGCGGATGGCTGCGTAACTAGTGGAAAAGGGGAAATAAAATGCTGTTATTAAGCGTTGTTGAAAAACGACAAGAACACAATATTATATCAACAACATGTTCTACTGACAATATTTAAACAATTTCATAATAATCTTTTGTTGAAATTGTTTTATATTACGTTTTATTCTATTTTCAATAATAATACTACATTATAAGTTTTGACGACTACTAACCCATCAAACATTTTTATAATATTTTGATAAAAAACAAAAGTCCAGAAGAAAAGTTCACATCGAGTCCAAATCGCACGAGTTTTGGTGCCCAGTTCATATTACCTACACGTGAAATGACCATGCATTCAAATCAGTTCTGCCGAATGTACAATGTGTGAAACCACATGTCGTTGGTGTCCATATTATCCAAATCAGGCCAAAATAAATGAGTAAACAATAATCTATTGCTTTCGACGTTGAAATAATTATTTATTAATTTTTTTATTAATTGCATAACAAGACTTAGTCTTGTAAATATAATCCAACCTTGTTTATAATTATTATAATTTTTGAAATTGTATGCAGCAAATATTTCAAAATACTAACAATACAATAAATTTCAATATTAAGTAGTTTAAATAAAGATTTTATTTTGCATTTTTGACTGATTGTTTATAATTACTAATGAAAAGCAGACGTTTAATTGTAAACATGTTGCAAGAAAAATAAAATAAAAAAATAATTGTTTGTTGTATTGTTCGCATAAAACGCTTTCTAAACATATTATGATTGTGTATTTTTTAATGATTATGTACAATACTGAAGTCACATATTGTATTTTATTCTTTTGGCATAAACACATGATGTTGAATATTGAAGTAATGAAAAGCAAATTTTTTTAATTGTTGAGCTGCTCTCCATAATTGTTGGTGATGTGGGAGGGCATTTTATAGACGGACAACATTAAAAAACAATTCTAAGACAATGCATTTATATTAAGGAATTATAATATTTTTGCCCGTTAAATCGAATCTACTAAAATAGATATTCCAGCTCTTGCTTCTTATTTTCAGGAGACTTTCAAATAATACACAATATAGTGTTTTGACATAGAACGAGGTATCAGTTTATGCCTCTTGGGATTATAAGAATATCTCATTATATTATTGCTTATAACTTCGAGTTATTTCTAACACTACTGCAACTGTAAGTAAGACTTGGGACCAAGTATTTTTAAGCAAGTAACATTTTAACTTTCAATGGAATGTTATATTGAAAAATCCCTAATGTGTTCAATTTGTGCATTGATAAAGCTGGATCAAGTCAGATTATTATTAAATACAATTCTAAGACCTTTTGCAATATAGATTAAATAAATTTTGTTGTTGTTTAATTCAATGGATGTATAGGCTTTCAACGTAGAATACGTTATACGGTAAGGTAAGGGGTGTTGATCTTGAGCACAGAATTTTGAGAAAATGTTTGTCAACTTTCACCCACTTTTACTTATATATTAAAATATATTTTAGCAATTTTTATATGTTACTCAGTTTTGGTAATATGTTTTGTTTCGAATTACATTAAAAAAATTATATGTCTCTATATAAAAGTTTTATGTAGTTAGGGAAATAATAAAATGATATTTTAACTTTTTTTGTACATGCCGCTGTTGTTGTTGGTTTGTAAATGCCGCTGTTGTTTTTGTTGTTGTTGTGAAATCAAATGATTTTGGCTTTGCTGTGCTTTGTTTATTTTTCGAGCAGCTTGTAAATGTGTGTGTGTGTGTGTGTTCATTTCGTTTTGTTGGATCGGTCGGTTGATAGTTCGTTTGGTGTGGAACCTAAAATGAAGTGAGGGGAGCGTGGACACTTGTGTGTGCTTGAAAGTTTACAGATCTTTGCTGTCGTTTGTTTACTTCTGCGAGCAGCGTGTAAATGTGTGTGTATGTACATTAATACAAAGGATTGGCGATGTATACGCTCACTATATCAATGGCGTTTTTCCTAAACACATTTCTGTGAAAACATTGGGAAGTAGTTGGAAAGCAGCTAATCTATTGTGCTGCCATATCATAAAATTTATTGATAGATTTAAATCATTTATCAAAAATTATATTTAATTCATATATTTTAATTGCAAAATGACTAACGTATTCTACGTCTGACCTATGCGCCCGTGTTATCTAACACAGGCTTGTATTATTTTTTTGCTAAATCACTAGACATTTAAATTTATTAGGATTTAAATCAAGTCGATTTTTTGATCTAGTTTGATTGATTGATCTAGTCGGCTCAGCCATAATTGTATATCATCTGCATGGATATGAACATTGCAGTGAGATGAATTGCTTGGCAAAGCGTTAGCGTAAAGCGAGAAAAGCAGTGCCCCAAATTTGATGCTTGAGTTACACCTTTGTAGAGTTTTATTGGATTGGACTGTGTTGTTAATATATACCAATTGGGTACGACCTGCGAAATACAGCAACATAAGTTGTACTGTAGTGTAAGAAAAATTAAAGTTAGATTTAAGTTTGCTGCCCCATTATTTCATGGTTTACTGTATCAAATGCTTTCATTTCGAATTGTCTAGAACGATTTAGAACTGAACGTTTTGATCATCCATGTTTATATTCATCTTTCGAAAGGAAACTTAGTATAGCTGTTGGACGCTATTCGATATTTGGATTTGGCTCTGGAAGTATTTTTGCATGTTTCCATTTCACAGGAAATTTCACTGCTTGTGGTAATGATTTAAAAAAATTATATTACTTGTGGCAGAAGAGAAGGTAATATTATTTTTGCAAACTTCTGTTGCTTATTATCGAGCCCTATTCCATTTGACTTTACTGGGGTAAAACTTGCAAACTCATTAAATTAATATTATTGTGGGTTCCATTATTTGTTCCCCTAGTCCAGGATATATACTACAGCTTCCTACACCGCGACAATAAAATATATAAATTTTTGAAAGAAATTCAGTTGAATTTTCTTACATTCAGGACTTATGAGAAAGTTAATTATTCTCATGTATATTTTACGACTAATTTTTATTCTGTGTAGATGTTCAATTAAAACTAAAGAGGCCATCAAATACAGGGCCATCCATTTTTCGGGTTTAAAAGTAAAGTTAAACAAAACACACATTTAGCTATTATTTTGATTAAACTTTTATTTTATTACAATGGTCGAACATTGCCACTACGTGACCGCCTCTAGATCCACTGCTGTAATCTTCCTGAGGCAGTTTTCTACCGCTAGAGAACTATCCACGTGACTCGTGGTACCATTTTGTTTCAACCACATATCATTCAGTTCATAATATTTAATTGCAGGCCAAACATAGTCGTTTATCATACCGCCATAGCGCTCTGAATTGACTGGAAACGTTCTTTCAGAGCCGTTTTCAAACCATTAAGGCCCACACACTAACACGAACCAAAAATTTACTTTTTTTGTATGCAATGGCATATCCACCATCAATTTTTGGTTCTCCAAGCCCCACATGCGACAAATTTGCTTGTTGATATAACCACCGAGTGAGAAATGGGCTTCATTGCTGTAGAAAATGTTGTTCGAAAAATCACCATTGAATGAAAACCTGTTGCTCTATTACACAATTGGCTCTGATTGTTGCATGAGTTGCACTTTATATGGATGGAGATGCAAATTTAAATGGAAAACACACCATAATGAGCCGTGAGATAGACCCAATTGCGGAGAATGCTGTGCAATCGACAAATTTAAATTATCTGCCACACTTTTGACTAACAATAGCGACATATTCGACAGTGCGCACATTGCAATGATACACAGACCTGAGCACACCTGTAACGCTTCCAGTCTCTTCAAATTTCTTTATAATCTTACCAATTCCTTGCACAGTATGTCGATTATGACCTCGCAATGCTCGAAAAGTGGCCACATTGGTAGTAAAGTTTTACTATTTTTACGCGTTTGTTTGGCTCTAAAACAACCCATACCTGTGAATGATAAATTTTTGTTTAGACAAATAATAAAAAACAAAACAGATATATTTAACAACTGACAGCCTTTCCAGACTGACGGTTTGGAAACCACTTAATGGATGGCCCAATATTAAAAGGTTTCAAATGGCATATATTTTTTCATACATTGAAGTTATGTTCGTTGGTATATATGCACGTTGTGTGTATTAGTAGTTGTGTTCATACACACGCATACAGTCATTCGAAATAAGACTATAATATTTACTATTAATGAGACTTTAGTGTTAGAATTGTTTAAATATGTACGTATTTAACATTCGTAGTATTAAATAACATTTGTACTACTAAATACTTCCGCATACCGTACATACATACATTCACACATACATACATATGACCATTACAAAGAAAGTTATTGAAAAGACGCAAACATTTAGCCATAATTAAATAATTGCATGTATGCAAATATAGTAAATATGTACCATATCTATTCAGGCAACGAACTGAAAAAAAATCATCGCAAGACTCCGATTTACCCAGGTGCCTGTGTATAACACCACCATCTCAATTATGTTGATTTGCCCACAACTTCTCCTTTATCTACGAAGTTCGAGGCGAACTACGCTTCAATTCCATCAATTCCACGTGCACCAACATTTTCCTAAGTTGGACTATGTGGTAACTATAGCATTTCCCTCTCTAATGCTATGCCAAATCGCGCTCTACAGACTCGCCCTTTTACCACCAAACTATGGGCAGAATAAAAATAAATGCCTCCCATCATTTTCAACATTACAATGTGAACAATACGGACTATAATCACGTCCATTGCTTTACAGACACGACTTTAAGCAATCGTGTGCGCTAAGCACTTGCGTCATATAAAAGTTCTATTCACTGTGGGCTCTATTGATCCAAACGACAATATTTGGACTTATGACTTTTTCGAAATCTACTCATGGCTTTAATTAAAAAATTTTTCTGCTCCTTTAGAGGATTGTATGCTCTTTTCTTAGAAGTTTTAGCATCTTAGAACTCGCCAAATTATCGTGTAGAGTAACTCAGACCAACTTTTAGCGTCCTCATTGCTATTTTCAGCCAGATATTCGATAATTATATACTGTTTTATGTAGAAAGTATCATTTCTGTGGTCCTACACAGCCAGTTTTTCCTGAGACTGGATATACTAAAGATGGAATACAAAGCGATTATTTGGAACACTCTCATCATTATAGTCAACTTGATGATATGCGATAATTTAGACACTAATTTGTTCGGGTTGTTCTAGAAGGTACCCTCCTCCTGGGTCCTATCAGATATTATTTAAAATAAGACCAAACTGCCTTTGAAAAACCCGGTTTAAAAAATGAGAGAGTATTTGAATTTTAAAGGGCGACTTATAATTTAGTCTTTGTGTAAGAAGCACTGGAAGGTCTAGGTAAAATATTATGCTGTCTGTCTTTTTCAATGAAGTACGGCTGCAAGAGATTAAAAAGGATATAAAAATACACCAGAAGCTGCCAAATGGCAAATACAAATGCAAAAACATTTTAAAAATAAAGGAAGTCTGTGACAAAGAGAACCGTAGAAGAGAATAAATTATATATGTACGTACGTACATGTATATGTGCCTATGTACGAGTATATAAGGTGTTTTTTTCCTACATATATAGTGTAAAATTTCATGTCCTTTTAGAGACTAGGAAGGGAATTTAATGTTTTTTTTTTGTTTTTATAAATGTAAAACTAAAGGGAAAGAGGCGACAGATTAGAGTGACTAACTTTTTAAATACTAAATATTGAAATTTATTATTATGGGGTATTCTCGATTTGTTTCAATGACCAATTAAATGTCAGCATATTAGCAGCCAAAGCCACAACAAACAATAAATTTTTTAAATATAATTTCATTAACATAATGTTATACTTTTTTCTATAAACCAGGATGATTTCGGGATATCTACAGCCAGTAACCATATTTGTCGACGTTGGCTTCCCTGCAATGTTTTACTCTTCTCAAGACTGTAGATTTCATCGCTGAAAGAACTCAAGGCTTATGAGAAATGATTCGATGTTTGAACAAATTGTTTGTAGAGGGAACAATGTGAATATTTATGAGTAAATGAATTTTATTTTGACACATATAAAAGTTCTTAATAGTTTCTGTACAGATCTCCCGCAAATCACTAAAAACAACTCAAGAAAAATTCATGATTTTTAAAATTCTATATTCATCGCCGTTGACGGTATTGGCTAAAAACATATCAAGTGTTGTCATTGAATTCCAGTCATATCAAATAATAAAGGCGGAAGCAAAGAATCTCAATGTTCATTTAATCGTTCAGTTGTAAATTAGTTTCAATTACATATTGAAATATAATTTACTCTAAAATAATCAGCCTATAAATGGAACTCTTATTTGCTAATTAAGAAATATATGTACTTATGTTCTTACTCTTGTTCGTTTTCCTGGGTTTGGCAACAAAATATTTATTTTGCAATGACATTCACAGCATTAATTTAACTAATTTAAAACGATTTCAGTTGTTAATAATATATTTGTTATTTAATTTTTTTTTTTTCAATTTGTTTTGTGGCAGATATACGAATCGCCCTACACTATCGCTGAAGTATAAATTTTCAAAATGTTTTAAGTTTTTTGGTAGTAAATGCGATGAAATATGAGACACGCTTTAGGTAGAAGTTCAACAGGAGATGTGTTCCAAGTGTTATTGATCTAGAAAATTTTCAGAATAATGTTTTCCTTTTTGGGGCTAATGAATCGATTTGTTGAAGAGAGTACATTTTTGTTGCAAACAAAATAATTTTATGTTCAAATAGAATTGATTAGTTACCACTGGGAATAGACTTAAAGTCTAAAAAGGGTCTAGGCTTGCCAATAGTCATGATCTCTTCTTCTCTGATATGAAAATAATTGCATTAATTGTTGATTAGAGAAATGTACCTTCATGTAGATCTAAGGAATTAGTTATTTTTTATTATGATAAAATGTAATTGCATTCGGGATATTATCCCAACTAATTGTTCAAGAACATGTTGGTTATTCGCATTGCAGGAGTTGTCAAGCATTATGGCTGAAATTTACTAATGATTTCGTTAGCGCTGCAAGAAGGTTTTTGCAAACTTGCAGAATTAATTCAGATTTGACTTCCTAGGAAGTTAAAGATATGCACTTGTGTATTTCGAAAAGTAATAGAAATGTCGCTCTGTAAAAGGGACTTAAATTTTTTTCACTGGGTGCTTTATTTTATCCTCGAATCACTTCTGATAAACTTTTTTTGGTAGACCATTTAGCTTCCTCAAGAATGCCAAACTTTGGTTTTTGGAAACAGCTAAAAATTCGTCTGTCGCCAAATTCCGTGGATGTATTGGCTGAGGCACGATTGTGAAATTTTTTTTAAGCGTACTTGGCATAGCTTTAAGGCAATAAAACCTTATGATAAGAACTGCTAATGGACTATGCCACATTGGATACACGCATGACATGTGATCGAACTTGTCGTGTGTATTTTGGTCTTGGCTATTGCAATGTGATAATGTCACCACCCTTAACACTTTCGGCAATTTTGCTGATTGTAAACGAAGCTCGTTCGAAACGAAATAAAAATTCTATTCTTTTAACAAATAAAAATAATAAATACTTATCAAATTCGTTATTCGAGATATTCTCCAAAATAACCATTTTAATATTCTATTGTTTGTTGTTGGCATAAGAATTGCATAATTTTTCCTTAATATATATTACGAGCGGAGCACCTACCTTGGTCGCATGGTGTTGGTTATAAACGAGCTTTACTGTCAACAAATAAATAAATCTACGTTTGTAATACCAGAGATGATCGAGACTGATTTAATTGAATATAAGCGATTGATGTTCGTGAATGCAAATCACTCAAGTTTGTGATATATTTAACAAAACAAGCATAAGAGGAAAGGACTTCTGTCAAAAATCTGACTGAACAAAGCTATTGCGAAACCTTTAAATAATAATACAATTTAAATTTACGAGATGTTTACATATATTTGCTGACCTTTTAAATTTCGCAGGTTATCTGTAGTCGACTTCAACATCTCATTCAATTCTAGCGGAAAATGATAAAAACTAAACCATACATATCACTTACAGATGACATCGGCGACTCTGCAGGATATGGTAGGAACGCTGTAAATTCATTTAGTTCTGAAGTAAATACTATTCATATTTCAAGACCTGCTCTTCATGCTCATCAACATCTATCAAAGCTTGGAAGTTTTTACTCTCGCATGGAAAAATCTTTGGGAACATTATCATTTTCAATTCAACAAAGCCGCCAAGATACGTTTAGATAAAACTACTTATCACTTCAAGTTGGAAAAAAATGCACAACAAATTCAAAATACTTGACAGTGGGCCTGATGTTTAAAAAACTGTAACTTTTATGCTCCTTTTACTCCTCTGGGGAGCTTAAGGTCGGTATGGAACTACTCGTATTCAATTTACACTTGATACCGGAATTCGGAAGATAGTCGTGTGGAATTTTTTTGTCGTTAACACGAAACATAATATTATCGGAGCTGACTTTCTTAAACACTTTAATTTGATGTATAATTATTAAAAAAGGCGTATTATTGATTCGCAAAAATAATCCTGATGAAAGTAGTATTACAGCCGACGGCACTTTCGCGTTTAAATGCTCTACAATCGAATAATTACAGTACAATCGAGACAAAAGCTTGTATTGAACTTAAATAGTTCTCGAATCACCAAAAACATGCTTGAAACTGAAATCAGTTCGACTGCAATATTATATTTTGATTTTATGCGTTTCAAAATAAACGATCATACTTCAGCTCCTTTAAATAAATTCTTATTGCTTTCCAGCTTTTCGAATATATCAACATTTGTATTATAGGCGCTTTTCCATCACCTAAAGGACTATGGATATTAACACAGAAACAAAAGCTTAAACGCTTCTTAATGAATAGATTTCGCGATTTGGTATATGAAATGGAATTTCCACAGATCAAGACAGCCGACTACTTTGTATTAATCACTTAAAAACAACTAAATACTCGTACTTACCATCCTCAAGCAAATGGTATTATTGGAAAATGGCATAGAACTCTTCAAAGTTCTCTACTACTTTTCAATACGCGATGCTTAAAAACGGCATTACCATTAGCTTTTACGTGGGCTTACGTGCCAAAAATAAAACAGATTTTTCTTTTTCTCTTGCGGAAATGGTATACGCTACTACTTTGAAATCGCCAGGAGAGTTTTTGATGACTTTGGGCTGCATTTCAAAAGCTAATTTTCTCAAAATACTCTCCACTAACAGGCATTCACTTCGTCATAAAGAAGTTATTCATTCATCGCAAACTGAAAGAATTATCTCATGTTTTTATTAGACATAATCGAATTAAGCCGGCCCTTGCTCCATCCCAAAATGGTATTAAAAAGAGCCATTTTACATTTTTAAGTAAACATAATTAGAAAAGCATGGAATATATCAATTGATCATTTAAATCTAAATGATTAGCTATAAAAAGCTCCTCCGTTTGCCTGGAAGAGGATTATATAGATGGAGACACTTGATTTAATACACAATTTTTTTATGAAACTAGTGGCAGAATTTAATTTTATGTAAAAATGAATGTAGAAAAATATGAATTCAATTGCTGTTTGTCTTCGAATTTTCATACATAATGAAAATGAAGTTTTTATATACTTTAAAGTGAAGTTGTAATAATAAAAAACAATTTATCCATCGTTCTTGTTTTATAGTGCTATTCTAAAGAGCACGATTTTACGTACACATTGGTGGTACAATTTTGAAATAGAATTTGGCATCAAAGCTTTCCACAAATAACACAAGAGCGTAATATAGAGTATAGTGAAAAAATGGGGTAGGAAAGAGGTCAAAGCGTAGCTGCACGCGATTTTTCGTTCTAATTTCCAAAAAAATAAAAAAAAAATTAAAAAAAGGACAAGCAGAAAAAAATAATAAAAAATTAATATTATTCTCAATGAATGACTCTTTTTTATTGCTTTCAAATATCCATCTAGGGAGTGAAATTGACAAAAAAATATGAATCACGTTCACAAATCTATTAAGCTAGATTTTAAAATAGTTTTATTCAACATCAATAAGTGACAAAACTGCGATAGGATACTCTTTACGCTAATGTAAACTGAATCAAAGTGCCCTCCTTCGTGGATACTGTTAGTAGAATCGTCGGCGAAGTAAAACGATTGATTAATAAAAATGGCTATATACATGCAGCTTAAGAGACTTTAATGCGTCTACTTAGCACCAGAAGCGCTGCAACTCTTCTATAAAAAAATTAATAAACAAACCGGAATTGTTGAGTTGTAAAAAATAGAAATTAAGCTTTTCCTCTCTCTCTCTCTCTCTCTCTCTCTATCTATATATATATATATATATATATATATATATATATATATATATATATATATATATATATATATATATGTATATATATATATATATATATATATATATATATATATATATATATATATATATATATATATATATATATATATACTAATTTAACCGCCTGTCCTCTCTACCCTATCACTTTCACAAAAAAGTAACACTTTAAGTAAGTAGCAGGCATTAGGTGCCTGAGCGTAACTTCTCTTTAAAAAAAATAAGTGATAAAACTACTCTTACATTAGGTCAAAAAAATCATGACTGCCGTCAAATGTGTACGGCTTCCAAACGTCGAACTTGTTCCCAGTAATGAACGACCAGCCCTAATTTAATACAACACTATCTTCTTTGGACAAGAACATGGAATTTTGAATCAGTGAATGGGATTAAAATAAAAAAGATATGTTGCAATGACAAGCTGATGTTTAAATCATTGAAAATTATATGTATATGTATATTTGCACTACTTCCTGATCCTAATATCGGCATTTCCGTGGGCTTTTTTTAAAAGATATTTTTTATACTAATGTATTGAATTGCTATTTGCATTAAAATTGCGAGAAATTCTATTGAGTAGCGCTCGTAAATGTCCACAAAACCAACACTTTTAATTAGGTGTCTAGGAAAATAGAATTAACTATTGTTTAAAAAACTAAACAAAATATTTATTATTTGATTTCAAAACTATGAGGAAATAAAAAAATTTTTAGTAAAAGTAAATATCGTTTTTTTCAGTGTCACTCATATTTACCCCAGCCAACTTGTTTTATGGAAGAAAAACAAAAATTAAGCAAAAAAGAAAAAAAAACGCCCAGATCATTTGGTATAAATAGAGATGAATTTGCCAACAATTCGACAGTTGTGCGGGTGTAATTGAAATATATAAAAAAAATATCGAGACGACAAGACAATGAAATTATTTTTATTGTTCGTCCTTTTGGGCGTAATATTTGCTCTGTCGGGTGAAATATATGCAGAAACTGATACTCTTGATTTTTCTTTGGTTAGTCCTGATACCCATTCCATTGACAGGAGGCATCAACATATATATGGTGTTATGGACTACAGTTTCTTTACTGAATTTCTAATTGAGTGTTGCCTTCAACGACTTAAAATGGAATTTAACGATGCGCTTGATGATGACAAGCTTTTCAAAAATCCAAATATATCTTATGATCTACAACATTTTGTAAAACGTCATAAGCAATTTCTCCATTCAGAGAATGAAACTGGCAGTTATCCAGAGCCTGATAATTTAACACCGTTGGAAAAAATACGTACCTTGACGCGCAAAATTGTGTTATTGAGAGTGTCACATTTAAAAAAGTTCAATGAAAACTTTGAATCAAAAATACATAATTTAAGGAAAAAAAGAACAGAGCTAAAAGACCAATTAGAAAGATCCGATCAGGAAAATAGGGATAACATTTATAAACATCTGATTAAAACCGAGGACTTAATTAGAAATGAATATTACAGCACTAGGAAACAAAAAGATGTGTTGACATCTTTCATAATAAGCACTTTTCTAGAAATTATTAATATTATAAAACTAGAAATTCGACAATTAAATGAAAAATTAACTGCAATTGATCCAAGACGAATTCTACCTAATCAAAAAGCATTGAATACTTATAAAACCAACCTAGTTAAAGAACTAAATTCAAATATTATGTTATTAAACCAACTAACATATGAAATATTGATGAGACGCTTGGCTAATTTGGAAAAAAATGTTGAGGATTGGCACGAAAGGATTTCATCACTAAATATTATATTAAAATATACTAATAAACACAACCAAAAACCAATCAAAGATGATTTAGAGAATGCCAACCATATCTTAAAGAAAGAAATGATAAAACTTAGGGAAGAAAAAAATAATTTCGAGATTGCAAAAAAAAATAAGGATTCTACTTATTTGGATATCGAATTTATAATGAAAATATTTAATTTAAATAGATTTCCTGTAAGCGAGACAGACAACTCCATAAAAAATTTTGTGATTTATTATAAAATTCCACACTCTAATGGAATACATAAATTTAACTATCAATTCCAGCAAACGGATTTAGATAATCCCTCCGATACATTAAAAGTCATAGATATTATAACTACATTGTTTTACGCACTAGAAAAGCAACATCGAACTCCTATTAAAACGTTTTTGAAAGATGTTAATTATGTCATAACGTCCGTTGCAAAGAATAAAAATCAATTTCTACATAAAATACGAGATAAATTCCATTTGCCGCAATACAAACTAGTAAAGACACAGAAAAATGGCAAAAAACTTATTACAATTATAATTATTTTTAAATACAACATTCCTGCTACGCAACAATCACGCAATTTATATTTTGCCATAACAACATATGAGGACTCAACTAATATAAAAAAAGAACTTGATGATATACAACAAACTATTAGAAGAATGCATAAAACTCTTGGTAGAGATGCTCACACCAATTTTACTGTATACATATTCTCGCCAGAAAGAAGCAGCCAGGTTGGGAAAAAACCATTAAAACAAATTGCAGATATAATTGAAAGAACATTTGGTAATCGACACACATCTATTGCTTTAAAGCATAACAGGATTCCTAATTTACTTCAGCCTGATGAGCCCATCGACGAGACTGAAATTGATCGCTACTATCAGAAACAAGAGAGCTCTACCAATGATTCTGAAGATGATCGTTATACCCCTGGATCTGATCAATATACCAATCAGCCTGAAGATGATCGTTACAATCATAACCGACAAACCTCTACAAAACCTAATCAATATAACCAGAGGCCCGGCAACAGTCAATATACAAATCCCCATACCCCTGGATCTGATCAATATACCAATCAGCCTGAAGATGATCGTTACCATCATAACCGACACACCTCTACAAAACCTAATCAAAGTAACCAGAGGCCCGGCGATAGTCATTCTACAAATCCCCATACCCCTGGATCTGATCAATATACCAATCAGCCTGAAGATGATCGTTACCATCATAACCGACACACCTCTACAAAACCTAATCAAAGTAACCAGAGGCCCGGCGATAGTCATTCTACAAATCCCCATACCCCTGGATCTGATCAATATACCAATCAGCCTGAAGATGATCGTTACCATCATAACCGACACACCTCTACAAAACCTAATCAAAATAACCAGAGGCCCGGCGACAGTCATTCTACAAATCCCCATACCCCTGGATCTGATCAATATACCAATCAGCCTGAAGATGATCGTTACCATCATAACCGACACACCTCTACAAAACCTAATCAAAATAACCAGAGGCCCGGCGACAGTCATTCTACAAATCCCCATACCCCTGGATCTGATCAATATACCAATCAGCCTGAAGATGATCCTTACCATCATAACCGACACACCTCTACAAAACCTAATCAAAATAACCAGAGGCCCGGCGATAGTCATTCTACAAATCCCCATACCCCTGGATCTGATCAATATACCAATCAGCCTGAAGATGATCCTTACCATCATAACCGGCACACCTCTACAAAACCTAATCAAAATAACCAGAGGCCCGGCGATAGTCATTCTACAAATCCCCATACCCCTGGATCTGATCAATATACCAATCAGCCTGAAGATGATCCTTACCATCATAACCGACACACCTCTACAAAACCTAATCAAAATAACCAGAGGCCCGGCGATAGTCATTCTACAAATCCCCATACCCCTGGATCTGATCAATATACCAATCAGCCTGAAGATGATCCTTACCATCATAACCGACACACCTCTACAAAACCTAATCAAAATAACCAGAGACCCGGCGATAGTCATTCCACAAATCCCCATACCCCTGGATCTGATCAATATACCAATCAGCCTGAAGATGATCCTTACCATCATAACCGACACACCTCTACAAAACCTAATCAAAATAACCAGAGGCCCGGCGATAGTCATTCTACAAATCCCCATACCCCTGGATCTGATCAATATACCAATCAGCCTGAAGATGATCGTTACCATCATAACCGACACACCTCTACAAAACCTAATCAAAATAACCAGAGGCCCGACGACAGTCAGTATACAAATCCCGATACCCCTGGATCTGATCAATATACCAATCAGCCTGAAGATGATCCTTACCATCATAACCGACACACCTCTACAAAACCTAATCAACATAACCAGAGGCCCGGCGATAGTCATTCTACAAATCCTCTTTCTCCTGGATCTGATACACACTTCAAAGAACCAAAACGTCAACATTTCAATATTACTGTAAAGGTCGAATATAAGGAACCAAATTTAAATAATAATAGAAACACAACGTTTAGTGTAGAAGTGGATTCCGATGACATTAAACATCGTCCAAAAACCGTTGCAAGAAATATAATTTCTTTCCTTATGAATAAATCTATACATAAAATTACGAGAATTGAAATATGTGATGTCCTTGTATCATTCAAACCGTATGTAGATCAAATTTTGCAGGAGGTAAAATCCAATTACAATCTGCCTCAATATCCCAACCAAAATTACCCCGATACGTCCCAGGAAGGGAAACCAAAACATATATTTATAAAATTCCAATATGAAGATCCGGTTTCTGGAAAATATAAAACAGTAGATGTAGAGACGCAGCCAGAAGAAATCTCTTCGCGCCCAGATAACCTTATAAATCGAATAACAACAAAACTGACAGGTATATCGAGACAATTGATCAAATTTGTCAATGTTATTGTAGATGGTAAAACAACGCAAATTCCTATAGATAATATAAAAAATATTTTACATAAATTAAATGTTAATGTGGAGCCAAGGGTTGAAAATCCTAATCAATATCCCAACCAAAATTACCCTGGTACGTCCCAGGAAGGGAAACCAAAACATATATTTATAAAATTCCAATATGAAGATCCGGTTTCTGGAAAATATAAAACAGTAGATGTAGAGACGCAGCCAGAAGAAATCTCTTCGCGCCCAGATAACCTTATAAATCGAATAACAACAAAACTGACAGGTATATCGAGACAATTGATCAAATTTGTCAATGTTATTGTAGATGGTAAAACAACGCAAATTCCTATAGATAATATAAAAAATATTTTACATAAATTAAATGTTAATGTGGAGCCAAGGGTTGAAAATCCTAATCAATATCCCAACCAAAATTACCCTGGTACGTCCCAGGAAGGGAAACCAAAACATATATTTATAAAATTCCAATATGAAGATCCGGTTTCTGGAAAATATAAAACAGTAGATGTAGAGACGCAGCCAGAAGAAATCTCTTCGCGCCCAGATAACCTTATAAATCGAATAACAACAAAACTGACAGGTATATCGAGACAATTGATCAAATTTGTCAATGTTATTGTAGATGGTAAAACAACGCAAATTCCTATAGATAATATAAAAAATATTTTACATAAATTAAATGTTAATGTGGAGCCAAGGGTTGAAAATCCTAATCAATATCCCAACCAAAATTACCCTGGTACGTCCCAGGAAGGGAAACCAAAACATATATTTATAAAATTCCAATATGAAGATCCGGTTTCTGGAAAATATAAAACAGTAGATGTAGAGACGCAGCCAGAAGAAATCTCTTCGCGCCCAGATAACCTTATAAATCGAATAACAACAAAACTGACAGGTATATCGAGACAATTGATCAAATTTGTCAATGTTATTGTAGATGGTAAAACAACGCAAATTCCTATAGATAATATAAAAAATATTTTACATAAATTAAATGTTAATGTGGAGCCAAGGGTTGAAAATCCTAATCAATATCCCAACCAAAATTACCCTGGTACGTCCCAGGAAGGGAAACCAAAACATATATTTATAAAATTCCAATATGAAGATCCGGTTTCTGGAAAATATAAAACAGTAGATGTAGAGACGCAGCCAAAAGAAATCTCTTCGCGCCCAGATAACCTTATAAATCGAATAACAACAAAACTGACAGGTATATCGAGACCATGGATCAAATTTGTCAATGTTATTGTAGATGGTAAAACAACGCAAGTTCCTATAGATAATATACAAAATATTTTACATAAATTAAATGTTAATGTGGAGCCAAGGGTTGAAAATCCTAATCAATATCCTAACCAAAACTACCCTGATACGTCCCAGGAAGGGAAACCAAATCATATATTTATAAAATTCCAATATGAAGATCCGGTTTCTGGAAAATATAGAACAGTAGATGTAGAGACGCAGCCAAAAGAAATCTCTTCGCGCCCAGATAACCTTATAAATCGAATAACAACAAAACTGACAGGTATATCGAGACCATGGATCAAATTTGTCAATGTTATTGTAGATGGTAAAACAACGCAAGTTCCTATAGATAATATACAAAATATTTTACATAAATTAAATGTTAATGTGGAGCCAAGGGTTGAAAATCCTAATCAATATCCCAACCAAAACTACCCTGATACGTCCCAGGAAGGGAAACCAAATCATATATTTATAAAATTCCAATATGAAGATCCGGTTTCTGGAAAATATAAAACAGTAGATGTAGAGACGCAGCCAGAAGAAATCTCTTCGCGCCCAGATAACCTTATAAATCGAATAACAACAAAACTGACAGGTGTATCGAGACAATTGATCAAATTTGTCAATGTTATTGTAGATGGTAAAACAACGCAAATTCCTATAGATAATATACAAAATATTTTACATAAATTAAATGTTAATGTGGAGCCAAGGGTTGAAAATCCTAATCAATATCCCAACCAAAACTACCCTGATACGTCCCAGGAAGGGAAACCAAATCATATATTTATAAAATTCCAATATGAAGATCCGGTTTCTGGAAAATATAAAACAGTAGATGTAGAGACGCAGCCAGAAGAAATCTCTTCGCGCCCAGATAACCTTATAAATCGAATAACAACAAAACTGACAGGTGTATCGAGACAATGGATCAAATTTGTCAATGTTATTGTAGATGGTGAAACAACGCAAATTGCTATAGATAATATACAAAATATTTTACATAAATTAAATGTTAATGTGGAGCCAAGGGTTGAAAATCCTAGAACTCCATCTCACAGTGGAAATAATGAAAATAATAATGAGCCGAACTCTAATCGGCACTCAAAATGTAAAATTACAATAACTATGAATGCTAAGGTTGGATCACGCGTTGTAGAGTCTTCTACTTTTGATGAATGGGTAGGTGAAAATGGTTCTCTTGATACTGAGGAAATTAAGAAGAAATTTATCGGAATTGGGAAGAACCTTATGAGCAAATATGACAGCTTCTCTCAAACTATAAATATACAACCAGATCCATGTGAATACGACTTACAAGGAGCTGTAAAAGGAATTAAGCAAATATACAGAGCGGCAAATGAGGAAAACAATGATGAGTGGGACTCCAACCAGTCTGGAGACGGCAAATCCAACGACGTAATTATAACCTTGAGTTATATAGATCGTGATTCAAAACAAGAAAAACGTGTAGAGATAGCAGTCAATCCAGAGCAAATTAAGATGGATGCAGAGCACCTTACACCGATAATAGTGGAGAAGCTTAAACATAAATCTGTAGATAGGATAACAAGTTATAATATTGATGGGTACATAATAGGGGAGGAAGTTATGGACAACATTTTGGATCAAGTGGAGAATCAAGTGAAATAAAACCCTGGCCATCAAGACAAAGTTTATTGAATTTGGGAGTATGATTTGCAAGAAATACGATACATACAAGCAACGCGTTAGTTGTGCGTTAACAAATTCCACAGTTGTCCATAAGCCGTTCCTAGAAAAAGTTAGAGATAGTTATATGTATATTTCAATCAAAAATATATTTCATCAAAAAATAAAGCAGAAATTTTTGAATAAAAAAATGTATTATTAATAATTTTTCCTTGCATTCGCACTAGTTTGTTGCACATGTATTTGTAATTTGTTGATTATTTCGCATAAGGGGTCTTGCAATGGGGAGTATAATGCTTTGAAAGTTTATAGCGGCCTTATTGCGTGCCGGTTAATCGGTCCGTTTGCCAAATCACAGTGGACGTTCAACAGTACGTGCAGATGATAAAATTGTTTTATCAAAATGTGTATTCTGTTAGGGTAATTTTCCTTGCGATTCGCTTATTCAGCATTGTCGGCTTTGGGACGATGCCTGTCCTTAATTTCGTTAAGTTAATTTCGGGCTGGCGGCGTCCCCGAATCATATTTATTTGAAAACCACGTTGGTCAGGCTATCACCGTCAACGGTGACAGTTATTGGTCGATGATAACCAACTTCTTCCGGCTTAAATATGTAGCTTCACCAGGGCGACGCTGCGTGCCCACAGCTTATGCCACATTGAACACTCTGCACGAACAAATTGAGAACATGGTCATCTCATGTGAAGGTGATATAAACTGAGAACCAAAATCATTCAATTTGACCCCGTTGGACTTTTTCTTGTGGGGTTTCTTTAAGTCCCACATTAAAACAAATAAACCACAAACCAGATCAGCCCTCGAAGCCAACACAACCCATGCTATCGGTCAAATTTAGTCTAATTTATGCGTGACAGTCATGGAAAATTTGACATTTGTACAATGTTACATTTTGTACATAATGGCATTAATAGTTTGCAAATCGTGTGTTGTTTTTTTGCCGATGGGGTTTACTTGAATTTCCAACAATTATCTGTCATCCCACGTCGAACTTTGTTTGTAAACAGACTGTCTTCGCCTATGTGTCATCTTCAGTGTTCGTTTTCTTATTAAACGAAAAAAATTTCTGCATACCTTTCAAAAATAATCCTTTATGTAAATTTAAAGACAGAAAGAACTTAATGAAATACTCCTTTTATGTACATAAAAGTCCACTATTTCATTTTGCCATAATAAAAAAGTGGAAATTATTGAACTCACCTGATCTGCAAGAACCGATTTTCATCATTTAAAATAAAAATACGTAAGTCGATTATAATTGTTTGTTGTGTTGTTTACGTACAAAAGCTTTCTAAAGCTATTATACTTTTATGTTTTGTTAATTACAAATAGAAAAATATGGTTGAGTTCTGTATTGATTCTCATATAGTATTTGCAGTTTTTGATAAAAGTATATGAGTTTGAATGCTTCTTAAATACAATTTGGCTAAAGGGTACTGATGAAATTGTTAGCGCCAATGAAATGCAGGCATATACTCAGCTGAGCCAATAACAAATAATAAAATAGAAAATAAAATTAGCCATATTATAATACATATATGCTAAAGCTGGCAGCAAGGCTTGTTACATGCAATTAAATAAATTTTGTCAAGCTTTTTTCAACATAATAAAAATAGCTTCCAGATCGGTAAACAATAATCAAAAGAGAGAACATCTTGTAATGGCAAGCCATGTGCTAAACCTCTTTTAGATCCTAATATCAACAATTTTATACATAAGTTTTTGATAGCCTTTTTTCTATTGATAATATTTCTATATTTTCTGAGCTTTTTATAACGATTTTGATTAAAATATTATCAAAGTTCAAGGTCTTATTTAGTGGTTAAACAATTTTGTTTCCAATTATAGATATTTCGATACTCATTGAGTATCATCTGCAGGAAAATTATTTAACAAACAGAATTTTCCTGAAGATGGTACTCAATGAGTATCGAAATATCGATTATTAATTACAAATAAAATTGTTTAACCACTAAATAAGACCTTGGACTTAAATAATATTTTAATCAAAATTATTTTCTATTAATCGACGTTTTCAAAAAAAAACTATTTATTCGAACTTAAAAAAACAAACCAACTACGGTTTCGAAAATTCAGACAAAATCTTTTAAGTGGGAAAAAGATTTCCCAAAACGTTTGTTTTTAATTTGTTTTATTGAAATACGAATGTACAATTCAGGTACATATTATAGAATAAGAATATTTATCAAATTCGTTATTCGAGATATTTTGCAAAATAACCATTTTAACATATTGTTGTTGGCTTAGCTAGGTATATGCCTGCATTTCATTGGCGCTAACCAAATCATCAGTACCCTTTATCATGATTTGGCTAAAGGGTACTGATGATTTGGTTAGCGCCAATGAAATGCAGGCATATACCTAGCTAAGCCAACAACAAACAATATAATATTATTATAGAATAAGTTTAAAGCAAAACATAAAAAAACGTATATACATTTAAACAGGACATCATTAATACAATAATTTACTTGAAAAAAAAAATATTTCAATCGAAAAAGAAACCTCTTAAAAATAAAATACAGCTTAAATGCTTTGGGGATTATGAATTTTGTATGGTAGTTTTGAAATCTATCAGTTCTTTTGTGTCATTTGTCTAAATGTATGAAACATGCCGTATAAAATATTTTCATATAGTATTTTTTTCATATTGTTAATTGTGTTCGTTATTTCCTGCACTAAATTTTTGTCCGACTCGTCAAAGTCTATGTCTTGATCGGCAGCTGAATTAGATTCCTGCTCATTATCGTATAGGCCACCATATATGTAGCTGAGATTACAATTCTTTTGTATCGGTTATGGAAGAATATTAAATCAAAATTGGCGCTTTTGGGAAAGTATTAATATACAATACTGAAGTATTCAAAACTTTTTTGCGAAGTTCAATTAATATTTTTATTTTTTTTAATTTCAATTAAATCTGGAGGAAATGGATTTTCAACTTTTGAAAACTTTTTAATCAAATAAAATAAAAAAGTTGCCTCGGCTTCTAACAACGTTGTTTCATTTTTGGATAAGTGATTACCTGCAATTCCTAATAGTTTTAGATTATTATATTTTTTTGATATAATTTTTGATTTCATTTAGACTAAATGGAATTAATTACAGACTAAATGGAATTTCCTGAACTTTAACGTGAGTTTGTAGCATTTTCTGTATCTCAGGCGATCTATAACTTTTTCCAATTACTAATAATACTAATATTGCAATATATTATTTGGAATACTCTACCCCAACCAATCGTTTAGGCAATTCCAGTTTCAAATTTTTTTTTGGTTGTTATGCCAACATTTCATTGATCGCTCAGCGAAATCATCAATGTAACACAGCTTGCGAAAATGTCATGTTAATTTTTTAACATGAAACACTATTTGCAATAACCGCAGACCAATGTAGAATTATGTGCAACACTTGTTGCAGTTTCAGAAAAAAATTATTTTGCGGAGGCTTCTAACATCATTAAGAAGACATGATGTGGAGGAGACAGCTCCATTTAATATTTTTTTGGCATTTAATCCACTCTTTAACTTTAATTTTGTGAGCTTAACTTACGAGTATTGTAATATATAGTAAAATACTGCCTTAATTGTGGTGACTTGAAGGTTTTAGAATAATTTCCAATTTAATTTTAAATAAGGAATAACTTAAATGCAGTTCAAACAGGACATTGGCCTCCCAATGGGTATGTGATTTGATTTGAAAAAATTTTGCAGATTTTTTTATGTGACGGTGGGATGGATAGACGAGCAACTGAAAAACATTATGTGAAAAAAGACGAATTTTAGCACTCATGAGGCAGGAAAACAAAAGGCAACTTATATCTTTCTGGTAAAACCAGAGAATTTTTTCTGCCAAATCTTTACATAAAACTTGGCCTTATCAAAAACTTTGTCAAAACAACTTAAACGAGAAGGACCAGCTTTTAAGTACCTCAACAAAATGGTGCCCAAAATGGTTATATGAAAAAATCGTAGAATACTTGTCGGAATTGATATTCGAAAGTTAATCGCTTGCGAAAACTTTAAAAAAGGTCTATTGCCAAATGAGGCAACAGTAAAGCCATCATTTCGAAGTGTATGTAGTTATCAACTTTCTTAGTAATCGCAAATATCCAGGACAAATTTTTACCAGGTTACCACAATATTTCTGCTAGAATGATTTTAAGAATTTTTTTTCTTCATTCCCGTCTCCATTTTTTCTTGATATTTTGGACACTACGAACGACGAGCAATAAGCGCGTCTATAAAAAGATTTAGCGAAAATCAAAAAACGTTACTACCATAATGTTTTTTGGACCAGGGAGCTATGAGCGACTACTGTCCGTCACAACTACTGGAAACGTATACCGAACAGTACAAAAGACTCAGTTCGATAAATCACCATTTCTAAATAATTATTTTTTATTGAATAAAATTATGTTATAAATAATCAAGAATATAATCATACGAGTATTTGTATTTAATATCTCGAAAAGTAGAAATAATCCAATAAAAGGAATTCGTACTTGAACTCCAAAAAAAACTTTTGGTTGCTTCTCTCCAAAACCATGTATAAATGCATTTTTAGCCAGAAGTAGTATTTATTACCTTTAGAGTTAAGTTCACATATATCAGGTATCATGATAGATAGTAAAATATATTACATAAATATTACAATCGTAATAAGTACAATAGAGCTGCAAATAGATTTCTCTGCATTAAGTGATTTTTGTGTGACCAAAATCCACACCATAACTGGGCATGTGCTGCTGCATGTACATCGAATTTGTGTCAACATGCTGACGCACCTTCACATAATTCTGAATAAAATCAAAACTCAATAATTGAGTTTAATTAAACATGGCTCATTTAATTTGCAACATATTTTTCCATATGATTTAGAACCAAAAAAACTAAAGTTATGTTATTTTATTTTTATGGATTTTTGAAAATCACAAATTTTTGTAAACAATTTTTTTTTTGGCACAAATCGCACTGTGTCTCCAAAACTACTCTGCAGATTAATAACCAATATTTGTACGGCTTAAGGAAAACATTCTTGATGAACTCCGAAATTTCTTTTATTTAAACAAATAGGCCAAGCCATTCTCCAGTCATGATATTTTTTTCGTGCAACTGCTTCTGTTTAGAAATAGCGATATATCTCGAAAACTCGAATTAATTTAAAGAAACGAAATGCACCTCAAATTACATCATAAACTACCTTTCCCCGCTCTAGTCCAAGAGTGAACACTCATTTGTGGTATAAGCGAAAGGATTTAAAGGAATTTTGCTCCGGGTACTTTGAAAAGATTTCGAATTTGAGCAAAAATTCGTTGTAAGCAATGTTCATTATATTTGTAACAATTTGTTTAATTGTTTTATTGTTTGTTGTTAGCTTAGCTGAGTACAAGCCTTTATTTCGCTAGTCACACCATCAGTAACCTCTACCTGATTTGATTACCCTATCGCCAATGAAATGCAGCTAAGCCAATAAATGACAATATTTTTTTCTATCACTAATTCCAATAATTTGTATGAAACATTGATAGAAAATTATCGCCCTTAAAAACTTTTTGTCACATGGATGTTATAACCAAACTCCACTGTATATAATTTTGCGTCGAAATAAATATACTTCTTATGCGTATATTATTTGCTGCGCTCTAGTAGCAAACAGTGGCGGTTGCTGTGATTGCTCTCAAAGTGTAAAACAAAGCCCAAGAAGAAAGTCACTGATTCCCAGCTAAAACAGCAATAAAAACATATTGCAGCTTTAACGAATAACAAACCTTAATCCAACTTAGAGATTATTCACTGCATCATAATTAACAGTTTTGCCATGGAAGCCAAATAAAATGGTTTCTCCTTTAATGCAATACAGACGTATCTCAAAAAATAACATAGTTTGCAAAATGCGATTAAAGTTTTTATAATTTAAGCTTTTACCATCCATCCAAACCATATGATTCGACGACGGTTTAACTTTAGTATAAAGATATTTTTTTTATTAATTAATTAACACTATTTTGTCGACCTTGTTTAATATATTTTTTATTTTATTAACGACCTTTAGGTCTTTTCATAACAAAACAAATTTATTTTATTTCAATATTTTGACGCCTCTTTGGGCGTCTTCTTTAGAAAAACATTTAAACAAATTTTTCTGAAGAAGATACCCAAAGAGCCATCAAAATACTGAAATAAAATAAATGTGTTTTTTATAAAAAAAATCTTAAGCTCGTTAATAAAATTAAGACATGATTTTTATACATATAAAAACGATATTAAGTTACAATTTTTTCTGGGTAATTTGAAAATTTTGAATTTTTGAGATATGACTTTTTTGCATTCAAGAATAAGTTAATTAAGAGGCCATATCAACAATCTCCGGTATAATTTGGATTTAGTTTCAGATATGACTCTGATTTCTTAGTTTTATGTAAAGAGTAGGAAAGGCTTTTCTATCCATAACGCAAAAATCGTTGTGGTATTTAGGGAGCAGTTTATTTAATTATATATTTTATTTTTAATATAAGATTAATTTTTTCTTCTTTTTTCTTATTTTCTTTTCAGATATTTCACAAATCTCAATAGAAAAAACATGAATTGGATGTATTAAATTAAATGAAATAAAATTAAAAAAATTTGATAAACATAAATTAAAATAAAGTACGATAAGAAAAAATTAAAATAAAATAATAGAAGTTACAATTAATTTAAATAGAACAGAGTGAAACAAAATAAAAATAGAACACAGTAAAATAAATTAAAGTTAAATATAAAAATACTGCATAACTTAGCTAAATAAAATATAAAAATTAAATTAAAGAAAAAAAAATAAGGAAAACAATATATATGTATATAAATTAAAATAAAATATTTATAAATAAAAATGTTACAAAATAATATGAAGTAAAATAATATAATAGAAAATAAAACAATAAAAAGGTTTTATATAAAGATATGTATATTTTAATAAATATATAAAAAATATATAATTAAAAATAATAAAATAAAAAACAATATAAAGTAATATAAAATAATATTTAAAAAAAATTATATAAAACAAAACAAAAATGACTAAAACCAAGTTGAGCAAAATAAAATAAAATAAAATTCCTTAACATAAAGCAGAAAATAAGTAAAAATCGAGGCCAAATGAAATAAAATAAAATGTAAAAAAACATAAATTAATAAAATAAAATAAAATAATGTTAAATAAAATGTAACAAAGTAAAGGAAAATAAAATTAAAAGTACACTAATCTAAAATATTTAAATAATAAAATAATGCACAAAAATAAAATAAATATATATAAAGCATAATAAAATAAAAATAAATATAATAAAACACATAATATAAAACAAAGTAAGATAAAATAAAATTAATTAAAAAGAAGCAAAACTAAGTTAAATAATAAAATAATAAAAAATATATGTATATAGAAATATAGAGTAGAAAAGCAAAGCAAAATTAAATAAGATAAAATAAAAAAGTAAAATAAAATAGCAAAAAGTATAAAAAATAAATTAGAATAATTTAACTTGACTAATGTAAAATAAAATCAGATAAAAATGATTAAAGGAACTAAAATGAAATGAAATAAAATGTCTTAAAGTATAAATAATAACAATAATAATAATAATAATAATAATATAATTAAAAAATAAGAGCAAAAGTAAATAGAATAGAGTAAAAATAAATTATAAAATAAATTAAAATAGGATAAAACAAAAAAAATATATTCTAGGTTAGGTTAGGTCAGGTTGATTGGAGGGGTGTGATAGCCCATGTCATACGACATACACTTAAGCCAGTGAAGGCTTGTTGTGCGCTCCCTTTAATTATCAAACACAACTGCCAGAGTTCTGCGGCAGGATTCGAACCTGCGACCTTCGCAGTTCTAACAATATTATTAAATAAACTACGATAAAATGATATTTAAACTAAATTTTAATAAAATAAAATAAAAAAGTAGAATAAAACAAAGTAAAGCATATAATATAAATGTAAATCATACAAAATAAAACACAAACAAATAAAATGTACTAAATTAATATCAAATATGTTAAAGTAGAACAATTAAAACATAATTAAATAAAATGAGATCAAAACTAATGAAATAAAATTGTGTAAAAATAATGACCAGTTAGAAATATGTAAAATAAAATTAAAATAAAAATTAAAACAAGATAGAATAATAACAATAATAATAATAATAATAATAATAATAATAATAATAATAATAATAATAATAATAATAATAATAATAATAATAACATGCGCCTGGTTAAACTTGCCTCTCAGAAAACGAAGAAGAAAAATCAAATTCTAAATGATTTGCCACATAACCGAAGTAGTGAGTGGGACACCACAAAATGCCAAACAGGAGAAGGAATTGTCAAGGTTAACGTAACAAAAGAAAAACAAAATAAGAAAAAGGATTTAGAATTTAGCAAGAAAAATTTAAAATTTAAAGAAAGTTTCTTTTCAAAATAACTAATTTTGAATTTTTTGGTTTTAGCATTTCAGCGGCAGCAATAATAGTGGCAGTACAAGAAGTATTGTGGCTGGAGTCTACAGCTGCCATAAGCGTAAGAGTTTCGGCAACGGCAGCTGTATTTTCTCGTCCGCTTCTACTAACAACACATGCACGAGCAAAAGTCGTAAATCGAAAACAACAAAGTGTTTTGGTGGCGCAGTGTTTCGCTGTTGCCTTCCTTGTCGCGGGGGCAGCGGCTCGGCAGCCCCCGCTACAAGTCCACCCTCTACGCCAGCACCACCAACTGCTTCGAATTCGGCAACGGCCGATAGTGTAGTAAAACGCAAGCGTTCGGGTAAGTCAGCCATTGAATTGACAACGGACGGTACCGAGTCATTAATAGCGGCGGTTAAAAAGCACTCATTGGCCGAAACTATTGCCACTTCAGCCACTACACCTATTTCTCTCAAAACTCTAATTAACGACGAAGAAGAAGAGTATTTGCAAGAACACATCAGTGCCGCAGATATTGCGGCTGCAAAATTAGCATCGGGTATATTACCTCGCAAGGCGGAACCTGAGACTCTTAGTGATACTAGTATTTCGCCCACAGCGGCTATATTGCATTTGGCTGCTAATTCGGCTTCAGCAAGCTCTTTGCTGTCTGCAACAACTTCGTTTCTGCCTACAGCAGTTGCTACAAATACTCAGGTTACATTTGTAGCCAACAAAACCACAACAACCCAAATATCACCTACAACACCACCGAGTAATACAAACAGCAACTTTATTAATCAATTTGGTAAAGTTGAGCAGAATAGCTTTGTGCCAACAGCTACCAACACAACAAGAGGAACAACGCAATCACCTCTTTCACCGTTGCCGCTCTTAACAGCGGTTGCATCGCCTACTTCGGCGGTGACAGTAGCCATAGCGTTTGCTAATATCACTACAGCAATAACAACTACCTCGACTTCAAAAGAATCGTCGTCGGCGCCATCGCGCTGTTGTTGTCCTCCGCCACAGACTTCCCCGTTGCCGCACATCAAGGAAGAAGAAGAGTCTGAGCAGCTGCTACAACGCCAACATAGCGCCCAGCGTGACGACGAAAGTTTAATTGAACCCACCTCGGAAAAACCAATTTCCCATCACTATCAGCATCAGCATCAGCACCAACAACAGCAACAAGTCGATCAAATCTCCTCTTGTGCAGCAAATCGAAGTGGCAGCAGTGATAGCTGCGCTTCCCTGTCAGGAACAACAGCTACGGCAGCAACGACATTTTCCACGAATAGTGGTGGTGGTTGCACTCCACAGGAATTCACATCCATTTCAACACCTTCGCCACGTATCAAACACAAATTTCGCAAACAGCACAAGTCCGCCTGGTCACGTATAATATTCGCTCCGAACAGCAGTATAGTTCCCACTGGCGGCGGTAGTTGTGCTGTTGTTGCCAATTCAACTGAAACCTTAACCTCATTCTCGAATAATAGTAGCAGTACTAATACGGTCAGTGCCACCCTAGCGGCCGCTCAAACACGTTTAACATCATCGTCGGCCACTGCTCTAGCCACACCACAGTCGACCAGTTCTCAATTATTGTCGGCCAGCAAAATGCAAGCCGAACAGGGCTCGATTGGTGACTTGCAAAAGTATCACAGCCGATATTTAAAGAACCGGAGGCACACGTTAGCGAATGTTCGGTAAGTGAAAAAGCTTCTTGCATATACATACACATGTGCATACGTACGAAAATGATTTATAACAATAAATTGTACTATATTGATAACAATAAATTGTACTATAGTCTTACCATAACACGTTTGCGGCCTTCAATGGGAAATAGTCAACCCATAGTCGTATATAATTTTTAGATGCACTTAGAACAGCCAACAAAACCTGACAGACACGTTTCAGGTCAACTTAAAAGTGCTTAATTATTATTATTTTATTTTTAAGAGAAGCAGCACTCAGGCAATTTATTTCTACTACCTAAATTGTTGAATTTTTTGGAGAAGGGTTAATGTTAAGAGGACAGATGGGGAAATGACAAGAGAGAAGGAGAGAGAGCTTAATGCTTTTTAAAATATATAAGTAATTTTTTAAAGAAAAAACATTTAATATTGCAATTTAGCAGGACATTTGAGCAATAAACTGCAAGTTGTTCGAAAACATTCAATTTTATACTCGTATGTTCACATGCCACATCAATTAAATACAATATGAGAATTCTGTATAGTGCATGAATATTAGCAAGTACACAATCACAGTGGGCTTAGAATGCATTTTATACAAACGGTACAAAAAGCAATTGATATTCGATATTTGAAAAGTTTATTATTGAAATATTTTTTTGGGGTACAATTCCGATATATTACGATATTAAGAATTTAGAATAAAAATTGGCCTCCAATTGTATACAGGTAGCAAAGAAAAATTAGATGGAGACACATCGAGTATAAATTATTTGTCGTGCTGTAAAGCTCACTGATGAGTTGGTTTAGCGACCAGTGAAATATCGGCATACGAAGAGCTAAAGCCACAACAAACTTATTTGAAAAGTTAATTAAATAAAAAGTATATTTCGAAAAAAAGAATAGATTTGGACAAATTTGACTGAAACCTCCGCAAGAAGCACATATTCATCGCCAGGGCAACCAAAATTATGTTTCAAAGCTTTTGAAGGTATTTTGCATCGATTCGTTGGATCATATTCTTATTAATTAAAAATTTTTTCCGCCCAAAAAAAAAAATTTTAATTTTTTCAAATTTTGAATTTTACGAAATTCAGTGTACATTTACTTAAATTTGAAATAGATGGCACGTTCCAAAGTTGTGAAATGTTTTGTGTTCTTTATTAATTTCTCACAAAATATTAACGATATACCCAACTTTTGAGGCCAATAATGTTTAAACCATAAGTGTCATCGCACTGCTTTATCATCCACATAATGTGGAAATAAAGGAAAAATTAATGTCATGTTCTTGAGTAAATCGGAAGAGACCAATTTAAAAAAAAAATAACAGCTTTAACAGCATATTCTTACATTTATATCTTGCATTTAAGAGCCCATTTTCTTAATTTTTTCTGTTTTTTTTTATTTGAGTTTTAAATTAATGTACAGTGGGTTACAAAATTATTTACAAATTTCATTTATATTTCTCTTCCATTTATGGACCGATTTTAATCTTTTTTTAATTTGAAAGAGTAGTTTTCAGTTTGGTCTCAAAGAATTTTAAGTGAAAAACGGACGGACAATTTGACCGTCCGAATTAATGCTTATATCATAACTCCGCCATACATGACTTGTTAAAAAAAATATTTTAAAGGATATAAAAGGCTTGGCAATATGACAAAACGGTCACTAAAAATCAGATTATCATAGAAATCCGCCACTTGTAGGATAATTTTTGAATTTTTTTTATTTGAATGGTCACGGTTATAGTGACGGCTCATAAATTTTACTTGCAACTTAGATTAACAATGCGTCAGTTAACGCAATACTTCATAGTTTGCGAACCCATTTTAAAAGTTCTTTCATTAGCTTAACAACATTGGTATCCTTTTTCAAGCTACAGAATAAAAATTTCGTATTCAGAAAGGACTTCATTGCAGCTCCCTATATTCTATATTAAGTTTTTGCTAAACCTTACGCTAAAGGGTGTATTATTCATTACAAAGAAATTTCGTAGCCTTGGCAGTAAAATATTAACTAGAAATCGTTTATACCAGGATTTAGAATAATTCATTGTTGTATATATAGTTTGTAATCAGTTCGATTGGCTCTTTGTATTAAAGTCGGTGTTTTTTTTTTTGCTACAATTATTTTTAGAACAAAAATACAAACCCTATTTTTTCCAATTTACTTGCTTGAATAATACGTGATACTAAACCGATACTGTACATCTACAGTGAATTGCCATTAAAATGGGAATAAATTTCTTGTAAAAATTGAACAACTGATTATATAAGACGGATTTAGTTTCTGTTGTTTCTACTTTAACCAACTTCAACTTAAAGTTCAAATTCAGAAACAATACCTTTCAATCTAAGCCTTATTACTTAGTGAATTAAGCATATGTGAATAATTTTTAATAATTATAGTTTTTGCTAAATGCCTCGTTTGTTGTGGCTTTAGCTCTTCATATGACGATATTTCATTGCTCGCTAAACCAAATCGTCAGTAAACTTTAGGCAGTTTGAAAACATTCAACCCCGTGTATGTTTATGCCAAACGAATCAAATACAATATGAGAATTCTGTATGATCATTACAAGATACATAATCATAGTTGGCTTCAAAGGCAACAGAGCAAACAATTTACACTCGACATGAGTCTATTTTAGTTTTCTTTCAACAATTAAATGTCCGTTAGTCGTTAATCATTGTATTTTTGCCTGATTGAATACAATCATACTATGTGGAAATATTATAAAATGGGTTTACTTTTTGAAAATGTTTCTTTGTAAAGCAAAAGTTTCCAATATATAGAATTTTTATGAAAAGTCACTTTTTCATTTACAACAGTTGACACTTTTGCAATTCTTGATTTTTATTATTTTTTTTCTTTTTTTTTTAACAAGAGAGATGAATATTGTTTCTGAGTTGAAATAAAAAACTTAATGTATGAATTTCTTTTTAGCAAAAATAGAGCGAAGCAGGAATAAAAGCGAAGCCAAATAGAGTAAATCGCAAGTTTAATCTATACGTAATGATTTTCTTTATTTTAGATCACATAGCAAAAATGCTCAATTTAATTGAATTATAATATCGATACAGTTAACAAAAAAATTGTTCAGCCAGTTAACAAACTCGTGTGTATCTGACATATTGTGACACTCGAATTTCGCATAAAATTCGAAATTGTGTCTTGCACTCGTCAGAGAGATGATATTCTGTAAATGATAAAACAGAAAGAATTTTGGCGATTTCAACTCGTATATGTTTATTTAACTAAACTGCCATAATTGATTTAAAAGAATCACTAAAGAAAATAAAAAAAGATGCCGAACTTTAATTTGTCATGTTTTCTTTCTATTTGAACAATAGCTGGTAATTAGCGTTTTTAATTAAATTAAATTAAAAAAATCTGTGTGCGACAAAGAAATGACGATTTAAGTATGAATACTCGCATCAGATTGGATTGATCTTTGAAAATTTTTACCCCTAGTAGTGTTGAGCAGTGGCGAGCAACCAAACAAACTTTACAAAACATAGGAAATCAAATAAATATGAAATTTTGATGTTGAAGCTTTTAACTATAAATAATTAGAATCAACATTTGTGTCAAATTCAATCCCAATACATTTATTTTATGATAGAAAATGTTGACTTGTTACCAATTACCTGCGATAGCAGCAATTTATCATAAATAACAATAAAATTAGTAAAAAAGCAGCATATTTATTTAGATTAATTTTTTATATAATATCCATTAGATGGACAAAAATACCTTAGAATTGATAATTGTTTAATTGCAACTTCTATAGAGGAGTTCTTGCCACCAGCAAGAACGCTAGTGGCATTTTATTTACAATTTCTTTTATTTTTATCTTTATCTTGCATTGCTGGAAAAAAAGGGTTGTTTTTCAATTATGACTACGAAAGCCGTGGAATCGCAAGCAGAACACATGAGTATCAGAACATGCAGGAATAAGTCTTGCGATTTGACAACTTTGCCAGTGTCAGAGCATGGGCCTATACATGGTATATATTTTATATTATATATGTGAATATCGATTTGAATATAATATACATGTACATATGTACGTAATCAAATAAAAAAAATACATTATTAAGTTTTTCCGCGGACTAAACACTATACAAAATGCATTAATTTGCTTTAAAGTTTACAAAAGCAAAAAAATCAGTTGTTACTGCTTTTCGATTTGCAAGGAAGTGCAACTCACTAACTAACTTGGCTTTAAAACTCTCATCTAATATCTTAGTACCAATTCACTATTATTATGTGACACAATATCTACTATTTTATTAAAAAAAAAACTCTTAATTTACTTTTCAGTTTTCTCTTATTTATATTTTCAAGCCTATTTACGTTTTCCTAAGCACGGCAGAACGTTATTATATAAAATATTAAAAAAAATAATTTCGCTGCCTGCCATCTCTTGGCTAAAGTAACATAAGAATAAAGCTTTTTCTCATAAAGTTTATCGCTTGTCCTCTATTTTTGCCTAATATCCAAAAGCTTTTCATATATTATAATAATATTTACTAGACGCTTTAAAATAAGCCATGTACAGAGCAGTCAAAGCCTCTATGCATCTTTTAAAATGTCAAAGAAACTCATTAGCTTTACACACAACAGTATTTCGTATAGAGAGCTTTTGTGGGTAAACTTAATATTGAAAGAATTTGAAAGCTCAGCACTGTAGGTGGAGGAAATCTGTGACAGAAACCATGGTAAATAATAAGTCTACTCGTTGTGCAAACTTGTGGACAATTTCATTCATTTCCATTGAACAAAAACTTTCCACAAAACAAAATAAAATTCCAAATGTTGTAAGCTCAAGAGCAATTTGAACTTTCAAAGAGAAAACAGATTTCAAATGATATTAAATACATTCAACCACAAATATGAATGTACCAGAAACATATTACACCACAGTATAGTTGCTTCCATTGAGCGAAGAACTCACCTATGGAAGCAGTTGGAGATCTAAAACATACATATGTCGAAGATGGAACGGGGCTGGCTTCCAATTTTAAAGTTTAAATAAAGCTCAACTATACAAATAATTGATGATCGTTACTATGAAAAAATATGGTTGACCTTATTACCCAGCTAAGATGTGAAAAGTGTTTTCGGAGTAATCGAAATTAAACTATAATTCGTAGTTTTGAAAGTACAAAAAATTACCGATCTAAGGGATACAATTTGATAAAAATTTTCAGATTTTATAACAAACCTCTCAAATCAATATATCAATTTTAATGGAACCTACAGAAATCAAAGCTAAAAAAACGATTTAACAAGAATTTTCGGAATCATTAAAAATGCATTGTTTTCGAAAATATTCGACAACGATGTGTCTGCAACGAATAATACGATTTGCATTAAATAAATCGATGCGATAGATTCAAATTCGTTTTTTCCAAAATTTATTTCTAAAAAGTTTCAAAATCCATTGTTATATATCGAAATCGAATCGATCTATATGAACATTATCGATGAAAAAATTTGGGTAGTTATTTACGGTGTCACACCGTCGAGGTCTGATAAGAACTCGATTTAAGAGATTTTAGAAGTTAGAAAAATTTCGGCACACGATAATGCTTGAATAATTTAAACGAACTTCGATCACTAGTGCAAACTTTTTGACATAAAATCTAGCAAGATTATTCGAATAATTCTGCAAATAAATTTGTATAAAAATTATTTGCTGTGAATTGTTATAAACATCAAACGGTAGGCAGTCTAAAATATATTTTGATATTACAAAGGGGGAAGAAGGGGTGTGGCATTGATGAATCTCATATTTTCTTATGCGAAACTTTAAATGCAACGCTTGAGAGAACACGTTAAATTTTTTTATATTTTATGGATGCTCCTTAATTTTTATGCCATATAACTAAGTACTCGCCCACAATATAGGACAACCTTTGAAATATAAATTCAAGTTTGGAATATCGGTGTGGAATATCACTATCATTAGCTTTTTTTGCCGCTTTTGCTTCAAAAAATCTCTTTAATAATAATACAAATAAATAGTTTCTAAAATGACTTTAAAAATTCCTTTAGCAGTAAAAGTAGCAAATTTTTAGAGACTATTTTTAAAATAGTTAAATATGTATATATATATATATATATATATATATATATATATATATATATATATATATATATATATATATATATATATATATATATATATATATATATATATATATGAAATAGATAAAAACACAATCTCCTCTGGACCATACCAACACTCTACCTCTTATAGTCAGCCAGATGTGATATGATGTGATGATTAGGAGGTACCACTTCCCTTGCTCGTATCTGGTCAGCTTTTGTTGAGACTGTGTGCATTGGCTGAAGAGTAACCCAAGTAAAATGTTTTAACCGTCTCCCTTTTATTTAAGGCAAGATATAAAATAATTAAGTTTTACTTTATATGGGAGGTGTCCTTCGCCTTAGTCCTGTTATATATTGGCTGAATTGGGATTGCCTCCAAAATACGGAAAATTTTTTAGTACATAAAAAAAAATACCTACTCTGGAATATACTTATAACCTCCCTCCCTTTTTTGGAAGTCGGTTAAATATTTAAATTTATTAATAATTTTAATGAATAAATTATTTATTTGTCTAGGCATCATTTAAGTTTCTGCTATTAAAAAGCGGGAAGTTACTGATTTCATCATGGTTTTCAAAAACGGAATTCTGAGTTTGCGATTTGATGAGACAAAGTTTGCGTTTTTGCGAAAAACGATTTTCCGAGAAAAAAAAATACTGCAATTCTATTAATTCACTCTTATTGAGAAATTTGGAGAAAACCTAGAGTTCGGCTAATTCGTGAAAAATTGACTTAATCATTGAAGAGATATCATTGTTAAAAATATTTTAGAATAGTATGTTTGATTTGACTCCGAAAAGTCCTGTTAAATAGGTTTTCTAGATTCGGTTTTCTATTTTTGGATTTTCAAAGCTAAGTCCAATGCCATAAACTTAAGTTTTATCGGTGAAATGATCGCTATCGAAATATCTTAAAATTACTTTCCGTTAAATTACTCCGAAAAATTTTCCCAAATCTAGCTTGAAATCCATGCTAAGTTCAAGTTAAAAGTAGAAGGGTTTAATGCAATTAAAAGTTCTTACATGGACTTGTTTGTTTATTTGTCAGTGACATCTTTAATACTCTTCAGAAAATTTTGAATATGTAAATAATTTTTATTTTTAATCCTGACCCTTTAAATATCATTGGAAGAACGGGAAAATAGATACAACGTGGTTCTATCTGAAATTTAAGTTTGTAGAAATGACGTTTTACTCACTGACATTTTATAATTCAAAGTTCGGACTTCTTACACTTTATAATTTGAACTGTTTTTATTAAAAAAATTTAAATCGTTTGGTTTTGCTTCTATCGTCTTTTGCTTCTGATGTTAGTGGCAGCAACAGCAATAGCATTAGCCAAAGTTAAATTTAATATTTATGTTGACTCCATTTCTGTTGTTTTCAGTTTTATCATTTTGAGTTCGTAATTACCGAGAGCCGACTGACATGCCAAAAACAGCAACTTAATAAAAAATTAATAATAATAAAGGAAAATTTACTCAATTCGCGTTCGAAATTGTTGTCATTTGGCGCTAAAATGGATTTTTATCAGGATTTAGTAAAAATATTTATTCCCTACTGGCAAAAATATTCCACTTAACATTAATGACAAAAAAGTTCTTTAATTCTTAATAAATATTTAACTTTAGTATATATTTCACTGATTTCTTCGAAAAATTGTTGGAAAATTATTTGCAATTTTTAGGAATCTTTTTGTGGGAATCTTTCGTTATTTTTTAATTAGGACTATATACTCAATTAATTAAATGAATTTAAATTAGCGGTAGTTCATAAAATTTTTTAATATTTCTTACTAGTCCGCAAGTACGATGAAGAGTTACATACACATTAAAATTTCTTTAAATTTATACCTTTTTATTTCAGTTCTAGTTCATAAGTTTACTTAATTCTCCCAACTGAACTAGTTTTTCATTGGTGAAAGAGTCATCATGAGAGAACCTCTGATGTAGTTTTTTTTTTAAGTATTGATTTCATTATTTAAATAAAAAACAGAATTTTCCTGAAGCTGATACTCAATGAGTATCGAAATATCGATCATTTCAAATAAAATTGTTTAACCACTAAATAAAACCTCGAGCTTAAATAATATTTTAATAAAATTTTTTATAAAAAGGTAAAAAAATATAAAGATATTAGTAATATGTTTCTATGGTAAATTTTCCCACCGTCCCCAATGTCCCCACTACGGTAAGGATAATTTTTTTTCAATATACCCAGTGATCGGCTCCTACCAGGAGCAACCCACATGTCTTTCGGGACATTATTCGTATGCAATTAGATTTTTTATTTTAAGCAAAACGCTGAATATGTAAATTTTCATAAATCTTTCAAGTCCTGAACTTCTTCCAGAATTTTTCTTCTGAATTCTATGAAAGTTCTACTAAAATAAGGGCAACAAAATCACTTCCTTTACTACAATAAAAAGTTTAGCAAATATTTACTAATTTTTAGAAATTATATTCGTTGTGGGAAACTAATAAGAACCATTAATTATTTATTTCAATTAAGTATTTTTTAGGGGTATGTTACTTAAGTCAAGGACATTTTTAAACTAAATTTTAGGTATATTTGTGTTCTTTTTGTTGACTGCATTAAAGTACGTAAGGATACAGCACCAAATATGTGAACCAATACACTTGCATACTTAAAAAAGAATCGTGAAAATGCATTTGAAGTTACACTTTTAAAACAATGGATGTATGGCAGGTACGCATGTCCTTGCACCATATAGCCGGATAATTAATTTCTTTTATTTAGATATTTTAGAATTTGTATACTAAATTTTATCGCAATTTTTATATTCTCTGTATGGGGATAAATGACTGTGGTATGCACGTGTGTCTAACATTCACTTGCACTCGCATGTTTCAATAAGATCGCTCTGATTTTCTTGTTGTTATCATATGAATTTTCGTCTTTACGTGCTTGCTTACGTTAATTAGGAAACTATAAAAAACAACAACAACAATTAATAATTAATAGTTATTTTTAAAGAAGAAAAATTTTTAATATTGAAATTTATTATTTGGGATATTCTCCCCAACTAATCGTTAAAAACCATTAGAGCTTTTGCAAAATGCATTGTGTGTTGATGGTTTTTTTATGAGGCATTCATTCATTTTCAAGCGTTAAAAATGTTCAATTTGTGTGGATTGTCGCTTTTATCAAATGCGTGTTGCTGAAAACATTAACATATTAAGGCAAGCAAATATAAAATATCAAAGGACGCAGACAAATGATTAAATTTATTTAAACAAATGCTTTCCGGAAAAGGACTATGAAATAGAAAAAAATTGTTCAGTACTATTAATAGCGGTTATGAGTGTTGCTGTGACTACCGCTGGCGTTAAAGACGATTTTTGCACAATACGACAGAATGGCTGATGTAAAACTGAAACACAATTAGGACGAAAAAAAGATTTTAATTTCATTTCAATTTATTATATTTGTAAAATAATAAAAATCCGTTTAAAAAATATGTATATATGCATTGAAAAAATGTTTGTTTTGGCTTTAGCTCTTCATATGCCGACATTTCATTGGTTGCTAAAACCAAATCGTCAGTGAAGTTTAAGCAGTTTGATAACATTCAACCTCGTATGTTTATGCCACATAAAACAAATACAATATGAGAATTTCAATATTGCATATGAATTACAACAAATACATAATCATAGTAGGCTTAGAATGTTTTTATACAAACAACACAACAAACAATTATACTCAACGTGAGTCTATTTTATTTTTCTCTCAACACCCATACAATTAAACGCCCGTTGGTCGTTAATGATTGTATTCAGTTGGGCAAAAAATTAAAAATAAAATCTTTATTGTAAATACTTAATATTGAAATTTATTATTCGGGAGAATATCCCCACTAATCGTTAGAAACAATTAGGTTTTTTGCAAAATGCATTGAAAAAATGTTTTTTTTCACTGACGATTTGGTTTTAGCAACCAATGAAATGTCGGCATATGAAGAGCTAAAGCCACAACAAACATTTTTTCAATGCATTTTGCAAAAAAACTAATTGTTTCGAACGATTAGTGGGGATATTCTCCCGGATAATAAATTTCAATATTGAATATGTATATATTTATCGATAAAAACTTCCTTTAGTTAAGCGGCGGTTTTAAGCTTCGTCCTCCATATAGCAAATTTTACGGTGAATTATGAAGAACACCTTGTTAAAACAACGAGAATGACATTACCATAAGTTTACTTGTAGGCAAAGCCTACATCAGTACTAAACATAAGCATCACGTTTATACCATTTATACGTTTCGCGAAGTAATCGCAATATGAAAAAATGCTTAAGTCGAATTAAGATCAAAATGAGAACAATTAGATTTTCCACTTCAAAAGTACAACTCAGCAAAGTATCACTCCTTTTGAAATTTTTTTAGAGAACTTGTAGGGTAATGAATTTTACCTTGTTTTTTTGTGATGTAGAATTTTATTTGAAACAAAAACTCATACAAATTATTCTTTATATAAGAGGCCCCAGAATGTTATTTATTATCCCAACCTGAAGAGCGAACTCCTTTTTGAAAATCAACCTGAAATTTTCAAAATTTTCGTTTGTAAAACTACAAACTCCGACTTAAGCGCTTTTTCTTATTAGCACCACACCTTCTGTAAAAAATAAATATTTGAATTTATTCCAAAACCAGCCATACAAGAAAAAGTTCATATGAATTTATACGGAGGACTAAGCTTTTCCCATACGACCTTCCTGTTTAGGGAAACCAACAAGATAAATCATTTTACCATTGCAGCTCTCGTGGTAAAAGAGTGTAATGTTCTTGTGAGGGCACAATCTTTTTGCCCGGCTATTATCCAAGTATCTTTCTACCTGAATACACACTTCAGCTCCAAAGTGACCCCCATAGAATTTTTTAACTTTGATTTGTGGCTCCACAAATATGCGATAATTAATAGACTATTTTTGTAAAAAACATCTTATTGCCAAAATAATCTACTTCTTTTTGAGTTACGCCCTTCTATGCCTTTATGCTTTTGCTGGAATATTGTAATAGTAAGTGCAGTAAATTTGGAAGAATTTTTGAAAAATTATTAATTACTATGTATGGGTGGTACACATATCCCCCCCGCTTAAACTTCCATGTTTTTCCTCAAATACCTACCTTTTTTCTATACTAACGTACATCGATATCGCCTTTCTTTAGATTTACAAAAATTACTAAATACTTTGTGGGAGGGATAAATATCCCCTCTCTCCTATACCGCCTTGCCTTGGTTCGAAAACACAATTTATTTATGTAGTAACGCATGTATAATTTGCAGAGTCGCATTATTATAATATATAGGGGGCAATTAGTAAATACTTTGTGTTGGGGGTAACCATTGCCGCCCCCCCCTATGCCACCATGCTTTTGCTCGCATACAAACTTTATTTCAGTAGCACATAGTAGTACAAATGTAAAAAAAAGGTTCATAGATGCTTTTGGAAATTGAATTTTATTAAAAAAAAACAATCTTCATGCACCAACGATTCCTCCGTTTCCCTCTGAAACACCAAAAGAAATTTTTTAGAAACAGCATTAACCCTTAATATTTAACATATATATCTTATATCTAAGTAGTTTTCTTAAGTATGCATTTTAATATTTTCTTTACTAAATAAGAATTTCTTTTTTCCTTTTCAGGTAAGTCCTTGTCGAAATTTTTTCGCACATATTTTTTTCAAGTAAGTCTTTCGCCTTGTGATAATTTTGATTTTAAAAAAAGTGTTTTACTATGAATTCTATGAAGACTTTTTTATTAATTTTGTAATATATACCCTTCTTTATTTAACTACTAAAACAAGATATGAAATCCTTCATAAAATGCCATTCACAAAAATAACGACCCTATTCATAAGACTGGAAGACTAAAACTACAGATGTTTTATTGAATGTCCGCCTATGGGATCATTCACTGTTTACTCACATCAGCTATTTTACATCTCAACTAAAGAATTTTTTCGACAAAAGGAAAAGCTAAAAATGCATTACTACATTCAGAGAGGATCGTCCCCATCTGTGATATGTCAAGTTCATCTTATACCGACAAAAAAATTTCCACACCTGGACCGCGGGACCTGGGAAACCCCCGGGGGCCGGCTATCAGCCTCCCTGCTTAATGTAGCCTACTTTTAGGCTGTCGTTTACACAACCGTATTTATCATTCATCATGCAGCGTCTAAGAAAGCCCGTAATATTGTTTCGCAACACTGTGCTACTGCTCACCACTTGGTCACATTACATGTCATATTGTCCACTATGTTCTCCACCTTGAGTAGTCCTGTAACGGTTTCCAACTCTCCACGATATACTGACTTTCGGAATCATTCGAAAAAAGTGTGTTCAGCATCATCCACAACATCTTCATTTTCGTACAAGCAAAGCGGATTGTCACATTTCTTCATATTGCGCAGATATTTTCGGAAGTATCCATGACCTGACAACATCTGAGTCAAGTAGTAGTTTACATCCCCAGATCGTCTTCTCACCCACTTCTCTATATTTGGAATGTGTCTTGCGATCCACCTGCCTTTAATGCCAGTGTCCCACTTATCCTGCCAAATGTGCATAATCTCCTGGAGAGGGACACAGGTATCAGGTGTCCCACTTATCCTGCCAAATGTGCATAATCTCCTGGAGAGGGACACAGGTATCATCTCCCTCCCTCCCAAGAAAGTCATTATTAATTATTGCATAACTAAAGCACTACATATCTAAGAAATATTCCAAATTTTGTGAACATTACTCTGGGAATAAGTTGTATATTCTAGCAAAAGAACGGAGGTATAAGAGGGGAAAAGCTGGTACCCCGGTACAAATTTTGTTGTTGTATGTGTTAATATTTATTGAATCTTTGATTAAGTTGAGGTAACAATAATTATACAAATCGTATCTCTAAAATGATTAATTATTTAAGTCTAGCCAACGCCAAACAAAAAATATTATGATTTCTGCAACTTATGTAATGACCATATTCAAGTCTCTCGTATTCGACTTAGAGCGAGAGTGTCCCCTATTTCCAGAGTGTGGCCTCTATTATTTGGAATGTTTCTTAATGTACATATGTTGTCACGTGCTTAGAAACTATAGTTTCAACTTTACTTGCCATGGAGAGTCTGTGGCGGAACGCAAGATTTCGTTTTGTCCTTTTTGAACTTTTTTGTTATATTAGATGCCAAGGCGGTATCACATAACTGGTACAAAGTAACTATTGATTATTCTTTATCAGGAGAACTGTAGTAATGGGACTGTGTAAGATCTATTTATGTTACTATTTTATTAAAGTGCGTACGCACGTATATGCGAAGGAATAGAGTTGTAAAAGTAATGAGATGGTTATTCCCCATGCAAAGTGTTTATGAATTATTCTATAACTAGAGAGCTGCAGTAGTAAGCCCTTCATTTGGCTTACTCTGGCAGTGGAGTACTTTTTTTCAGCAAAAGCCTGGAGCTATAGAATAAACACGGTCCACCTCCTGTAAAGTCAATATTAATTATTCAATATATGAGGAACTACAAAACTAAATCATCAAAATTTGCAGGGGTTATATGAAGATGATTTGCATAGTCCATCAGCAACCCATTTGATAACGAGCAGGAAGAAGGATGCCCTTCCATTAGCATATTATTTATTTACTTTTTTCGGAAGAGTTAAAATGTTTGGAGAAATTTTCACTTGGGTCACTTTGAGGAACACCGCAATCTTCCATGTACTTGTGTATGCATCTGTTTTTAAAGATGTTTATATAATTTTATGGCGACGTGAGTAGCGCCGCACGCCTGGTATGACTAGTTTTAGATAAATTTTGATTTAACGATTCGATGAAGTCACTTAAACTTGCATTATTTTTTGTTTTTTTTTTTGTTTTCTGTGTGGCATGCCTTGAAGGACTGATTGAATTGAGATGTCCTTGAAGAAGAAATGCATACATACATACACATGTTTGTGTGTATGTACGCATATATGTAATAAAATAAGAAAAAGTTGCATATCAGTCACTAAATGATGCAAGAAACCTCTATGTATGCAAATTTTTCTATTACCATTTTTATTGGTTTAAATTCAAATTAAATTCATAAAAAATCGTACCATGTCCCTGCTTGACGCTGACAACTTGTTGAGTTTTATAGTTTTCGTCCCATTTATTTATAATTAAATCAAACATTTACGATATGGAAATGAGTGTCGTATTCAGTAATAAATTTTTTAAGAGTCGAAGTTTATGAGATGCTTAAAAAATATATAAATACGTATAAGTATTTGTATGTACGTCTGTATGTATGTTTTTTTTTTGCTGTTGGTGTGGAGACTTTCCAGTTACCAGTGGCATATATGATATGCTATTTTCGTTGCAACGTACGTAGAAACACCCAGAAACTTACACTGTTCCGAGAGTTCTAGCATCGAAATGAGTCGGTCGTGTGTCCTATACTGTGCTCTGATCAAAGCTTTACGGAGTTTGAAAAGCATCACTCTCAGAAATCCAGTTCCAGCGCAGGTGGATCCAACATCAACTCTCAGCAACTATTGTTTAATCTAATTTCAGTGTTTTAATGTCATTCGATAGTAATTATTTTCTTTTTAATCTCTGATAGATGTAAAATGCCAGTGTAGCGTTTTTGATCGTTTCACATTCAATGAATCGATCATTGCGAAACGGTATAGGTGTTGTCTTTCGTTTTTCTTTCCATTAAATTTTTAAGATCAGGTATAATTATATGTTTTTAATGTTGGCTCATTATGTACTTCGCCAGATTGCCATATTCTCCAGCTACTACTCTAGTCATCCTGGTTAACAACAGCTGCCGGCTTATTCCACGATGCAGTTAATAAGTATGACTCTCCCTTTATTATACTTAAGTATATAAATAAATCCTTCGATATAATTTCACAGTCCTCTACCTTAACGTTCATAAACTCCCTCACTGGCTGACTCCATATGACTCCAATTTCTGCTAGTGCTATTCGCATTGTGTCCGGTCACTATTGGGTTGATCGCATGTTCGCATTTGTTACAGTTCTAGACTCATTTACTTTAGCTGCTGTAAGTTTGTAAATGCGACCTTTAAACGTTATGAGATTCTTAGATCTAGCTTTAGCCATCATAAGTTATCAATTGAAATGGAAAAGCTATTTCGCTTTTTCACAATTTCAAATATATAGAATTCTTTGTTTGTTTGTCAGAGACATAAAGATTATATTAGATTAGATTAAAGCATTTGCTGCGCTCAGTGATCTTTAGCTGTCGAGAAAATGGATCAAAAAATAAATTTTTGAAGCACGCAGTCCTGTTAAAAATCTAGTTTGAAAATTACAATAGACTTTATTCCCTATTATTTTCTGTTATTTGCTACTTGTCTTGGAAATATCAAATGCAATGGTTGTTTTCATTCCCTTAGAGAAAAATCATTATGGATCTATTATTAATTGTTTTTTAAATATTTTTATCCGTCCTTTTTCGCCTTTAAAAAGTTGGCAATGTGACAGAAATATTTGTTTGCACAAACAATACGCACAATTGAGTCTGCGCAATTAAACAGCTGAAGTTGTGGGTGATTTTGAATCCTTTGTACCAAAAGAAAAGAAACTCAATAACAGTCCTAAAATCTGTGTAAAAAAATTTCCTGATTTCAAGTTTAAGAGCTTACTATCCTTACAAAAATAACAACAAATAAACAGAAACTTAATGCATAGAAAAAAGGAACGCAAATGCTCTCACTTACCCGAATTCGAAATTAAAGCTTTAAGAAAACTTTTTGTCATGACCAGCGTTGCCAAATGTGCAGATTTATCTGTTTTTTGCAGTTTTTTAAAGTACGAAACAGGCTTGCAGATTTCTACTCTAAAAAACAGTTTTTTTTAACCAATGCAGTTTTTTATTATTCGTATTGCAAAGTATTCTTCACAAGTACGACAGCGTGATACACGCTACTAATTCTATACTTGTACGATTTGTAGTAACGTCTATACTCATCATTATAAATTGTACTGCCTTTTAAAAGCAACAACGTGTTGTGTTTTCTCTTATTCCTTTTTTTTGCAACAGTGATATTCTATTTTTTAAATTTAAAGTTTTCATTGCATTGTTTGAATTGTTTGCGAGTATTGTGCCAATTTTTCTAAAAAATGGATAAATATCTAACAAAAAACAGTAAGTTTGCTACTTAATAATTTTTCTTAATTCAAATAATTAATTATTTTGAATTTTAGCAGATTCTTATCAAGATAATAATAATGCAGTGCCAGCTACACAGCCTTCGAGTTCAAGAAAAAGAAAATTAGGCGATTACAATAAATCGTGGGAAGAAAATGTTTTATTACAACCGTGGCCAAAAAGAAGTGAAAGCAATTTAGCTTTTCGTAAAGTTTGTAATTGCGAGTTAAGAGCGATGGCCGGAATTACAGATTCAAAAGCCCACGCAAAAACATCAAAACACATTGAAAATGCGAAGGCAATTGAACTGCACGCAGGATCTACTGCAATGTTTACGGAACTGGTCAAACATAATTCAAAAGTGACTAATGTTGAGTTACACCTAGCAGCTTTCTGCGCAGAACACAATATATCGTTTTTAGCAATGGATCACTTGGTACCGTTGCTTCAAAAGACTTTGGAAGATTCGGAGCTCATAAAAAAAACAATATGCGCGCGAACTAAAACAACAGCGATCGTTAAAAATGTATTGGGTGAAACCCATCATGATGACCTTTGCAATATGGCAAAAAAAAACTTTTTTTCCTTATGCATAGATGATAGCATGCAAATCAGAAAATGAGTATAACTGATAAAATTTGAGTATACCTGATAAAATTTTATTAAGACAAAAGTCAAACTCAATATGAAGAAAACAAAAAAAATTTTCATTAATTTTTTTTTTGTAAATTTTTACTCTCTTCATAACACAATTTTATCAGGTATAGACACTTAGTTTGTTTTGTTTTGAAGGTGCAGATTTTTTTCGTAAAAAACAGATTTTTTTTCGTAAAAAACAGATTTTTTTGGTAATTGTCAGTTTTTGTAAAAAAAAATTATGGCAACATTGGTCATGACTGACTGTTGAATGATGTGGTTTAATTGTTTTTTTTTTTGTTATTGTTTTATTTATTATTGTTTCACTACGCAAGAGGTTGTTAGTGGATCTAAACATCATTCTAAACACGAGAAAAAAGCATTAGTTGTTCTTTATTATTGCTCTTGTTCTTGTCTAGGTTCTTTTCTCATTGACTGACTGACTGACCGACTGACTGAGTGTGTAGGTCTGTTTATCTGTCTACAATTAATGTTTGCAAGTGAGCCCTGTTGACCTGGTACTACTCAAACCATACAACTTGCAATATGTTAGAAGCCAACATGTTGTTCATTAAAAGCTTTTTTCTTGCATACCACTTGGAAATAGATTATTTTTCCTTTCGATGAATAGTTTTTTTTTTAATTAGGGCAAATTATTATTATTCAAAACTATTTGCTCAATCATGAAACATTGTAATAAAATGTTTTATATTTTTTTAAATATTATCGCAAAAAAGTGTTCTTAGTTTCATTAACTCATACAGGTACATACAAATTTTATAAAAAAGAAACTAAAAATCGCAAGACTAAATTTTTTTTGCGGTGTTAATAATTCTAAGTAAAGGACCAAACTTTTAACAGAGGATTTCATTTAAGAAAAATATGGTTGACCTTCGAACCAAGTAAAAACAAACATTTCCTTTACAAAATTTCAGCAATGAGATCTTTGATCACGTTAAAAATATAATAAAATCTCATGTATAACTTTATAAATAAAGCAAGTCTATTTGAATAAAACTGTTCTAATAAACTGTATCCAACGTTTTTATTTTTAATTTTTAACCAATCAAATTTTAATTTACTGTCGAGAAATATAAACAGATATAGAAGTGTTATATTGTTAATGCATTGGTTTAGCAATAAACAATAAGGAAAATTAAATAGAAATTCTATCATAAAATGTCCTTCTATCCTATTTTAGCACATAAGGCTAAATTCCACGTGTTCACTGGGTAGTCACATAAAATTAAATGAAAATTGACAATGGCAGTGCCACACTAGGTTAAACTACTTAATTTTTTTAACCAAATTATTATTATTATTATTATTATTTTTTTTTTTTTTGGAAACTGAAAAATTTTATGTGACTGACACAAACTTAACATCTGCTTTTCATTAGTAGAACTCAATCGTCATGTTCGCAAAGCGTTCAACCTCTTATGATTATATAAACACTTTCAAATATCATATGGGAAACACAAATATATAGCCACAGAGGCATGATAAGTTTTATTCAAACAACACTGCAAACAGCTTCTTTTCGGTCTGAATCTTAATGTGTTTATTATAAAATTTTGAAAAATTAGTAGAATATTCGAAATAATATTGATAAGTTTTGTGAAGAATACTAAATTGTGAAAGTGATATATTCAAGAAATTTATGCTTTGATCACATTTATTCAACAAACTGTGAATATATAAAAATATGCATACGTACTTACATGCATTAAACTTTCAGTTTCGTTTGGCCGCATCAAACAACTCCCAAGTTCGTTGCCATCATCCAACATGTTGCGGGCATTCATTAAACGTTTCTGTTGTTGTTTATTAAATTCTTGCAGGCGGATAACATGCGGAAATTTAGTTGCAAACCAAACGTCGTGTCGTCTGGGCAAAAAAGCAAATTTTGCCAAAAGGTAATTTTCTAAAATCAAACGTAATCAACCGTGTCTTTTGTGTTTTTCTTTTCGGTTTTTGGCAACAATAATTTCTATATGCAACGTGTTATAATCGTGTGTATGTATGTGGGTGTTTGTGTGTAAATTTCTAATTCAAAATAGTAAACAAATAAAGTAAATAATGCATACAAGTTAATTAAAAAAGTTATTCATTAAAAAACAAGAAAAAAACAAATTCAATAAAGAAAAAAGTAATTAAGTAATTTAATGCGAAATAGATGAGGTGAAATTTGCAGTAAAGTAAATGAAATCAAAATTATTCCAACAGCATTGGAATTTGTTTTCTAAAGATCCTTTGGAAATTATTAAATACTCGCAGTACAGCCTTTTTACCAGCCGTATATTAATAAAAATTTATGTGCCACAGTGTTGAAAACCCTTTATGTGTTAAATATTAGTTTATTGCTTAACACAAATAGAAAGTTTGAAAAAAGTTGATTGTGTAAACTGTACTGCATATAAAATCTGTACACGGTATTAAATTATACTAGAATTAACATGAGATTCGTTCGATTGCCACCCTGTCCTTGTGTTTAAAATAAAAAGGGAAACGTGATATAAAACTTTCACATTCAATTCTTTTTATCACAAATTTTGAATTATAATAAAAATATGAACATGTAGATGATTTTGTAAGATAAATAAAACAATAATTATATGTAAAACAAAACGAAATTTATATAGAGTGAAGTTCGGTTACAACGAACTAAATGGGACAGGAAAATTTGATTCGTTATAAACGAAGTTCGTTATAAACGGGTTGAATATTTGCACGTTTTACAATAAATAAAAGTAAGCAATATTGAAATGGAATACATTTTTTTCTCTTGTTTCGAAATTTGTTTTTAAAACGAATTTCATATAATTTATTTTTTTTTTAATTTGTTTCATAATCTTTTAAAAACTAATGTGGGGAGAATATCTCAAAATAATATATTTTCAATATTAAGTATTTTTTAATTTTAAAAAATTAGTGAACAAAATATGCGATATTTTTTTTGTTCGTTATAAGTGCAAAAAATTTAAAATTTTTTTCTATGTGGGGCTTAAATAATAAATCGTTCTAATCGAAATTTCGCTAATATATCCGTTATTTGTAACAACCGTAATAATTTCCGTGAAAATTTTTTATAAAACTGGTGGTACCGTAGAAGTTGTTCGTTATATACTGTTATTCATTATAACTGATGTACGTTATAACAAAGCTTCACTGTATATAATGACTCGAAAAGATTGCTGACATTGTTAGACATCTACTCCAACATTCCGATAATATCAAACAATTTGGAAAAAATCTATTACAACCATATTTTCTGCAATAATAAGACGACCCAAATGCAATCTGCAGCATCCAGCACAGCTTACGATGTCTATAAATGTGAACGATTTAAAAAAAAACTGATTCGACGCCAATATTCTGAATCATTTGGAAAATCGATTTTGGATCGAATTTCCAACATATGAATCAGTTTACACATTTTTGAAAGTAGTAATCAATTTGACAAGAAATTTCGATGCTATTTGGAAAATATTCGGTTATTTTGAAAGTTTTTGGCAAGAAAATCCCTTGGACGTATCAATAAATTTCAATGAATTTTATGGCAAAACACGTTATCTTCTAAATGAGTTCTAAAAAGGAGGAGATTATCAGTTCAAGGGGGTTGGGAAATTTTTGGTGATTTAAATTTATTTTTGTTTGAAGGGGTTTGCTTGTGGTTTGGTCCCATAATTTTTTTCTTTGAAAATCATACCTGCAATTTTGTGTCTCCAAAAAAATTTTTATTTTCTCATAACTCTTCAATTTATGGAGCGATTTCTAAAAAAAACTTTTTCGTTTTAAAATTGTTGCTTGCAGTTTGGTTTCAGAGATTTAACGCCCGAAATAATGACTATAACATAATTTCGCCATTTTGTTCCTGTTTTCAAAAAATTTTATTTTACAGAACATAAAAGGCTTGGGGTACTATGAAAAATTTCGAACAGCCACTAAAAATCGGACAGACAAAAGTCCGCCATTTGTAGGATAATTTTCGAAATTCTTTTTTATTGAAATGGTCACGTTTATAGTGGAATCCCGTAAAATTTTTGTTTATTTTTTTCCCCGTAAAATTTTTTGTCTTTTTTCAATAATAAATTTTTTTTCGAAAAAAAAAAAAAAAAATATATATATATATATATATATATATATATATATATATATATATATATATATACATATATATATATATATATATATATATATATATATATATATATATATATATATATATATATATATATATATATATATATATATATATATATATATATATATATATATATATATATATATATATATATATATATATATATATATATATATATATATATATATATATATATATATATATATATATATATATATATATATATATATATATATATATATATATATATATATATATATATATATATATATATATATATATATATATATATATATATATATATATATAGTTATACATATATATTTATATTCACCCGCCGCCTAAGTGAAGTGAAAATCTTGCCGCGAATTTTGTTCTGATTGGCTTGGCCGTTCAAAATTTGTAAGATTTTTATATACCATACATATACTTATATACATACATATGTACATCGGTATAGAGCGTGTCTAGAACTTCACAGAATCTTGTATTTGCGGTGAAATCAGGAACTTCAAATTTTTCGAATTAAGGTGTAATTAGTAAGTTGCCATTTTTCTACAGATGCAAACTGAATATACTCGTACAAATATATGTATACATACATCTAATACTCAGAACAGTGTACTTGGAGTGATCAATTTTTAAGGTCAGACTACGATTTTGTTTCCTTTCGGCTCTTCCTGAACTAAATTTCTAAAACTTATCCCTAATGGCACTCACATACCGTTTACTATACTTTCTACAACAAAAGATCACCAGCCGTTTAGGCGTTGTAGCCATCTTTGACTGCATATTCTGGAACTATTTAATTTAATATTCAAATAAATTCAAACAAATTGATTTGAGTTGTTCTTCGATCGTTCAATTTCATCTGAATTAAATGATTTTTTTTATCAGAAGGAAATAAGAACATATTTGATTATTTGCATATTTAAAACTGAGTGAAATTTATCGCATTGGCTTTTTAAGCATAAATTTATAAAGTTTTATACAAATGCACACATAAGTACATACATACATACATATCGCTAATTTGTTTCCACAGGAAGCGAGCTTAATGATTTCAGTTTACTCACAACTTAATGGCAAATTTAATAATTAAGTAATTAAAATTAAATACTATTCACGAAGGAGATTTTTTTTTTAAATTTGTGCACAAAATTTAAAATATGGGAAATTTAAATTAATGCAGATGAAGCTCAGGTTCTTGTCTGCTCCTCTTCAGATTCCCAAATTCAATTTGTGGTAGAATGCTCCAAAATAAGACTGTAAAAATAATTCATAAACATCAAAACTTTTGCTCTAACCCAAATCTCCAAATAAAATACCCCAACACAAGGGACACAGTAGACATGCTGGATCATGCTGGATCGTTTTTATATAATTATCAGTATTCCGATTATGGCGCTTTCTTCATAAAAAAATGTGTAAGATGTCTTGAACTTTCGAAGGATCTCAGTCTTTTTTCTAACAAGAACACGTTTATGGGTAATGAGCATCCATTTATCTTAGGGAATTAGATTTTTTAATACAAAATCATAAATAAAATTTTCTTTTTATAAATTGATCAAAAATTTTTACACTTTTTTCACACAAGTAAATTTTCAGTGACACATCGCACAGGAAATATTCAATTTGGTATACTAATATAAGGTATAAAAAAATTAAATTAAATTGCAAGGATAATTGCCCTGTCATACACCCATAATTTTAAAAATATCATTTCAGATAGAATTATGGGCAAAATTAATGTTTGTGGCGAATATCCTTGCAGTTAGCGCAAGGATATGCCTGCTTACCATGTATCGTTTATTAAAAAAATTATCAGTTTCTTTTTTTTCTGCAGGGATTATTTTTAGTAAAACTTAAAAAATTAACATCGCATTAAAACCTTAAGACCAATTAAATTTCTATTGAGCTAAAAAGAAAAATGAAAAACAAATAAACGTTTATCTACTAAATGGTGTATGATTTTGTCATTAAATTGTCACACCAAACTCAAAACTTGATATGCACAAATTCCCGATTTTCGGCAAAGGACCTTTTTTCACCTTAAAGCTCCTTAGAAATACCTTCACTATCTTCTTTACGTATAAAAATTTATAGAACTCATATTTATATGAAGCACATTTGCTCCAACAGGGTCATAACTCGAAAAAAAAACTAATTATACAGAAAATGATTTCAATGTTTATCGATTTACATGCAAGTAAATGGAAAAAAATAATAATCTTCCTTCAGGTGAATGGACAAAAAATGTATATGATTTTCTTGCACAGCATAAAGAACAATATGACGAGTAACCCTACAATTTTAACTAAAAATAGCAATTCTTGAGTTATAACATTCTTTAAGCAAGTAAACGATATATTTTAAATTTTATGGAGATTGTAAAATTTTCGATTTCTCTTGAAAAAGGATTATGACTTGGCCTTTTTCAGTATTCCTTTCTTGAATTTGTTAAATTTTCTTTTGTAATTTCCGTCAAAAGATAGCTTTTTTTAATGAAATTTTTTGGTTTAAATACCCTTAATTTTTTTTGTTTTAATTTATAAAACTAAAACAAATTTAGAACTTCTATTAAAAAAGAAGTATTCCCAAAATTTTCGATCCAATTTATTTGTAGTCTATAGGAAATTTTCAATAAAAATTATTCTAGTTTGCTGTACGTATGTAGTTATTAACAAAAGCTAAAAATAATATCTTTAAAAATAGATTTTTTGCAACCTTTTTTCTCAGCAAAACTGAAACTTTTATTTTCTAAGTAATCATTTCATATAAAAAATCGTTCGATTTTAGCGCCCTCTATTGCTGACAAAACGAATAGATATGACATTACTTTGAAAAATAAATTTTATTTTATCATGAGTACATGGTATATAAAATTTATTGGATGTCTTACGAGCTTTAAATTAAGCTTCATTTCATCAATATTTACAAAACTAAAATTTTCCTCAATTTTGCATAGGGATAAGGCACGGTCTATTGTTCTGTTGTAAAAACGCAAAACCGCATAATAAAAAAGAAATTTCACAAACAAAATTCTCCTTTAATTGTCGTTTTATAGTATACAATGTATCCTTACAGTCCTTTAATATGTTAAAATATCATCAAATTGATTTTAGAACTTATGATAAAAACAATACGATTAATGCTGAATTTTAACCCATAAATTCCTTTTGTGAGCTATAAACTTTTTACAGCAAATGAGCGATATGTCCTTAAATTTATAAGTAAGAAAAATAAGCAACTAAATTGTTGTTTCTTTCTTCTTCTGTATACATGTAAATCATCCCAGCGAACATTAAGGCTTGGGAATGAGTTGAAATCAAGCTTTCTTCTTCAAACGACAAACGTTTTAAAGTTATTTGATAATATCCTGAGGCATATAGGTTTGGTTAGGTTAGGTTGATTGGAGGGGTGTGATAGCCCATGTCATACGTCATACACTTAAGCCAGTGAAGGCTTGTTGTGCGCTCCCTTTCAAACTGCCAGAGTACTGTGGCAGGATTCGAACCTGGGACGACCTTCGCACTACGAGTCTAGTACACTACCTACTAGTCTATGAAGGTCCGTCCTGAGGCATATAATGTCTCAACAAAAAGGAGATATTTTTTTTCTCAAATTGACAAATTAATTTAATCCCAAATTACTCTAAAACTTTATTCTCAAATACTTTTCAAATGTGGATTACAATTTAATGTAAAACATAAGTAAAATATGAGCTTTTGTGTAAAATGCTCAATATTTGGAAGGTAATAAATTATAAAATTATACTCGTATATGCATTAAATATCTCATAATTAAAGAATTATTAATAGCAGAAGAGAAGCTTGTTTAATTCTTATAAGTGATCAGTGATGTTAATAATATTACTTTACAATCTATAATTATGTCTTTTAAATCGCTTGAACAGTTTAAATATTGTTAAATAGTTCACAATTTTTGTTCTAAATTCGAAACGCTAAAAATATGTGCATTTTTTTAAACTATTTTTCTATTGAGAGCTTAAAGGCATGATTTTGCGAGGCTGTGGGTTTCATGTAAAATATGTTCCCCCTTTTTAAAATTATTCTCTGGAAAGAAACTGAAATCAAAAAAGTAATTCATGACCTCGGGTTCCTGGCAATAATGGATTGAAATTTTGGCATATTCAGCATATCAAGCCGTTGCAAAAATGCTTATGCCTTTTGGCTCTAATAGAAAATTGCCATTATTTTATTTCTTTCCTTTTTTATAAATTTTTCCATGTTGAATTTTATATCGTAAATGAAAGTATTAATACAGCGGCGAATAAGAAATCGTAATAGATGATTCACTTGACGGTGGTTACCATTTAAGGTAAAATCTTTTGCAGCAGCAAATGTGTTGCTTATTAACACTAAAAATCAATGTAATGTATTGATATTGTTGCAAATAACAACAACATTAGCTAAGCAGCAGAAAAAATAAAAAATATGTTAATTAATTAGCATGAGTACAGAAGGAAGGAACGACTGATAGAAGTCACGTTAATGAAAATAAATGTTTAACCTCTTCAGGGATGGAGAAAATGACTTAATTTCTTTTTTGCTTCATGACGATGTACTCATTTCATATTAATAGAAATTTAAGTAGTAGTAAATTCCACAAAAGAAAATAATGTTCATTTGTGGCCACTGAAGGTTAGTAATAATTTGTTATTGTAATGATTTCATACATTCAGGACAAATTTGTTCATATAATTTTTGTCGTATCATTTCGGGGGATTTTTGAAATAATTTTCGGGGTAATAACTTATACCGGCCAGCCTAACTTTAGAAATTACTTTGGTACATCTTTGGAATGGATTTATTTTCAACGGACTTCAAACAAGGAGAACATTATCAATTTTTTCTAATGATTATAAACCCATAACTTTCTCGTTTGTGAACCGATATTCAATTTTTTTAAGGATTTACTTTTACGTTGGTTTTATAATTCTTATTCGAAAAATTTACTATCACATAACTTCTCCATTTATGGGACGGATTTTCAAAACTGCAATTTTGTTTAAAAGAGTTTGTTTGTACTCTGGTTACAAAATTTTTTTTTCGAAAATCGGACAGTCAAATTTCCCTCCCCAAAAACTAACTATCACATAGATTCTCCATTTATGGACCGAATTCAAAAATAATTTTTTTTAAGTGTTTGCTGTCATGATTTATTTTATGGTAATCTCAAGGGCATTTTGGCCTTCCCCACTCCACCTCAAAATATTACTTATCTCTTTCATTAATGAGCCGATTTTGAAAATACTTTTTTTATTTGAAAATATACATATGCCTGCCAAACTCTATCATAGAAATTTAAGTGGAAATCGGACAGACAAGGTGGCCGTCCGAAATATTATATTATAATATAAGATTTCGCCACTTGTAACCGAATTTTTCACATGACTAATAAACCGAGTTTTTTGCCTGGGAGTAAAATATCAACTAGAAATAGATGATATCGGATTTTAAATATTTGTAAACTGTTCGACTGGCCGTTTGTATTAAAGTAGGTTTTTTCCCGAATTATTTTATTCTCTTTCAAATCTCTAACTAAACAACGCAAGTAGGCATAAGAAGTACCTTCCAGCAAAAAAAGTACTTCTCTGATTAAGGGACTCTTTAGTAAATAAATTGTTATGAAATTTTCGTTTTATTTATCATTGACAGCAAGTAGTATAACTACAAATAAAAAAGAAATAAACGCCCATATAAGCGGCCAAGCGTGTGAAGAGGTTATTATTAGAAATCTGTTGTCTTAAGACGACGCCCACCTTAACATTAGAAACAACAACAACAAATAATGAAATATCAAATATATCCATAAAAAAAACATAATAAAAACACGCATAACAGCTTGAAACTTTATATAAATAATATTCTATACACTTCGGCATATAAGTATGTACATAGGTACGAGGTGTGTTTAAAAATTTAGGTGACATTTTACCAATGTAAAAAAGTTCTCCCTCTCTGATGCTCCATTCAATCCTAGAAGCAATTTTGTAAAGCCTTAAGTTTCTATCGCCATGAAGTCCTTGTCTCCTGGTTCTTTGTAAGCCTCAATTTCAAAGGTTTTTTTTCATTCCACGAATCAGAGCAACATACTGAGGATTACAACAAGCTAATATCATGGCTAAGGAATGATTGTGGTATTTTTTTGTAAAATAATTAACATCCCTTCTGGTCCAAGTTATGTAGTTCCGAACCAAACTCTACTTATACACGTGTCACATCAAACACATCCGAAAAAACTGAACAAATTTAAGATTCCGTATCATGACATTAATTCGAAGTAAATCTTTTCAAAATATCAAATACGTGGCATGTGTAAAACTGTTATACGAGTACAATAAACTTTTAAATTTTTATTCGCGAATATCTAAAAATTGTCACTCATTTCAGCACAGCATGATGCTGATCATCAGTCCAGCAATAGAGTGACACTTATTAGAGTGTTAATTTTTGTTGTTGGTAGTATTCTAATGCAGTACATTGTGATTGATCATTTAAAGTAAGTGACATGAGTCCATACCATGAAACATATATAATACTTACAATAAGTTGGAGCAAGTGTCAAATTTAAATTGAGTTAAAATTGTGTATTGAGTACGAAAAATTTCAATGTGGAAATAAAATCAGGCCTTAAATTAACAGTTTATCTCGGCAACATTTACATTACAAATAATGTATAGGACCTTTGGATTTTGTTGAATATGCACTGATGCCTCCAAGTGAGTTTTTAAATTCTCGCTATCAAATTTTTTTTTTGCAAAATACGGATTTAAACACTATATTTTAAAAACAAGGTTTCAACAGATTTCCGCTTTCTGAGATCATATTTGAACATTCTTAAAAATTACACCTCAATTTAATATTGTGTGAATGTGAATCAATTAGAAGTAACGGAGTTAAAAATTTTTCGAAAAAAATTTTTTTCTTTTAAATTTGTTAATAAAATACAAACTAAGATTCTCCTTTTGATGAATCTCAAATGAAATCAGTTCTTAAAACAATCAATTTAAATTTATTGCATTAAAATTTATTTACGTGATCGAGAAATATCATCGTCGAAAACTTTTGGAAAGAGCGTTTTTCTTTCAAGCAAACAGCACCAAAAATTCTTTAACTTTAACTTTTCGAAACTTCAAAAACTATTTCAATTGTCAAAATTCTTATCAAAATCATTTTATTATAGAGATATTGTGTCAAGCTGGAACCTTATGAACAACTAATACCAAACTCGATTTATAAAGAATTTTCGAAAGAGTTAAGAAAACAGTTTTCGAATATTTTCGTCTGCGATATTTATAGAACCATTTAATATATTTGTGGCAAATTGGCTCATTTGATGCAAGTTTTACGAGCCCAAGAAATTAACTGGATTTAGAAAATGGATTTCATAAAAGACAGTACTATTTTCGAAAATTCTTTTCACTTGAGCGAACAGATACATTTTTCCCCAAAAAAAAAATCGCATTTCGATTCACTTTTCCAAGTTTGGAAAAATTATCGTATTTGCTGTAAAAACGATTTAAAGAGAAATTTTTTAGGATTTTAAATTTGTAGTTTGTAGCATAAAATTTATTTTGAAATTACATAAAGTTGTCTGATTCACACAACCTAGGGTGCTTCCTTCAACAGGGATTGATTATAAGAACATTGAAAATTAGAAAATTTTTTAACAATATTTTCGTATGATCAAGTAAATTATTGAAATATGTCGCCTTCTTTGAGTAATTAACCAATTTTATAGCTTTTCGTTTTGTTCTGCCAGTGATTTTAATCTTTTTTTAAAGTTTCATCAAAAAAAAAAAAAAAAAAAAAAAAAAAAACTATCAAAATCACACATTATTAGCGCCAACTTATTTCTATTCAAGTGTATGTTATACATGCGCGTGCATCAACTTTGGATCAGGAATCGGGAAACAAGGCAAAAGTTAACAATTTATTTTTGCTGTAGAATAACATATTTTTTATTGTACTTATTTTGCTTCGTTGTGTGTAATATCGCACAGACACTGTGCAGGCTTCCTTGGCACAGTAACCCTCAGAGCAAAGATTCGCCGGAATTTTTCATATTCTCTCGATCCTGTGTTCCTTCTAAATCGAGTCTGCTGTTTATTGACTTTCTAAAGATATCGAATCGATTCCTATCCACACAGACATCTAAGCGAGCTAAATATCTTTAGAGCTTGCGTTTACACTCACACATACAGCCACATGGATATCACAGCAATAATTAGAAAAGCTGTCTAGGACCTCAAAACAACTGAGATCTGATGAAAACCAGATATATGAAAATCGGGGTGAAATCAGTTACTTACCTTTTTTTAGATGGCAATTAAAGTAGACTAATATTGTTAATTTAATTGCAATTAAAATATTTCTTTGCCTTATGGAAAAATTTCTTTTGCAAGAATTTTTACAAAAATCTAAGACTTCAAATGTGTAAAAAAAAGGAACACAATTTTTTAAAATGGGTACTCCCTTGATATGTTTTATGGTAAGAAATGCCTCTGTCGGTAAAATGTTGCAGCTAGACAAAATTAGTACAAATAAGGAAAAAAGTCCTTGAATATTTTATTTAACAGAAATATCACACAAAATGGAGGAGACTCTTTTGGAGTTATTACAGTTTTTCAATAAGCTTGTCAAATAAGTTTTGTTTAACAGCTAATAAAATCGGTGTTCATGGAAATGAAATCAATTTCATGTTTTCTATTTTTCATAAAAATTATAAGTATATCGCTCATTTGCTGCAAAAATGTCATAATTCAAGAATGTCATTTTTTGAGTTAAAAATACAGAATTAATTGACATATTGTATACAAAATTTCCCATTAAATTGTATGCAAATTAAAAATTTGTCGCGGCAAGCGGTCAATGTGTGTATATGAGCAAGAAATATTTCATCAGTTACAGAAACGCTTTTAATGAAATTATAATTTTGACAAGAACATTGTCAATGGGCAACTAATGCGGGTCCTTCGAAGCGATAAGAATATTTCACAAAACTTATTAAGTTATAATGACATTATATTTTTATTATTATTATTATAATTTTAATTTTATTATTTATTTAAAACATGTGGAAATTATATGCTCGCATCCATCGCTAGTTCATTTTTATGACAATTTTATTGATTTAATTGAAACAATTTTTAATTATGTGACTGTTAGTGCGATCAAACAAGCAAATATTCTGTTAGTTTTTGAAATTTTGTCCATTTTTATTTAAATCAGATTTGTTTGCGTCGTCAAGAGAAATTTAAAATAAATAAGCAGCTGCAAAAAGCATTATTAATTCCATTTTTTTTATTTCTGTATTTTTGGTTTTCGTATTCACAACGTATTTGGAAAAAAAAACTAAAATTTCGATTTGATTTTATATTCGTTCTGATTATTTAAAAAAATAATTTTTGGAATTTATTTTTTTAAAGATATTTCTTTTGAATATTTGCTACTACCGCTTATTATAATTACAAATCTTTTATGTAACAATGTAGGCCACGACTTTCCCGATCTTTCCAGTCATGTCTGGACAGCTTTTAAATTTTTGAAATTAAGGTTACTTTTCCACATGGACTTCAGGCCAAGTCATCGGCTTATCCGTAAGGCCTCACATTTACAGCTGTTTGATTTAATGGATTTATCGCTATTTTAACAATATTCCGTAATATATACGATTTATGCATGATCTATAGTAAATTTGACAAAAAGTTTTTTTTTTAAACGCAATCGAATGGGAAAGCCTAAGTTCTAGATCGATATCAGAAAAAATATGAAATTGAAATATAAACAAATAAAAGAAGGAAATTTCAATTTTAAAGTTTGAATAAGTCAGACTTGTTTTAGACGTACATTTACTTCAAGCTGCTAGTCAGCAAGGATTATTATTGCATCCTTTGATTTAAATAAATAAAATAAATAAATAAAAAAATAGATAGAAAAAATCATAAAAAAAGAAATAACACTATTTCTGGCTTAAATCAAGTCCATTATTCTTAATCTGAATAATACTCGCTTAAAATCGATTCCTAATCCGTTCTTAAATCAAACGCTTCTTATTTGATTTTTTTGGCTTAATTTAAATACGAATGACTTGATATTTGTCTTGAGTGTGTAGAATAATTATTTGAGTTAAAAGCGAAAATTAAAAAAAAAATTTGCCCATCCTTGCAACAGCAAATTGGTGAAGAAACTTTCCATGAAAATTTTTTATTGAAAATTCGTTGAAGAAGCCGACGCCAAAAAAAACATGAAAATGTTGTAGTTATAATGCCGAAGACTAGTTTTACCATGAGGTTGTCATTGGAGGATGTTCTCATTTTTGATTAAAAATTATCTGCACTACGTTGAGAATTTTTTTTATAAATTTTTTATCAATAGTCACGATTTCTGTTTTTTATGAGCAAGTAATTGTTTCATTTAGTTTCGGAAAAATAATAAAATAATGTGAATATAAGATTTTTGGCAGCAATGAAAATGTCCTTCTATAAGAATGACATCCATTTTCCATTTAAACTATTTTTATGTGGATTTTAGTATTGGGCTTTCTCATCATTTAGCTTCTTACATAGTCCTAATTAAAGGGTAAAAACTCCACAGTTATGGCAACACTGCATCAGCTAATAATTCTCCTTGAGGTTTATTGGAAGTAGTATTTGTGTGTTGCTCTCGCATCAACACATTCATATTCCGGTTACATTTAATTGGTTTTTGTTAATTTCTTTTTCCTTATTCATATATTTCAAATATTTATACTTATATTAACCAAAAAAGGAAGAAACACAGTCCAGCAACATCTACATAGACACAAAATAAAAATTAAAAATAAAATAAAAACCGTAACAAAAACATCATAAAAAAATCAATGAAGTGAATAACAGAAAGAGAAAAAATAATATTTATAAAATAAAAATTTAAACTTAAATATTATATATATATATATATATATATATATATGTGTGTGTGTGTGTATATATGTATATATATATATATATATATATATATATATATATATATATATATATATATATATATATATATATATATATATATATATATATATATATATATATGGTGAAAGTGAGAGGGAGGGAAGAGGAAAGAGAGAAGCTTAAATTTTAATTATCTATAGCAGAGGTGTTTTATAAAAATTTAACAAAAACTTATAACAAAATACGTACAGCGAAAGTGCACATTCCATATAATAGAATGTATAATTTCCTCTGTGTGTGAGTGTCTGTGTGTTATTTTTTTTTAATTGTTATTGCAAAAAACGGCACTCAATAAGAAATATTAATTCATCTGGAATGAAACAAAATTAAAATAAATATAAAAAAAATTAATAAAATAATTTTACGTGTATGTGTGTGTGCATTATGTGTTTCTGTTGTTTTTGATTGGCAGGTGTAATTCAAAAAGACATGAAAAAAGGACCTACATACCAGGCCAAGCCTAATTAAAGAGAAATAAAAAAATAAGTGAGGATAAAAAGTTATAAAAATTATAATGAATGCTTTATATAAATTTAAAAGAATATATAAATAAGTAAAAAAAATAAAGTTCTTATCTTATGGTTGGAAATCGAAAAAAGAAATATATGCAAGATTAAACTCATGCAAAAAGGCCCAGCAATATCTATTCCCGCCTGAAGAAGGTAAGTTGAGTTTATTGCAAAATTTAATCATTTGTAAAGGTATTAATTAATGTGTCTCTTTTTTTCTGCCGTCATATACTTATGACAATTATCTTTAATAAAAAAATAAATAACAAAAATACTCTGTTTGCACATACGTGGAAAAGTTTTAATTTGTTTCTCAATATTTAAAATTACCTAAACAAATAAAGTGCAATGTCTAGTCACATGTGCTACTGATATTTGCATTAGATTAATTTATTTAAGTTTAATATATTTACGTAATTTTGAAATAAGTTAAATGTAATATGTAATAATAAATAAATCGAAAATATTCAGTGAAATATTGCCAAGTATAGAAAGGAAACTAAAAATTAATTCGTACGGTTAATTAACTAATTACTTAACTTAACTTTTTAATATGAAATGTATCAAAATAGTCATTATGCATTTTGAGCATGTCAGATGTCCAAACCTGCGATATAATTTTTAACATCCGACATCTAAAAGCGGCAAATATTTTTTTGTCAAAAGCAGAAGATAATAATAATAATAATAATAATAATAAATATGATATTTTATTTTATCCTTAAAAATGAGGGATAAACATATTTTATCTTAAAAAATCGAAACATCACATTTTATCGTCATTTTTAAGACTTGCTAAAGCCAACCTTTGAAAATTGTCTTTGACGACGACGACTTTGTGTTGAAGTCTCTCAATACTTACTTCTTGACTTAATTCCTGACTTCACTGCCATTTGCTTAACATAAAGTTGAAAACATTGTAATGCTTTTAATCTTCGCTCTACATGTGCATTGAAGCCGAAAATGTACATACACTACCCCACCTACTAGTCCTGTTTACATTTCCTGTATTTTTTCGACCACAAATAAATTCTCCAAGTTTCTTACCCGCCCTTACCATTTGTATTGATTTTAAGTACTCGTCTTAAAGTAACTTGCACACAAGCCGAGTTAAATTTGAATTGTTTGTAAAACTTTAATGGATTTTTTTTTTCAATTTCAACTACAAAAACCTTCTAAAGTGTAGAAAAATTTTCTGCTTAAGAGGACAGAAAATTGTAAATATGATATTTATCTGAGCACGTGTTTCTATTTATAAAGTTTATTTTGTTCATTACAAGGTAGTCCATATACGAAGCTTAAATCAAATTGCACCCTCAAATCCACTTGCTCAATCGCTTATTTCGCTGGCAAACTTTTATTTAAAAATAAAATATTTTCTAGTGAGAAAAATGCTGCCAATTGCTTTACTCGTATCATCTAATGGGGAAATAGAGATTTAATCAATACGAATTCCTTTTCTATCTGTCGTCTAGTCTTTTGTACTCATCAATGTGATTAGATTTTGAATTAATATAGAGTTAAGTCACGTTTCAAATAGACAACGACAAAGTAATTTATTTGCTGGGAACTGTGCTGTCTTTAGGTATGCATTTAATTAGGGAGGGTTCGGAAAATTATTTGGGAGAATATTCCGAATAGCCTTTAGTTAATGGTAATGAAAATATGAAAATAAATCTGAATTTTTTATATTTTTTCTAATAAAAATTTTTTATTACTTTTTCTTAATTTAAATAATACATCAGAACAAGGTGGCGCAAAAGTAATTTCATAATATATTTTGTTATAAATGAAAAAATCTGTGCTCATGAAAATCTTATTTGAGAGTGTAAACTTGATGATATTAATTGGAAGAAAAATAATTATATCGCCCAAATTGCCACTTCCGAGTTGATGCATAACTTTGCTCGTGTTACGGCATTTTGAATTCTTGCACGCAAAACATGTGGCTCCAAATTGGCGACTTCTTATTTACCATAAAGCTTTCAAGATTTGCAAGGGTCATGGCTCGCGAGATATTCAAGAGCACCTAAGGAAGAAGTCTGGTGCTGTTAGATGTAACGATCTTGAAGGCCACTAACCTGGAAATTTGGTGTCTCAAAATCTCCACCGTTGCCCGATCTGTGTGTGCAGTTGCTCTGTCATGTTGAAACCAACAATGATCGAGACTCAATGCAGCAACTTGCGCAAAAAAAAACTCGTTTACCATCTGCCTATAACTCTTACCATTTACACTTACGTTGTTGCCACAGGCATCTTCAAATGAGGCCAATCAGTTTTTCACTGCAAATGGCAGTGAAAATGGGGTTTTTACTATTTGCATGTGAATATTTTGTGCTCCAGAAATGCAAATTTTGGTTTTTAACCGCTAACTTCTTAAGTGGAAATGGACTTCACCGTTCATTATGATTTAACACCAAGTTTAACAGAGTATTGCAATAAGTTAACCTCGTCCGACGGACGTTCAGGTGTCAGAAATTTATGAACAGTTTGTATTTTGTAGGGAAAGATTTTAAAGTATTTTTTTTACAAAATTCCTTGCAACGGTCGTTGCTGATGCTTAATTGTGTGCCTCGTCGACTCGTTTATGTTTGTTAATTCTATCTGCCATCATCGACAAAAGCAGCGATATTCTCGGTAGAGCGAGCGATACAAAGACGGCCTTTTCTTGCGATATCTAACTCAGTGAAGGGAGCTTGCACGAGGCGCTCAGCCAAAGGCTGAACTGTTCAAGCACATGGAATAGGACGACGAAAAATTTCATGCTGTGCTAAAACAGCAGACTGAAAATATGTCAAATAAGCATCCATGACTTTATGCCAACTACCATAATTCTCTATACATCTCCATCATAAATGTCAAAGCACAGTGATATTCGGCACCATCTGCGCCACCTTGTATAATTAATCAACGAAGAAAAGTAAACTTTATTGTGTAGTAAATACTCGTGTTAAAAAATTCTTTGAATAAAGAAATCCCCTGTAGTCAAAATTTGATAAGAGTTTTCGGTGTGATTAAGATAAACACTCTGAAAAATTCTAAGAATAAATAAGACAATTTAAATAAGACGAATATCATTCCGTACAGAGTTGGTCGAATTAGGAGGAGTGATTGTGCAAGGATTTTTGAAGTTATTAAAAATAATCTATTCTCGAACAATTTCGACTCGTCCAAAATGTAGTGCTCTGTTCGAATTTGTAAAAAAATTTGTTTTGCATACTCGTATATTATTTCAACTAAATAATTTGATATGCAACATGCAATACTTATTTGGTGATTCAGTAATTTGTTCGTTTTTGTTACCTTTAATCTAAAATTGTGCTTCGCTTTCGATTATGCAACATTATTTTATTCGAATTTTTTTCCAATTGCTTGAATTTTGCCATATAATTTTCATTTTCCAAAGATGAACAGAGTACAACTTGCGCAACATTTTCATATAGATTTTGACAGCATTTCGCATAAAATTTTGAAAAGAATACAGGCACAACCTAAACAAACTTTCAATTTTTGAACTGACAGGCACCCATTTTCGAACAAAGTTTTATCGATTTAACGGTCAAGCAGCCCCATTGTTTTGTGCCTCTACCCCGCTCTCTTTGCGAGTCCTTAAGTTTTCTAAAAAAAAAGCGGTTCCTAAAAACCTTTGAAAACAATTTATGTCACAGCTGCAGAGCTTAATTGATTTACTTCTTCTTATTAATACAATCCAAATGCTGACGCATAAGTCCACTTTATTTTTTGGTTATTGTTTTATATGAAATGATTGTTTTTATCCAACAGGCCCTACCGATTATAACAAAAAGTATTTGACTTTAATGCGCTGTTGTTTTGAATCTGTCTGTCTATCCGTCTGTCTGACTCTCCAAATATGCCGTAGTAAATATTAGAGGTCGTTGCATCTTAAACGTTTGTGTTTGTCTATTTATTGTTCATTTACACACAGACCTGTGGACATAATAAATTTTTTTATAACTTTGTTATCATCTCATGTCTCTTGAAAGGCTTTTCAAGTGTAAATATTTTGTTATAAATATATTTTCAACCGAGCACAGTGGTGAAAGAACAAAACAATTTACTAATAGATCAGTCGTTGCTTAAGGGATGGGTCATTAAATTTAAATTTATTTTCATTATTATTATTTTTTTGTTTTAATTTTTTTTTTTTTCAATTTGAATTTAATTGGCTTGCGTTCTTATTTTTTCGTTTGGATTATTTATTTATTTTTTCAAAACTTCAATTGAATATTTTTTTTCTCACTCTTAATCTCTTGGCTTTTTTGTACTATTTCGTCCATTTTTTATATCAAACTCTGCAGTTTTTCATGAAACTTTTTTATTTGCCACTGCAAAGTATGATGAAACAGGTGAAATAGAAAAATTGTCAAAAGTCTAATGCGTTTTGTCAACCCATTTGCTTCCAAATAGACTCCATCAGCGAATAAAAGAAATCACATGCAATAAATTTGATGAAAAAGTGGGTAATGTAAACTTGATCACATTAATTTTTTATATTGATTATAATTTTTTTTAAATTTGCCACTCAAATATTTACATAATTTTTCAACTACTTTGGATAAATTGAAAACTAATTATTTTGTGTCGAATTCGAAGAATGAATCAATCAATTAAAGATTATAATTTTTAAATTATTATTATTAAGGAATGAAAAAGGAGCAGCAAATTACATCAGCAGAAGGGAACGTAATGTTGTCGGTAACGGCAACAGCAACCACTGAAATCATGCCCAATCATGCTTCAGTATTTTAACACTTTTTTGGGTCTATAATTTCTGCGTTGAGTTCTTAAGGATGTTTGAAAAATGTGGAATCATAAACAATCAAATAAAAGATTTGCCCAACGTTGATTTTAAGGATATAAATTTCCGCGCTCGCCGTCACAAGCAACCAGCCCACAGTGCTTTTTACCCATATAGAGAACTGGCAAAATCAGTGGAGATACAAGATTGATATACTAATGAAGGGTAAAATTTGATACACTAATTAATTATATATGTATGTATAAATTAAAAAAATTTTGAAATTTTTGGGAGAGAATGCTCAAAGAATCTCTGTAATGCACTCTCCATACCCTATATACTTGTACATCCTTAACTTGAAAATTTAATTTGAAATTTACTTAAAAATTGCCAGTTCTTTCTGTATCGAGCTTCAACACAAGGATATGCTAACGTCTTATATATCCTTACTGTCGACTAATATTAATCCGAGCGGGATAAAAAACTGGCACATGTCTCTGCTTTTAATTTTCATTACATTCAGAACAAGGACCTGCCTACCATCCAAGTATCCTTAGTTTCAAAAACTAGCTTTTAGCCACATATACCGTCGAAATGCGGGATAAGCTAGTGAACACTTTCACAATTATGTTTTCCAGCCCTCTTGAAAATTTCATTTTATTCTGTGGGAGTCTTTCGGTCAGTCAACACGTCTCATATATCCTTAATTTGCAAAATTTAATTTTTGCTAATTTTATATACGCGAATATTTCGCGAATTATGCTTTCACTTCAATCGATACAAGGACATCCTTATCCTATAATTTCTTATATTAAAACTCTCTTCAACATCTATGGTCAGATCATATCAGATATAAACAACCATTCCTAGAATAGCACTTTAACACTCTGTTGTGAATTTCTTTTCATTTGATTAGGTGCAAGGACATGCCAATCTCATAAAGAATTTTATAGTCAAAAACAACAATCTTAGATATACTTTTAATCCAGACATGGCATAAATTACTAATTTTTTTTTTAAATAATGATCACCATCGAATTTCGTTTCATTCGCCTTCGTTCCTCCTTTTTTGTAAGACAAGGATTTTTAAGGAATGAACTTTAAATATGTGTGCACGAACGCGTAGTAAAAAAGCCAACTTTTAGGATTTGCTATGTTTTCATATGATTACAAACAAAATTGTATAAATGAAAATTCTGGAATAAGAAATAATCTGAAGCAAAATTGATAAATGAATTCATTAAGGCAATAAAATTAATAATGGAAAGACATAATAAATTTTCGTCTGTTATACGGCTCGACCTTTTATGAATAAAAAGTATATTCCATCCCTGATATCAATATAATTGAGGTTATGGTTTGTTACCACATTTTAGAAGACAGCGCCTACGAAATTTTAGAACTCCTGAACTCGTCACTGTAAATTTCAGCATTAGCTTTAAATTAAATAAGAGAATGCTCACATGTACACATGTACCGGGTCTTCCAATAGGGACTATTGAACACTTGATAGCGGCCACATTGTTAAAGGTACATCTATCAGTCTATTTTCCCAAATCAGCATGGACGGATGTAGCGTTCAGCAACACATGCACATTTTAGATTTTTTTTTCTTAATCAAAATGGGTGTTCTGTTCGTTCCTAATTTTCATTAAGAAATCATTATTGGCTGTGAAGCCCAATTCTGGATAAATAAACACGTCAACAAACAAAATTGTCGAATTTGAGACGATAACAATCCACATGAGATCCAAGAAAGAGTCACTGTTTGGTAAGGATTTTTAGCTGGCGGAGTCATCGGAGTCCTTGAGAACGACGTCGTCCAGGCCATTACCGTCCACCGCGAGCGCTAGAGGTCGATGATTATCAACTTATTTTGATATGATTTGTAGGATATGTGGTTTTAACGGGATGGCACTACCTGCCGCACAGCTCTTACCACATTGGGCATTCTGCATGAGCGATTTGAGGGCCTCTTTATTTTATGTGGAAATGAGATGTCAAAGATTTTTTTACGTCAGTACCTGTCATAAACTTAACCTGGCGGTGCTCTTCGCACTGGGCGAATAAAGCCGTTCACCACCGTCCCTGTCGTCCCTTCCAGAGGCACAAGCGTGTGCAAAGAAAAATGTGCCCCTAATAGGGACGACATGGTAGCAAATTCTGTACAGGCTGCGGAACCATGTACAGACACTTTGCTAGAGTGTTGGAGCTATCTAACCTCCTACCACCCCAATGGCCCGGCAGCAAAATATTGCCCCTTATCTTACTTGGGGCTTCGCCAACCGCAACCATCAGGGCAGCTTTGTCGAATAGCAACAACACCTAGAGATATATGGCCTGAAGAGAACATCTACAATCGGTCACTAGCACCATATTGCAGACACACTCATCCGACCCATAACTCTTCCCGCGTATCTTTGGGTTTTAACCACGGCCACCACGTGATCCCCGAAGGGGCCTCACCAACAACCAGTCTAGGACAAGTCCTAGGGGCTACTGGTTTCCGTGGCACCAGATGGGACTCTGGTCAGCCGCGTGTTAAAAACACCTCCGATTTTAGATCCCGTGCAAACCTGAGGTATCGGTAGCACCTCTACCTAGACAAGCATAGGCAGAGCTACTTCCTTAAATTTCTTATATGCACGCCCATTGCCCTGTTATTTCAGGGATTGGGTAGCAACATACAAGTTTTTTAGGGGTTATCAGCAAAAAGGCCTAGGTCCGGAAACCTGATAACCCTATACCCCAGGAAGCACAACATCAAGTGCACGCCACAAAGACAAGATGTAATCAGTGCTCCCCGGGGGGGAATGTGGAAATGAGATATCGTTTGTGAGTTTTTTTTCCAACTGAAGGTCTGTGTGAATAAGTTGCGACTCAAGTCACAGCGGCCCTCAAAGCCAACATAAGCCATGCCATCGGTCAAAGTCAGGGTGATTTTTGTGCTAAAATAATAAAAAACCTGAAATTTTTGAATGTGGCACACCCAATAAAGCCAAGGCGGAGTGTTGCGCGATATTATATTTTATGCATTAGGACGTTAATAGTTTTTTAATGAATAACTGAACTAATTTACTAGAGAATTAAAAAAAATCAGATGATTCTACGAGGTTACTATTTTAGTGGCTGCATTTTTATTAAATTTCCGTCTACAGCTCAGACTGCGTCATATCATAGACTAAAATTAATAGCGTTTAAAAATTTTTAATTTCTTAAATTTTTATTTCATCTCTTTGGGCCGAACTTCTGTAAGAAGTTGCAAACAAACATTTGGAAAAATTCTGTGTTAAATTTTCCTAATTGAAATTGATAAAATTATTTTTGGTGGAATTTTTTTAATTATTTTAAGAAGTTTTATTTTCTTCGAATTTTATTTGATCTCTATGGGCCGAATTTCTGTAAAAAATGTGCTGTTTGAGATTTTTTATAATTAATTATAATTATATAAGTAAATGTATACATAAATATAATTGTTCTATTTTCGACCTACATATTCCCTTTCAGTTGCTTTCTTTTTCCGGAGAAATAAAATATTTATTTATTTATTTATTTTTCCACTTAATGCACCGCATTGCTTCTACTATGAATCTTTAATAATTTAATAACCGACATCAAAACTGCGGTATGCTGAAATGAATTTTAAGTACAAAGAAAATATTGATTTAATTTATTATGACATAAAGAAAAGTACGAATAAATTCGTATTAAAGACAACCATAAGGTTGTATCTCTTATTATTATTGTTCTTATTAAGTAAACAAATAATATTTAAGGAAATTGTTTCAACAATGGAAGATAAAATTAAAGTTTATTTTGTTTAAGCTTTTTTACAATTTACACTCTCGGATAATTACAATTTACACTCTCGGATAATTGGTACCCTTTATTGAGTTTACGCGCATCTGATTTTTTCACTTTTGCAAATCTGGCATCAATGCACTCTGTAATAGTCAAAATCGTTCGTTAAAACCAAATATCTTGCGCTAAACTCATCGAACTAGCTTACGCATCGCAATAGAGAGTAACCCCCCTGCATTTTATTGGCGCCAACTGAATTGTCAGTACACTTTAGGCAACTCATATTAGAAAAGTGTCATACAAAAATTCACAAATGTGAATTGAAAATTCTATAGGATTCAATATTTTTCTATTTATTAAATGCAAAACATTGAAGTTTAATAGAAATTGAGAGAACTTTTCCTCAAATAAGACAACAGCCGATTTATATTTGAATTGTTTTTTTTTCTTACGAACTGAATACAAGTAACCGCCCTTGGGCGATAATGATTGTAGTTATTAGGCCAATTAAGAAATAAAATGAATTCGTTATTTGATATATTTTCCAAAATAATTATTTTAAAAAGTAGTATAAAAAGCGAATAAGCATTAAAAATTAAAACATTTTGCAATGACAAGCCCTTAATAAAATCATTAGAAATGGTAGAAATTCGCAATACTTGTGCATCACAAGTTCTTGACCTGTTTTTTTTCGTAGGTTTGGCCGAGAATTATACTCATGTCGGAAAAGACATACAACCCTTCCAGTAAATGGCCCGTTGTGCGCTTCCAATTACAAAAACATATACCCTATAGGCACTCTGTGGCATGAAAGCCTTTCATCAATTTTCTCCATTCAATGCCCCTGAGGTGGGTAATATACGGCAAGATGTCATACGCTGAAAATCTGGATGTCGCTTTTACAAAAGTTGAGTGCAGTGACCGAACATGTGCTTTAGTACCTCAGCGACCCCTTTGCATGCCCTACATTAATTATCATTCGCAGTGCCGACCCGGTACAGATGTACTCGTAAACTTCAATGCCCCATCAAGATGCTGATTAAGTTACTTAGCACGGACTACTTTAGCCCCAATAAGTCCTACTTTTTATGTTGGCTTGAATCATTCCATGCGACTTTGGTTATCTTATCCACAGCTGCGCCATTCCGCAGGCAAGTTTCTTTCCACCTTTACAACTCTAGTTTGTATTCACCAGGGTCACTATCTGCAACGATGTCGTCCTGATCGTCAGTCTGTTAGCATGCTTATTCCTGATTACACCATGTTGGCCCGGCACTCAGAGGAGATGAATACCCCCGTCCACCGCATAATCGTTAATCATATTTTTAAAATCCAAAATTAACACTCTCATACCTAATACCTGAATATCCTATAAAGAATCTTCAGCCAGTTTTTCCCCTAGTTAGAGCCAAATGGACAGCAACATGTCCCAACGAGTACACGCTCTAGGGTCTGACTAATCCAGGCGAACTTTTCCGGTATAGTGTCTCATCCTATTTTAAAGTATTTGGTCAGACATGTCCGACGTTTGTATACATCCGTTCAGAGTTTCCAATATATCCTCATAGCGGCTCTAAACAATTACCCGTGAGAGCTTGCTCCTGCCATATACGGATGTATATAGTTTGGACATGTAAAATCTTTTCTAAAGCCCTGGTGGAGGTGACTCTCATAGCATCACTCATGCCATGGTAATTTTAGTGTTACACTATCCATGTTCCTCTCCATTGACCCCCTCATGCTACTGATGCGTGGGATAGTATTGATCTAATTGCACTTTCGTTAAGCTAATGTGACATTTGAGGATTGATTTCCCATTCTGCACTAATGGCTCTCCTGCAGAGCGCCCAACGTAAGTTAGACTTATTTGGCTTTTCCTCTATGTGGTGGCTCTATATGAGTTTCCGATCTAGAACAAATCTTAGATATTTTATTCCATTGAATAGCATAAAGCATAATCCTCTTGATCCGGACGAAGACACATATCGCCGGTTGAGCTCAATCATGCAAAGATGTTCTAGTCCTAGAGAATGCATTTTATAAATAAAATGAAAACTGCCTTTTTTCACATGAAAATATTTGCCCCGTCCACAAACTTGTGTATTTGGTATTGGAAATCCATACAACTGTAAATATTATCGGACGTTTATATATTGGGCTTAAAATAATTGTTGCTTCTAATAAGCCGCTTGTGACCCTCCTTATGACGTTTTTTAAATATAATTCGGTGAATTTTTCATGTGCTCAATTTCTATATATTCAATATAATATTTTTACGTATTTCCTTTATTATTATTATTTTTTTGTTGCTAGAGGACAGTTTGCAATTAAGTATTGCATACGTAATGTGTATATAAACTAAAGCTTCAAGTGTTGCATATTAATAAAGTTGTAGCATATGCAATTATTTTTACTATAGAGTAAAAATGCAAGACCATTTGCATATACTTGTGAGTCGGTCTGTTATATTACTTTAATTTGTTATTGACACTAGATATTACTTTGATATAAGAAAAAACTAAATTGTTGCTTTACCCTTTCCACATGTCGCAAATAACCTATCGTACAGGGAGGCCAAAAAATAAGGGTTGCAAATAGTTTGCAAAATTTTTATTTGAAAATGCATCACATTTTTTTATTGCTTTTTACTAATGAATGTGGAATTTAGTTAAATTAGACGTAAAAAATAACATCACATAAGTGGCATGAGTGTCGCTTAGTCTTAGCTGTGCTTAGTCCTCCTCTTTCTAAGAAATTTCTCATGACTTTTTTTCAATATTTGCGGAGCTATCGGTCTAAGTTTTTCTCGTATATTATTTTTTGGTTGGAGTTTGTTCTACCACTTGTTAAGGTACACTAATTCTACCAAAGAAAAAAATTAGAAGCGGCTGAATTCGGCGAGATCCAGTAGCCAATTGAAATCGCTACCTCTTGAAATAAATGCTTTCGCAGCTCCACTATTTTCCCTGCTGTTCAAAAGGGTAGCTTTCCATTTTCAATTTACCAAATCAGATTAAAAATAATTAAGTTATGGACCATTTAAGTCCCTTTGTTTCTTTTGGTCCATGCTGTAGTTTACGATGTCGTTTACTAAACGCTTGTAATTTATAAGAAAAATACTTTCTAACGTTAATAGAGACTTCGAACCCAATTTAGTTGGTATATTTCCTGATACGTTAATAATACTTTATAATTTATAATTTATCTATTTTTTTTCTTAACCCTGATATTAAGTACACAATTAACGAGTATATGCAACTGTTTTGATTTCGTAATTTCCTTAAATATTCAAACAATAATCTCTCAAAGGAACATGGTTTCAGGTTCACGTATAGTTCATTCAGTTTCATTTGAATCACATTTTGAATGAAGAAAAAAATACTAATAGTTCTGATGACTTATTTTTGGAATTGTTCCCCAATGACTGTTATAACTCTATACCATTCAAATAAAGTAATTGGATTTCTACTCGTAAAGAGCTTAAGAACTTGTACAATAAGGAAATAAATTGCTTAATCGTTATAATAAATTGCGATGCAGCCAATTTGAACAAGAATATCGTTTCTGTCAAAAGGACTTACATTTTTTAAATAGATTTCAATATCAGGAAAATTTTCGTTCCAACTATTTTTACGCTGCAAGAAATATTTATATTAATGGCGTTTTGTTCACTGTAAAACAAAAATTTTTGTGCATTTTTTTATCGCTGGAATTGAAGGATAGGAAATCCTTACAGTATTGCCTTAATTCACCATTAAAAAAAATCAATACGAAAAATGTGTATTCAAATAATATTTTATCATTGTCATTAAACTTATTTAATCTGTTAAGTCAGACACTTTTAAGACATATAGAGATGCAAGTTGCCTCTTGAATTAAAGCTTGGGGTCTGGTGGCGTTTTCTTTTCTGAAATAAGTGTCACCCTAATGCAAACAAAAATTAACAACTTTACTGGACTACCTAATTTTACCTTGAAAAGGGTAAAAAACTTTGCACTTTTTAGAAAAAGAAAATGCCACTAATTCCATTCTTGTTTTGTTTCTTCGAAAGGGCACAAAATTTAACACTTTCTACGAGTACTTAGGAAAGAAAATGCCAGTGATTCAAAGTAAAAGCATATTATTTTTCTCATTTCATAAAGCGACATGTTTCTAATATATGAATTTCATAGGAGCCAAAAGACGAGTTTTTCGACAATTTTCCTACAAGTATCAGAATTTGTGTAACATTTCATTATAGAAAATGAAGGCTTAATTTACACAATTTAAATTAAAATGTTTAATGAAATTTATAAATATTTTTATCATTAAATACTTATTTTTAAACTCGAGGTCTATTTTTTACACAAACTTTATTTAAACAAGTTTATGCGAATATTTCGGCCCCTCTTTGGATGTGTTATTTTTCTTTAGGATCGAAATATTGTATTGAATTCATTTTCATAAATCTTTTATAAAAATATTGAGTTTGAACATAAAAATTTAGTAATAAAAAGTTTAAAAAAAGGTCCATAAAATAATAGATATTAAAAAATATATACAAAATTAATTTAAAAAAAAAATTAATGGCGCTTATAAAATCAAAATCAAAGAGGAAAAATCTCGATCTTTTCAATCGAATAAAGAGCACTTTATAAATTCTTCTTTTTAATAAATTTCTGCGGTTTTACTTCAAAGAAAAATTAATGTGCATATAATCTGCAACCATAATGGCAAGCACTAAGTTTTTAAATAAATAAGTTTTTCTTAAATATAAAAGAAAGGTGTTCTTATATATTACAATTCGAATGCCACTTTGAAACCGTTTTTTGACATCATGACCTCTGAAGTGGTTGGTGAACACGATGGTATTGCCAGTAAAATTCTAGAAATCATTAATTAGTTAAAGCAGTATTTATGCATAGGATTTCTTAAGGGACATTTAAGTGTTTTTCATACGTTTCAGCCTTAAAGTGTGAATATATTTTCTTATCGTAGGCTCGTAGGCTCATGTACTCCTGTGCATGTTTCATTAAAATCCTAATAATAATTAATGTTTGGTAGTATTAATTTTTTTATCTTTACATTCTTTTTTACCTTAACAATGTCAGTTTTATGATCCGGTCCTTAATTATTCTAAGCTATATTGGCAATATCTATTGATTATAATAAACCAATGCCTTTTCCAATTTACCTAAATGTACTTCTGTTTGACAAAACTAAGACATAAGTAATACATACAAATGTATATGGTACGTACTTACATATGTTTTTATGCATTAACATGTACCTCTTTGTTTTGTTTGTGGCTTAAAGCAAATAAACGTCAATTAAAATTGCAACAAAAAAAAATTAACAAACGATAAGATAAAGAAAACAGAAGTAAGAAAAAAAAAATTATATTGGTAGAAGGTTTTCAAATGTAAATACTAATGTTGAAATATAAAGACTGCGAAAGGTCTTACGAACACACATACACACACATACATACACATGCATCTACACAGTCTTACATGTATGTATGTGCACACAATGGCGGACAAATTATCTATAATCTTGTTTAAAAATAAGTCTTAAAATGCTAGAGACACTTTTTCTCAAAAAGATTTTTTTTTTAATTTTCATAAAAATAATTTTTCTAGCTGCAATATATATTCCTGGAAATTGCAGGATGCCTCCTGAGGAATTTAACTGACGCTTAGAAATTTTGGATAACCATTCAAGGGTCATGTGTGAATATCACTTCTGTCTTTGGGTTTACTCTTATTTATGCAGTGCATTGCGCTGGAACTAGGACAATAGGATAGGGTAAGGAGGATAGCGGAAGTAGTGCTTGTGTACATTCGATTTGAACCTCTGAATGCTGGGTATAGCAGAGAAAAGACGAGCCGTTCGATCAAAGAACGAATTGTTTCTATAATGCGCAGTGTGATTCGCTGCCATATCGACCACAAATAGATATGCTCTTAATGAGGAACGTGTTGCTCGTAAGTAAGAGCCTGTCTCGGGAATCTGTTCCCTTACTTAATCAGAGAATATTCCATTGAAGTTACGATAAAACAGCATAACACCTCCCACGTTGCAGCGATACTCCAGTGAGTGAATAGAGTTGGCTACACTATTGTCTCCAATGAGTCTTTTCGCCCTTTCCTCTACAAGGTCCAATAGCTTCAAAATAGACTTTAAAACTTCAGCCCATACATGAGAGTTGTATTCCATTTCGTTAACATATCAGCAACATAAATCAAGTATAATATGGGCCTTAAAATACTAACTTGTGGGATTTCGGCTTTAGTTGGCGGTGGTGTACTTAGGAACTTGTCTTCTTCATGGACGACTTTGTGTTCAGTTAAATAGTTTATGAATATTTAAGGGTGCAAATTCTTCTAGTTTAGAGTTAAATCCTTCGTGACATACTTTAGCAAAAGTCTGAGCAGCATCTGTGAGGAGAACAGAACAATGTTTCTTCCTTTGGAAAATCAACAGGGGCTCTTTTGTAATTTATCAATAGAACAATATTTGGAACATCATCGAGAATTACTTCAAAATTTTCTAACAACGCTATAAACTTACGAATTTCTAAAGTTAGGAATCACAGATAAGCAAGGTTCCTTACCACTACGCTAAATACACAAAGGACGTTGTTCCCGGCAACGACAGATGGCAGCATCATTGTCCTGGGACCTGTTACCGTGGATCAATCATCTACTTACCTGAAACAACAACCAATTAACTGATATGAAGCGAAATGCATTCTTACATGGGAAGATACGAAAATAACTGCAGCAAGTTGTGTAAGATGGTGATGCTTTGTGGAAGCCATATGCTCCCAAGAGAGATAATGGGAAAAAAGTAAAAAATACCCTACGAATATTTAAGGATGCAAATTAATCTAGTTTAGGGATAAATCCTTCGTGCAATATTTTAACAAAACATCATGAGAACATCTGTGAGGATAACAATATTTCTTTCCTTGGAACATCACCGAGAATTGTTTCCAAATTTTTCCACCAGAAACTTAATATATTTAAATAATATCATATTCAAATACGAACACAGATTTTAGATAAGATAAGAAAACATAAATTATTTCAAATATGTGTTAAGAAGGATAACAAATTAATTACCAGATGCTAAATGTCTATATGTGCAATTGTACTCGTGTACAAATAACTTTTATATTCTTACAAACTACCCCAGTTGGAAATTCAGCAAAATTGACACAATTTCGTGGCATACATTTAAGGTTAAAGTTTTAAATGGTTACTAGTGCATATTTTATGGAGGTTTAAATTCATAGTTTTCAATAAGAAAATTATCGCTAATTATTTCATATGAAAAAAAAAATACTTAAATTATTTAAATTTTATGTTCAACTTTTCTTGTTCATTCCCACAACTTTTTTGCTACAAATATGCCAGACACCCCTGAAAAATGTTTAAAAACAGAGAAACATAAATTTCTGTCTTCTAACCATGATGATAAATTACAGCTGAATGATTTCTGAAATTGATTATTGCATGATTTTGCCAGTCATTATCAGAATTTATCATCATCTCTCTCGTCTGAGTAGAATTTACAAAATGTGAATTTGTCTAAATTGATGCCTGCCTGTATAATGAACTTTTCACATGATGTATGTATGATGTCAATGTTGTTTTTAATATTAAGAGCAAATAGTTTTTTTTTATTTTGCCACATATTTTTAAAATTTATTTGTTTTTTTGGAAATCTGCCAAGAAATGGGAATTATATGTCATACACAAAAAATTTTAATGATTTTTTCAATCTTTAAATGTTTTCTTTTTCGTAAGTGCTGTTGTACTGTTGGTGTGTTGGCTTTGAAAGGATAGACAAGTATGACAAACTTGGCTGGCATTTATGAAATTATTTTTAATAAAAAACAATGTGCTCAAATGAAAACTGTTTGGCCTTACTAGTACAAGACCTACGTTCACACCATTCTTATTTTAAGTCATTATAATTATGTGAAATGAATGTATTTGAATACTGTTTGTAGGATTGGCATTGAAATGCCATCATCAATTATGCATTGTCCATCCTAAAACAGCGTTCGATATTCCTTGCCACCGAGAAGTTTTCAAGAAATGCACTAGGTTACGGCGTCTTCTCAAATTTACGTCTAAGAAATCCACTCTTGCCCCTGCCGCAAAATATTTTTAGCTCTGCCAATATTGTCTTAACTAGTGGCTAGTAGCCTGAAGGCAGCAAGTTCGATAAATATTTTACGAACCAAAAAAAAAAATTTTTCAACAACTTCAGCAAAGCTCTTGGCGTTTATTAAAGATTTTAAAATAAATAAAAAGAAGTGGTTACAATTAAAACTAACAAACAAAATTATTTGATATAACCCAACGATGTTAAGATGTCACGTTGACGTGCATATCAAGTATAGGAAACAGCAAATTCCACAAAGGAAACATTTTTTTTCCACTAATTTTTATTTTTTGTATCTTCAGAACTGAACTAACAAAAAGTGTTCAAATCTTAAATATAGATAGAATAATTAGGCCCAACCAGTGTCGGACATAAACTTAGTGATAATAATTAAAAATACATAAATGTCGTGTTAAGCACAAAAATATTTTCAAAACGTTTCATCTGGGGTGTTGCGTATGTGTCCAGGAAAGTTCAAGATGTTACGAGCAAGGGGATTAGGATGGGACTCGAGTTTTGTTAAATATTTTCCTGCATATTTTGCAATTTCAGCGGTCACAAGAGGCATATTTAAATCACGATGTAAAATGGAGTGTTTCATGTACCATGGAGCCGATGTTGTTAACCTTAAAATTTTGTTTTGCATTCGTTGGATTCGCTCTACATTGGAAGCTGAAGCAGGCAAAGGAAACATGTAATTATATTACAAAAGCATGATTTCCGCCCACAGGAAAGGAGAGCCATTCTTGTTCTCAGCAGGATATAAAAGACGTGATTTACAAACACAGTGGAAGATTTGGAAAGAAATTTTTTTTCATTTGTGGCTATCGGAAAATGGATAGTCCAAGATCTTATGCCATTGTCGCTGTTTCCGGTCCCTTGAAAGCTACTCAAACTCTTTTTGTGATAATACAGTCTAATTTGGATATACGAGAATAGAAAATATCAACAGTTTTAACAAGCAGCTTTCGCTCACTTGAGTCCACAATTTGGTCCCTTTGTGATACCCGAAATAGAAGCAGAATATCATATAGAAAATAAAAAAGTAGTGAAGTAGTGAAGTAGTAGACGTTGACGTCACACTACAAATCGATTTGATGTTGGAAATTTTTGGGATTTTTCGAAGAAAATTAAAAAAAAATAGAAAAAGGTGTTGCTTTTTTAATAACAACACTATACGACTTGACCTTTTTTAATAATTTTAATTAAAATATTATCTAAGCTTACGATCTTATCAAATGATTAAAAAAAGTTACGGATAGAGAGAGACTGATAGAATGTTATTTTCCGGAAATCTCGTTTGTTTGAATATGATACTCAATGAGTATCGAAATTTCGATAATCCCATATAAAATTTTTTTAATAATTTGAGCTTAAATACTATTTTAATTAAAGTTGCTTCTCTAAACAAAGTTTGTCCGTTCGAGAGATACCCCATTCGAAGTCTTAATCTTAATTTTAAATTACTTTAAAAATTCTTTTCCAATGGATGTGGATTTTTCAACTTTTGACCTCGTACAGAGTCACGAAATCACTTGCTATAGAAAAATATATATAGTTTAATACGGACTCGTTACTCCAATTTAAAATTGATCTATAATTATTAGCGAGTGCATACAAAGATACAGCTTTTCATAATGAATTTTAAAAAAGAAATATGATTTTGAAAAATTAAGCTCAAACAAAAAATATCAATACGAAATTTAATTTATAAACTGCCATGTGAATCATTTAATATAAAATTTAAAAATTCCTGTTCACCAAAACTTTAATTTTCTTTTTCCACTTTTTAATTTTGCCCATAAGAAAACTGTTTACATATTTCAAGACGTTGTTATATCAAACTTCAGTCGCCAATATTTTTTTTTTTAAATCTTCCCTTGCCTCTCCTAAAATGTATAGAAATTATTTTTATTATTTCATTTTGTAAAACGAAACGTTAGTAAACGTTTGAAATTAGTATCCAACGATTTCCCAGTATTTTTCGTTAAAATTTTAAGCGTTTAGAAACATTTCGCCTCCATTTCGCTCCAAAATCATTGTCATCCTTATATTTAAATGAAATTAATCATTTAAATTGATTGACTTTGTTTGCTTTCTAGAAAATCTTAATAGTTTTGGGTTCTTGTTTTTGTAAAAAAATATTTTTTAAATCATGGCGAATAATATTTTTAAATCATTATTATGTATTAAAAAAAAAAGATTTTCAGTGTCTCATTTTTAACTTATTTTTACAATGACATTTTTGCATGTCACATTTAAAATAATTTTTAAAAGACATTTTAACACAAAAAATTAACAACATTGCAATGTGTCTGCTGTGAACATAAATAAATTAAATTCATTTCAAATAGAAAAGCTGTCTATTAAATATTTATAATGAGTTGGCTTTTTTGTCCTTAATAATTTTTAAAATAGAATTAAGTGTGAGCTTGTTGCATTAGGGAAATTTAATAGAATACAATTGTATTAAAAAACAGAAACTACTAAAAGTATGCTGCGAATTATCGACTTAAGGACACTCAAACATGTAGGCAACATTTTGGCTTGAAATTGTGAAAGTGCAATACTTGTTTTTATAGTGTATTTCTCAACAATATATATTTGGTTCTTGAATCGCCCTTGTCAGACTAAATGGCGTGACCAAAAACTATTTAAGGGTATAAGTATATTTTTATAAAAAATTTATTTCTGTTAGAATTCTTGTTTTAAAATTAATCCAAAAAAAGAAATAAATAATATAATAAGATGATATATTTTCTATACAAACGTATTTATTCAAACAATTAATTATGAGCATGAGTGATTAAATATATTTATTTTACATTAAACAAAAAGTGTATTCAACATATTTCATTGTTAGAATTTCGTTTGTATCCTTAATATTGAAATTTATTATTTGTGATACTCTCCTAATCACCTAAGCTTTTGAATAGTTACAGTTTCAAATTTTTATTGCTTGTTGTGGCTTTAACTGTTCAATTATCGCTGTTTCATTGAAGTTAACCAAATCATCAGTCAACTCCAACCCTGTTGTGAAAATGATAAGTTGAGGGGAATATTCCAATATAATAAATTTCAGCAATAAATAATTAAATACGATTTTTTTTCTCGTTTTTCCTAATAACCACAATCGTTGCCACCCAAAGGACGTGTAATTGCAGAGAAAATGGAAGAAAAATAATAAAGATTTATATCGAATATTTTGCAGGGCAATTTGTTTTTTGTTTTCAAAACATTCTAATTTGATTGTATTTTGTTTTTGTTATTTTCATATACGATTCTATTCCCATATTGTATTTAAAGATGCAACTATAAAGGTATGAGGTTGAATGCTTAGAAGCGGGATGAAGTTCCTTGATGACCAATTAAATTTCGATATACGAACAGCTAAACAATGAAATTCTTATTATGCAAATGATTAATTGCGGAGAATATCCCAAATAATAAATTTTAATAATAAAATATCAAAAAAAATAAATTTTTTATAATATAAATTTTAGAACTTTTTTTTTTGTTTTTTATGAAAACTCATGAATCTTTTAAGAAATTTTTTACTTCTAAGTTTGTAAGACATTTTTGATTTATTCAATAAAAACTATTTTGCTTTAAAAAAAATAAATGAAAAGTTTAATTTTCTTCATAAAACAAGTTTCATTTATTAATAAACAAAATTTATTTTTCAATAGAAAATAATTTTTTTATTCATAAACTAATTTTTTTGGTGGGGGAAATTTTTATTTTTTAATGAAAATTTTATGTACTCATACTCAAAATTTATAAATTTTTATGAAAATATTTAATATTTATTTTTATTTATTTATTTATATAAAATTCATTATTTCGTTTATAAAAAAGTTTTATTTTCAATGAAACTTTTATTTATTTTTAATGAAATGCAACTATTTTTTTTAATAAAAACTAAGTTATTTCTATTATCCTAGAGTTGATTGAATAAACTTAATAACTTCAGCTATTAAGGCTTAATGAAATTTATGTCAATTAAAAACTTCTACTTCGTCCATTAGTTGTTGACTTTTCCAAGAGATGCGTCTAATTATTACAAATAATCACACAAAACAAACTTTGCTTCTTACAACTGGTATTAGAAATGACGTTAAAGTTATTTTTCAATAAAATTTCAAAATGATATAGTTATCACTAATTTGTCAGGTTAAATTAGTTTCTATTTTTTTCCCGGAAAACACGCTTGATAAGAGTGAATCTTACTACCCATAATATTTTTTTGTTTTAGTTTTATAAATTTCTATCGCATAAAGTTTTTTTTTGCTTTTTAATATGATTTAGTGAATTGAACGCGATAATATTAAAAAAAGAAAACTTTTACTATTTCTTGTGGCAAGACAAATAAAAGCTCATTTTGAAGTTGTTGAATGTGTCTTTTATACAAAAACACGCTCTCACACATACACAAAGCACTCACAAGCAATTGAATAAAAAAAATTGCTGCTCTTGGCACTCAATACAAAATAATGATGCATTTAAAAAGAGTGGGTAATAAAAAGTCATAAAAGCCAACTATTACCCACTTAATAAAAGTTTATGTTTGTGGTTAATACAACAACAAAAAAATTATTAGGAAGGCAGCTGAAAAATGAAATATTGAAACCGGAAATAAAGCTGCTCAATTCTCTTCAAAAGTTGTGATGTAGCGCCTGCATAGATTTTCGAACACTAACAAATACATCGTGAAACTACGGGCCCTTTTTTATTTTTTGTTCATGAGCAAACAAACTGACTGACTACCTTTTAAAGCTTTTGAAAATGGGTATTAGACTCGGCAATTTTCAGCAGTTTAATTTAAAAACCGTAAAACAGTCTGCCCTCCAAGGAAGCAGTAATCAGTTGCCCATAATATTCCAATTTAGCTTGCAGTTCCTACATCTCGGCCATAGAATCCCCAGTACCTTTAGAAATGGGCTGACGTAGTAAATCTTTAATATACTGAGCAGCTTAACTAATTATGTTAAATAAAATAATTTTCTATCTTATAATAAACTTAATTATTCTTTCCATAAATTTCTATAAATAAAATTAAAAACAGTTCCAAAATTATGCTAATTTTATTTTTGATAATCCCAAGAAAGCAACAAACGGAAACAGTAGAAGCTTAAATTTGAATGAGTTTTGTGTGTTTTATTATCCTTCTTAACACTCGGTGCTTCCATTAAATACAGATTTGCGTCTCCCATTTCAATGCAGTTTGTTTTCAACTACTCGAACTGGAAACAAGAGGAGGCACAAACTCTATTTATATTTCAACATATATGGAAATATTTATATGGAATCTAAACATTTTTTCTGCCCTAGAGTTATTAAGGCTTTATCTGCCAATAAAATAAATAAAAAGAATGAATTCTTCACACCTTACGAATTGGTATAATAATGGAAAACATACTAAAAAAACTAAAATTCACATGTAAAGGATTATTTAAACAAATCAAAAATTCCTCAAAAAAAAAAATGCATGTGCATTAACATATGGCTCTATATATAATCTCCGATGTGTATATATGTACTCGTAAATATATGCAAACACTAGAAACTTTTTCGTAAGACCTTGTGTTTATTTTTAAAATGAAAAGTTTAGTTCGCAACTAAGAACTAATTTGTGTTTTACCTCAAGAAAAAAGTTAAAAAATTAACATTTGCAAAAGAAAGTACCTGCTGCTTCCAGGCATTTAACGATGAAGCTTTTAAATAAATTGAAAACTGTGTGTGACAAATAAAAGAAAAACAACAAGAATTTGTGAAACTGGACAATATTTTCTTGAAATAAAATGCTTTAAGATGTTAAAGAATTTTTAGTGCAATTTAATATGCATTACTCTTTTTAAAAGTCTCTCTTTTCGCAAAAGGTACTTTTTCCCAAAGGATTTTTATTCCAAAAACTTATTTTGAAACGTACTTTTTTAGTTTTTTTTTTAATACTTTTCAAACACTTTTCTTAATACGTACTTTTTTATATTTTTTAAAAAACTACTTTCTTTTAAAGGTACTTTTTTTAAAAGTACTTTTTTTAAAAGGTACTTTTTGAAAAAGGTAATCTTCTAAGAGTACTTTTTTAAAATGTACTTTTTTTAGAAGATACTTTTTTACTTTTACTATTTTGAAAAGGTACTTTTTAAAAACTACTTTTTTTAAAACGTACTTTTTTAAAAGGTACTTTTTTCTAAAAGGTATTTTTTTAAAAGGTACTTGTTTTTAAAATTTATTTTATTTAAAAGGTAATTTTTTTTAGTTACTTTTTTTATAAGGTACTTTTTATAAAAATTACTTTTTTGCTTCTTTTTTTATAAGACACTTTTTATAAAAGGTACTTTTCTTAAAATGTACTTTTTCTAAAATGTACTTTTTTTAAAAGGTACTTTTTAAAAGATACCTTTTTATAAGGCACTTTTCTTATAGGGTACTTTTTCAAAAGGTAATTTTTTTAAACGGTACTTTTTTATAAGATATTTTTTAAAGATGCTTTCTTAAGAAGTACATATATTTTTAAAATGTATTTTTTTAAGAGGTACTATTTTCAATATGTACTTGTAATTACTTTGAAAGGTACTTTTCTCAATATGTTCTTTTATTAAAAGTTCTTTAGTTTTAAGGCTACCTTTCTGGAAAGTTACCTTTTAAAAAAGTACTTTTTTGAAGCACTTTTCTTATTGGACCTTTTTAAAAATACTTTCCTAAGTGGTAACTTTTTAAGAGTACTTTTTGAGTAGTACACTCCCACATATAAAGGTAGTTTTTTGGAAGTAGTTTTTTTTAAGTTGTTGCTGGTTCGTTTCTTAAAAGTAGTTATTGAATGATATTTTTCAGAAGTTATGTTTCTTAAGAATTACTTTCTTAAAAGGTACTTTCCCATTGAGTAGTTATTATAATAGTACAAAAAAATGCTTTAATAGTTTATTATTACTATCCTAGGGTTCTTCTTTATGGGAGGTTCTTTTGTTACAAGTACTTATTTCAAAAAGAACATTTTTTAAGTTGTATTTTAAAAGGTATTTTTTTCAAAACATCCTTTTAAGTGTATTTTTTAAAGGCTGTTTTTTTAAAAGGTACTTTTAAGAAAATTATATTTTAAATGAAGTTTTTGATAAGATTAGTTTTCCTAAGCGGTACTTCTTTTAAAATGTACTTCTTTCAACAGGAGTTATTTTCAGAAGGTACATTTTTAAATGATAGTAAAACTTAAACATGAGCTTTCAAAGAATTCATGAAAGTGCTGAGGTTAGGATCCGGAAGTAGCGCAATTTCGGATAATTTAGAATGTTTTCGTTAAGAGCTTGTCATCCGATTCGGTTTATAGCAAAGATTTTTCTAACTTTTGCCAACGATTTAACTTGAAACTTTTTGTGCATTTAGCTACTAAAACTTTAAAGCATAAAAAAATTTAATAGCAAACAGTTTGTTTGCCTCAAAATATAAAATCGGACATACGAACATACTCGTATTTATATTGCATATTTATAGTATTTCAGTGCGCATTTTTATTAAAAAATATTTTTTGGAACAGAGGAATTTAAATGAAAAGGGTTGATTTTTTCATTTTGCTAAAAATACATTGCCATGTCATCTCCTCTTGGGGCATAATGCTGCGTATGAAAATAAATTTTCCGCTTCATACGGAGAGTCTGTCAGTTTATATTAATTTTGTGTCCTGTCCTTTCTTTTTTCATTTTTATAAAACTAAGTTTGTTGAATGTGGCATCAGGTTTTCCTGTTTGTGATATTTTTACTTCTGTTGTCAAAACACTGACACTTTTTTTAGTATGAGTTCTATAAAGATTGGCCTTTAGTGGTGGGAGTTTTCCATATGCATTTGTAAAAAATAAAATTGTATAAGAATTTTTCTCTTAAATTTTTATTTCAAATGTCATGATATATTTTTATTTGAATTTAGTTTGGTAAAAATAAATTTTTGAAAGAGTAGTAAGTCAGTCAAAAAGCTTTTTATTTTTTTTTAACTAATGAAATCAAACGAAATAAAATTAAGGAACTGCTTGCTTCGCCTGCGACGTTTGTGCTAGACAGTTTTTCTGGTGTGTGGTCTACCATTTTTAATTCAAAATTGAAAGTGTTTTTCTTGTATTATCTCAAGGCATTTTATCTTATGCTTAAAGCTAATTAAATGTCGGACATTATTTATTTTTATATTTTGCATATTAGAATATTTTTTTTTTATAATATTCGTGTTACAGGTGGAAGTGAAAGTTTTAGTTAAAGTTTTTCTAAAAGCCAAAATTGAAATTAAGTGAATAAAACTTTGCAATAAGGATGACTCTATGAATAATATATATTGAGACAAATGAAAAGCTTACGAATAGAAAATTAAAATAAGAAAAAAAAGCTGAGGGTCCGATTTTGTTGTCAAACAAAATTTTGTACTTGACTTTCAAAAATAAATTCGCTCTATTGCATAGTATTTTAAGGACATTTTTTTATCGTGCTTTTAACAAAAAATTCATATATTATCTCTAAAAGGTTCGAACTAAATACAATATTATTATAGCCACAGATCTATGAAGTCTGTTCCGAGATGACTGAAACTATGAAAGCAAATTTTGCATTTGGTTGGCAGCATTCTTGGAAGCGGCTGCAAAGATCTTATATTTACTTTGAGTTTTAATGTCGGTATAGAATGTACCCTTTCCTGACTTAACTTATGGTTAAAAACATGATCTACTCTGGAGCATACCAACTTTGAACACTCTAATTGTTACAGTCAGCCAGTCATACGATCATTAGGTATTCACTTGCAGGGGATAATCCACTTTCCGTGCTCCTGTCTAATAAGTTTTTCTTGAGAGCGCATGTGGTGGTTGCAGCTGCAGTGATTGAAAAATAAAATATTACCATCTCAAAAATTTCCTTTAAAGAAATATTCATAAGAAACTCGAATTAACGTATCAACTATTTCTTTTTAATTTACCTTTTAATTACGATTATTTGAAACCTTTATTTCTAATTTTTCGATTTTTTCTTCCAGAAATTAGACTTTTCTAGCCGTTATCACTAAGCAATTATATAAAAATTTTACTTTAAGATATAAATATTCTAGAACAATTTATTTGTAAAAATTTCAATATCGATCACATCGAACCTTACGCCCGCAAACAATGTAAACATGAAAGCATATGATTTAACGTGAGGAGCTTTTTTGATTAACTGCCTTTGCACTACTGTAATTTTGATTCTCCAATTCCACTTTTAAGAGGAAAAAACTATCCGAATTTATTTTTAGTGATGGTAAACCATCGATTGCGATGAAAGAGTAAAAACTCAAAATTATGATGTTTAGGTTTTTTTTGGCGGTAAGGGCACTTTTTTGTACGAAAGCTTGCCTCAAAAACAAGCTTGCATCAAAAACATTCACGTGCTCATCTCTAGACAACGCATTTACTCGTTGAGTTATATTATATACGAGACTCCGTGTGAATTTCGCATTGAAATCTCCACGTGGAAAAATTATTTTGTAGAAATGCGTGGGACAATTTGTATGTATATAAAAAAAAATTATAATATTTTAATGACAATAGGGGAGATGATTTTTAAATTAACTATAAAGAACACAAAATATTAAATGGCCAAGTTCTCGCGATAAAGATTTGATTTAGTCGAATTAAAATATAGTCCACTATCTATTATAAAATGCCTGTAATAAGCAATAATTGGCCGAAAATTCCGTGAACTTGTGCTTTTAAAGTATGTTGTAGAAAACGAAAATTTGCTTAAGAAATTTACCAAACTGAATTTCCGCAGGACCCTTGTCAATTTTTATGGTTGATTTTACATTGAATTCACATTTACGTTTATACTCGTACATTTTTTAGATGAAATTTTTCACTTTCCTCTTAGAACTTGCAATATTTTGTTTATTGGTACGCATATGTATGAATATGTATAAATAACTGCATGCACATGCATACGTGTACTAGTTTCTATTTGTCAGGGGCAAGATAAGTATTGATTCAACAAAAGTATACGCCCGAACTAAATTTTTTTCTTGGATAGTTCTTCTAAGCGGAACTCTACAATAGGCTTTAGGCTGTCTGTATTTTAAATTAAAATCGGAAAAGTAAATATTTCGCACAGATTTTTAGGCTGGGGCCAGAAATGTGTGGTGCTTGTATATTAATTTTGGTAATAGAAACATAAATTTTAAAATTGATATTTTAAAAATTTATATCGATTATATTGATAGTGGAAAAGTTTGAGAAGGCTTTTTCATTTTCAAAATAAAATTTAAATAAGTGAAGAAGCAAATCTAAACTATTTTTCCTTAGCGTTGGATTGCCTTCAAATTAAATTGTATTATTATAAATAATTGTTCATTATAACTAAAAACTTGGTTCTGTTTTAAAATTATTTTATTAGCTACAATAAGATTCAAGGCTGATGTTGTGAATGAGAATAACTAAAAAAATTATTTTCATCAAGAATCCCATGTTAATAAGAATTGTGACGAAAGCCGTGAATTAAAAAGTAATCATCAAATGCAATAAAATTAAAACGTTTTGAAGAACGTTTCTTAACTTCTATCATAAGCAGCCGATCAAACGTAAAGATAATTCTTTATTTAATCTACAAATAGACATACACCTACACACACACACATATATATTGAAACGAAAAATATTTATCACTAAGAAAATAATAAAATGAGTTAGATATTCTTGTTATCTATTTATTTAGCAAAGCCATTATTATTGTTGTCATGTGCTATTTTTTGTTAAAACATTTCTAACATCGTAATTAATCATCTGAATATCAGATTAGAAATTCAAAACCAACACAAGACACAAAACACTTGGCGTCAAATGGTTTGTGTTTAATAAATTCTGTTGTCTCAACGAATAGTATAATTGTTCTTTGTAATGGGCCACTTATATTAATTAACTTATGCAAGTATATAAACAAGTGAACAAATTCAACACAATCGGTACAATCAATTTAACGCTGACAAACGTTAAAACCAATAACAATATCTGTTCGTTATATTCAATATATTGTGGAATGGGATGCCAGCTGCTTGTTTGCTAGTGTCTCCACAAAAATTGCGAAAGAATCTCCAAAAGTCCGCAAAGTGATTTTGAATAAAGCAAAACATTTACACTTAATACTGAAATTTATTATACAATACGAGAATTCTCTATCGTATATGTTATTAAAAATAGTAGGCTATTCGAAGTTATTGTACAAACAACACAATAATTTAAAATCGACATGAGTCTACTTAATATTTCTTTCCACATGTATACAGTTATATAATTAAATGCAATAACTAACCTTTTTTTGAAAGTACTTCCCTAAATGGTACTTTTCTAAAGTAATTTTTTTGAGAGGTAAATTTTGAAGGGACTTATTTTACAGTTACTTATTTTAAAGATACTTTTTTAAAGCTGCTTTGGTAAAAAGGACTTTTTAATAGGTCCTTTTTCAATAGGTACTTGTTCAATAGGTACTTTTTTAATAGGTACTTTTTCAAAAGCTACTTTTTTAAAAATCACTTATTAAAAAGTGTAGTTTTCTAAAAAGTACTTGTTAGAAAATACCCTTTTAAAAGGTATTTTTTTAGAAAATACCCTTTTAAAAAGTATTTTTAGGAGGTACTTTTTGAAATGTGAATTTTTTAAAGTAGTTTAAAAAAATGTTCTTTTAAATTCACTTTTTTAAATGTACTTCTTGAAAGTGTACTTTTTTGAAAGGTCCTTTTTTAAAAGGTGTTTGTTTAAGAGGTACTTTTGTAAAAGGTATTTTTTTAATAGGTACTTATTGAAATGTACTAGTGCAACAGGTACTTTTTAAAAAGATTTTTAAAAGGCACTTCTTTAAAAAATTTTTCTAAAAGGTACTTTTTCAAAGGATACTTTTTTAAAAGGTACTTTATCAAAAGATACCCTTTTAAAATGTAATTTCTTAAAATGTATATTTTCAAAAGGTATTTTTTTCATGGTACTTTTTTATATGGTACTTTTTTAACAGATCATTATTTGAAACATGTGTTTTGAAAAGGCACTTCCTTAAAGGTTACTATTTCAACAACGTACTTTTTAAAAGGGGTTGTTTTTAAGAGGTTCTTTCTTTTTAAGTACAATTTTTAAAAGTAATTCTTAGAAGCATCTGTTTCAAATGTACTTTGTTAAAATATACTTTATCGAAAGGTAGTTGCCTTCAAAAGTACTTCTTAGTACTTACTTATTTATTTCAAATTTCACTTTCTCAAAATGTGTTTCTTAACAGTTCTCTTTGAAAATGTGATCTTCGAGTAGGCACATTTCCAAAACGGACTTCTTAGGAGATACTTTCTTAAAACTTTTTAAAAGATATTTCCGAAATAATGCCTCTAGGCTCCTAAAAAATTTTCTAGTTTTCTACAGCAAGTCTTTGTTTAAGCATTTAAAAATTTTGCAAAGTGTGGATCGACGCCTTTCTATAAAATGACATATATTCACTTTAAACATAAAAAAATTAAAGACAAATATATTCTTTGTAATATAAATCATGTGGGTGTCCCTTATGGAAACAATAATAGATTAGTCTTGGAAAGTGAAAACATTTTAAAGAAAGTTATGAAACTTTCTGAAGGAAAACTTCTACGCTGTTGTTGATTTGCAATCACAAAAATTTAATTTCATATGCAAGTGATTGGAGAATGTATTTCAAAACTCGCTTATAAGACCCACTGTACAATTCGATTTAATATTTTATGTCTCAATGATATCATCCTTTCTTTTTCAGTATTTTATTTTGTTTTGTTTTGTTTTTCTTTTTTTGTTTCTAAGATTGGCAACAATAGAAATTATATAAACAGCACCCATCAGCTTTAAACACAATCAAAGAAAAATGGAAAATATTATAAAAGCAAATGTTCAACCATACGAATGTACTTATACTCGAAAGAAAAAATAAAAAAAGTTAATAAAACTGTCTCCCGCAATAAAAACAGAGCATTTGTATAGCAAAATAGGAGTTACTACAAACACACACACACACATGCACACGTACTAGTATGTACACATGTGTATATTTTGCAGAGAAAAAATGTGTAGCATATGTGCAGGACTGTCTCACACCACGCGCATACGAAATCACAATATTATTTGCTTATGTAAACGATTGTTACAGTTTCCTGTTGCAGCCTCTTCATGTTGCAAACAACAAACAAATGGCAACTAAATTAAAGACTGCCCAGCAGTTGTGAGGATAATTTATTTCTTAGTCGAATTACGGGGCGAATTGAATATAGATATATTTTTTTTACAGCTGTAAATTGACTCCTTTGGGTTTGCCAACTAAACTGGACCCTAGTAATCAGTAAATGTACTCTAGACTATTTATTACGTTACACGTTCATTATAATTATAAATAATTATTTTGGCTTTTTTGTATGATTTTGCTGCCAGTTGTAGCAGTTGGCAAATTAAATAAAACATTCTGTACATGATGTTGATGATAATGATGATAATGATTTGATGAACTTGTGTGAGAACTTTTGCAATTGTATTTAGTCATAAAGAAAAAATCTTTATGTTGAAAATTTTCTTTAATATAAAAATAGAAAAGAAAACAAGACATTGATGTGTACATGTACATGTTGGTTGCTGCAGCAACAAAAGAAATAAAAGTCGTGTTAGAACAAAAATAAATTTTCTAATCCATGGAGTTAATGAACTTTATAAGAAATTGTCTTTTATAAGAAAGTAATGTTCAAATGAAAGAATTGAGAAAGTGTCAATAAAAATACAAAAGTTGCTGGAAAATCCTTTTCATTACTGCACACAAACGTGTGAACGAATTTGGTTTGTATGTATTTAGCGTCACTTACAAGGTCTCTCTATAATTTTGCATTGAAATTAATTTGTGTAATTGAATGGAAATGCATTAGTTTTTAATTATTAAGTTTAACTCAATACAAATACTTCTGCACATAACAGATAGAAAGCATGTCTGTACATGTCTGTGCATGTCTGTGCATGTGAGGTTATTTATTGTATATTTCTGTTCGTTTGCCGAAATAACTGGTAATAACCATTGGTAATCCAAAATAACATATTTTTAAGATTAAAACTCTTTAAAAAATAGAATTAAAAGAAAATTTTCTTTAAAATTACATTTCAAAAATAGCATGGCATTCGGTAACTTAAAAAAAATACATTTGGAAATACATAGTACTTTATTTAAAAAGGATTTTTTAATCGCATTTTCAAAGAAGAACTTATTTAAAAAGTGTCATTTTACTATTAAAATAAATGGTTTTTAAGAAATCGTTGCCCCCCAAAAAAATGTAATAAAGGGTATCAAAAAATTACCTTTAAAAACAATAACATTTGAAAAACGTTAATTAACATTAGTATCTTTAAAAAAATTAATTTTCCAAAATATACCATGTAATAAGAACCTTTGAAAGATTTTTGTTAAAGAACCCCAATATCTAAAAAAAAAAATTAAAAAAGGATAATTTCTTAAGAAAGTACCTTCTTTAAAAAAACTCTAAAAAGTACCTTTTTAAATCAAATACGTTTTTAAAGATTTAGCTTTTTCTAAAAAAAAAGATTTTTAAAAAGTGGCAAATGACTGCTTTTAAAAAGTACCATTTAAATAAATACCATTTTTAAGAGTACGTTTTAAAATATTCATTCAAAATGGCACCTATTTTAAAAAGTACCTATTTTAAAAGGTACTTTAAAAGGTACTTTTTTCACTTTTTCAAAGGTACCTTTTCAAAAAAGTACTTCTTAAAATATACATATTTCTTAAAATATACCTTTTTAAATTACCTTCTGCAAAAATTCTTCTTTAAAAAAGTAAATTTTGAAAAATGTAATTTTAACTTTCCAAAATGATACTTTTTCAACAAAGCAACTTTTATAAAATTATCATTTAGCAAAGTACACTTTTAGCAAAGTACTTTTAAAAAATTTTTTTTTTCCAAAAGTGACTTTTACAGCGGGTAACTTTAAAAAGGTGCTTTTCCAAAAACAGTATATTTTACAAAGGATATTTGAAAACTATACGTTTTAAAAATTAGTGTCTTTATAAAAGAACGGACCTTTTAAGAGAAGCACCTCTTAAGGAACTCTCTAAAAAAATTCCTAAAATAGTGATTAAAAAAAGGTTAATTTGTTAAAAGGATATTTTTCCAAAGATATCATTGGGAAATCTACTTCTAAAAACTACCGTTTGAAAATTTTTAAAGTATTTTTTTACGCTTTAAAATAGAAATTTACTAAAAAGGTACTTTTTAATGAAAGTACTCTTCTTTAAATACATATAAATGAACAGTTTTTTTTTTCTTAAAATTAACCTACATAAAACAATTATACAGCTTTAAAATGCGTTTTAAAATTAATCTCTTAAAAAGTTCATTTTAAAAAAAGTACAAGCTCAATAAAGTACTTTCTTCAATAGTACCGAAAAAGTGCTGCATATTTACAACACAATTATGAGAAGATAAGATAAAATGTTTAACGGACAAGGCTCGAAAATATAAAACCCAGTTTCTTTTTTCACATCGATAACTTATCCAAATCCCTTTAATATTAGATTTTGCTCCCACTCTTGAAAATATGTTGTTCGTGTCCTTAAAATTCACATACAACTTAAACATCGTCGTTTGTAACATGGACACGTCTTCAACTCGTTTGCGATTCTATATTCTCATTTATTTCAATACTATAATTTCTCTAATTGAACTTTTCTTAAAAAAAAAATAGAATAAACAAATAGGACATGTGAAAAAGACAAATGGTTTTCTTGGTTTCTCTTAGACTCCCTCTTTTATTAAATGATGGTTTTGTTTTGTGGCTACTGTTTGTTGCAGGATATCATTTTGTTCATAAATATTTTATGCATGATTCATGTAAAGATTCAGGTCATATATATATATATATATATATATATATATATATATATATATATATATATATATATATATATATATATATATACATTTTTAATTTCAATACGAGAATTTCAATACATTATATCACTAGCAATAAGAATTTGATGACATTTTCAAGGATCTAATTTTGAACTGCTTCTAATAAGGATCTTCGGCTGCTTGGGGACGTTCATAAGTCTCAATTAAATAGCATAACTATTAGAATGCAAAAGTATATCGATTTCAAATCCAGTCTTATAAAAAATTACTTAATATGAACAACAAAAAATGCTGCATAATTTTAGGAGCACCTAGGTGATGTTTGCTGGATTATCTTGTTCTACAATATTAAGCAAGATGTTTGAATAATTTTGAAGTATATAAAATGGAATTGTAAAACCAATCCTTTGCGATTAATCAAGGGTCCAACAAAAGGACCTGAGCAGTACTATTTTGTACTTAAGTAAAGATTGAAATAAAAATCTGCAAAAGAAATTTAAAATAGTCACAGTATACAAAATTCCTGTTAATCTTCAAATAAACTTTCTCATACTTCTTTTCAATTCTTTTGCTTGGCAACAACGCATCTGGGATGTCTGTTAAATGAATTTTTAACCATTGAATACGTCCACAACAATTTAATAATTCTTTATCTGAGAATATTGTTCACAGTACGGGGCACAGAGTGAAAATGAAAAATTCAAACCAGAACTTTTTTTTAAATTTCTCTCTTTGGCTTGTTTATGAAAGCAGTTTTAATTATTTTTCAGCAAGTTTTTTCATTTAAGTTTGTTTTTACTTTTTTTACCCATTTTTTGCGCAAAATCGAAAAATGAATCAAGTTTACGGAAACGCTTTTGTTTGACCAACTCTCAAGTGCTATAAATATTTACAGAATTGCCTGCATATAAACAATGTAAATCACGACCTGAGCTGGAGTAGGCCTTTGGCAATAAAAACTTTGTACGACACAAAATTCCAGGAATGGGAAGCAAATGTTTTTAAGACAATTTGTGTTGCCGTGTTAAAGGTATCGAAATATTTTTTGGAACTCGCTTAGATTTTTCAACTGAATTTGTAATATTCTTGTGCTACGTATTTAGTTTTTGTTTAATTTGTTAAACTAAAAATAATAATTGACAGTAAAAATAAGAACTACTATCGTGCAACAAAGACAATGAAGGAAAAGAAGATACCAAGAAATTACTCGTCCTTGTGGTATTATTTTTATTCTGAGATAATGTATTACAACCAAGTTAATGCCCTCAACCTCTAGCAACGATGTATTTCAATTAGCCTCCCCAGGTTAGACGGAATAGCCTCACATATTTTAACTAATCGCAATCGTTTCACTTTTAATGATATCATGATTATCGTTATAGTTCTTAAGGCATTTTAGATGCAATAGCAGAGCACGACAACGAGTATTCAATATCCTGCCATATATACCAGGCCGTCGACCTCTTCTTTCGATATTCCTTAATAGCTAAAGGCCAGATTTATCCAAATCTTTAAGAATATTTAATTATTTCTTCTGTTGAAGAAAAAGGTAATATTATCTGTCTTTTTAAGCAGAAAAAAATTTAAGTGCTTATTAAGCACCCCATATCTAATCCAATTGGCAAACTGAGTTGGTTGTTCTCCATATCAAGGCATTTATGGCTCTTTCAATTGATTAATTTGGCAACTGTTGAGTTGGTTGAAGAAAAGTCAAAAGATTTTGATTTCTTCCAGTTGGCTAATAAGTGTTCGAGTCTCTTGATCCGCTGGCAAAAATTTATGTTTGTAGTTTTCATTTGTAAGGAAAATGTAAAGTATTTTTATAATTATCTTTAATTTATTGAATTTTAAATAAAATATATAAAAATTGCAAACATCGATGCTTGGAGAGAAGGTTTTCAAATGTTCCAAGAAAATCCAGCACTTTGGAAAATAAAAATAAAATGAAAGCTTGGGAGTTGCTTTAAGAAAAATATTTGGAAATTGATGGCGAAGCATCTCTGACAACTTTAAAGAATAAAATCACTAATATCAGAACCCGCTATAGGTGAGAGCTTAAAGAAGTTGCAGATTAATTGAGATCAGGTGCACCAGACGAAGATGTCTACATGACGACTTTATGGTACTTTAATGCAATTATATTTCTTTTTTCAGCCTTTAAAATAAAGGTTTTTAGTTTGTAAATTTGTAATTAAAAAAAATATATATAAATTTGACTGTTGAATTCAGAATCAATTCAATTGACAGACTCAATTAACAATTGAATTGAAACGTGTATGGGATGCTTTAGTAAGTAAATATTTCCTACGGGAGATTGTCCACTACTTTAGGATATTAAGGCCTTCTTAGCAAAGCACGTCAAACTATTAAATTTTTTTACCAATCACAAATAAAAATGTTGCAACTTTTACGAAAAAGAAACAGGTCCAACCAAAATAGCCGCACAACTTTCACAAAACTAACAAGCTTTTATATTTTAATAATGTAAATTCCATTTAAACAAAATTTCTTTATAACTCAAATAGATCATTATTGTCTATTCCACGCAGCATTTAGCGTCCTTTTAAACAAAGTATCCTTCTTAATTTTAAATACATAAATCATATATCCAATTAAAAATTTAAATTCTTATTCAGATATTAAATAAAGCCAGAATTAGTTAATTAGGAAATCATAATTTTCAATTACTTATTAAAAGTGTAAAAAATAAATCAGAGGCCCACAAACTTTATCATCCTTCGACCCCATAAAATTTATTTGCATTAGATCTTTTCCAAATTTGTTTGACATTTAATTTGTCAGCAAATAAATAAAAATAAAAAAATTATATAAAAAAGTGTTTAACTAATTTTAATAAATTCCCCCTTCTATTTAAATTCATTGGATCAGAATTTAATTTTGAAATGTCAAGAAAAATTTATATTCTTAATGATTTATATTCTGGGAAAATTTAACATGCGCATGGAAAGGGTTACCAATTTTTGAGGATTGTAAAAAAGTAAGGTGTTTCTTTGATTTCCAGGGCATATTTATATTAAGTTCTGTTATCCTTTGATTCTAGCTATACTCGTCCTGAATATATAATTACAGTTTTAACTACCATATACAACATTATATGTTTGTTAGAATGATTTTATTAAGGCGAAGCGAATTTCTTATTTTTCACCTGCTCAAGCGTCGTTGCTTGTAAGCAGCGGTGTTGCGAACGAAAAACTATGCCACTCACCTCAAGCCGGACCTTGAACCCAGTAACTCTTTCCTGTTTCCATAATTAAGGAGTTTCATGAAAGAAATGGAGATTTCCAAAATTCTTCCTATTGATAAATTTATGAAAAAAAAAAACAGAATTATCCTGAAGATGATACTCAATGAGTATCAAATAATCCATAATTTAAATAAAATCGTTTAACCATAAAATAAGACCTCAAGCTTGAGTAATATTTTAACCAAATTGTTATAAAAAAGGTCAAAAAATATAAAGGGTATTATTTAAAAAAATTTTACATTTTGTAAAACGATGCGTTTCTAAACATTTGCATTTGAAATGAAAAATCCTGGAAATAAGTTTGGTATTGGAACTTTTTTTATAAAAATTTTAAATGTTTAGAAACTCCTTCGTTTTGTAAAATGTGGTCTTCCGTTTCCTCTAAAAGGGTTTATGGATATTTTTTTTTGAGAAAGAAATGCTCTGCACCATTTAAGAACTATTTACATCTTTGAATGGTACAACACGAATATTGATGGAAAAAAAATAATATTCTTTCTTACTTTTTTTTCTACAAACCTCGTATATAATACCACCAGTGTAATTTTCTACAGAAGTATTAATCATAGAACATTTGCTTTTGATAGTTTCAATTAAGTATTTGAATAAATAATTAAATGAATAATTTATTTAAATTCAAATGCACACAATTGCATGTCTTATGAAATTAATGGCTTGAGAGTTTATTTTCAATCAAAAGAGATAAATTAAAATGTTATAAGCTGTTTCCACGTCCTTTCAGTTTTCTTACCCAATATTGTTTCTAGTCCCTTAATAAAATAAAAATTATAAAACAAATTTTATCCGATTGCATTATGCGTGCAATAGGCATTTTTTATGAACTTTTATTGCATGTGACTTTTTTATTCAGTAACAGGATATACATGTGAAAGTATATACAAGTGAACGGGGTACCGAAAGTGGTGGCACATATCATTTTTGACAGTCTCTTTCAGAGTGTTCAAAAAGTAGGTGATATGCCCCAAAGTTGATCATGTTTTGACAAAAATAAGTGGAAGCAGGGCAATGCCACCTCCCATGCCGACTTCAAATATAGTCTCCTAAAACTTTGAGACAAATATAATGTTATATGCTCTACCTGCAGAGATCTTCGAAGCTGGTCGCATGTAAATTGACAGCTAAAGCCAAAATTCAATTCATGGTTTTAGCCATCTTTTCTCTGCCTTCAAAGCTCTCAGTAGGTAATAGTATATTTGTTTGGAACTTTTTGAAGGCTTTAATTGATGACGTTTGGATTTGTTAAAAGCTTCTATTCACATAAACTTTTCCCCGATGATTAAATTATGGAATCATTCAGCGAATTATCAATAGACACCTTTTTTTAGTTAGAAAATACATATTTTTGTATAGTTTTGTATTTTTAACAACACATTTGTTTATTATTATTTCAAAAAGATTGCAAATCAACGTAAATCATAAATCATAAAAAATCACATTTAAAAATTCTCTTCTTCTATTGTGTGGACTCGTGTACTCGTGTAATATTTTAAACAAAAAGCACTTTTTCAATTTTTTGAAAAGTTTCACAATTAATTGCGCCCATTAAATGAGTGGGCGAAATTTCTCTTTTTCACACAAACATTTCAATTCAGATGAATGACAGGCAAAAAAATACAACAAAAATAAAATATGTATGTATGTGTGTATGTGCGAAAGTATTCCGGCTTTTCTAAATAATTTTTATTTTCTCGGCAATTAAATTATTCATGCAGAAAATGATTTCACTGCGAGTTTGTTAAAGTGACTTTTTTTGTTTTAAAAATAGTTTGATTCATAGTTTGTTTGCAAAATGTAGAGCGCAGAACGGAAATTTAAATATTTTAATAATATTTTCTCATAATATCTAAATTATGGGACACTTAAGGACTGTATTAGGTATTACTGTAGTATTTAAAGCCGATGTTCATGGGTCCGATTTCCGCCAAAGACTCTAGTAGCTTCTATAGATGAACCAAAACTGTTTTAGCAGATTGTATTTGCATAAAAAGGAAATCTTGCAATTTATCCTTGCAACTTCCTGCCAATCGCAAGTTCAGCTTGAAGAGAAATTTCAAAGCGATTGCTTATTGCCTCTCTTTGATTTTATATATTTTAATTTTTGATTATTTGTTCACAATGTGCCAATTGTCCAATTTTTATTGAATGTCAAAGCGTACAAAAAATATTTTTTGTTTGTTTATTCAAGCACATATCGGGTGATCTTTCATAAGGAATAATCGTTTAAATCATTCAAATTTTTTTTTTTTTTTTTGAAATTGCATGTATTTCTTTTAAATATTTTAACATTAAATCGGACCAGCAGTTTTGAACGATTTTTTATTTTGTTGCTTTTAACGAATTTTTTTAAGGCGACTATTATATTTTTGAAGCCTAAAGGGACACAATACAATAGGTATTGTAGGTAGATATGTATGTATTATATAATTTTAATGTAGCTGCTAACACGTTTCTAATTAAGTATTAAAGGAGTCTATTATTATTAAAAGTATTCTTAGTTTAAGAATATTTGGTACTTTCATTATATTTTTTTTCAAAAATTAATTGTATTTTAACATTAATAATTTATAATTTTACCAAACAATTTAACATTGAAGCAAATGCTTTAACAAGTGCTGCTTATATTTTGGATGAAATAAACCTTTTAAAGCCCCCATAAATTACTTTTAAAGCAAAATAAGGAAAACAAGTCATAAATTATCGCAATTCCGCCTTAAAATATGCTTCAAGTTGTTACTACAATATGACTCTTGAGTATATGCTTTTCTTTATGCCAACTTAATTTACAAGAACAGCACGTACATATATTAAACAAATACTAACCTTAAAAGAACAAACAGAATGAACACAGCCTAAAAACATACAAACAAATCTTGGTGAAGCATCTTGAGGGAAAAAACAGACAGACGTTTGTGGCTCTTGTTAACATTTAGATGGGGGAACGACCCATTACTGTTAACATGTATTCTATAACTTGTTGATTTTTACTTTGTAGTATACTTTAAGGCATATATTTTTAAAGGTACACGAATAGCCAGAAGCTCATAAAATATGAAATATGATACAGGCAAAGAGATTCTTAAAACGCGATATAATTTTGGGAACAGATAACATAAATATATAACTTGCCTGTGATCCTTGGTATCCGTTGCAACAGTATTAGCATCCATTTTTACTTAAGAACCTGTAAGTTTCTTCATTCCAAAGTCCATTAAGTTGGTTATTGGGTGATGTGTAAGCGGTTACAGGGACAGGGGAATAGGCAGATAGATAGACGGGCCTATGCCTATAACTTTCGATAAGTTGGTAAAGTTTAATTGCAATCGGATAAAGTGAATGGTAGTGCATGAAACTTGGGCTTACTTATTTTTATTTACGGCGAAGTTTGGTTATAACGGGATCCTTTATATAGCGCTTGGAGGTCGAAAAAATTACATGATTTTATATTAAAATTATCGTTATGACCATAAAAATTCCTAAAATATTATATGCTCTTTATGAACAGCAATAATTACTTTAATTTTAAGAAATACAATTTGTCTTGAAATATCTTTCCTTGAGACGAAATAAATAATAATAATGTAGTCGACATGGGAACAGGCCATTTGTTTTTTGTTTATTTTTTTACATACATACATTCATATTTCTAATTATATTTTATTCTTATTATTATTGCTTTTGTTTCTATTTTTCAAGTTTGAAACTTACATCTTTTTCTAAGAAACTTTGCAATAACAGTTCCAGTAACCTCGTGTACAATAGCACGCGTCACTGGCTGTGGATCTTTAAGGAAAATAACACAGGACAACAAAATGGAACTTTTTTTAAACTTTTGAGCGTAAAAAAATTATTTAGTGTCGAGGTACTTGCATGCGTTCTAGTTTTTTGACGGTTTTATTTTAATTATTAAACTTTATTTATTTGTTAAGCTTAAGGTCTTCTAATTTTTATCGATATTTGAATACTCATCGAGTACTATCTCCAGTAGCCTCGTGTTTAACAGCACGTGTTACTGGCTGTGGATCTTTAAAGATGGTACTCGATGAGTACCGAAATATCGATAAAAATAAAAAATTAAAAGGCCTTAAGCTTAGTGTAGTTAATTCATACACACATACATTCATACACAAGTTTTAGAGGCATAACTAGAATTTATAATTGCATAATTTCAGCAGTTTTTATTCACATTTAAATCGCTATTTCGCAAATGGTCTTTGAGACCATATAAAAATATAAAAATTATAAATCTAGAAGAAAAATTCCTTTCGTTTGAGTACAAACACTTTGATATGTCTTCCAGTATATCTTATTTACATATATTGCAAGGATAATGAAAGAAATTAAAATTTTTTGTGCATTTTTCACGTGCGCAGAAACTAAACATTTTTAGAAGGTCTCTTTTAAAAAAATATTTACGGTCTCTTAAAATGTTGCCATAATTTACAAAAAAAGAAATTTATATCCTTACAAAGTCAAAAAAAAGAAAAAAAAAAAGAAGATCTATTTTTGTCTTGCGTCTCTATTTTCTCATTGTTCTCTTGTTTACTGAATGAAAACATCATTAATTATGATAACGAAATGATTTCATCAAATGTTGTTCATTTCATCCATTAAAGTTTTCATAAATATAAAAAAAAATTCCATTGCATACAAAATGTCTTTAGATTTCTTTTCTTAATAAGTCCTTCGTAGTTGATTGTATCAATGAAAGATGTTTTAATTAATTTAAAGAACAAATTTCATTGTGTACAAGATGCCTTTCGATTTTCATCCTTTATACGTTTTTCATAGTTCATTGTATGAATTAAAATTGTTTAAATTAATTTTCTTCTTAAATAAATTTGTGGAAAAATATAATGAAGTATTACGAGCTTTTTCTATTAATTGCATATAGACAGTGAAATATTAGTAATTTATTTATTTAATCGATTTCAATTTATTTTCTCTTTCTTATTTATGATCTTTTTTAACACACAAAACGCAATGAAAATGTTTCATTTATATAATGAAATATTCTTCAGATATGCGTTCGCACGATACACCCACTTCTTCAGATTTTAAATACATAAATATATTTTCTAGCAATTTGTATTTTTTCTATTGTAAAGTGGGCGGAAACAAAAATATAGACTGTTGTTGGTGACTGAATTTTTTAATAAATTGGTACTTGTCACCATTTTATTTAAAAAATATATATTTTCATCGCTTATGATAGTGCTAAACTATTAAATTTCAGGTTGCTGGATTGAGCCCACCAGGGCACGTCAAAAAATTAGTTTTATAACTCCTTATCGTATTGAAAATTAAAAAAAAATATTGTCACGATGTGGGAATAAAATAAATTAGGGGAATTCATGAACTAGACTCACAAAATTACTGACACTGTTTCATTAATGCAATGAAACACTCTGCATTGATCTGGTGCAGGGTTTAATTAGTTCACTTTCCAAGACACAAAGTAGAAACTCATTGTCTTAATGCAGGTTATTCTTTCACAATAAAGTCTTTCCTCCGATGTGATGCATTTTGATCCTCCCTACAAAGTGACCAACAGTAATCAACTATTATGTTAATTTTCCTCCACCTGTGTTATCATTTCTATATGTCTTTTATATCCTGAGGAAAGCGTTCCCCTCACTTTTCAGGCATATAAACTTAATGTTCAAGGAACTTGACTTGTCAAGCCAATCGTTCCAGAGATGGACTTTATAGAACACAACATATTAATATTATCCCTTTGATGCCTTTAAATTTATAAAAAATCACCGTATGTATGTATAAAAAAAAGCTCCAGAGTAGAATTCTTACAACTGCAAAGAAAAATGTTTGCACAAAAAATATTCAACAAACATTTTTCTCTTCAGTTAAAATTTTTTATTGCTCCTGTTAATTTTTACTTGGGATTTTATGAAATTTCTTTTTAGTTTCATTTTTACAAAATTCTCTATTGGTCTGCATTTACAAAAAATATTTATTGATTTGAAGTATTTGATTGCTGAAAATACAATTTTGGTTTTTCTATGAATGATAAAGTGCCAATAAAAGGCAAATTTGTTATACGCGGCAACGCGAAGTGATATTTTGAATAATAAATTAATTAAATTTGTTTCTTGTGTGTTAATCCTTTTGTAAGTCCCATAAGAGGTATTTTACTTGAAGAATACAAACGAAATATTTTTTTACCTAAATTTCTTCATAGTTGGCATGGCTTTACTTCTAGGAGGTACGAATGTATGTACAAAATATTTTTTGTGATGTTTATTCGTCGAATTAGAAGCTGCTGTGTTGGCATTTTTACAATAACTTGTTTTATTATTTTTTCGGGTAAACCGGAAATGAAAATTTCATATTAGATTTTTTCTAACTATGACACCATTTATTTAATTATTTTCTTCATCAAAATCGAATGTAGGATATCTTTATTACAGTGTAAGAGTTTTGTAGTTCTACATGCATTAATTTAAAAGTTGTCTAAATTTATATACTCGCATGTCAGGCTGTAAAACCGGAAATTTCGATGTTACACACTAATTTTTTTAATTTTTAAAAATTTAAAATTAGCCCGAGAAATATTTATAATACTCTAAACGTTATACTCTAAACGTTAGTTCAAAAATTATATATATTTATATAAGGACATGCATTTCCAGAAAGCATAATTGACTATTTTAAATGTAAATTTTGATTAGTTTGATTTTTTATTTCCTCTAAGGCTGGAATATTTTTATATTGTTTTATTCACTTTATTTCGAATGCTTCATAAGCAATTAGAAGGGTTTTTTAGACTTATGCAAGGTTGAATGCTTTTAAAACATGATGGTTGAAGTCTACTGATAATTAGGACAACTTAATCCACAACAAATAATTTTTTAATATTAATTTTTCAATATGAAATTGATGTGAGAAATTGACGTGTAAAACGAACTTCTTATTACTATTATTATTATAATAATTGTTATTGTTTATTATTATTAGTATTGTTATTATTGTTATTATTATCATAATCAGAAAACCAAATAACAAAGGAATAAATTGAAATGATTGCAAAAATGTTGTCATTGTGTAATGATTTCTTAGAGCTTCATTTTTTGTAATAAAACGTTTCTAAATGTTTAGTATTTTCAATGAAAACACTGGGAAGTCATTAAATACTAAATTTTTTTCTATATTAATTAAAAACGTTTCGTTTTACAAAATAATGCTTTTTTCCCCCGAAAGGGGGTTGATAAATAGTTTTATAAGATACAGACGGTATACGACAATAATCAATCAAAAGCATATTATATAATTTTTATTGCAAAGTTATTGTTAGATTGACTTTTAAGGAAGTTTGGTTTTACAGCACTTGTTCATAAACAGGAGAAATGGTGTAAAATATTTGGCATACCAAATTTTTTACAAATAATCTGATCGCAATGAAAACAATTTCAGGATTTTAACCAAAAAGGCATGCAAAATGTCTGTCTTAATATTCGAGCCATGATTTTTTATTAGCAAAAAAAACTACATCCTGCTAATTGATGCCACTGGTGGTATTAAATAGAATGATTCAAAAATCTGGCTTTTTTAGAAATCAGCAAAATGATTGAATTTTCAGTGCTTTTAAACCTTCATTAACATAAAGAGCCGCTTATTAGAAATTGAACTCACAACTTGCAATGACGTCTTAATGTTAAACTAATGTCTTGTTGTCTAAAATTTAAACATTCTTTTGCAGCTTGAACTTGTATATGAACTCCGTTTTTTTTTTTGCTGGGATTGTTTGTTAGAATTATTTCATTTACAACTTTCTTTACATTCTATTAATAAAAGTTGGTTTCCTGAAATTTGGCAACAGCTAAAAGAAAGAAATGTGGAGAATTTTGTTTATTGATTTCCTTTTGCAAAAGGTTCCATTCCATGGAATATGAGTATAAGGTAAAAATGAATTTCATTAAAAATCTGCTGACATTTACTAATTACGACATATTAATAATTCCTTAACACCTTTTTAGTTTGTTTTGTTAACTCTTGGTGCTTGAGTGTTTAACCAATTTTTTGTATCCTTGAACTCATGCCCACAATGTTTTTTTTTTGTGAATCTTTAACGTACTGGGAACAAAAGGATTGAATACATTATAATCCCCCTTATTATGGTTGTCGACGTCGACGTCACACCAAGTCGACATCAATATATTGGCAATTGTGGGACCGTTATCGAGAACTATTAAATATTATTGATAGGATATTACTACTACTATGGCTTATAAAATTACAATTGGCCATCAATATTAGTTAATTATTGCCTACAAGGAGTTCAGGAACTGCTGTCTTTTTACTGTCGACTTGATGTGACGTCGACGTCGACAACCATAATAAGGGGGAATATCTACAAGTAAAAGCTAATTGATTAAACTGAAATAATCTTTAAAGCCCTAAAGTAGGCAAAAAATATATAAAATTACATTTGAAACTTTTCGCTTAATTTCACCGAGTCTGTTTAAAAGAGGAAAAGTAACACCGGATAATAATTACCTTATCAACTTAATGAATTATTAAATAAAGGAGACTGAAAGTAAAACACAAACAAGAGAAAGTTAATGTCAGTACTAAATTTGATTGTATTTTTTTAAGGATTAAACTTCAAAAAATTTTTTCTGGATACGCTACAACACACCTGTCATTAAACAGCTATCAATCTCAACCAATTAAGACTAAAAATGTTAAAGAGATTATAGAAATTTTAATTATGAGCAGTGGAATTGATGGCAGTCTGGTGCCTTTAAAGTCTAGGTCTGAAATTATCCACTATTTATGATGCAGAAGTTTGATGATATTAATAAATGTTTTGTAAGGATCAGAGGCACAGCAGATGGATGGTTGCCTACTCTCTGTTTGTTTAGGCAGTTGTTTGAAGAAATCGTATATCATTAGGCTAATTAATCTGGCATTAGTTCTAAACTTGAAATGACTAATGAACACCAATAACATTTAATTTTCCCTTCAGGGAATATAATAAACTTTAATGCTACAGACAGGATCTGAAGCAAATTAACGAAAAAGTCCTGTACATTGAGCTCGATAAGCCAGCTGTTCCGTACCAGATTGCTAAAGGAAGATAAATGGTACAGTAGATATCAAACTCTATAAAGTTGCCTCAGTTGGTGCCAGGTACCTCATTAATTATTAATTAAATTAAACATTAATTTTCAAATAGTTTCTTCTACCTCTGTATTGTTTGTGTTGAGCGATGTTTCACTGTATGTCTGATTTGTTTTTATTCAATATTAACAAAAGTTCATTCAACATTTTGTTGTTGTGTTAAAAGCTCACTTTGCAACAGCTTGGCGTATAAGTAAGGCTCGTATCTGTACTGTTTTTCGCAGTATTATACTGTTTTCCGACATCAAAAACTGCGTACTGCTTTTCTCCCTCAAAATACTGTTTTTCGATACATAATAGAAATAAAAACGGCGAACAGCGAATTCATGCAAAATTATTGTTTACTTTAAAAATAAGCATTCTCCTCTGATTCGTCGCTAGCCGAGAATTCTTGCGTGGGCAGCATTGCAAGAAACACCAACATGGAATGAAGTCGAAGCCGTTATGAACAAGTTGAGTGAATACAATTTGTACAATGCCAATTTCGATATATCAAAAACTATTGTACGAGTGACAAAATTATGCAATGGAGAGAAGGCAATGTTTCGATTGTGGATCGAAAAGAAATGGCCACGATCGTTGAATATATTTTATGTTTTCCAGGAACTACAGCATCAGTGGAACGAATCTTCTCTGCAGTGAACAAAACTTGGACGTCAGACAAAACCCGATTAGATGTGCAAACATTGAAGGCGATTCTGACCGTCAAATGTAATTTGAAGTGCAAGTGCGTTGATTTCTACAATTACCTCAAAACGAAGCCGGCATTGCTTATTCAAATTGCTTCAAACGACAAATACAAAACAACCACAAAAGCTGATTCTGATGGAAATGATTCAGATGATGGAAATGATTGTTAATTTTTTTTTTATATATTGAATAAAATATATGTATACTGCGAAAAGTACTGATTATCCAAATCGATTTACTGCTTTTTCAAAAAATTTCAGTGAAATGTACTGTTTTTGGTCCAAAAAAATGTACGAGCGTTACGTATAAGTAATATTTGATTGATAACAACATCAATTATACGCAGCAAAGTTGCAATAGCAACTGTCTTACAGCCTGTTTTTAGGAAATGGAAAGAAAATTTCACTCAATTATTTGTACGAGTATTGAAATCAAAATGAAATTTATGTTTTGTTATAGTTGTTTTCAACATGAATAATTGAGATTGTTCAAACAATTCAAAAAATATGTGCTTATCAAGATTAAATTGTTTTAAAATGCAAGATTTAAACATGTCGTCATTTTGTGGAGACTTGATTATTGTGAACTTAAAAATCTTGTGAAAAGTTTTGCTTTCAAAAGCATGCTTGTGCGTAAGTATTTAATTATGTGATAATCGTGTTTAATATAAAAAACACATATTGTTCACATTATCCTCTCTTATACTCGCATAGTGCATACATACAAACCCTCGTATGCCGTTCTTGCCAATCAAATTACGTTTTAGAACATGCTTTAATTCTTGTTGTAGGTGGGTATATGAAAATATTCTGTCAGGCTTTTTGCTGCAGAAAGAGAAAACATCAATTTTTATTCATCCTACAAAGTTGTAATGAAAATTTTAACCATGTTATTTCAGTTGAAAACAGCATTGACAACAACAGAACGTAAAGTAGGTTAAACTGGCGAATCTATGTATATGAAATGCTGTGCTTACACATGTAAATGATTTAGAAAATTCATAGACATGCTCCGGTTGAATGAAACACTGAAACACGGTAAAAGTAACCGGATATGGGATCACATAAGGTCGCCTATATTGTTGTGATTGTGTTTTCTTTTGTTATATGTAATAAGTTTGTGTATGTATAAGTATGTGCGTGTGGGTGTTTCGGTATCTTTTTCAAATACAGAACATAAGGCAACCACATAAAAATGAATAATAATACGAGCTTCTTATATTAATATTCCGAAATAAAATGTTGTTACACAATTTATTTCAAAGTATGTGGAAAATTTTACGGAAATTTTCTCAGAAATCCTTAATATACTTTTTTTCTTTATTATTTTGTGGATATTTCCTTAAATATGCCATGACGACGTCCTCCATTCTTTAATGCCATACAAATAAATATGAGATTTTGTGTGGTTTTTATGCTGGTATTTATCCATCACGAATATAATTTTTATATAAGTAGTGAAACTTCTTGTTATGTCTAACAAGTTTAACGTAATTCGTAATATTAAAAATAATAAAAGCAGCATCTTCATTTTGTTGAAGGAGAGGGAACATTTTATCAAATACTTATTCTACTGTTAAGATATTAAGACATTTATAAACATGTCAAGAAATCAATTTTGTAAGAAAATTAAGACAAAATTATACACCAAAAAGCATACCATACCTTAAGGTGAACCAGTTATTAAAATGCCCATAAATGGGTGCTTGTTATTTTTTTTAAGAAGAGCCTTGAGACTTGTTTTTGTTATTATTATTATTATTATTATTATTATTATTATTATTATTATTATTATTATTATTATTATTATTATTATTATTATTATTATTATTATTATTATTATTATTTATTTTTTTTTTTTTTTTGTAAAATAAACAGTTGTTCCTCATAAAAAAGTTTTTTTTTTTAACACAAAACTACATTAACACATCTGTATTTAATGCTCCTAAAGGTATGCAGAAATGGTTTTTACCTTTTGGGTACATTGATATTTTTCCTATTTCATTGAAATGTTAAAAACAAAAACTAAACAAATATTTATAAAAAAAAATATTAGAATGTAGTGTTTAAAGAACATATTTTTTAAGAGTGTTTCTCAAACGAGTAAGAAGTTCCAAAAAGTGCCCACATTAAAAAGATATATTGAATAATAATATTCGAAGTTATTTAGGAATCAACTTATATATAACGATATTTCTATATTATATATTATATATTAGGGATTATTTAATATATATTAAGGATTATTTATTAGAAAACACTTATTAAAAAATCTCCGTAACGGTATTTCTCATAAATATAAAGCGATTTTAATATAATTTGCCACACCTGAACCTTTCTGAAAATTTTTATTGCAATCAAGGGGGAAGGTTAAAATTTATTTAACAAAAAAAAACTAATTTTAGGCAAAAATCTTTTCCGAAAAAAAATAATAAATCGATAAATGGTTTTAATCTAAACGCCTTTATTAAGAACTATTCAATTTCACGAAAAATTTCCACATCTAAATTCACAAAACTCTTGAATTCCATTACTTGTATTGCCAGCCCTTAAAATATGCTCCAGTTCTTTTATATTCCTAAGCTATTTCCTCCAAAATTTGCAGCCTTATTTAGCTACGCTGTTGTAAAAGAAAATGCCGTAGGCAAATTTTCCACAAATAAAAAGTCTTTGTTTCTTGTTCAAGTTGAATATTTTGAAAATATTTTTCGCACAAAACTAACAACAGAAGAAATTTTGTAGTAGAGACAAAAAGTGTTCTTTTAGATAGAAAAATAGAATATTGTTTGCATGGCTGCAGGAGCAAGAAACGCAATGAACCACAAAATAAATTATATATTTGGGGCTTAGGATCTTTGTTGGTCGTTGTCATGTGGAAATATATATAAATATGAAGATATGGATTGCCTCTTGATGTTGTGGTATATGAAAAAAATGTCACTTGCGGCTTTCTAAAGTCAAACTGTACACATTCATTGACCTAAAGTTCGAATTTTGACAATCTATAAAAAAGTAATAAACGGCTGCTAAAGCTGTAGCATGAACTAGTCCAAGAACTAGAAGTAATCGTATATCAAAAATCTTCGATATTTTTCTCTACGTTAAACGTTATCTATTTTGTTCACTTATATAATATCCATCAATTAAATAATATTTCTAAAAATTATAATTTTGATATTCAATCAAAACTTCGACTAAACGTTATCTTATCAGAAATTCATTAGTCTTGAGAGAATGTTGACTTCGTTGAAACCAACGGATTTATTTAAGATATATCGTGGCCAAAAAAGTGTGTTTTTTTAATAACTCCGAAAAGTATAATCAAACAAACTTTGTAGATTCAGTTTATTTTCGAAACTTGGAAGCTACCGCAAGTGCCGCTAATTCGATTACAACTAATTTTTTCAAGGGATATTAATGTAGAAAACACCTTCTTGCTAACTCCGAAAAAAAATTCAAGTCGGATTTATTGTGAAGCCAATTTCGTAAATTCAGTCTCCTTTCGGAACAAAGAAAATTTACTTAAATGCTCTGATTTGATCAGAATCAGTAAGTTTATTCGAAATAATTATCATTCCAAATTTTGTTAAAAACTCCGAAAATTTTGTTTAAAACAGATTTATGGGACCTACTACTATTTTGGATTTTTGCAATCGCGCCAATCACCATGAATTTTATCAAAATTGGTTGTTTACTCTAAGAAATATCATACAACATGTTTTTATATTACTCCGAAAATCCTCTCAAATACAGAGGAAAGATGCTATAAACAGACATGGAAGGTAAAACTATCAATGACATGAAATGGTCTCAAGAGGATTTTGATTAATGATTCGAATTGCATTGTCTTTTAGAGCATCATTTCATTAAAATTTCATAGATCGTTATACAATTGAATGGACAAAAAAGACAGACGGTGCCATACTCAAACAAAGTAATCGTAAAACATCTTTTTCAACTACATGGGGTCCCCAGAAAATTCAGCATTGTGATTATAGAAGGCTAGTCCTTCCTTTAACTCTTTCGGCATAACAGCTTTTGAATAAACTTTTTGCATCCGGAATTTTCACTTATTTTTAATTTAGATTTTTAGAGTTCGACTAGTGAATCGAGTCTGAATATTTTTGTAAAAGAAATCGAACTCGATAAGCTAAAATTAAACACATTGTTTTCGCTATTTTTGATTAAAGGAAGTGGGAAAAGTCATCGCAGCAAAGAAAATATTCTTTAAAGTTATACTTCTATATAATTTGTATTTACTAACGACGTCAATATAATGAATATAAAAGTGGGCGTGGCAAAATCCAAACAAAGTAATCGTCTTTTAAAAACATTTCTTTTACAACGATTCTTTTGGAATTGTTTGCACACAATGGATTCTTAAAAAAGTAAAATATAAAAATTCAAATACATTTTTTAACTGCTTGTGATAAAACGATTGTTGTCAGGCCCATTTGCATTTGTACTTCTAGACTTCTTACTTCTTAATGAAGTCAGCCCATGGAAAATTAATTACATATTATATTCGAGGATCCTACTATATACGTTGTTGTAGACGTCAACAAATCGGCTTTCGCATGTCCCGTTGTTGACATCAATTCGCTAATATTGAACCGGTATTCAATTGCTCCAAATAACCGGCATAAAGGTACCTGTTTTTGCTGCCGTATTGACAAGACATCGACAATAATTTATTTCAGGAAGGTAGTACTCCCACATTTTAGTATTTCTTATTTGCCAGTTTTGAATTTTTTGTTATTTTTTGGTTTTTAGTTTGCAGCAACAATCAACACATGTGATGTGAATAATAAAAACAAATGTGTTTATGTTTTCATTCTATTACGCCTTAGTTTTCATTCAAATCTTCACATCATAAAAAGAACAAGACCCTTTCGACAACAGAAATTTCATGAAAACGTCATGCCTGGAATGACAGATTGAGGATGCGAGTGTAAAAAGTTATGAAAATTATGGCAACAGAGCTTTTGCCAATGACTTTGTGTCCGTGAACGATAATAAATAATATTAATAAAATCATTAAATTCTAAAGAAAAATAAGTAAAGAAATCAGCAAGTTTTATTTTGTTAATTTTTTTATTATCTGTTGATGATGATGATGATGATGATGATATTCAAACATTTTGCTGCAAGTCGGGCTGGATGTGTAAAAATTTTCTTTGCAAATGTCAATGTAAAATTTTTAAGCAAAAGTTTGTATCATATTAAGAATTTATAAAACAAATTAATAATAATATTCATAATTTAAAAGTACCCAACAAATATATGCTACATTGTGTATTGGGAAAGTAACATGTACACAGTGGGGCAGAATCTAAATGTTTTAAAAATAAATCAGATATTTCTATGCAGCAGGATAAAATTTCGCAATAATATAGCACAGGATATTTTAAATTTAACTTCCTAAAACTAAAATATTTCGTAAATACGCCAGGAAATTACAGAAATGAGTTTTTTGTTGTCACACTTGCACGAAATCGTACAGACAAAAAATATATTTAGGTGGATTTGTCTCAATTTTAATTCAAACTGCTTGTCATATGGACCCAAATATATTATATAATAAATATAATTAAGTAAATCAATTGAACAATAGGTTAGGTTAGGTTAGGTTGATTGGAGGGGTGTGATAGCCCATGTCATACGACATACACTTAAGCCAGTGAAGGCTTGTTGTGTGCTCCCTTTAATTATCAGACACAAACTGCCAGAGTTCTGAGGCAGGATTCGAACCTGGGACCTTCGCACTACGAGTCTAGTACACTACCTACTAGTCTACGAAGGTCAGTCAATAAAAAAAGTGTTGTTCTAAATTTATTTTTATATACAAATACGTGTGTACTAGTACGTATTCCTTTTCTCATAATTGACATTTGAGAAGGGCTTACGTTAATGGCAGTAGTAATATTTCTTAGTAGTGTCCTTTGTGATCTTAATCAACTAAATTAGAGTAATAACAATTTGATGGTACTTGAATGGCTCGTGTTTCTTTAGACACTAAAAAAATGTATTCCCAAATTTTAGTCCATTTAGACAATTTAATCTATTCACGGTGAATACGAACAAATTGCAGCAATTTTTCATTGACGCACTACCATGAAAGGATTGATTTTCGTTTGTAAACTAAATATTAATGGCAGAACATATGACTTTTGGACGGTAGACGTCTATACTTAAAACACTCTTATTGCAAATTCACTCAATTCAAGCATTTGAAAATTGTAGGAAAAAAGTTTAGTACGAAAGGAAATTCTCGTATAATGATTTTTCATAAAAATTTTTAAACGTTTTACAATATGTTGTTGTAAATGAATCTAAAAATGTTTCTTTAATGCAGGGACCGGAAATAAGAGTTATTTTTCAATTTTTGAAGAAATAAATCATACATAAATGAACATCGTAGAAAACTTTTAATTACATCATCATGATTTTTAGGCGAAATGCATCCAACATATTGCATGATTTTTAAATTTTTGATTTTTATTTTAACAATCAAAAATAAGAGTTATTTTTGATTTTTATATTTGTAAATGAAAAATAAAAGTTATTCTTGGTTTTTATATTTTTAAATGAAAAATAAAAGTTATTTTTGATTTTTATATTTTTATATCAATAATAAAAATAAATTCTAAACTCTTATTTATTTGTTGATGCCGTATATATTATAATATGCTGCTTCATTAAAATTTCTATATGAATATAATATAGTATGTGACTTATCCATTATCAGCTATAAAAACATGAATGCATAGAAATAGCTTATAAGTTTTGGCTGCCATTCAAGTCGGTGTTAAGAAGAGATTGTTTTCACGTGTTCAATTTTACCATCATAATTGATTTTAAATGTTCCTCAGATAAATTATATCTCAGATCTCCCAATATAAATCTGAGTGCTAAAAATGACCTTTCTACACTGACTTGATTGGCAGGTACAGAATGAACAATTAAAAATTGATTTTTATTATTGATATAAAAATATAAAAATCAAAAATAACTTTTATTTTTAATTTAAAAATATAAAAATCAAGAATAACATTTATTTTTCATTTAAAAAAATAAAAATCAAAAATAACTTATTTTCTATCTAAAAATATAAAAATGAAAAATAACTCTTATTTCTTGATTTTTTTGATAAAAGTCATAAGAGTTACGGTCCCTGCTTTAATGTAATTTTTTGCATGTGCTTTTAGATCCTATACATATACATGTATTCCTTGTCAGCATTTTCTATCGAAGTTGAGACTGAAATATGACATCTGGACGTGCACACTCGCCCAGTAAAACAAGGCCTTCAAAAAAAGTTGTGCAAATGTTGAGACTAGGATTCGAAATTAGTACAAACTTGGATCATTTGCAGTGATTTTCGATTTCTATTTACTGTGGAGGAAAGTAAACTTTTTATGATTTTCCTTTTTTTTGGAAGGAAAATAATTTTACAAAATCGCCAGTTATCACTATTTCGTTTTGCTTATGCGCAAGTGATTTTATTATTGTTGCTTGAAGAAAAATAGTGTTTTTATGTAGATTAAAAGAAGTAAATATTTTTTCAAGACGATTTTCGCAAATTCATAGAAGTAAATTCTATTTTGAATAAAAACTTTTTCAAAGGGATCTTCGGAATTCGAAAAAAAAACAATAATTGATCCTTTGAAAGCAATGAAAATATCAACAACTTCCATTTTTCTCCACTGAGTATCATTTACGATAATCGATTTATTATCAAAGAAGTGTCACAGTTCAAGAGAATACTGACCAGGTGTAACTATTTAGTGGGTGACAACTTGTTAACGTCTAGAAGTTCGAAAATAATGCCTTTTGAAAGATTAACAGCACTCACGATATTTCAGATTAATTGAATGGAAATCCTTGGAGTGGAAAAATTTTTTAAGTTTAACATTTTTTTTTAATTTCAATAATTTAATATACCCTTTACGCATTAAAGCAATAGAGGTAACAGAAGCCAAAAAAAAAATATTTAAAATAATTAAAAAATGGAAAAACTATTCAAATTTATTTAATTTTTTTTTTTGCTTTTAAAGGATTCGATCTTTTGCCTGCAGAAGAGTTATTAAATTCAATAGGAAAAAATATATTAGCCGATAATGAATGAAAGAAATAAGACTTAAACTAAAAACTCGTTGCTTTATTTTCTTTAGAAGTTTTCAATTATTAATCTCCAAGTGAATGTTTAGATATTTTACTTAGTGACGAGATCTAGAAAAAGAAATGAATTTCGAAATGCAAGTGCGTCGCTTTTTCAACTTTTTAGAAAGTTTTTCAAAGTTATAGTTGATATTTAAATGAAGTTCAAAATTCGATATAAATAATATATGGTTTTGTAAAATTTGCCAAAACTTATTTATTTATATTTTCTATTTCTATTGTTACCACTGTGCACGAAGTTACTTTGAAAACATAATAGAATAGCTTGAGAAAAGTTGCAATACATTTATAATAAATGTATAAATTTAAACGAAAATTTCGTTTGAATATTTACATTGAAAAGAACAATGAAAGTTTAAATTGATTTTTTAAATTTAAACAGAGATTTCGTTCAGTTGCTTTTATTGCGAACAAAAATAAATTTATTTGCAAAAAAAGCAATTCAATGAAATATTTATTTAAATTTATATAAAATCAATCGCTCAATTTCCTCATTTTTATGGTTCCATTTTTGAATAATTATGGTGTTTTGTTTTATGAAAAAAGGATCGTTAATCTATTGTCGATTAGTTAAAGAAAAATCTCTTATCACTCTAGTCTTCACAGTTAATTCCGTAATTCCCCTACAGGACTATGTAGTCCCTCCTAACAAATTTGAGTTTATAAAATATCCCTTTCTCTTTTTGAAGGGATAAGAGGAATAAAAACATAACTTTCATCGAATTCGATTGCTCCACTCCAAGTATATTTGTTGTCATAGAAAAGTGTATTTTTTTTATAACTCCGAAAATCATTGTCAAACCAATTTTTCTGTTTAAACTTAGACAACTGCCTTAAATGTTGCCTATTTGATCAGTATCAGTTCTTTTATTCGCAAGATATATTTGTCAAAATTTTCTTAAATGATTTTTTCTCTAATAACTCCGAAAATTTTCGTCAAATAGGTTTTATCAGGTTGGTCATATATAACTTTGCTCACAGATATTAGTAAGATTATTATTCGATATATATAAACTTATGTTGAAAATATTTTCTTTTGAAAACAAATAACAACACCTTTACATGGAAGTCATAGCAGATAATTAAGTTGGGCACAGTTTTGCTTCTCTATTAAATATTTGTTTTTTTTATGTCAGTTGTCTACAATATCGAAAAAATGTTTTCAAATTTCAATATTCCAAAATAAAACTAAATTTTAATTAAACAAACGTGCTTATATGTGCTGCATACCAGCCAGGAGCATTTTGTAATGAAATTAACTTATAAATTCGAATTTAGTTAATTCATAAAGCAGCGCAGAGTGTGGTTTTTTAGATAACAGCTTAAGTGAAATTTTCTAATACTTTATTAGTAAAATAATATTATTTACAAATTGAAATTATTAATATTTGTAACCATTTGAAGATGTTTTTGATAAGGCCGGGTTTAAATCACAACAGACTTCAAAAATTTTTGCTTACTTTTTTATGATTAGAAAATAGAGATTAAGTAAATTTGTCTATTTAAATCATAAAAATTATTTAAAGGCAATAAACGTCATCTTCCTTAAAAAATGTGCTCATTTTGTTACAAACTAAAATAACCCAAATAATTTGTTTTTAACTTGAAATTAAATATTTTTCAACTAATTCGCGTTACAGAAATCTTATGAAAATGGAACCATTTCCATGTTCTTGATCAGAATGTTTAATCCATATTCACTAATGGCGTTTTCTTTGAATGATTTGCAACAAAATCCCTTTATCGGCTTTTATTCAAAGACTTAAATTGTTTTCAACGTTGCATGCTCTTTCTTTATAACTTTGCATTTATTTACACTTTCATTATCCTTTACAAAGTGTAAAAATTTACACTTTTTTAGAAAAGAAAAAATACTCGCATTGGAAACTTCACATACCTTTTGAAAGAGTATTTTTTAATAATACTTCTGTTTGATACGTTTATTTTTTAACGTGTCAGCCTAATGTAGAATTTTTCTAATTTCTTTGTTCGCAAAAAAAGTTAAATGTGGTTTCATTTTTACTTTCACACAAAATTAATTTCTGTTACAGAATTTTTTTTTAAATATTATTACACTGAGAAAACCAACCCAAACTTAAGTATTGTAAAATGGAAGAAAATTTTTCACAATATTTTATTATTTTCACGAAATTATCTCTATTAACTTGGTTTTCTGGGCTTTTCTAAGAGCAGATAAGGGTTTAAATTAGTACGTTGTGAGCAAATTCATATATAACCTCATGTGACTTTTTTGACATTTAAATATATATTCATTTACTCCGTACGTATCATGCATATATTAATCATTTTATAGAAAATGTTTTTTCTCTAGGACCTTGTGATAATAAACTCTAGTTTTATGGATTATAAAGTCATATTTAAAATTTATTTGCAAATCTATTCTTGACTGAATAATTTAAATAAATTTCTAATATTATACTTTAAAAAACAACAAAAATAAAATTTCATTTCTAGATAAATACAAATACTTCTTAAATTACAAGAAATAACATAAAATATTTATTAAGCTTCTTATTTATTTTGAGGGCAGAAGAACATGATGGGCCTAGCAGGCCAATTCTGATACTTCCCCCTATCAATAAATTCGATTTGAGAAAAATTTTCGGAGTTTTTATAACACACTGTTTTCGATATTTTTTAACAGCAATATCTTTCTAACCAATTAGGCAATTTAAATTAGCTTTATTAAATCCGTCAGTGTATTAAAACGCCAAAAAAATAACTCAGCTTAGAAGCCCATTTGAGAAGGATTTTCGGAGTTAGTTATAACAAACAGTTTTTTCCCACAACGATATGAAATAAACACATGACTCCGGTAAAATGTATGGCTTTCCAAGCAGTTTTTAAAGTTTAAAATACATAACTAAATCTATAAAATCCACTTTTAAGAAATTTCGGAGTTATTGCAACAATATATTTTTTTATATTTTTTGGTAGCATGTCTCTCGAGCAAATCAGTATATTTTTTTTAGAAATTTGCGCCAAAAAGTATTGTTTTCTTATACTTCATATTGAAATTTATTATTCGGGATATTCTCCCCAACTAATCGTAAAAACAATTAGAGCTTTTGCAAAATGCATTGTTGAAAGAAAAATAAAATAGACTCACGTTAAGTATGGTTGTTTGTTGTGTTGTTTGTATAAAAGCACTCTTAGCCTACTATGATTATGTATTCTTTTATGATTCATATACAATATTGAATTCTCATGTTGTATGTGAATCGTATGGAATAAACATTCGAGGTTGAATGCTTTCAAACTGCTTAAACTTCACTGACGATTTGGTTTAGCGACCAAATAAAATGTCGGCATATGAAGAGCTAAAGCCACAACAAACAATGTATTGTTTTCTTATGTTAATAGTTGAATGGAATTCAATTTCAGCTTAAAATTTATTTCAGAAACAAATTTCTTAAAAAGTTTTATATTCGTAAAATTTCAAATCCATTCATATTTATATAACATCTCTATAAAGACACAACGATTCCGATTGATTCATTTATTCAACACATACTTGGCAAAGTGGAATGTTTTCCAGGGATTTTGAAATGCTTGCATATAATAAAATACTGATTCTCGAAAAAATAGTGTGAAATCAGTAACTTCCAATTTTTATTCGAATTCGGTATAAATTTGTAAAAGCTCTAAGGCTATAAAACGTTTTTAAGGCCTGGGCTATTCATAAAATATAGCCACATATTAATAAAGAGCTTAATCTTTTTAAAGACAATATCTCCTTCAAATTTCCTTTTCTATTGGTCCACGGTGTATTTCTCATAATTTAGCTTTTTTAGAAATACTTGTATTATCCTCACTCTATTTATGATGTTTCGTCAAAAGAACGCTTAAAGCTATAAATATTTTCATAAAAATGTAGCCTAATCTGAGCTTACAACTAAAGTTTTAAATATCAAACTTCTTCACAAAAATATCTTTTGTGTGTGAATTCTTTCCTAATAATTAAAATATGTATATATTTTAAAAATTTTACGTAATGAGAAAAAAGGATAAATAAATTGTACAAACAAAATATATTTGCTGAAAACTGGCCATACGGATATTTATGAAATTTAAATTTGAAATTAAAAACCAAAAGCTAAAGTGTAACAAAAATATGTAAAAACTCTAATAAACTGTTGCGTCTTAACTCTGAACAACAACATTTTAGAAAAAAGGAGACACATTTTTCAGCCCTAAGGACCTTTACAATATCAAACTAATTTCAAACTTTACCCACAAAAAATTTTATTTTAGAAACTTCTCTGCTAAGTTCAATACCAAAGCACGTATGTACAATACCGTACAATTACCTAAATTGCAAATGGAACAACAACAAATTCAATAAGCATCAGCACTTAACAAACAAACCACCGACGCAACTTACGAGTACAGAGCACCTTCACATACAGCGAACAGAAATAATTTCACAAAAAGTCAAATACGAACAAACATGTCCAACGAAAGCAACAAGCAACCACCTCAATATATTGTAACGACGCCTAGCGAAGCTGATGCCGAAGAAATACGTTCCCTGAATGAGTCAGAAAGTGGCCAGGGCAATGCTGGCACGGTAGTGGTGCAATGTGATACATCTACCCAGCAGCAGCAACGTCGTGTTGTTAGTCAAATGTCTAGACAAATTGCCAGTCGTTCCTTTTCTATTGCCTCTGCTTCAAGTTCGATATTGGAGGAGGGTTCCTCTTTGGATGCTGATCTACAAAAGCAACTACATCAAGTGCAGTCCCAGCAACAGCAATTATTTACTGCACAGAAAACCATTGCCACCAGTACTAGATCACAGAGTCTGCAGTCTTCTTCAGTTACTGGTGCACCTGGAGAATTGGCTTTACAAATAACTGTAGGCGGCAGCGGTAATACTTTAGCAGCCGTGCATTTGGGCCAACAACTGAAAGCCCAATCCAGCACCTCCATAACAAGCAGTGAGCAGCGTGTGGGTTTTGTACAGAAAACCTCCTCAACTGCAACCAAATCGAAATTTCAAAGCTTCCTCCATCAACCGGAAGCTGCGGGCCATTTCAGCTTCAGTTCAGGAGGTTACTTGACGGCCCATCAAAAACATGTGCGCCAATTCGTACGCTCCACGTCAGCCCATTCGGAAGCAGCCGTTACTTTAAGTTCCTCTACTACCGGTTCCAGGCCGGATAAATGTATACGCAGTGCTTCGACGCAGAATGATGATCCCACTTCCATCTCCATGGACAGCGGCAATGGTGATCATTTGACTGTGTCCAAAAATAAATTGGGTTTGCACCAATCGTCGTCTATATTAATTTCGAAGTCGGCGGAAACTATCGAAATGAAATCATCCTCGCAAGCTTCAGCGGCTGGCATGCGCACCCAGTTGACATTGTCGGGTGGTTTGTTAGCGCCGCCAAATCGTAAAATTACCATATTGAGTCCCATACATGCACCACCTGGTTTACATGACATGCTAAAGAGAGCAGGTCGTTCACCACTATCGCCACGCATAAGTTTTCCTGGCGGAGAAGCTGATTTCTTTGGGTGAGTAAAATGCGTGTTTGTTAAGAAAAAGGATATTTGGAAAAAATATTCCTTGTGTCACAAATTAATCTTTAGAGACTACCTTCTAGGGCAAAAATATTTTATGGAAAATAAACTTTTCTTCAACTAAAAATATTTTTTTATAAACATTTGGAAAAAATATTAGAGAAATGGTATAATAAAAATCTTGCCTTCGAAAAAAGCACCTTAATCAAAAAAGTTCATTCTTAGAAAAAATTTCTTTTGTCAAAAAAGTACCATTCTTAGAATAAAGTAGCCTTTGGTAAAGAGTTACATTTTAGAAAAAGAAAAATTGAATTATTAGAAAAAATTAGCTATTTCAAAAAAAAAAATATGATATTTTGAAAAAACAAACAAACAAACAAATTTCAAATAAATAAAATTTTTAGAAGAAAGTAAGTTTTTCAAAAAAGTTCATTTTTGGTTAAAAATTTCTTGCTAACATGTTGAAAAATAGTACCTTTTTAGCGAATAAAAGTCCTTTTTTGGAAGAAAGTACGAGTTTGAAAACAAAATTTTTTTAAAAGGTTTTTTTTGGCTAAAAGCAACTTTTTTGAAATTAAGCAAAATTTTAAAATATTTTTTTATATGAAAAATGTACTTATTGCACTTACATTTATCCAATAACGTATTTTTCTTGAAAAAAAGTACTTGATAAAACTCTTTTAAAAAAGTACATTTTTAATATGAAATATATATATGAAAAAATAATTTTTCCTTTAAAAAATATTTTCAGAGATCAAAATTTCTTAACAAATAATCTGTTTGAAAATAAGTAACTTTTGGGGAATAAATCACTTTATTGGAAAAAAATACCCTGTAAGGGGAAGTGAGGTTTTTATAAATTATATTTTCTTTCTGAAACAAAGCATTTTTAACAAAACTAATTTGGACAAAAGAAATTTGGATACAAAGTTTTTATATTAGAAAAAAATTTCCTAAAGTACCTTTTTGAGGGTATATAATTATCTTTAAAAACTCAAATTAGTACCTTTCCAATAAGTTATTAGTACCTTTCCAATAAGTTATAACTTGTTGGAAAGGTACTACTTTGAATTTTTAAAGATAATTATTTACCCTCGAAAAGGTACTTTAAGAAATATTATTATTTAATGGAAAGGTACTAATTTGAGTTTTTAAAGATAAATATTTACCCTCAAAAAGGTACTTTAAGAAATATTTTTCTAGAAAAAACAACTCTTTCAGAGAGAGAGAGAGAGAGAGAGAGAGAGAGAGAGAAAGTACCTTTTTAACAATTAACCTTTTTGAAGATAAGTACCTTTTTTGGTTGAAAATTCTTCATTTGGGAAAAAAAAGTACCTTGTAGGGGAAGAGAACGTTTTTAGAAGTAATATTCTGTTTTCGAAATAAAGCATTTTCACAAAATTCGGAAGAAAAAAATTTTGAAAAAAGTACCTACAATAACGTATAAACTTATTTCTTAAAGTACCTTCTCCAGGTTAAATAATTATCTTGAAAAACTCAAATTAGCTATTTCAAATTAATCGTTTTTTAATTATTATGTGTAAATAATACTTTTCTGAATTTAACACTAGTATGTATGCAAAAAATAATTTTTTTTTGGAGAAAAACAACTTTTTGGTAAAAGTACTTTCTGCGAAAAAAGTACCTTTTCAATAAAAATGCATATATATATTATCAAAAAATATTTTATGAGTATATATTTCAAACACAGTCCTTATCTTAAAGTACTTATATGAAAAGGTTTTATGTATTTAGAAAAGGGAAATAGGTTTTTGGTACAATTTTTTTTCAAGAAGAAGGAAGAGCGCATATTTTAAAATGAAGCATTTTTATTTTGAAAAATATTAACTTTCTTTTTTTAAGTACTAGTGCCTTTTTGGAAATATATCTATTTTAGAAATGAAGTACCTCTTGTGAAAACATTAACTGAAAGAAGATAAAGTTCTCAAGTGCCATCACTGGCATGTTGCTTTCTAATCACTATCAAGGAAAGACCTAAAGGAAATTTTTATTTCGTAGTTTGAAATTTTCCAAAATAAATCGATGTTTCTTTAAAAAAAATTATAACTCAATATTTTTTTCTCTGCATGTGACAAGAATGTACGCTCATTTAACCTCAAAAAATGTTTTCATAAATCTGTCAATATTCATTAAGTGTAACATTCATGTTTACACAATTTGCTGGTTAAACATGCCATTTGGCTAATGACAGCCAAAATCAGAATCACTTTATAAATTTCAGCAACGTCATATTAATACACGCTGACATGTGTACACACATTCCCACACACACGTACACACGTAGGCTTATAAGCCCTTGACAACCCTCGTGCACCAGTTGTATACAAACGCTGAGTAGGAGTAGTGTTTTTTAACGAAAATTGATTAGCATAATTATAGGATGAAAATACATGTGTATATGAACTTGGGGTTTTATTTTTTGATTATCGTTTATTCTAACATAAAATTGTTAACAATTATGTCTAATGTGTATTAGACAGATCTTAATTAAAAGGAATTTTTTGAGAGAGAATCAAGGAATTTTAATCGCAGATTAGCAAAGACTCTATGATAGTGGAAATCGTTTAAGATATTTAAATGTGTTTTAATTAAAATTCACTTTCATAATTATAGTTTTCACAATTTCCCTCCAGCTCTTACTTTACAATTCCCTGAATCCATTATCAGGAATTGTTGCTTATTTCTTTTTATTAAATTAAAATATTTTCTACTATTTTTTAAATTTTCCTTTGCTCGTCCTGAACTCTTATCTCTACTTGAATTAAATTTATTATCTACTTTGTTAGATAACTATCATGTTTGTTAGTTATTTTTCTAATGAATGAAGAAGAAAACACAGATTCAAAACTTGTGCATTTTCTTCTATTTGAAAAATGATAAATTCATTCCACCACTTGAAAATTTTTCTTTAACAAATCACAATCCATTCGTACCATCTAGAATGGCACTAAAAATTTACTGAATACTTTTTAACCAGAATTATTTAAAAATAAATTTTGCTCAAATATTTCACAAGGCATCAGGCTCTTTTCTTTAAAATTGTCATAAATTTTAGCCAAATGTATTTTAATTTTTTTATAACTCTATTTCTTACAGGTGAGTGTCAATTTCTTAATCATGATTAAAATATGTAAGTTTTTATATGAATTTAAATAAAATTTTCTGATAAGAACTTTTATAATCAACTACCAAAAGTAATATTTGGAACCTCAAGCAATCCCTGGTTCGCGTTTCCTACTGATTCCCAATGTAAAGCGAATTGTAAAAGGAGAAAATTCAACAAAATTATTAAAATATGTTTTGTATACATAAAATACTTACATTAGATGTTCCATTGATTTTCATATTAAAGGTTACAAAATGGCCTCGTATAAATACCATTTTATTATGATTTCATTTTCAAAACCTCTACGATCAAATTTTATTGATAATATTTTTACGAGTACTTTCTGGGATTTTTTTTAATTTTTAAAAATTTCTGTTGATGACAGTCGAATGACTTCCTCCTTCGTGCCACTCAGTATCAGATAAAAATAATCTTCTTTCAGATGATACACATTGAGAAAGGGATTTTTATTAGTTACGCTCCTGATGCCATCTGAAATGTAAATAATTTTCTTTGAAGTTGCAGAATTCAAAAAAAAAATCAAATAAATATAAACATCCTAGTAAAAAAGCACTCTTAAAGAAGTCAAAAAGATCCAGAACTTACGATTTGAAATTAGTGAAAATTCGGTACATTTCAAATGATTTTAATATGGGCTTGTCATATCCAAATTTTATAATTCTTGGATCCTATTCACTGGATATAAAGTCATATTCAAGATGTGATGAAAAAACGATTTTTCCAAAGTACTTTAAATGTTGTTAGTACCATAGTTTATTTAAAATTGTAATGTTTGTGAGAACCATGCTTGTTACGCTACTCAATCCGTAATTAAAGATGATAATGCGAGTACTGAGGCATCAGAAACTCTTGATGTTCTTGCCATGAAATCCAGTGTGATGTCCGATGAACTAAGCACATCTTTCATGTCTCTAAAGAAGCATTCAACTGCCTCAATTTTTTAAGACGGTGAAAGAGATGTGTCCCTCCTTCTAATCTACTTACATTTATACCACGTATAATGAAGATCTAATATATATCTTATGTATGGATCGGTGCTTCGAAGTCTATTTTGAATTTATTCGACCGCTTACAGAAGAAGTAGAAGAAGCTAATCGAAGACAGTAGCGTAGTCAAGTCTATTGACTCACTAGAGCATTGTCTCAACGTGTAGTGTGTTTCGCCATAGAATATGCTCTAATAAAATCAGGAAGCTTGTTAACGAAACACGCCCTTACCTGCAGATCATTAGATCATCAATTACATCGCATTCAAAGAAATTTCTTTCTTTTCTCGAGCAGCTTGTATGTGGAATAATCTCTCTGTGGAGGTCTTTTCTATCACTCTAAGCGTGAAGAGGCTCAAGTCGAATGTCCACAAATAGCACTTCCTTTCACCATCCTCCCATAAAATATTATCCTTTGATTATTGTGTTGGTAAATAGGCATCCTCTTCTGAGTACTGATCCAAATATAAAAATAAAGACGACTTTCATTCAGTTGCATGTTAAAATGTTAAATGCTAAATGTTATATTCTTATCATTTTATAAGTAAATGAAATTGTGCAAGAATTAGAACGTTTAAGATGTTAGATCCACCAGAGGAACGAAATAGTTCTTATATCTGAAGTTCTGCTTATAACAAAAACAACTTCTCTAATCACGTTTCGTATGTCATATGTGTAATGACTTTTCACTTGTATATTTTTTGGAATGGAGTAGAGTGCGTTTTTCTAATATATATCACAAAACTAGAAAATATCGGGTATTAAATTTATTCGAATTGAATAGTTTTGATAATTGGTCTGATATGAATGTAACAAACATTTGCTCCTTAAAAGGAGCGACCTATTAAGAGAATGTGTACAGGCATTCAGTTGCTAAAAATAGATGGTCATTTAATTTTCATTTGGGACAGGAACACGTTAGAAGAAACATTAGATATGAAAATGTTTTACAAATCGTTGATCATTTTTTACCCAAGAAAATGTTGAACTGAATGGATGCTTTATAATATTTACTTTAATTACATTGTACATACATTCACTTTTACATATCACGTATGACAATATCGCTTATGGTATTTAAATTTTTAATAAAGAAGGAAAAATACACACACGCACACACATGGCCATTTGCTGCTGCTATTGAGTGAAATGGACTCGAAAACATCATTGTTGAGCAACATCCATTCACTATTGGTCTTTTCGTTCCCAGCCACTTGTGTTCGAGTGACATATACAAATAGCAAGTGTATGTACTAGATGTGCCAACCTGTCACGCTCTATAAAACAATGTCAATAGCAAAATAAACATTTAGTATTTGATTGGGTTGGGGTTCATGTCAGCCCTGGGTATTTGTTCATGTTAATGTTTTAACTACGTGACAGTTGAGGTGAAAATTTCTTATTATATTTTCTTTGTTTTCATTTTTCTTTAGCAGCACTTGGCTTCTGTCATCATATTTTATAATTATAAAACTATTAAATAAACATTAAACACTGACTGAATCTGGTGAGAAAAGAGTTTTAAAAGCAAAAGGAAATGTATGTGTAAATATTAAGAGACAATAGTATTATCTTTATTGCCCTTGCGCTGCATTCATTTACAGAAATCATTAGAAGCCATTAGTAGACTTATAAAAATTGATGAGTAAAACTATTATTCACTTTGTAATCTGAGCTGCAAATATTTTATAAAAATTGTTCACCTTTATGTAAATTTTATGAAATTGTTGAAATATTTCATTAATTAGAATTTAAAAAAAATTCCTTCACCAAATGTGGTTGCAAAGCAGGCCTGTCATTAGTTTATCCATTTTAGGCTCTATTTGATTTTTTAATGTTGCTTATAATCTTCTCTATTCATCATTTTTAACTTGCAGCTCCATGAGAAATTGCTCCAATGAAATATGAGTTCAAAATTTAGACTGGCGCTAAAGTTTTCTAAAAAATGCGGCCGTCCTCAATTGCGTCCTTTATGGTATTTTGAATAGTGGCATCACTTAATAAAGATTTTCTCCTTAGACGGTTTACGGCCGGGCGGAGAAAATTTCTAGTCCGTTGTATTTCGTACAGCGGCTTCCCTAAGCAAACATTTTCCAAATAGAGGGCCTCCGATCGAGCGCATTTTCAATTTGCTGCAATTTTTCAGTTTGGAATCGCTTCTAATTTTTTTTTTTTTGAAAATAAAAAATAGTCCCATGCTAAAAAATCAAAATCGCTCCATATTAAAAGACAAAAATCTACAAAATAGAAAAAGTTTTCAAAATAGAATTTCATGGGCATTTTTTACTTTGAGACCATTTTTTATTGGGGCCATTTTTATTTAAGCGGGAAAGAGATTCCAATAGAAATTTCTCGCAAAATTGTTCTATTGGAAATAACAACAACATTTGTGCAGCCATTATTCCTACTTTTTGGTCCATTTTTCTTATTTTAGTTTGGGGCCGTTTTTCATTTTCCAGTTTGATACCATTTTTATGAAGGCAAAATTTTCCAAATTGATAACAACAATGTATTCGGATCTATTTTTCCTACTTTTTGGGCCACTTTTCATATTTTAGTTAAGTGGCATTTTCAAATCCTTTACTATGGGGCCATTTTTCCTGCAGCCTAATTTGCAACCAAGTAGGGCAAATTTTGGCTTCATGTGTGGCATATTAATAGCCCTATTCAATATCTTAAGCAATTTTTAGTCTACACTAACAATACGAAGTCTTTTCAATAGAAAAGGTGACTTTTTATTTTTCTCAAAAAATTGTCGTTTATACATCAATTTCTAATTTTTACCCTTCACAGTGTTCTCCCTTAGATATAATACATATGTTTTATGTATTGTGGCTTTAGCTGTTGATATGCCGACATTTCATTGGTCGCGAAACCAAATTGTCAGTGAGCCTGAAGCATTTTGAAGACATTCGAGCTCGTAGGCTTATGGCAAACGAATCAATTACAATATGAGAAGTCAATGTTGTATATGAATCATAACAACGTACATATTCATAGCAGACTTGGAATATTTTTATATAAACAACACAACAAACTATTTTCTTGCAACATGTTTACAATAAAACATTTTTGAAAAAACTCTTAATTGTTTTAACAATTAGTTGGGGGAGATTACATCAAAAGAATAAATTTTAAATATTAAATAATCTTTTTTTTTTTGAATACTTAATATTGAAATTCATTATTTGGGATATTCTCCCCAACTATTCGTTAAAAACAATTAGAGCTTTTGCAAAATGCATAGAAAAAATCAAAAGTTTGTTGTGGCTTTATTTAGCTCTTCATATGCCGACATTTCATTGGTTGTTAAAACCAAATCGTCAGTGACGTTTAAGCATTTGCAAAAGCTCTAATTGTTTCTAACGATTAGTTGGGGAGAATATCCCAAATAATGAATTTCAATATTAAGTATTTAAAATAAAGATTTTATTTTTCATTTTTTGCCCAACTGAATACAATCATTGACGACCAACGGGCGTTTAACTGTATGCGTGTTGAGAGAAAAATAAAATAGACTCACGTTGAGTAAATTGTTTGTTGTGTTTTTTATTAAATGAATCCAAAGGCACGGTTTAAAAATAAGGAAAGTAACAAATTTTATTTCTCAATAAGAAATTTGTATGTGTGTGTAGTTTGAATAATTTTCTTCAACTGACTCATAAAACAATTACAACGTGTTTTTTTAATAAAACAAATATTTCAAAGGATATCTAGTTTTACATATACAAGGTATAATAAGTACAAGTATATATAATAATAACAGTTTTGGTTTGTATAGAAACATTCTAAAACTACTATGATTATGTATTTGTTGTGATTCATATCCAATATTGAAATTCTCATATTGTATTTGATTTGTGTGGCATAAACATTCGAGGTTGAATGTTTTCAAACAGCTTAAACTTCACTGACGATTTGGTTTTAGCAACCAATGAAATGTCGGCATATGAAGAGCTAAAGCCACAACAAACTTTTGATTCTTTTTTTTTTGTTTATTTTTCATTTTACACGCAAATATTAAAATAAAAAGTTTAACTTCTTCGCTATTGATGTATTAAATTTCCTGCAATTCTGCAAAAGCTGCAATCTTATTACCATTTCTTTTTTTTAGCTGTGTCCTATTGCAATACATAATGAGTTAAAAAGTATCAAAGTCAATTACCTTCGTTTCTAAAATCCTGAGACATCGGTCTAACATTTACCCCAACAAGACATCAATAGTTTCTAAACCGATTTTGTTTACTTAATGCGCTGCAGGCAAATATTAAAATTTTATTTAAAATTTAACTCTGTAAGTTATTAGGGATCTTCGGAGCGATGTTCGACTAACGGAGCATGTGAGCGTACAATATTGCGACAGTCGAACAACGCCAAATCGAGTTTCTTAGCTATTTTTAAGGACCCAAATACATATTATGTATGTATATCTGATGGGAGCGTAAATGACAATAATTATTTTATTTTTATTAATAACCTATTTTCGTTATTTTGACTATGATGAGCCGTTACTTTGTATCAAACTTAACAAACAAAAACAAAAATCAATCCCTAAATTTTATGAAAATTTTATTAATTTGGAAACATTTCTCTAATTTATTTATTTTTTTCTCTGATAATCCCCACTGTGCAACGTTAAAACTTAATTTATTGGTGATACAGAACACATTAAACTAATTATAATAAAATACCTGATTAAAATTTTAATATACTTTGAACAAGACAAAGTTTTTAATGCATTATATAATGATATTTAAGTGCAATAAACTCAATTTATTAATCTTTAAATAAAACTTTAAATATTAATAAATTTTACTCGAAATAAAAAAAAAACCTTTTGCAATAAAACCAATATTGACGAGTATTTTTAATATAAAAATGGAAATTATATTAAAAAGGAAAACAAGAATAATAAATAAGCGAATTGCTGGGAATGGTAATAAACTAAAAAAATTTTTATGGCAATAGAAAATATAAATTTTGAAAAATTTTAATAAATCCACAATTGCAACACATTTCAAAGATTACTTGCCCACTAGAATGGAGCTTCCGAACAACCCTCATGATAATTTTAAGATTTAAAAATTAATGTTTAAAATTCAGCTGATTCGGGATGAGTCCAAAATAGGACGGTCATTCTCTTTATTGAGGTTTATTCACCGACTTGGAAATTGTCTTCAATAGGTTACTTGGAGTAATTTTGTATGTTTTCTTTTTTCCTAAAGAAAAATCATTTTTGATGACACTTCGTTTTCTGAAAAATGTTTTACATTTTGTTATTCGATGGTTTTTCGATAGAGCTTCATGAAACCCATCCAATGGTCGTAACAGGCGTCACTAGCAGGGCCCAAATGGGCCAATTACATCTTGTACTGACTGGCGGCCTGTACAACTTAACCCATTCCAAAAATTTTTATAATAATTCTTTAGGAAATGACTACTTCTTACGGAATAGTGCAAATCTTGTCAATATTATTTATTATAACTGCTACTAGTCTTGCCAAATTATACTTAGAAATCTCTCCTTTGCCACAAACACTTGCTTAGCGTTCATTCAATATTCCTTATTTATTGAATAATATTTTTAACTTTATAAAATGCATTGTTTGTTGTGGCTTTAAGTCTTCACATGCCGACAATTCATTTATCGCTAAACCAAATCGAATATCGCGAATAATAAATTTCAATATTTTTAACTTTATTTTAATTTCGTTTTCATGTGCATTTAAATCTTTATTTTAATAATCATGAAATCATTTCTATAATTTTGTCCTCTTGCTTAAATATTTAAATGCAGCAATAACTGGGACACACCATTAAAGTCCCAAATAGATGTTGATTCCCTTTAGAAATATAAAATAATCTTTTGACACCCACACAGCTGCAAATCAGTCGGTGGAAATCGTAATTGTATGCAGATTAAATAAAATCTGACGTGTGTGTGTATGTAGTTGATTGCAATATTAGGGCGGTACTAATCTTAATGGATTTTGAATATTTTCCTTAGCCTTAAGAAAGCCTTGTATCGCATTTCAAAAAAAAGGTTGTTAATATATATTTGAGATCTTCAATAGAAAAGCTGGCAGCCAATTTTTCTCTGAAGAGCTCTTGCGTGATTTTTTTTTTTTGGAAATTGAAAGTTAGTCATTAAAAAAATTTAGTTTAAATGTCAAAAAAGAAAATTATGGCCTTTATATATTTATGCATATATATGTAAATGTTAATAATATTGATTATTAAATATTTATTGTTACGCTCGGGGTTCAGCTTTTATTTTTATTTTATTATAAAATTTATTCAATATTTTAACAGCCAACTTTTTCAACAAAATTTTGTATAAAATTTATATTATATAAATTTCTTCTTGAAATGGAAGCATCCAAATGCTGAAAAAGTTTTATAATAAATTCTATAACAAATAAAAAATTATACCTCGGGCTTAACAATAGGGTTATTCACACCGGCCTTGTTAATTCGTTAGTCGTTATTCGATAGTTTTTTACGTGTATTTTGTTTTTGTAAAATTAACAAATTATCGAACTGCCGAGTAACAAAGTACCAGTCTGGCAAGCTTGGTAATTTTCTTGTTACTCGGTAACAAAGAATTTTCAATTAAATTTTTTACTATTTTTGTTTTTGCATTTTCTCGAGGCATTTTTGCTTTTTAATAAATTTAAATCATCTGTTTTGTAGCAAAAGTTACCGCACTACTGAGATAGAACAAAAAGTGTGTTCACAGTAAAGTGTTTTAACAAATTACCAACTAACAAATTACCGGATTAACAGACTCGGTGTGAATTCCCCTAATATATTTATATATATATTTATTAAACATAATTTGAAAATATGGAAAAATATAGTATTCAATATATAAATAATAATAATAATAATAATAATAATAATAATAATAATAATAATAATAATAATAATAATAATAATAATAATAATAATAATAATAATAATAATAATAATAATTGTTCATCATGAGGTATTTTTTCACAAACACATACGCACAAATTGATATCAATAGTATTTTAATATCAATTATGTTGTAATATTATCTTCGTAGTAAATCATGCTACACAACATTTGAACTCGCACAGTGCTTTGTAGCCATACAATAAGTCTGCAAAATTAAACAAGATATTGCAGGAAGATTTTTTTTAATTTAATTGAATTAACAATAAATGTTCAAATCTTAAATCTGAATTATTATTTATTTAAGCCCAGACAATGCCAGACAAAAACACTAGTTTCTACGCTTTCTTCTGTGTTGTCTTCACATCTCTTATGTTCGACTAAGAGCAAGAGTGTCCCCCCTTCTCAGACGAATGTGGCCTCTATAAAGTAGTATGTCTAGTAATAGTACATCTAGATGTTGATGAATGCGTTAATTTGTAACATACCAGGGAGCGGCTGTAATAAGGGAATCCTCCGTATGATTACAGGCGCTCCCTGGTACATTAAAAGTTCCGCATTCATAAAGACTTGGACATTCCAGTAATTAAAATTGTGTTTTGAAAAGACGTGATAATAAAAATAAAGAAACTAGAGTACCATACACACCTACTAGTCCGTAGTATTTGAAATTAGAAAATAATTAGACTCCACATTCGGCTGTGAAGGAGGGATACTCGTGCTCTTAGCCGCACACGAGAGACGTGAAATCAATCACATTAAAATTTATACGAACTGACTTTGTTTCATCAGGCACTGGCTGGATTGCAATAGTTAATCGTTTTAAAGTGAAGATTTGAATACTTATTGAAGATCCAACAAATGAAGAAATGGTCAGGAAAAAAGAAGGGGCGGCTGTTTATAGCCGGAGTTTTCGAATTCCCATTTTCATGAGTATTCCAAGCGGAAACATATTCCATCCCTACCTATGCCTTGAAATGCTTAATGGGCACAGGAAGGTTAAAATTATATAAATGATGGCGGATATTCAAATTGCACTACTGGGCCTAAAATCAAATGAGCTTAAATCTTGAACTAAAGTTAAATTTCCATCCCTTAAAAAAAATTTCATTTAACTTTTCGGAGAAAAAACTCTTAAACAGTTTCGTAGACAAGTTCTTCCTCAAATTAAAGTACAATTTTATTAACACATTGTTTACGTTAGGAATTTTATAAAGCGACTTAACCTGGTTATTATTTGAAACAAATGCCACAAATTAAACAATGGCTATTTGCAGCAACAATGTCATCCATTTTACTATTTAACAACTTTTGACCAACTTTGGTAATTATGACATTCATGAATGCGAAACTAAAAATTAAAACTTTAGCAAATGCCATTTCTATTAATGGCAGCATAAAGTATTAAAAACAAAGCAGATAGAATGCCAAAACTTAATAAAAAGTTGACTACAAATGCAATAAAAGGTTTTAATGAAAACCGGAAACATGCCCACAGTTTTAGATTTCCGCTTTTAGTTTGTAATTTTTTTACTTTCTCAATGTAAAGCAAACAAAACGACGCAAGAAAACTTCTCGTTAACGACATTTTCAAAAACGAACAAAAAAACATGTAATTAAGGTAGTAAAACGAACATAGTAAAGCGATTGGAAAAGAAGTTCAAAGCCGTCCTTAAAAAGCCATTAAAATTGTTATATGAAAGAGCTTTAAGCAGAACTTGTTTAAACTTTTTTTATCGATTTTTTTTTGCTCTAAACGCATATAAACCAGAAACAAAAACTTAAAATAATTTTGCAAAAATCGCCAAACAATTTTTAAACTGCAATCAGTAAAAACAACAAAAAAGCGCTCAGTATTTGAAATAATGCACCTTTATTTCTATACGATGAATCGTAAAAAAAATGTTTAAGTCCTCAATGTCATTAGTTTTTGGAACGACTTTCCGTCATTTCCGTCATAAAATTTTTTTGCAAAAATGTCCGATATGTCCAACCTTAGAAGATCGTAATGTCGGAACCATAAGTGGATATACGCGTGATATAATGCACAGATAAATGGGCCTATTCTTGAAAAGCAAATTTGAAGAGGATTATAATTCAGTCTTAATAATAAAAAAAAGTAATAAGTCCAGCAACACATTGCATTGTGGTTCGAATTATTTGTGGCACAACTTCTCGCATGGATAAATAATATTTTAATTATTTCATATTGTAAAATCAAATACTATTGACATTCTCTAATCCATTTCACAAAACTTTCAATAGAAACGTTTATCAAGAAATTAACCAAAATTCAATCAAGTATATCATTAAAAAAATTCATGGCCTCTACGAGTATTGCTTTAACATCGTTTCTAATCATTCTGATCCTTTTCTTATTGATTTCTAAATGTTCTCGGCAAAATAAATTCATAAATCCTTTCAAATTCTTCCTTCCATTTGTGAAACAGCACTAGCATAAAAAATGGCAGCATAAAAAATTATAATAAATATAATTTATAATTTTTTTAAATAAATTATAATTTTCTTCAACAATTTTTCTCTCTAAATGTGAAGTAGAATTTCAATAAAAATAGAAAACTTTTAGAACGACCATCAAAACATCTGCAAAAAAGCGATTTTTTAGCAACTTTCTTTTTGGCAACGCTGTTTTTGGCAGCTCAACTGTTTTCGTGCAACATGTTACTGTTAAACATGTTCAGTTTGGTCTACAATTTAACCATGAATCGACTTACAACTGGACAACGCTTGAAAATTATTTAATTTTATTATCAAAATTCATGCCCGGCTAAGAAAGTGTATTGTCCACTTCTTCCATTTTATGGTCAGTTTGGGCGGACTTCTGCTGCAACTATTCGTAATCTTGTGACTAAATTCATCTCCACATTTACATTGTTGGACATTAAACCGCATACGTAAAGTGCGGACAGTAGAAAATATCGCAGCAATGTCTGCCAGTGTTTTTGATGGCCGTGAATTATCGATTCGGCACCTTCCGCAGCAATAAGGCCTCTGTTACTCCCCTACGTGCAAAATTTTGCTGAAGGATTTGAATGTAAAACCTTCTAAAATACAGCTGGTGCGAGAAACGAAGCCACACGAAGAAGCAAAATTGCCGTATTTGGTGTGAAGAGCAGCAGAAGCACTGCAAGAACTACCAATGCACTACCGCAGGTGGCATCAAAGACTTTGAAAGCACAAACGCTTCTGTGAGTGGCGAGCGCTGCCGTGCAACGTTTAAAAAAAGTTTTTCCCAAAATAGAAGAGCTGGTCTGTGGTGATATGTGGTTTCAACAAGACGGTTCCAAATGCCAAAAAGCTCTCGAAACAATGTCCCAATTGAGAGGCGGGTTCGATGAAGAGTTTATTTCACGTTTGGGGCCGATCAATTGGCCGCCTAGATCGTGTGACTTAAGCCTTTAGACTATTTTTTGTGGGGCTGTTTTAAGGCTCATGTCTATAGGCACAAGTCTGCAACGGTTGACGCACTGGCAGCCAATATTGAAGATTTTATTCTCGGCATACCGGCCGATATGCCAAAAGTGGACTTTAGCGCATGAACCATTTGAGGCGTAGCATTTACAGGAAATCATCCTTAAACATTGATAGATCGTTTCATCGACTCAAATAAAAATTTCATACATTTCTCTAAATTGTATGCTGTATTTTTAAATCAAATTCGAAAGCTCTTAAAAAATCACCCTTTATATGCTAATGCTGGCAGAACTTTAAATGACTGGCTGACAATCGTCTGAGCGGTGCATACTTTAAGGACTTAATAATAATGGATTATTAAATCAAATTCAAGATTAAATTCTCAAAACGTAGTGAAAGGAAAACAGCGAAGAGACATGCCTGGTTGAATGCAATAGAAGCAAAAAATAAAAATTAAAACATTGCATTGCTGAAATAGATTTGAATGCCGAAGTATTTTTTTTTTGTTGCTTTGGTTAAATGTGTTAGAGGGGGTTTTCTATAACCCAATACTCCTAACATTATGCAATGGTTTAGATGGAATTTTGGTTTTGTCATTGTGTTAGTTTATCAAATGAGAACAGCAATCTCGTTTGCAGTGCTGCTAAACAGAAAACGAAAATGTGATGAATTGAAATGAAAAAGAAATAAAAAACAATAAAACGTGAACTCAGCTCTACCTGTTGGCAAATACATAGCGATTCTGCTTAAAAATACAATGAAACAGAAAAACTGTGGACTTTTATTCGAAATTTTATATCTTCTCTTATCAAAACACAGCAAGTTTCTGCAAATGCATACGTCTTCTTTGAAATTCATTCAATGTAGATATAATTGGCAATAATCCTTAAAGTATTTCAATGACTTTCTATGATTTATAAATCTGTTCACAAGAATTCTTAATTTTTTTTCTCAATTTCTCTTCAATTTCACTAGCTGACTATTTCTAGTATTTAATAAACCTCCTGCACACATACACGTACATGTGCATGTGTATGCAAATATTGATTTAACCACAATTTCTTCATGGCTTAACCAACATTTTGCATGACAAATCGTTAAACATTGTCTGAACGAAAAATTTTTTACATTTACATTGTACATAAGTATTATATTATAATACATACATATGTACTTAATTATATACATACATACATATGTTTAAAATCCAAAATTTAAATAGCACAAGATGTAATTTTTTCAGCTTTAGTTCATTCAGTTCTAGTTTTATTTCCCTTCCCGCTGATTGGTAGTTCAGTTCTGGGTTAGTTCTATCTTGGTTCCGGTACAGCTCCCGGTTAAGCTTAGTTCCATATAAATCCTAGTTCAGCTCTAATTCAGTTCTAGTTCAGTTCGAATTTAGTGCTACTTTAGTTCTATGTTAGTTCTATAGCATTTCCTCTACAGCTCCCCTTCCAGCTTAGTTCTACATAAATTCTAGATCAGTTCTTGTTCAGCTCTAGTTTAGTTCTAGTTCAGTTCTAGCCTACTTTTCGCTCAAGTTCAGTTCAACTTTAGTTTCAACTTAGTTATATATATAGATATTAGCTCAGTTCTAAATTAGTTTAAGCTTAGGTCCACTTCAGCTTAAATTCACCTTAGTTCTAGATAAATCCTAGTTCAGCTCTAATTCAGTTCTAGTTCAGTTCGAATTTAGCGCAAATTTAGTTCTGTGTTAGTTGTAGAGCCGCTACAGCTCTACTTCCAACTTAGTTTTACACAAATTCTAATTTAACTTTAGTTCTAGATAAATCTTAATTTAGTTCTCAGCTGATTCAACTCTACTTTTAGCTTAGTTTTGTATAAATCCTAGTTCAACTCAAGTTCAGTTCTACTCTAGTGCTAGTTCAGTTCTACATTCAGGTTCCGGTTAGCTCTAGTTTCACCTTAGTTCTTGATAAATCCTAATTCAGTTCTAGCTTAGTGCTAGTTCAGTTCTAAGCTAGTTCTAGCTCCAGTCCAATTCAGTTTAAGCTCCAGCTTATGTCTAGATAAATTCTAGCTTAGTTCTTATTCAATTTTACTTCAGTTTTAGTTTAGTTCTAGTTCAATACTATTGGAATTCTAGTTCAATTCTCGTATAGTTGTAGTTCAGTTTTATTGCAGTTCCGGTTGAGCACTTGGTCTCTTTTAATGCAGATCTAGTTCAGTTCAGTTATACATAGCGTTGTTTTTGGTTTAGCTCTAATTCTGTTCTAGTTCAATTTTGCTTCCTCTACTGATCGGATCTCGTTCATTTAAAATTAAATTCTGATTTTTTTATTATATAATGTGATGCGTGTTATTTTTTCAAATCGGACCCACTGTGCAGTGAAATAAAAATATAAATAGGTTTTTAAAAACACTTAATAACGAGCCATCTTGATACAATATCGTTTGATATGCTAAATTTGTGCCCGTGAAACCTTTGTACTTTTTCATAGATTAAAATATTAATTGTGCTTCGCACTGTCATTGATGGAGCCAAACATAGATAGTAAAAAAATATAAAAACCGTAGTTTTGAACGTCGCTCATGTATAGTTTGAGCTTCTTTTTTTTGCTTAATTCGTGACATAACATCAGGATAAGACAACAGGAAATATTTAAATACGTACTTGCATGTAAAATATAGGGAGCTTCCGCTAGTACAACAAACACTCGAACATCTAAGACCACTGCGTGTAATGAAAATATAACGAGTCCTTAGAAATATTTATACATGTACATATACATGTTTTCTATTCCTACCCAATCTGGTGTTAATGGCTCATCAAAATGAGACTACGAGACTACTTACTTAGAGGAAAATCGTTTAAGCAAGAACAATAAGTCGTCATTTACCACCAACAAGGGGGAAATATTTTTATTATAAAACCAGCAACAGAGATTGTTCAAAGATTTCAAGGATTGTTCAAATGATTTATTTGTTTATCTACTTCAGCCTCTATTGTCTACGAAAGTTGTTGCCCATTTCAGTATGAAACTACAAGTAAATTTTGATATACATCTTTTACAAAGAACTAATTGATATTTTATCTCTATGTGTGTGTATCAGTGCATACGACATAATAACACATACAACAACTACAAGGGTCTTTAATTTTTCATTACTAAATCATTTTCTCTTTTTTCTATAGTAGTTATACATATAATGAGAGTTTTTCCAAGGCCACGGAGGCATTATAGCAAATGCTTTAATGAATTCGCTTGAAATCATTTCAAAAGTTTTTCCTTATTTTTAATGCCACAGGGTGCAACACTTTTTGTGTACGTGTATTCATGCCTGGTTCATCTATTAGCAAAGTTCTCCACCTAAAAAGAACTGCAAAAAACTCAAGGTGAAATTGTGTGTTGATTTACTTTTGCTGGGAAGCTTTTGGTGAAATTATTTGTTGCAGTTGACTATGTAAAATCAGTGTTGCCATAAAGAAATATTTTAAATTCCACAGCTACTGTTGGATATCAAAATTACGGAATGGTGAAAGATTTGGTCAGTTTATAAAAAGAATATTTAAAATCAACACTTTTTGAAAAGAGCGAGAGAGAGGGGATGAAAAGTTTGTAATGAAAAATTTTGTACGGCTATAACGCATGATCGGTTATCGGCACTGTCAATCTCAATAAAAAAAAATAAATTACCACGAATGATTTAAATTTTTTCGAATAGGAGCGGAGCCAACTTAAAGAAAGGTATATCTATATGTGTGAAAATTGTTCTCTCTGCGCTTCCTATTTACTGTTGGTAGTTTGGTTGCGCCATCTAAGATGCTAAGAGACAATATCAATTGTGTAAAACTTTTCTTGATTTCTTACTTTCAATCGCGAAATTCACAAATCCTATTTGATTGTCTTAACGATGAGAAAGCTGATACCTACAAATTCATTAATTAAAGATAAATTAATTTAAATATGTCAGCAGATTTTTACTCATAAATTTAACAAAGAAATTTTTTAACAAATCTTTTTTGGCTGTTTTTCCTTCTTTATATATTGGCATATTGTCAGAATTCACGAGTTTTTGGTTTTGTAAAAATGTTTATATACCCTCTGGATATTTCCCAAATTAAAGAATTTCAATACATTCCATGCTCATGTAAAACCTATAAGGTCGGGCGAGTTTTTTAAAATTTTTATTAATGAGCAGTTGGTGTGCCACTGTGCTTCTCAAAAGTACAAATAGAATTAAAAATACATAAATATAATATTCCAATTTTGCAAACCCTATTTTTAATATAGTCCGATGTTTTAGCAGCAAGCTTTTTAACAGCACTGTATTAACTTTAAAGACCTCCATATAAATTTTAACAGTGTTCTGTTCAAAAGCTTGCTCTAATACATTTATAAGCAGTTGGGTATTTGAATATTACATATTTATTTGAACTTGGAAGCTTTTAAAAAATTTTTTTAATTAAATTTTCATCCCATGAATCGCTACAGGGCTTAACTCGCCAATTCTGCATTTTTTTTAATACCCAGCATCCTTGTAATACATATTTTAAATTAATATATTTAAAATTATTTTTTTTTTCTACTTGGAAGGGTAGAATATATTACACCTCTTTTTCAGAAAATAAAACGACATATATTGTCTCATGGTAGACAGTACGAAATCAAATGAATTGTATTTCATACGGATATCGATCATAGGCTATAAAGCAAATTATGTATTAAAAGCCCCATTGATTGATTGAATTTGTCAAAGTTTTGGAATATCAATAAGAATGGAGCTACACTTTCAGAAATTGCTCACAAGGAAGTGCAGCTTACGTGCAGAGAATAGCAATTCGCGTCTTATAACTTTAACAAGCTTTGAGAATGTGTTTACGTAATGGCCCTCCAAGTCATTATTTATGGATCACAGTGTTTCCAATTGAGGAAACTTTAAACTAAACGATTCAAGTAAAATGTATAGTCTTTAGCGCGGTTTTAAAAATCAAAAATGGTGAATGAATGAAAAAAAATCTGTGTTACAAAATTTTTAACAGTCATATCTTCCGATTTTATCGCATTTTCAGCATTCGAATTGACCAAATCACTAAAATCAATTTGACAAGACTTGAAAAAAATAACAAATTTTTAAACAAAAAAGATACAGCTTGAGGGAATCAATAAATTTTAAAGAGACTTTATTCTTTAAATTAGATGCTGATATGATTTGACTCAAACGATAATGTTCCCTTGCTGCGGTTTTGCGTGTTTGTAAATTTTGAAATTTTGCAGAATCGTAAAAAACTGAATTGAAAATGCATTAAAAGTTTATAATTTTTTAAAGAACAATAAAATACTAAATAGTTTTGAAATTCAACATTTCCTTATTACGTTTTTGTCAGGATATTTTTATATATCTGAGCGAATTTCCTAATACCGTGTGACACACGGTGAAACACGGTCGAATGAATAATTTTCTCTGACTCAGCTGCAATTTTCACAGTCTGTCAATTGATTTTAAGATCATCACTGCATATTGTGATAGAACTGTGAGCTGTGTGCAGGATCTGTTAGACATGACATGACATAGCCATTATATAATCAGGGCAAGGACGTTTTTCAAGAGCATACGCCCTCATCATACTATTTGAGGCTTCGTTAATCGGATAATTTCAGATAAGCAGATGAATACTCTATTGTATCCCATTCTAATGATGGGGCTGTCATCTAAGCCAACAGACTGGCTGAGTGAAAAACCCATTTATATAACAAACTGCTTTATATAAGAACAGACGCCCGCATTCAACCGCCGCATTTAGGAGAAGAGACGCCTCTCACAATTCGCCGATGTTTGACGAGTGTCAAGAACATCGCCGAGAGACCAACACGTTTAGGTTTGTGAGTCGACTTGAAGTGTAATTGATAAGGATCACCCTGGATTCACCAAGTAGAACAAATCAGAAGTTTTGCCTCATCAGTATACTCCTGCTGCTTGTACTCCCCAAAAACATAATGGCTTAAAACTATTACCTGCTCGTTATCGAGAATTGACTGGCATCCAATAAAATTGCAGAAAATCTATTTTACTGGAATACAAACTAATCATAATAACGAACAGAGAGCGAGTAAAGCAAGAAAAGAAAAAGTGCTCATCCCTCTGTCATATTGAGTGGCTCCTTCTCCGAGAAATGTGAGTTCTTCATGGGTAGTCTTCTGCCGTAAGACTTCGTACGTTCGTATGTCAGATTATGACATTAAGTGTATAAAATCTTTGCACTCACTAAAACACATGATGAGGCGAAGTATAAAACAAACAAGCTACTCCCATACCAACTGACAGGTTGTGCAATATTATGTAGTCAAAATAGCTAAATATGAATTAAAAAGCACATTCCCATGATTAAACGTCAATATGCTCATGGTTTGAAATCTTACAAAATTTTCTCATACTTAGAAAAACAATTTAAATAATAAAATGATTTAAATTTCCTTTTTTTTTCTTGCCGCCTTTTTATAGACACTTAGTAACATGCAAAACACTAAATAGAATTTAGCTTCAAACAAAGATGTTTCATTAGAAATAGAAAATAAATTAGGAAAGTAACTGGGAAAAACTTCACTAAGTAAAAATTAATTTTTCAAGAAAAAATAATATAAATTGGATGCAGTCGTAAAAAGCAAAAGGGGAACCGGAAATATTTTTCTAAAAGAGTTGAAATGCAAGATTTGTTGGTTTAAATTGTAGAAAATGTATATAAATAATACAATTTTAAAAATTCATAGAGGAGGGAGGGCAATACAGCCCCAAGAAAACAACTTTTTCTGTGCCAATGAAAAAGATCAAATAATAAGGATTTGATAAATTCAAAAAAGATAAAAAAAAAAAATTTTAGTTTCCATCCATGTTTATTTTTAATATGAACTGAATTGTATTTAGTTTTTTTTTTCTTTTAAAAGTTTGGCACAAAAAACTTACAACCGACCGTAGATGTAATTTCTACAACTTACCATTTACAACATGCTGTGAATTGAACAATTGTATATAGATTTTTGCAACCAGGCTATAAACGTTTTCTCTTAAAGTAAAAAGCAATTTCATATGATCAACACATTCGAATTCATACACATATTTCCTTCAAATATGTATGTACAACCTAATTTGGTCAACCTATCCTGGTTTCTAAGGATTCTGCATAGTTTTTTCTGCGAACATTTTACATGCAAAAAGTCATTTTGTCTTTTTCAAGGATTTTTCGCATTTTTTGTTGTATTAATACACAGATCAATGCTAATTATTTATGAAAGGCTAAACACAACCAACCAAAAAAAAAAAAGAAAGAAAATTTGTTGCCTAAAAATATTAAAATTTTTTTTAGTTTTAACAGGTTTGAGTTGCAACCAAAAGGCTTTTAGTATGTACCCAACGGTTTATTTATTTATTTATAGTAGCAGCCTGTGGATGACAGTTTGTGTAAAAATATGCTTGGAATTGTGTCTGGCTATCATTAAATGTTGCATTTTGTTAAAAAAGAATTTAAAAAAATTTCATCAAACACTCAATTTTAACTGGAAAATTTCTCTACAGGTTATTCTTATATACGATTTATATGAAAAATCAGCAGCCTCCAAAGTCCAAATACGACTTCAATGACTCACCTGGCTCGATTGTAAAATCATTTATTAATATAAATTCAATTTGCCCACCATTCCTGTAGGTGTGACCACTACATCATACAAACCCATTAAACAAGTTCAAGAACTGCTGGGTATGATTTTATATGCCTTGTGTCCCAATTGTAGGTATTATTATTTGTTGCAAAAGATATTCTGTGATATTTTGACAAACTTTCATTGACATTGATTGAAAAAGACATCTTTCTCTTTTATCTTTTATTTAAAAAAAAAACCCCATTTGAAAAAAGAGAAAAACGCTAAATGTTTTTGATAAATATGTGGATTTAAATTAAGGTATAAGTGAACTCTGACACAAAGTTAGCCTCATATGCAGATATGTGTCCATAATTGTTTGGGATGCGAAATTTCGGAATATATATATATTCCTCTGTATACAAATAAAAGGATGTATTGCAGCTCATGCTAGGCTGAGAAAAGTTTAATTAATTTTTGCTAAATTTTTTGAAAATATGCAAAACTTGCAAAATATTTTTTATATATTCCAGAATTTTAAAATTTTCTTTATATGTAATTAAACTCAAAATCGGGTAAGTTTTTTTTACTTCTTAGTTTTCCTTAATGCGTTAATTTTTGATTGGAGAAAGAATGCAATACGGATATAATATTTTAGTCTTAATTTTAATATGGAATCTGATTACTTGCCTCTTGTGGCATTCCAAACATAAACTTATTTAAAGTAATATTTCATCTTTAGTTTTAAGCTGGAGGCAACTTTTTTTCGAAATTCGCATTTATAAAAAAATTTCCTGAAAAAGAGGCGTCGACATATTGAATAAAATATATTTGTTTGTTTTTTATAAAAAGACCTAAAGCTCCTTTATTAAATATTATATGTATATAATAAAAGTTTCTTGTTTTTAAAACATTATTTTTTTCAAAAAGGGATTTCTATAATTATAGTCTGGGTGAACTTCAATTTCAAAAACTACAAAAACCAAGAGATTTTTGATTAAAAATTTATTCGCTTGCTGTAATTTTTTTTTGTAGTTTTTGTTTTTCAGTTCTTTTTTTTTATTACTATCCCAGATGATGGAAAAAGAAAAATTAAATAAACAGATTTTTTGCGGGGAAATTATTACATGGGCCCGATAGAAGTAAAAATATTTGCAGACTCCGAGTTAAACTCTGTCGTGGATGGTTAACAACTATTTTTATATAGACTATTAAAAAAAATTTAATACAAACACGCACGTAGTTTTTGTCATTTTAGAGAATTTTATTTAATTACAAGTGAAAAAATTACTTTGGCATATACTATTTATAGGGAATACTAAAGTTGACCACTTCCAATGTGGAAAATCTCCATATTGAGTATGGGCCACTTTGTATCTGGGCTACACATACGTTTCGAGCCACTTGAGATATGGGAAAATGTCGTGTTGGATCGCTTACGCTGTAAGCCATTTCTTTTATGAGCGTCCGTTCTGAGGCATTTCTATTACGGGCCACTTCCTATATAGGTCACCTCAGACTTAGAATACTTACGTTATGGGCCTCGTATAGTATAAGAAATTTTCGTTATGGGCCACTTCCACTTTGGGACACTTCTGTAATGAAGCACTTCCATTAAGAACGGCTGTCGTTGTGAAACTTTTCTGTTCTGGGCCATTTCCTTTTTGAGATGTTTTCGTTGTGGCCAACTTCGTTTTGGATCACTTCCTTTGTGGGTCACTTGCGATATAATCTTCCTCCGCTATTAGCGACTTCTGTTAAGATTCAGTTTTAAGTTTAGCTCAGTTCAGTTCTCTCTATTACAATTAATAAAGAAAAAATAGTTCTTAAAAAAGCTAAGAAATATTTTAAGTCATTAACACAGAGCGCTTAATCCTGCAAAGAAGACAAATTTTGTTAAATTAAAGTAACAAAGAAGTGTTTGTTTATAAATTTATCAACAACATATTGCACACCATATTAATGGCGTCCATGTTCTGGAAATCGCAAATCTCATGAAATTGCCGATCACCAATTCAATATGTCTAAGTAATCGCCAATTTAAGGTAATTTTCGGTTTTCAGCACATGCATGACAATTTTACTACATACTAATTAAATACATTCACTATATATAATGGTTGATTCAACCATATTTTCTCTACTTTTACTAAAATACAATAGTATTTTTTTTTGTTATGTTTTGCTACTTATTTTTTATAATTATCATTAAAGTCTCCAAAATCAAGTCAATTTGATGAACTTTATCCCACTTATTTCTACCCGATTAGGGGCAAGAACCATAACAATTATCGCTATAAAAAACAAATCATTCTCAAATAACATAAATAACAATATAACAAATCAAATAAATACCCTGTTAAATTAATAATATTTATTTACGAAATCATTTGAGCTCATCATTATGATCATTATTATACGCTTGAGAATATGAATAAAAAGAAAATTGATTTAAGTTCTTATAAAATGATTTAGAATGATTTTATTTTTAAATTGAATTGTCATTGATAAAATTCTAAGGACTTAACGTCCATATAAAATTATAAAATAACTTTTATCAAAAAGCATAATTTATTAACATATTCTTTCTCTGCCTCTCTTTACTTGCAGGTAAGTTTGAACTTATTGCCGGTGTGGCTCTAACTACTACACACATATAAAAGGCTTAAGGAGTCCTTCGCCTTAAGTATAAAAATCAATTCATATTTCATCAGTGAAACTGAAACTGAATTCGGTACAGAAACAGTAATGAAATGTATTACATTCCAGAAACATTCTTGTTTGAATCAGTAAGTGAAATCCTGTTGTATTGACAAGCATTTTTTAACAAATACATGAGTAAATTATTTTGATTAATCGTTTCCATTAGTGTTGGGATGAATATAGGGATAAAGTATTGACCTTTGAGTTAGAAAATAAATAACAACAATAACAAATTTACCCAGGAATGACTATTGAGATAAATATATTTGTAAGTACAATAAGAGCAAACAAACAACAAGCAGTTGGCAGTTGCTCTGCTGGTCTCAAAGCAGTTCTTCTGGAATGTAATAAAATACACAGCGAGTTTTACATGTGCCGGTACATAAGTACCTCCTTTCTTATATTCCGGTTCATTAGGGATAAACGAATCCTTTCATATCTCCAAGCGTAAATGTATTTATTTTCGAATACCTAGTCCAATTTAATGGCAGGTCTTTTATATACATATGTATACTTTTTGAAAACTTTTTAGTACCTTAAAATTGCTACCAACATTCAGGTTTTACCAATTTTTGCGTAAATTGAAAAAAAAACAATTAAAAAAAAATTTTAACATCCCGGTAATTGAACAAAACAATTTGTCGTCTCATCACCAAAAAGAAAAAATAACCAGAAGTATAAATAATTTTACCAAAAATTTAAATTTTACTCAAAATATTTAAAAAAGACCAAATCCTTCAAAATAGTAGAAAAAATTTCCACGTTATGGAAAATTTAAATTTTACACATTAAAATTTACCAAAAAAAAATTATCTACATAGAAAAGTAAAAAATTTAACTTGTAAAATTTATTGCTTATTATATTTCAAAAATTGCTTAAAAAAAGTATAAAACAAAATATTAATAAATCAAATAAATTTTAAATTTCCTTTTCAATTCTTAACACCTCCCAAAAAAAAAAAAAAAAAGACGGAAAGACTTTATCATTAAATTTGATATTAAAAACAAAATTCAGACTTAAAATATCGAAATAACGAAAAACTGTGCATTGTGAAAGTTCAAAATTTCTTTCAGAAAAATCTGAAAAAATCACGGCAACGAAAAATTTTAGGTTTCACAAAAAATTCACCCTTTGAATAGCAAAATCATAATGCGATTTGTAATCATAAACAATTTTAATGGCGAAATTTCCAAAGCTCAAAATTTATTGCAAAAAACAAAATCTGTAAAAATGAAAATATCGAATATAAAGTTTCAACCGAAAATTCTAAAAAACGAACATAAACTTTGATTTCCATTTTAAAAAAATACATAAAGTTGACCAAGAGTGAAAGTCTATTCATAGAATGTCATGGAATAGAAAAAGTATAAATATATAAAAACAAAAATAAATTTACAAAAAAAATTTATTTCGATTTAAATTCTGAGAAAAATCTGAAATCTTCCAAAACTCTACTTCACCTCTCAATTCACAAAAAAAAAAAAAAAAAAAAAAAATAAGAAGGGAATAAATCCTAATTCTATCAATGATGCGAAATCATTTTTGAAATCGTGAAATCTAAAATTTAACGATAATTAAAAAATTCTAAAAATAAGCGAAAGTTTCGGTTTTTAACGAATATTTTAATATTCACCAAAAAACAGAAGTTCTCTAAAAAAAGAAAATTGAAAATTGTCCATTCAGCAAGAAAATAACAAAATAAAATTCAAAATTACCCAAATTTATATTTAAAAGAATCTCAGTTTCAGTTTTAGTCCATAAAAAAAAGTTTGCTAAAGATCAAAATTTTCTAAGAATTCAATTAAGTTAATTTAAATTCAATTCACCAAAAAAATTTTTAAATTTATCAAAAATCGAAAATTATTTTGAAACATAAAAAGTGAATTTGCACCAAAAGCCGAAAAATAAAAAAATTATAATAATACTTTGGCATTAAAAACCATCTCGATTTTAGCAAACCGATAAAACCGAGTTTGCTAGAAATAGAAATCCATTTAAAAAAAATCAAGTAACCTCTAAATTTTATCGAAAATTAAAATGTCTCGGTCTTCGGTTTGAATTTATTAAAAAATTGTAATTTAAATGAAATTTATGTGTGAATATGAGTTTGTAAAATATTTAGGTAAACCTTTCGAAAAAACAAAATATTTTATTACAAATAAAAAAATATAATGTTCTTTTATAAAAAAGTTTAACCCTTTTTGCCTCTTACAACAAAAAGATGCAATTTACTGTTCTTTATTAAAAGCAATATTTTTAGGAAGCAATCCCCAATACTGTAAGAGACTTAAATTTTTGAATTAGAACGATAAACAGACTATTTTCAGTTAAAATTATAAACAAAATGTTTTCTTGACAACAACATTTTTTTCAATTTACCTAAATTTTATATATTTATAAATTTTTTTAAACTGACCTTCGTAGATTAGTAGGTAGCGTACTAGACTCGTAGTGCGAAGGTCCCAGGTTCGAATCCTGTCGCAGAACTCTGGCAGTTTGTGTCTGATATTAAAGGGAGCGCACAACAAGCCTTCACTGGCTTAAGTGTATGTCGTATGACATGGGCTATCACACCCCTCCAATCAACCTAACCTAACCTAACCTAAATTTTATGAAAATTTAATCTTTCACTTCAACAGAATTTTCCACTTATAGTCACATGAAAAAAGCTTAGTTAATAAGTAATTCCAAATCGAAATAACGTTGCTTGTTTTGAGAGTAGATATCCTTGATTTCATGCAAATTAACCCACTTATTACATATAAATTTGCCATAACTTTATTTTTAATATGAAAACTTTCCAGGAAAGCAATTGAAAAATTTGCATTTAAAAATTCTTAGTTCTTTGTAAAATTGTATTGCTTTTAAACTCTGTCTGAACTAGTGCGCCCACAAGTCGTCAATATTGCAATGTTGACTGAATGATGAAACATAGCAACAACACAAACAGGAAGAAGGATTATGCGTGAGAATTGTTCGCTTGGCTCTGAGCGTGAATAGTTTTTTCTGCGTTAGTAAATTCACATCAATGCGTGGCTTATACGTAGTCTGTTCAATGGAAAAGATGAACTTTGAAATTTTTCGGGCTACGTGCATTCGACTAGTTCTTAGTTGAGTTTGTTTGTGAGAGGCATAACAGTTAGACGTGTTTTGCTTTTTCGGCGATTTTCTGCTGTGGAAAAAAATGGTTCAAAGAATTTGCATAAAATTTTGTGTAAAAACGGAATTAATCACTTGAAATGTTGAGAGTGGCATATTGTGATGGCACTCTGTACAAATGGTACAAGCTCTTCAAAGACGTCCTCGTTCTGGAAGCTCTATCACATCAAAAGGTCCTTCTAAAATTGCTGAATTTTGAATAAAAAACACAGTCGCATGGGAATCGCTCAGGAAATGTTAAATGACGTTAACGACAATCCAGATTTGGTTAAAATATTCATAACTGGTGACGAATAGGTATATGGCTATGATTTCTAAACCAAAGTCCAATCGTCAATATAGAAGACCCAAGACTAAAAAACCACGCCAAGTTCGATCATATGTAAAGGTTTTGCTCACTGTTTTCTTTGATTATCGTGGCCTAATGCATCATAAGTTATTGCCATATAGTCATACGGGTAATAAGGATAACTCGCAGCTTACGAGAAGCAATATGAAGAAAACGTCAGGAATTGTAGAAAAACAATTTATGGCTTTTGCATCACGATAATGCACCTGTTCACTTATAATTGCTTGTTCGTAAATTTTTGGCGGAAGAGAATACCACCGTATTCATCACACTCGGCCTCCTGCGACTTTCTCCTGTTTCCAAAATTAAAGACACCCATAAAGGAACGACATTTTGGAACTATTGTGGAGATAAAAACCAAGTCGCTGAGAGAGCTAAAGAACATGCCAAAAAGTGAGTATCAGAACTGCTTCGAGTATTGGAACAAACACTGACACAAGTGCAATATATCTAGGGGGGAGACAAAATAGAAATTGATGAATAAATAAATCTTTTTTGAGAAAAATTAAAATTCACCTTTTCTACTGAACAAACCTCGTACTATCCTAAATTCTTCCGAAACTCCATATAAAAGCTTATATTGGAATACCTGAAATAAAAAAATTCAAGTTTAAATTTATTTTTAAATCGAAAAACAAACAAAAAATTTAAATTCAAACAAAGAAAAATTATACAAGTTGCAAAAAAAAATCAATTTAAAATCGGCAGAACTATCTATAATTGACAGAAAAATACGAATTAAATAAAAAATTTCAACAAAAAAATTCCAGCATATAGTCAAAATTTAATTTTCAATAACAAGTTTCTCTAAAAATCATTAAATGAATTATTAAATCAGCCTCTGTGCGTTGGGGGATTGTTTTTTCACATAAAAAAAATCATCAGTGAACTTCAACCGGTTTGTAAGCATTCAAACAAAAGTAAATTATTTAAATGAAATAATTAGTTTCAATATTAACTAGTATACTAGTTATTTATATACTTCATATACATATTTACGTATACGTATGTAAATAATAAATAAATTTGGAAGAAAACTACACTTCCGTGCAAAAAAGCTAATCGAACAGATTACAAAATGGACGCAATTACGAAAATTGATCAATAAATGGTGAAGCTATGTTATAATAAATGCTTCGCATGGCCACTTTGTTCGCCCGATTACCACTTAAATTTGTGTTGGACCCATCTGTATACACTTTGAAAGGAAAAAGTATTTCGGTCCATAAATGTAGGAGTTAGAGTTTAAAAAAAATATATATACGAGTAGTTAAATATCATATACCTAGCTAAGCCAACAACAAACAATATAATATTAAAATGGTTATATTTTTATTGCAAAAATTGTTGCTCATGGCAACACCAGAATAAGTGCATCGAAATATAGTATAGTTGTGCGTGGCAACAACAAATTATTACTGTAGCATATTTTACGGATACATGTACAGATTTTGTGCAAAAATGGTTTTCAGCATTTATGATGGTTTTATAATAATCGCTTTTTTTGTTTAGTTGTGGCATACACATAAATAAATGTCCAAAAGTAATGTCATCACAAATTTACAAGTCTGTTTGTATTTTTGTATGGGCGTGAATGTAGTTTGTTGAAAAATTGCAAGGGATCAGTATACAAGCAGGCACCCATTGTGCATTTAGATAAACTATATATTCCTATTAACTTCAAGAAATACCGGCATCTGAGAACCATCTTCTCCAAAGTCAACCATGCCAATCAGTGGCGTATAGCCCAGGCCATTTGCACAATGAGAAAATTTATCTGGAAGGGGTCAGCGGCATTTAAGGAAGAAGAAAAGATTTCTGTTTATAGAATGAAAAATTATAAAATGTTTTATTAATTGCCCTTATTATAATTGTCGACGTCGATTTCACACCAAGTCGACATCAATATATTGGCAGTTGTGGGATCGTTATCGAGAACTATTAAATATTATTGATAGGATATTACTACTACTATGGCTTATAAAATTACAATTGGCCATCAATATTAGTTAATTATTGCCTACAACAAGTTCAGAACTGCTGTCTTTTTTTCACTGTCGACTTGATGTGACGTCGACGCGACAATCATAATAAGAGGAAATATCTTGTATACTTGTATCTGAGAAGAGAATGTTATTATTTACTATATGTACATATATATATATATATATATATATATATATATATATATATATATATATATATATATATATATATATATATATATACCGGGCAAACGTTGTTTTGCCTTCAAATTTTATTTTCACTGCAAGTCTGGTTTCGTTGCAAAGTCATGGCGGATTGATATTTCGAAGAAGAATGAAAGGTGCACTAAATCGACATAGCAATTATTGTTCAAATACCGGTACCGGGCTAATTAACGCCACTACACGCTGATTAAGGACCCAACGCCTTCAGCGAAACATAGCATAGGCTTATCGCGCTAATCTCTATAGGGCAAAACACAAAAAACTAAATATTGCGCCATCTGTCGGACGAACTTCAAACTACACAGAAACACTCCTCACGCCCCATAGAGCATGTATATAAAGTTTGGTCAATCGGTGCAGTAGTTTTTGAGTTTAGCGATCACGAACATACACGTAATTTTTATATATGTAGATATATATATATATATATATATATATATATATATATATATATATATATATATATATATATATATATATATATATTCTGTGTAAATTATTTTCTAAATCGTTATAATTTGCAATTTGTTACTTCTTTGCAGTAAACGAGCGATATGAAATTGTCTTTTTATTGAAAAATTAGTTTTTAAGTTTTTCTACTGATTTATAAAACAAACATATTGTGGAATCTTAATACTACTTCTATATAATAATTTACATAAAAGCTTGTCAGTTCGTCAAATTTTTAAAACAATTATTAAATAATTATTCTTAATAGCATAATAAAAACTTTTCCCCAAACAATATTGTATTTCTGAATTAAAAATTAGAAAACGTCTTGGAAACCCTTTTAAGAATACATGAAAGAGAGAAAGTGAAAGAGAAAGAAAAAGAGAGCAGAAATGCCCAACTTTTAATAAATCTAGAACAGCTCCACACCAGCAGTGTGACCAGATTTCAAAATAATATAAAGCTAAATCACTTTTGAAATAGAGCCAAAAAGAGCTAAAGAATAAATTTAAAGCCAAAAAAATGAAGCAAAATTTTTATAGCTTTCTAATAGTAACTTTCAATTATTTCGATATTTTTCATATTTTAAATAATGTTTATTTTTGTATTTATTAAATAAAAATATATTTTTGGTTCATTTAAATAAAAAATATTGAACCAATAATAAAATAGAATTAGTTATTAAGCAAAAATTCTATTCATAAGAATACATAATTTAAAGGGTAAACAAAGGCAAACAAATTTTCTTCAAATAAAACTAAACAGCCTTATGAGGGAGAAAAATATCTTAAAATTATAAAACTAACAACTTTTCAAAAGTATCTTTGGTGTACACATATGTATGTGAAATAAAAATGAACAAAATATCAAAAATAATACATAAAATAATAGCCTTTCAAAAGAGTTGTCTATTATATATATATATATATATATATATATATATATATATATATATATATATATATATATATATATATATATATATGTATATATATATATATATATGTATATATATATATATATATATATATATATATATATATATATATATGTATATATATATATATATATATATATATATATATATATATATATATATATATATATATATATGTATATATATATATATATATATATATATATATATATATATATATATATAAAATATGATGTGTGTATGTATGTATGTATGTATGTATGTATGTAACGTAATGGCTCCAAAACGGCTGAGCCGATTTTGACGAAATTTTCAGGGAACCTTCAGAATACTCGGGCGGGTGACACTGTTAAGTCCGATTTTTAATTTACGGTCTGTGGGCGAAGGGGCGTGGCAAAATCCAATAATTCATAAAATGAGAACGGCTTGGCCGATTTCTGTAAAACTTTTTGTCAGTGGTTCGAGGAGAAGGTTTTTATGGAAGAAAATTTTGGAAAATCCCCCGGAAAAGTCGGAAATTTGAAAAAATCAAAAATCGAATTTTTGTATGAAATTTTGTTTGAAATTATTCCTTATGGCTTTTTAAATGAAAAAATAGAAAGTTTGTCTAAAGGCTTAAAATTGGGGAGAGGCGAAGTTCGCCTGGTCCGCTAGTAATTGTATATACATATATATATATATATATATATATATATATATATATATATATATATATATATATATATATATATATATATATATATATTTATATATTTATATATATATATGTATATATATATATATATATATATATATATATATTTATATTTATATATAAATATATATATATATATATATATATATATATAATATATATATATATATATATATATATATATATATATATATATATATATATATATATATATATATATATATATTTATATCTAAATATACATATATATATATATATATATATATATATATATATATATATATATATATATATATATATATATATATATAAATTTTTTATAGATTCTGGCTACATGTCGAAAATTGCATCATATTCTATTAATTCTAAACCAAACAAAAATTCATTATCAATTTTCCGCCAATAATTAGGCTACATTGACTTTCCCTAACGTCTTTTTGAAATAAAAATTATTAATTAAAGAAAAAGTTGTAAAAAGCTAAATGCATTGTTGAAAAAAGCTAAAAGCTAAATGATATACATCAAGCTAAGTATTAAAAAATTAAGCTAAATTTAGCTCGAAAAGAGCTAATATGGTCACACTGAACACCAGTGTTTTCTACTTTTCATGAAACAAAATTACCTAAAAAATTTCAAAAGTGAGGCATATATGACATATAAAATTGCTCCATCGAAGCCGTAACTTAAAACTGTATATGAAAAAAAAAACACTTGTTTAAATTGTATCATCAAGAAATCCCGAAATTTTTACGTCTATTTGTATGTTACATTTTTATATATGAAGATTAATTAGAAGACATTTATTCATTTAGAAAACATTTATTCAAATATTCCCAAAGAAAAAACTATGAGATCGCAAACCACTTAAAACTTTACACAAGCAATATTTTTTCGTTATTTTTAGTGATATGGAAAAAAATCTTATTCTCTAGAATTGTTTTTGAAAAGTTTTTTCTTCATATACACAAAGGACGAATAAAATAACGTCTCCTCTCAAGAAGTCATTATACGAGATATTTTAATGAAATTCATACATACGAGTAATAAGAAGAACGATATTTTGAATAATTCTGCGTTCTTAACAAAAATTCGGCCTTTTTGAATTGTCTAGTTTTGAACTATACATATGTATATGAGCGGTATACATACATATGTATATTTTCATGTGTTTATTTCTCAAGACAATAAATAAATAAAGCTCAAAAATTTCCGACCATATCTCAAATAAGATATGTATTCTATATAAAGAATAAGATTAACTTTTATATAAAAATTATTATAACTATATATTAAAAGGCTTAAAATTAATTTAAAATCTTTGATGATAGAGCGGGATTTTTAAGAGCTTTCAGATTTGTTTAAAAAACACATAAAATTTACAGAAATGTATGAAATCTTTATTTGAATCGATAGAACGATCTATATAATTCAATATTTAAAGACGATTTCTTGTAAATGTTGACTGCGCCTATGATTCAAATGGTTCATACGCTGGGTAGAATTTTGGCATACTCTCTCCAACATATCGGCCGGTATGCTTTACAGTACGCCAACCGTTGCGGGCTTGTCCGTATAGACATGAGCTTTAATATAGCCCCACAAAAAATAGTTAAAGGCTTTAAATCGCACTATCTAGCGGCCAATTGGCCGGCCCCAAACGTGAAATAAGCTGTTCACCGAACTCGCCTCTAACCACATGTTAGCGAAGTTCAGGTCTTTAATTTTGGGCAAAAAATATTGTAATCATTGCACGGTAGCAGCGCTCGTCATTAACGTTCCTGCCTTCATCGTTTTTGAAAAAATACGGTTCAATGATGCCACCGGCCCATATCTCAAACCAAACAGTGCATTTTTCGGGATGCAATGGTTTGGCCGATCTTCACACGAAATATGGCAAACTGAACATGTTTAACTGTAACATGTTACACGAAAGCAGATGACCTGCCAAAAACAGTGTTGCCAAAAAAAAGTTGCTAAAAAATCACAATTTAGTTGTTAGTTTAATAAATTTAATAAATATGTAATAAAAGTTATGCCGATAATAAGAAAATATTAAATTCTTTTTAATTGCATATTGTACGATTTTTCTATGCGATATGTTGGCAACAATGTCCGACAGCACCTTGCAAAGTTGAATTACCTTGGGGAAAAGAGAGCACAAAGTTAAAAAGTGGAGCCGTTATATGAAAAGAGTAATAACCGCGAGAGCAATGCATCATAGAGAATTTGCATTGAACAGTAAATTGCATTTTACAGACGTTGTTGTTGGTGTTGTGACTACTGGCAATATGTTATGGGGAGTGCGTTAGATGTGTGTACTTCTGTTTCGTTTTTTATTGTGTTTTGTATGCATTTGTGTGTGTATGCGTTTAGGTATTTGCCTCAACACGAACTTTGTTTGTTAATCTTGTTGCTATTGTTGTTGATTTAATTTATTAAGTAATATTTTCAACGCGCGCATATTGTATATTTTGGAGAGCGTTCCCATTTGTTTTATTGTTGTTTACATTTATGATATGACTTTGTGGTTGTAGTTGTTATTGCTATTCCACATGCTCCAAAGAGGAGATTTTAGAGTAAAACCAGCTACAACAGTATGAGTAGAAGAAAGAGATGAGGGTGATTAAGTGTGTGTTTGGTTTTCATATTATTATTGTTGTTGTAATTTTTTTATATTGCTTGTTCTTCTTCTTGTTGTTTTGAGTATTTTTCGCCTATTTGATAGACAATATTATTGTTTTTGTTTTTACTTGCGTTTAGTTTAGTATTTAACAAAGCAGAAGCTGCTACTATACACGTCGTCTACTACTAATATTGCTGCTGCAGCTGCTAACACTTCTCTACATACTACTATTGTACTACCAACTAAAGTAATAATCGTGTAAATTTTTTTGTTATTTTTAATAAAATACAAAATAGGAGTGTGAAGAAGTTGTTTCAGCAAGTGTTTTGTTTGAAATTTGTTTAATTATTCCAATTGCTTAGTGCTTGAACTAAAGATTTTTAAGTTAATAATATATTTAAAAATAAGGCAATAGTATATGTATGTATAAAAAGTGCAAAGAAGGAAATAATACGAGAAGAAAATAAATGTACTAATGAATACATACAAAATAATCATATTATTTGTATATCTAGCTCTAGTGTTGGCCAGTTATTGAAGCCATCTAAAAATCAAACTTTAAAGTTTGTTGAACTTATTAGATTATGTACATATTCCAAATTTTAGCATTATTTTCTAGTGAACAAAATGTGAAAAACTTCTACATACTCTACATATGTACATATACTTATAAATTGGTATAACCTCTGCATGGTGGTCAGCTTCACCGACTGTGTTACAATTTAAGAGAGTGTGTGTGAGTTTGACTGCGTTTGATTTCTCTTCATTTATAGGCTGATGTTTTTTATATGCCTTCTGCTTATCTTTGATAATTCCACTTCTTATGATTTTTCTTACTGTTCATTACATTCTCCCATTGAAGAAAACAACAACAGTGAAAGTTTCTATCAAACACACAGTATGACATTTTAAGTATGTGAATGAGCGGGTACATGTCTATTGTAAAACAAACGTTTACCCTCACATTTTTTGAAAGTCCAAAGTTTTAAAAAAAGTGGCGGTGATGGCGACAACAACGTGAAATTAGTTCCAAAACGACAGCAGAATCTCACATATGAAATTGGAATAAAGTTATTTAAAGAATACAAAGAAATTTTAATACACAAATAAAATAACTTTGTGCATTTAAAAAATTTTTCAGTTGAAACACGCCGCTGGTCGGTGGAAACTTAAGAGGAAAAGAAAGAAAAAGTACGTAGGTAATTAAAGAAAGAATAATATAAAATAGAAAATAAAGGAAATAAGCAAAATGAAAATGACGAAATCATACAACGCGGCTTTTGAAAAGCTGAAGCATTATGTAAAATAAAAGTTAAAAAATACAAAATGCATGCATATATGTAAGTATGTATGTACATAGTACATATGCAATAAAAAATGTTAAACAAAATCCAAATTCTTAATAGAAATAAAAGAAAAAAAAAGCTCATAAAATCTGTGAAAATTGTCAGTGCAAATAAAGTGTCAAAAAGTTCATTAATAAAATACATAGATAGAAGTGAAATTTACCCTAACCTTAAATGTATACCTTTATAAAAAAGTTATTAAAAATTTAAATACCACACCCTTTTTGTTTCAAAAGTAAATGAAAATTAATATAAAAAAAATTTAAAAAAGTTTTGGTGTTAAAAAGAATAAAAATTTAAAAAAAACTGGAAGAGCGCCACCATTTAAGGTGGCGTCCTCCAAAATAAAATCTTTCGAGGCAAAGGCTTTGCAGACCGCTACAGTAACATCAGCAGCAAATGCCGGACAAACTGCAACAGTAGCAGCAACAGCAGTAAAGCCTAGATTATCTCTAACATCCAACACCACCACATCTTCCAGCAATTCTTCCATAACAACGCAATCCAAAAGCTCGTTGAGAGCAAAATCTTTTAATTACAACAGCCAAACGCTATAATAAAGCAACCGCAACTACAACAAGTGCATAATCTCTATCACCCAACTGCCACATCCAATAGATCTTTAAATTCTTTGACGTTATCGCAAAAATTCACATCGCAACAGTTAAATAAAGCAACAAAAAAAGTAAAAAAGAAATCAAAACAATTAACTTTCGACAATACACCTGTTTGTTTATTACATCCGATTACTACTACCCCGCCTCCGGTCTCAAGAACTACCTATCGCAAGTCGGCCTTTAATCAACGCAAATATTCTCTACCTACTAACTTACCACAGCCTTTACAAAACTTACCTCTAGCCACCGCCACTGCCGCAGCTACCAATATTAAGCCCTCTCTACAAAATATTAAAACTGAAACTTCATTGCACACTATTCCCTATACATCCTCTCATGGATTAACACAAACGTCAAAAGCAAAAAAGAACAAGGCCGCAATAACCTTAACAAAATTCTTAAAAGCTGCGTCATCTTCTAGTTCACCACATACGAAGGGCAGGCGAAAATCGTCAGCCGCCTCAATTGTGGAAACTGCCTTAGCTGCAGCCGGTGTAACTGTTAATTTAACAAACGCCTCGGCATCATCCGCTTCGGCTACCGAACTCTTGGCCCAAGACTTATATACGAAAACACCAACACCGGCTTCAAATTGTGACTTAAGTGCGGCCCTTAATTGTGGCGAAACTGAGGCTGTAGCCGGTGAAACTGCTTCGCCAGCAGCGTGTGAAGAACCGACCTGGTGTGGTGGTGGTGGTGTTAATTTTCTAGTGTATATGGTTTGTTCATTTTGCTGCTGTTGCTATAATTTTCGCAATACACCCGCAAGGTAAATTATTAAACATAATTTTTATTAAGTTTTATTCTAAAAAATATCACCTCAACCAAATATGAAATTATAAGTATGTCAAGTCGTTTCTTCTTCAATATCTATGTATGTACATACATATCGAGCCTTTGCTGCAATAACGCAATAATTCAAAAAAGGTTGTTTTGCAGAAATTGAGTTTAAAGTTTTGAATTTACACACAACTTAATGGTAAAAGAAAATTTAGTTCTTTTCTCAAGAGCTGAGTACGCAATGTCCCTTATCGTGTTTGGCGATTTTCGACTGCAAATTCAACAGTTTGTACTAGACTAAAGATACCGAGCAACATTTTTCTTTAATCTAGTACAAAACGTTGGAGTCGTAGGCGAATTTCGCCAAACACAATAAAGCCTAATATGTTTTTATGAAACTTTTACAGAATATAAAAAACGACAAGGCGAATTTCGTAATATAACCTTAAAAAATTCAAATTTTGAGTTACTACGGTATTGCACCAAATGCTTGATATGTATGTATGTAAGTATATGCTGCTATGTATGAATGAATGTTCTAACAATATCATTTACTCTACGCACATACATACATACATACATATATATATACAGTGGTGGACATTAGGATACGAAATATTATATATATATACCTATATATACATATATGTATATATATATATATATATATATATATATGTATATATATATATATATATATATATATATATGTATATATATATATATATATATATATATATATATATATATATATGTGTATATATATATATATATATATATATATATATATATATATATATATATGTATATATATATATATATATATATATATATATGTATATATACATATATATATATATATATATATATATATATATATATATATATATATATATATATATATATATATATATATATATATATATATATATATTTATATATATATATATATATATATATATATATATATATATATATATATATATATATATATATATATATATATATATATATAGTGTGTATTTCTAAATTTAGAAAATCTTATTAAATTCGAATGATAACGCTTGGAAAATTTTTAGAAATATTCTATGTTATAATTGTGTTTTTCTTCTCACGGGCTTTGCTTAAATTTGGAATAATTTTCTTACTCACAGTAAAAATTAGAGCACTGGATATGACAAATAGCCGAAACCGGAAACTGTATTCGACGTGGTAGAAAGAAAATCATAGGAAGGCAGGTCCTATGTATATATGTATGTACCTCTGAAACTTCTTCTCAAATCGAAAGTAATATTAATGGGAAGTTCTAGGGATGGTCTGAAGATAAGTTTTTTTTATTTGTATTCCAATTTTACATAAAACAAGCGAACTACAATAAAAAAAAGAAAATTTTTGGTCTAGAAGAGTGCACATAAATATAATGCCCGCCACTGTATATGTATATAAGTAAATAGTTATGTACTCATACATAGATATTTAAAAACAAAGTTTAATTAGGCAGAACAACGTTTCACAACAAGTAGATATGGAAGTACGTATGTATATACTTATGTATGTACTCGTATGTAGGTACATACATAGTTTATGTACGAAAATATTGATAATAATACATATTAATTTTGACGACAATGCCCTATATTTACATACATACGTACATATGCATGTATATCATTGTATGCACGTTTGTCTGATTTCTACATTCATTTAATTATAAGAGAGTTAAATTATCATTTAGTTTTTGATACGTATTGTATCTTACGTCTCCCTTTTTCCAGATATGGGTAGTTTTTTTTTTCAAGCGGCACAACTTGCAGCTTATTTGGTATCCAAATTTTTCATTTACTGATCATAAAACCTTTGATAGTTATTGGGAAAATATTTCGCGCCTTTTTCTTAATGCACTAACGTTTTGCATTAGATGTGTTCTAGAGTTTTCAAATATGTAACAATATACCATGTACTCGTATTTACAAGAAAAGTGCATTCAAAATTGACTCGTTCATATCTAAAAGGGACCATATCAATCATGTGATAAATGCGAAAAACCTGTTTGTGAATATATTTTTTCTTTGAGAATGTTTTCCTTCAGAAAACAAAAATACCTTTTATATTTAGAATAGTATTTTTGTGATTTGTTATGAATTATTTTCAGTTTCTTTTGGCGGGACTTTGGTACAAATATTTCAGTTGCACGCCGAGCGACGGATGGGAAGAGTCTTCTTCCTCTAGTGAATCTGGGGGCCTTTTGTAAGATCCCGTCGAATTGTTTTTTTGTTTTGGTCTTGCGAAAATTAAAATGAAAAATATTAATGTGTAGAAAAATGTCCAAAATTCTTTTTGTCGTCGTATGCGATGTCAATTTTCTTCGATATTTTCATAACATACATATAACTATCACATTATTACACCTTTTTTATATTATTTGAGTTTTTGTCAAGTCTTTATACTCAGTGTTATAGTGCAACATGCAGATCAGGCCAAACGGCGTTGATGTTTTTCAAAAATACTATTTTGGCTAAATATTAAGAACTGAAGATTTTTTACAGACTGCTTTTAGCATTTAAAGTAGTGTTTTCGGCGCGGAAATATCCCAAGTTAATGCTTAGGACCGACTCTGGACCAAAATTTTATGTATTTTGCATTAAAATTTCGTGCTCAAGTTCTAATTTTTTTTTTATGAAATCCAATTTTTATTTGTTTTTTCTATAATTTTTTTTAATATTATTTTTTCAATAAAGATCCAGCTTTTCGTAAAAGAAATCAAATAATAATACTTACATATATCATTTATATAGGTTTATATTTTCGGAAAATACATATGTACATGTTTTTTTCTGGATTATAGTGCACAAGACTTTTGCTGAACAAAAGTCTTGTGCTCTCTAAGTTTCTCTCATTTTACCACCCTCTAGCAGGAACTTTGTTTTTGCAATTATTATAATCTTTTGTATTCTTTTTATATGTAGATAAAAAATAAACAACACCAACAACATGTATGGGAAGTGCATTAACTTTGGCTGTTTTTGTTTGTTGATTAAGTGTAGCGGTAAATACCTACTCTTCTTATTGTTTTCGATCCTCTCTTAAATCTCCTTAGGAATTTCAATATATTTTGATACCGATTCAATTAAACACATGAGAATTTATGTATGAACATACTTATTTCTTTTTAAATTTTTAAGGGCAGGTCTGATTTTTTATAAGTCCCACAAAAATTGTTTAATCTTTGAATATACATACATAAATCCATATTTCACAGTATTAATACATACATACATACACATACATATAATTTTTTATCGTTTAATAATATTTGTTAAGCTACTGGCCAAAAAAAAATTAGATAACAAAGTGTTATTTCAATTGAGCCGTTTACTTTGAAAGTGGGACAAGTGTTCGGTGTTTTTTTTTTTGTATAAAAATACCTCATAAAACTATTTGAATTATATATGTACATAGTACATAGGTTATGGCGAGACCCATTTATAAAGACTCAACAAAAGTTGACGAAAAATGTGTTTGTATGTATATTTTATACATCTAGAGTTTAGCAATTATCTTACCTATCAACTGGGCTGTTGCAAAAACCT